>CM060880.1:58373994-59068369 GCA_030762935.1 Hymenopus coronatus | reverse complement strand
CATTCGATGCAACTGTGGCTGTTGTGCAAAATCTTCATTCTTCATGAAATTGAGAAACTCAATTAAATTATGATTAAGAGTGTCCACCATTGTGAGAAAAATCAAGCGAAGGATTACTTAAGGAAATAATAAAGATGCACTTGAGCAGCCTGGTCTGTTCCTTGAGGATTAGTCAAGGGCTACTTCAATAGTTGCAACATGCTGAGGAAACCTTGAGGTAACAACTATGCATACTGCCCTTAATTATAGTCATTTGTTCCCTTTATAAGCGTAACAATTATCTTTGCTTCTTTTCTAGCTCATTTACATGTATTATTATAAGCATGAGGATCTGATTGTGCTAACATTCCAAATAATATCTTAAAGGTATCCCCTATGAAATTTAACACCCCTTGCTTTGATCTTCTGATATTTGAACTAATTAACTTTACATATTTGACCTTTTTAAGATTGGTGAAATTCCCACAATTGCTAACTTATATGTATATGATGTTTTAGTTTATATTAAAGAAAATGTAGATATGCACACAAAAAGAAATGAAATACATACATATCATACAAGAAATAATAACAAAATAGAAATGTCTTTTCAGAGACTCCAGAAAACAGCAACATTTTATAAAACCATAGGAATTCAATTATATAACAGCTTGCCCATTGAAATAAAAAAACTACAGTTTAAATAGATTTAAAGACAGAATGTATAAATGGCTGATTGAATACCCATGCTATAGTTTACAGGAATGTCAGAATGAATAGTGTCGGATGTCTTGTACATAGTCTATAAGTATATAGTTTCTAAGCTCTGTTTAGGATATAGGACAAAGTCTATTATAATTCATATAATTACCTAATGACGGATAATAAATGATTACTATTATTATTATTATTATTATTATTATTATTATTATTATTATTATTATTATTATTATTAACTCTTTTAGATTATCTATGCATACAGACTTTAACCTCATATATTGCTCAAAATCTGTATAGTGATAGCAGTTTTTATTTCTAAATTGTTGCACATATCTGCTACCTGCTTTGTCTGAAGTTTGGTTTGCTTCCACAAATCACAAGTCAGTTCTAAGTGTATATATGTGACTCCTTCCATTTTGCTGGGTAGAAATTTACAGTTCCAACTGTTTCAAAGTATATTCCAGTTTGTGCTTTAATTCCCTCTGTCTATTAACCCAAATGAGCAAAATTATCAACCAGTGGAGCATCATTTTTCTCATTTGAAATTGAAGAGAAACAAGGTTTCAATATATTTATGTGAGCTTCATGGTGCTTTCTGTTTCCTACTTCTTGTATAACGGCATTGGAACCTTTAATCTGTTTTTATTTCATATATTTCTTTCCATAATGGTTCTAATTATAGCCTGACCTTTGACTTGAGCAAGGCCAAGTCTTTAGTTTTAAATTTATGCTCATTAGATTTCATGATTTCTTTCTGTAATTCTTTAAATTTTAGTAACTTTTTCATGCTATTGGATAACAAATCTGCATTTTATTCATTATCTGTACTATTATGTCATCAAAACTGTATACCAGTTGAGCTGATTTTTGCAACTTTCCTGGTATATTTGCTACTCTACCAAATATAATTTCATATGGGGTGTACTTGGTTACTGAATGTGGTGTTGCATTGTAGGTAAAACATGCAAATGTAGCTCTTTATCCCATTTACTTGATTTGCAAAAGTATCTCAAATAATTTGCAAGAGTTTTGTTGGTTCTCTCCAAGGCTCCACTACTATCAGGTCTATAGGCTGTGGTATTTATTTTTTCAATTCTGAGTAACTTACACAAATGCTTAAATACCTCACTCATGAAGTTTGACCTCTGATCTCATCACTTCGCTAGGTATTCCAAAAATGAGAACAATATTTCTAAGGAAAGCAATTGCTATCTCTTCTGCAGTCAGATTACATAGAGCTATTCCAATGAAATATTTACTTAGGTTATCTTGATGTGTGAATATATTTTTATTGTCTGCTTCTATTTGATGTACTACATGTCCCATGGCATTAAAGCCGTGTCAGTGGCAACTAGAGGTTGCTTAATATTAGGTCTTGTCTGTTTATTTATTTGGCAAGTGCAACAGTTCCAATGTCTTGAGCTAATCCTGCACAGTTTAACCCATGAGTAGTTGCACGGGTGACATATGTCACACAGTGATTTTGTTTTTGTTATGTTGTCACCAGTATAGGTTGTCCATAGACATCACTTTGTGTAGTTTAGCATAGCACCATACTTTTATGAACGTGCTACTGCTAGGAAGTATAAAACATAAGTGTTCTGGTTGACAACTATCACCTATTGATGTCACAAGTTCTGATTCTGCTTTGATAGGTTAGCGATCTATTTTTCAGCGTTTTAATGCCTATATTATATACTATTGATATGGACAACAGCTCAGTATTGGGTTTATTCTAACTACTGTGTAATATGGTTCACATTGTGTTTATATTTCTATTAATTTTTACATTTTCATTGTATATTTGCAGTCATTATGTCAAAATGTCTGTACCAAATAAAAGGAGGCATGTTAAGAAAACTTCAGATTCAACAACATATCTTGGTATGATAAACCTAGTGATGCAGAGGAAGGCTTCACCTTCTGCGATGATTCTGAAGGTGAAGAAAACAATGTAGTGATCAGCATTCAACTTCTGAGCAAGAAAGTCAGAGAATAAAGAAGAGGATGTTGTAAGTGATGAAGGAAATGAGAGGTATTTCTTAGATAAGACCACAAAATGACCGAAACAGAAGCTCCCAATCAACATAGGTACCCACATCACATGTTTTCCTGGACCACAAAACACAGTTCAGACAGTGAATTCACCTTTCCTTTGATGATATTGCATTGGAATAAAAACAGATTGCAAAAATATTTACATAGAGATGATCAGATCACATTTTGGCAGGGACAGAGATGCCTGTAATATGGATGAAACAGAGATCACTGCCTTGTTGGGTTTACTGTACCTTACAGGTTCAGTAAGATCATCTGGGAAAAACACTCGTCAGATGTGGGACAGTTCCAAAGTAAATGGCCTAGAATCATGTTATTGAGTGAACAAAGATTCCACTTTCTCTTATGATGCATACGGTTTGATGATGTAAGAGACAGAAGCTTGAGAAAGGAGATTGATAAATTAGCTCCCATAAGAGAAGTGTTTGAAGTAGTAGTACATAATTTTCAGATATACTTTTCACCAAGTGAGTATCTTACTGTTGATGAGCAGCTGTTAGCATATAGGGGTAACTGTTCTTTTCGTCAGTTCATACCTAGCAAACCCACCAAGAATGGGCTGAAAACATTTGCTTTAGTAGATTCTAAGACAGCATATACAGTAAATTTAGAAACCTATGTTGCTTGCAGCCTGATATACCCTATAAACAAAACAATAGCCCACTAATAGATGTAGTAATAAGAATGGTAGAGCCAATTGTGGACTTTGACAAAAATATAATACCCGATAATTGGCTTTTCATGCATGCTCTTACTTAAGTGGAAGCACTATGTTGAAATAAATGGAAAGTACCATGAAACTTCTTTCAAATAAGCAAAGAGCAGAAAAATCATCAATTTTTGGTTCTCAAAAGGAAGACCCTTATCTCGTACTGCCCCAAGAAGAGTAAAGCTATTCTTGTAATTTCTACAATGCGTCATGACAATGTTATTGACAGCAATACAGGTGATGCAAAAAAGCCTGAGAACATAAGTTTTTATAACAGGACGAAAGTTGACATTGGCTTAGTTGACCAACTGTGTCAAAAAAATGATGTGGTTTGAAATAATGGTGTTCTGCAAGCTACTTTATTCAATGAAAATGAAGATAAAGTGCTGAAGGGAACTACTTTTCTAAGCAATCTTGCATGGGAACTGATAAAGCCCGAAATATCAAGCACCACAGGTTCATATTGAAGTCAAGAGGCGTGGTCTTTTATTGCTTGGAATGCAAAATAAAAAGAAGGGAAAGCAGAGGTAGAGGTAGACGTTACGAGTGTGCTAGATCAACTAGAAAGTGGTGTGTTAGGTTCGATAAATGGACCTGCCCTGAGCATTTGAAAGAAGTTTGTCTGAATTGTTTGGACAGTGTAAAGTGAAATAGTAAGTGTCAAAAAGTAACTTTAAAATACTAGTTTAATTGTTGTATTAGTGAGGCACATATATAGCTATTTCAGTGTTTAGTTCACAAACTTCACTTGTTATTAATTTTTCCTGCAATATATAATCACTTTTATTTGTTTTCATAAAAATAGATATTTTGTATAGGTGTATTATTATAAATATATTGAATTCAAATAAGAAGTTGAGTATGTAATTGAATTCTATGCTATGATATAATATATATCCTATTTTGTTTCATCATTGTTAAAATAACATTGAATATAATGTAAGAGAAATTCACGCGACTGCTGCAAGGTTAATTCCTTCAATTGTTCTCTCTATACCCTGATGCTTGCCTAATGTACAGTTATGAATTTCTTTTATTATTTTTAACTTTTCTTCTACATTGAGACATTCAACTGGATATCTACTTAAACTCTGTGCATTAATGTGATGCTTACCAGCATAAAGGACAATCTCCTCCATAAGTAACTACCATCTACTTAACCCGGGTCCTTAACATTGAATAGCCATTTTAAAACTTTGTGATCTGTCACAATTTGGAACTTATGTCCAAGCAAATAAGATGTACAGTGGTGGCAGGACCTAGGCAACAATTCTTTTTCAGTGGTACTATAATTAATATCAGCCTATTGAGCATACAGCTAGCATTACTTATTGGTTTATCTTTTCCCAGTTGAGCCTGAGATAATATGCCTGACACTGTGTACCCACTGGCATCAGAGCTTAGAATAAAGGGTTGTGTAAAGTCTGGGTATTGCAACAAGGGAGTCGTTAATTTTGGTTTTAAAGGTTCAAAACTTGCCTGCTGTATCGCCATTCGGAATTTTTCTTTAACAAGTATGTCAGGACAATTGAAAATTAATTGAGTCGATTTTGTGACCCTACATCACTTACTTTTTATTTCAGAAAATGTTTCAGAAGCCAATGGCAATGTTTCAATTGACAATGGAAGCACATGGCTTCTAAAACGTGCTTTCCGAAATAAAAAGTAAGTGATGTAGTGTTACAGAATTGACTTAATTAATTTTCAATTGTTAAAGCACATCACTGTCACCTAGTCCCCATATATCAGCAATAGCACTAAATTCATCTATGAATTGTCTTTAAAAGCGGGCTAGCCTAGAAAAGATTTGATTTAATATCCTTAGGGATTTTAGTATAGGACATGTTATAATAGCTTCCATTTTCTTTCTGTCAGGTTTTACACCTTGCTGAGTGACAATGTGACCTAGGAAACTTAATTCCTCCTTTAGGAATTCACACTTATCAGATTCAATTTTCAGATTGAATTCTCTTAATTTATGAACCACTTCCTTAAGCTTTAAGTTGTGTCTTTTAGACTTTCTCCATTATTAACATGTATTTCATGTAAACTAGGTGGCTAGCACCTTTAAGTTCTGACAATATGGTATTCATCATTCTCTGGAATGTGTTTGCGTTGGATATAAGACTAAAGGGCATGGCACTGGTATTCAAAGTGGTCATTAACTGTATTAAATGCTGTTTTAAACCTATCCTCCCTTACAATAGGAAGTTGTAGGTACTCACTAGCGCAATCTAGAGCTGTGAAATATCTTGATGTTCCTAGTCTATCTAGCATATCTTGAATATTAGGGATTGGATAGCTATCTCCAGTAGTAACTTCATTTAATTTCACGAAATCTATAACTTTCCTCCATTTTCTTGATTTTCTGTTCAATACCAAAGAAAGGTCTATCCATTAAATTTACTACTAAACATGGGAAATGAAAGTTCATACAATTTACAATGTTAGTTGCACAAATTAAACCTGGTTGAAGCATTTGATGTTCTATCAGCCTGATTCCTCTTTACTACTCGTTCACCTTGAGGAGGAATAACAATGGGTTCCCCTTTCAAGCCAATCTTGTTCTAGCATTAAATCCAAGTCTCTAGAACATAGCATTGCTGCCTTATACATTCCAGTGTTTTTTCTATTGCTATTTCAAATCGCCCATTTTCTTTAAGTTGGGTTCCTGTAATGCCCTGCACTGCGAGTTCTTGTTTCTCACAAGTTTTCTTTACTAATGCTGCTTTTGTTTATCAAAAAAATTTGTGATCCTGTATCTATAATAGCTGTCCCTAACTTTCCCTTAATTTGTGAACTTACTATATAGGTCTCAAAAAGTCCTAAATCCTTAAGGGTCCGATCTGGATTATTGGATTAGTTTCCTGGGTTTTCCCAAACCCTACCTAATGTTCATAATTATTCAACGTAGTAAATAGAGCTGTCCTAAGCCCTACGTTATTTTTATAATCACGACATTTATCAAAGGTGTCCTCCTGATTTCCTATATTCCTATTTTGTAATAGGCAACCTACCCTCGGTTGCCAGTTTCCCTGAGTTCCATTTGTATTACAGTTCCTTGTTTCATGTCCTTCCTTATGACATTTAATGCATGAGATTTGTTTCCGCATTTCTTTGTCATATGTCCCTCTCCTCGACATTTAAAGCGTTTACTACCATTTTACTGTGTGCCTTATCTCCTCTCTTTTCATGTTCACCATAATTAGGCCAATTTGCAGCCCTTGGTTGCCAGCGAGTTTATTTCACTTTCTTCTTGTAGGGCAATTTCTATTAGTTATGCTAATAAAACATCCTCCCCTCTTACTCTCACTATATATTTTATTCTGTAACTATGTTACAAATAATCCTTTCCTAAAGTGTGACACCAGACTATTCCCTCCCTCAATTGTCTTCTAATTTTTTTTCTATTCTTCTTTTGGCTTCTTCTTTCATTAGGTCTAGCCCCAAGTTATCTATCCTAGATCCCCATTGAGGCACCATCTAATTAGCACCTTGCTCTGATGTAAATAGTTGTCCTGCTTAATATTTAAGAGTGCGTTTATCCACATAATTTTCCTCAAATACACCTTTGACCTGTTCAAGCTTCACCAGTGATTTTAACAACAAGGATCTACTGCTTCTCTGACTGAGTCTACAGACTCACAAAACCATCTTAATTCCTAGGATTTCCTCCAAAGCTTTTTGGTAATAATTTGATTGCTTAATTCACAGAAGTATATTCTGACTCTTCCTCTGCCATAATGGTTTCGAACTAACCTTTATAGAAGAGTAAAGTTGACTGAAGCTCTGTAGTTGAGCCTCGCAGTGATGGGCTTCCACCCCCCCCCCTCAGGGTACGCTGTGCCTATTGTGATGGATGAAGGTAGAACTGAGTCAGCCCTCAGAATGCAACACAGGCCGCTGATGCTAGCCTCGAGTTAATGGTTCCCAATAGTCAGCTTGTGGAGCACTCTGCAGCTTTGCTTCCTCAAAAAAAAGCACTTCCTTGTTTAAGGTAAAGTTCCTCTGACATGGGAACTGCTGAAAAAGTAGGATCTTGGTAAAGTTGCTTCCTGTAATCCCACCAGTGCCACCATCTAATGAAAATTGGATAGAAGAAGGTGTTGTGTAGCTTAGAAATTACTTTGAAGTTCACTGTTATAGGATCATTGATGGTTTGTAAAAAAGCTATGTCTTTTTCCAGGAAGCTAGAAGTGATTTAACTTCACATCCAAAAAAGTGAAGAGAAGAATTAGAAGTTATATTGAAGAAAGAAAGAGTAACAGAAAAGATTATGCTCTGGCTTGGAGCACAGAGAATAAGATGAATCACAGAGTTCCACTCAACGTGATCATCAAAACGACTGTCTGGCTTGTAACTGTACAGGTTTGTATATAAAGCTTTGAGCGCAGGTTAAGTGTTTGTATTTGAATGTTGTGCGCAGGCAATATGTGAACAGTCTTTGCAACCAGCTGATAGTTATCCTTGTAGTTACGTAACATGTCCACCCTCTGCTTGCCCTTTTGAGTTGCAGATAACAGCTCTTATTATCTTGGTCCAGAGTTTCCGGTGTAGACCGCGTCTTAAGGCTAAAATCTGCCGACGTTTCGCCCATCTTATGATAAGGCTTCCTCAGGGCTAACTGCGTCTGGTCCGGCTGGCGTACCTTCTTTTATACTGTAGTTGGGACATGCCAAGTACCGCCCTCCTGTGTTGCCATTGGTTATCGTTTGGCCAATGGCTGGGGTCGTTGCTTTCTGTATTCCTATTGGCTCGCTGGCCGCAAGGTGGGATGCTTTTCCTTAGCAGAGGTCTCCAGATGGTGTTCATCGAGCGTTTCGACACACACACACTCCCGAGACTCGAGAGGGCCAGCATCTCCTCTGCAACCACGGCACCACCTACCGGCGGATCTGGCAGCAGCGGCAGCAGCGGCAGGAGCCACGGCAGCATTCCCCCAGCGGCAACGCAGTGGGCATTCGTCCCTCTTCTAGCTTGCAGCTCCGACGCCTGCGGGTGTTCGGCTTTTACACAGCGGCAACGCAGTGGGCTCTGACCCCCTATTAGCTTGCCGTTCCGCCGCCAGTGTGCGAGCGGCCCCGACAGCTTGCTGTCAATTTATAAAGAGCAGGAACTCCCCTACTTTCTTACTTCTCTTCTACTGTCATCTTTCCTTTCATTGACCTGACTAGACCGACAGACAACGCATACAGCGGGTCCGTAAGGCCAAAGCCAAGGGTGAAGGCCATTGGCCTGATACCTCGAGCCGATATGGCTCGCACAGGCGCCTCCTCCAAGGAGGTCCGGTCCTCTGCGAACAGCCGTAGGGCAACCGCACCGACCCTAACCAACAATGACGGGCAACAGCCAAGCACAAGTATACCTACTCCCTCACCAGAGACGGCCGAACCTTCGCGCAAGCGAAGCAGGACGTCTATTGGCGGCAGCAACAGGCGCAAGCCATCCTCGCCTCAACGCCTCGTAGCGGTTGAGAGTGTTGAAACCGGGCAGGACCCAACCAGTCCCTACACTATCCTTATGCCCGACTCTGACACAGACGTCGAACCTGACGGGCCGTGGATAACTGTCCACGCAGGGGGCCGCAGAAGCGGTCGTTCCTCCCCCAACCCAGCTGCACCACCACAGGGAATAAACCAACCCCCAACCCAAGGGGGGAGAAAAATACCGCCTATAGTTGCCGACGCTTTCCGCAACCACGTTGTGGTTATGAGAAAGCTGGCAGCGAAGCTTAGGGGCCCCTTCGAGGCCCGGCGGAAGCAAAGGAAAGTCCACCTCCATACCTCCTCGGAAAGGGATTTCGAGGCAGCGAAGGCAGTACTACGGGATGAACAAATCCCGTTCTACAGCTACTCGCTGCAGCGTCCCTACGTGGAGCGTAGGATAATTCGGGGCCTTGACTCCGACTGCACCCCTGAGGATGTCAAGGCGGCTCTTCAGGACGAGTACAATATCACCCCTTCCACCGTGGCACGTCTCAGTAAGACGGTGGCAACCGACGATGGCACTCAGCGAGTGCCCATGCCCTTATTCCTGGTCGTGGTACCAAAGGAACGCGCCCAGTCAGTTCAGCCGATAGACGCCGTCCGTCGGCTTATCTTCACCGTCGTGCGTATCGAAAGATACCACGGCAAAGAGGGACCTGTGCAGTGCCATAGGTGCATGGGCTTCAACCACTCTAGCAGTGTGTGCGAGCGCAAGCTTGCATGCCTGCGGTGCGGTGAAGCCCATATACTGAGGGACTGCACAAAGCCCCATGAAGCTCGCCACTGTGTGAACTGTGGTGAGGCGCACGTGGGCTCGTATAAAGGATGTAAGGTGCGGAAGCGCCTTGTTGAGAGCCGCCGTGGAGGCCCCCAGGAGCCAGCTAAAGTGCGCCCTGGGGTGTCCTTCTCCTCGGCACTGAACCGCGCTGAGGGAACACTGCGCGCCGCTGAGGCAGCAGCAACTCCCAGCCCCGCAGTCACTGCAGAGACCGTGCCAGCTCCGTCCTTGACGGAAACCCCAACGCCCCAACCTGGTCCGCCTACTTCAACGGAGGAAGCCGCCCCGACGCCCTCGACAGAGGGCCCACGCCGGACTTCTCCAAAAAAGAAGTCCAGGAGGAGAGGAAAGAAGAACCGTCGGGCGGCTGGCCAGACGGGCCAAACAGAGGCTCCCACCTCTGTGAGACCCGAGGCCACGCCCCCAGCACCCCAGCAGCTACCAGTGGCGGAAGCTCCAGTAGCGGCCGCCACAGTACCTACTCCAGTAGCAGAGGCTCCTGCTGCACCTACCACCACAGCGGCTTCCTCGGCCTTTACAGCGGCCATCCCACAGGCGGACCTGGATGAACTTCAGGACCTAGCCCTGTGGTTCGGTGACCTCCTAAGTAAGGTCCTACCTGTACTGCGCAATTTCAAGTTGCAGTACAGCAACCCCAGACTCTCCCCCCTCCAGAAACACACCCTGTTCCTCCAAACCTTGGAGCAGTTGTACCCGGGTTCCGCTAAGTAATGGTCTCTAGATTCGTTCGGAGACCATTGCGACTCGCGTACTGGAACGCGAACGGCATCCGGGGGCAACGCCCAGGCGTCATTGAGTTTGTACAATCGTACGGAATTGACATTCTGATGGTTTGCGAAACCCATCTGGATGCTGTTACTGACTTCTCGCTGCCTAGTTACGTCACCCATCGGTCCGATCGGGTCGGCCGACAGGGTGGCGGTACAGCTATCTTCATTAAGAACCACATAACCCATACTCCTGTCCAACTCCCAGCACTACAGCACGTGGAGGCCTGTGCAATCCGGCTTGCCGTTGCCGGGCTAGACGCGCTGCTGATAGCTGCATATGACCCACCAAACCACCGCTTCCATGAAGCGGACTACACCACCCTACTCAACCTTCACCCAGTGGTATGCATCGCAGGAGATCTCAACGCGAAACATGCCCTCTGGCACAGCCGCACCAACAACCCCCGAGGCCGCGGGCTCTACCGCCTCATCAGCGGCAACCCCGCCCTCGTCGCGCACGGACCGAGAGGACCTACGTGTCATCCGGCTCGCGGCAGACCGGATGTTCTTGACATCATAATCACCAAGAACACACCATTTCATCTAGACCTCTCGGCGGTCAACGAGTTGGACTCCGACCATGACCCTGTCGTGGTGGATACAACCGAGACCGTATCAGCTCTGGTAACACCAGACTGGATAAATGAGATCGACTGGGACGCAGCCGTCCTAGACCTAAACCAAACCGTGGACCCGCGACCGCGCATCGATTCCATCGAAGCGCTGGAAGCGGCAGCCACGGCCTTCTCCCGCCAACTCCTGAATGTGGTACGCGCGCATACCTACCGCATCCCATCAAACAAACCTAACCCGAGAACCATACCGAATGAACTCCGGCAGCTGCTAAAAGCCAAGGCAACCGTACGGAAGCTATGGCAGCGCTTCCGCCATCCCAGGATCCAAGCAGTGTACCAGCGGTTAAAATCCCTGGCAAGGCGCCTGCTTCGCGCGCACCGCAAAGCGGCCTGGGAACACACAATGGCACATATAAACCTGGAAGAGAAACAACCCTGGAGGATCATCCGATCCCTCAGGAAAGACAAAAGTCAGTTTCAGCATCCCATCCATGGCTCCCGTGGGAGACTCTCTTTTGAGCCCCAGGATAAAGCCACGGATTTCGCAGATTATCTGGAGTCCCAATTCGAACCCCGTGAAGACCCCCAGGATGAGGACTTTACTGAGCTCGTGGAAGCGACGGTAGACTACCTCTATGAGGAGCCCCCGCCGCCCCATGAGGAGATCCGCATTCCTATAGTCACCCCGAAAGAGGTGGCTTCCCAACTCAACCACCTAAAACCTAACAAAGCCCCTGGACATGACGGCGTTACGGCGCCCATGCTCCAGCACCTACCCAGAAAGGCCGTAATCCACCTGACGCGGATTTACAATGCATGCCTGCACCTACGTCACTTTCCAACGTGTTGGAAGGAGGCGCGGGTGGTATGCATTTTGAAACCCGGCAAGGACCCGGTCTTCCCGTCAAGCTACAGATCTATTAGCTTACTTCCGATCGTCTCGAAAGTATTCGAGCGGTTACTCCTACCTCGCCTCACCCCTCTCTTCGAAGAGAGACTCCTACTCCCGGATCATCAGTTTGGTTTCCGTACTGGACATTCCACAACCCTGCAGTTGCTGCGACTGGCTGAGAAGGCTGCCCTGGGCTTCCAGGACAACTTCAAAACAGTCGCGGTGCTCTTGGACGTGGAAAAGGCCTTCGCCACCACGTGGCATCAGGGACTTTTGTACAAGCTCAAGAACGCAGAAATTCCTCCCCCCTACCTTCACCTGCTTAGTAGCTTCCTTCGGGACCGCACTTTCAGGGTGAGGGTGGAGGGGAGGCATTCCACAGTCAGACCCATAGCGGCGGGAGTGCCGGAAGGCAGCGTGCTGTCGCCGTTACTCTTTGCTGCCTACATGTCCGACTTCCCCACAGAACCCAGTACAGTTACGTGCCAGTATGCCGACGATGTCCTCATAATGGCGCGTAACAAGAACGACCGATATTGCTTCCCCCCGCTACAGAGACAGCTCCAGGCCATAGGCAGATGGAGTGAAAAGTGGCGGATGGCCATCAGCCCGCAGAAGAGCTCAGCTCTACTGCTGGCTAAAGTCCGTGGCTGGCGACCGGAGAGGTCGCTGAGGTTGCGGCGGCGGCGGATCCCCTGGGTCCGCTCCGCCAAATACCTCGGAGTCCTCCTCGACCGCGGCCTTACTTTCACTCCACATGTCAGGGAGAAGGTCGGCTTGGGACACGCTGCCCTGCGGCAGTTGTTTCCCATCTTCCGCTCCACCATGCCTACACACCTTAAACTGCGGCTGTACCGCGCAGTCATCCCGCCCCTGATGCTGTACGGCTGTGAGGTCTGGGGTTCGGTGGCTCGTTCCACCATGCGCAGGCTGCAGGCCGTGCAGAACAGGGCATTGAGGATGATATACGGCACAGACCGCAGATTCCCGTCCCACATTCTCCATTCCCACTCCGGAATCCCCTACATAGTGGACGTTGTGCGAGAAAGAGCTCGCACAATATACACTAAACTTGCTCCCCACCCAAACCCCCAGGTGAACACTCTCGGTCTTTACGACCACACGCTACCAAGGAGACGCGTAAGCTACCGCCTTCCCAAGGACGCCTTGGGATGGTAGTTTTCCGGCCGCCTCTCCCTTTATTGTCTACCCGCCAAGTTAAGCAGCATCGGGCATGGTCACGACTCGGACGGGTGACCATCCAGTCGTACTCCGACCAGATCTGCAACACTGGCTTCCCCCACCCCGTACCTATATCCCTTCATGTCTCCCCGCTAGCCGGCACTGCTTTCCTTGACAGCCCGCAAGCGGCTGGCCAAGGTAAGCAGCATCGGGCCTGGTCCCTCGCTGGGTGGGTGGCCACTCGGATAGGTAAGCCAGCCCGCGCCGGCTGCACAGAGGGAACACCCTGCCCAATTACTTTGACATGACAAAAACGCTTGCATATGACTACATCTACTATATCACACGGGTAAATCCGCAAGAAAAGCGGATAGGTACCGTGGTGATTTGCCCCCGCCCGAGTACACTCGGGCGACTAGTTCCTGCTCCTGGCTCCTGGCTCCTGGTCTCGAAAGTATTCGAGCGGTTACTCCTACCTCGCCTCACCCCTCTCTTCGAAGAGAGACTCCTACTCCCGGATCATCAGTTTGGTTTCCGTACTGGACATTCCACAACCCTGCAGTTGCTGCGACTGGCTGAGAAGGCTGCCCTGGGCTTCCAGGACAACTTCAAAACAGTCGCGGTGCTCTTGGACGTGGAAAAGGCCTTCGCCACCACGTGGCATCAGGGACTCTTGTACAAGCTCAAGAACGCAGAAATTCCTCCCCCCTACCTTCACCTGCTTAGTAGCTTCCTTCGGGACCGCACTTTCAGGGTGAGGGTGGAGGGGAGGCATTCCACAGTCAGACCCATAGCGGCGGGAGTGCCGGAAGGCAGCGTGCTGTCACCGTTACTCTTTGCTGCCTACATGTCCGACTTCCCCACAGAACCCAGTACAGTTACGTGCCAGTATGCCGACGATGTCCTCATAATGGCGCGTAACAAGAACGACCGATATTGCTTCCCCCCGCTACAGAGACAGCTCCAGGCCATAGGCAGATGGAGTGAACAGTGGCGGATGGCCATCAGCCCGCAGAAGAGCTCAGCTCTACTGCTGGCTAAAGTCCGTGGCTGGCGACCGGAGAGGTCGCTGAGGTTGCGGCGGCGGCGAATCCCCTGGGTCCGCTCCGCCAAATACCTCGGAGTCCTCCTCGACCGCGGCCTTACTTTCACTCCACATGTCAGGGAGAAGGTCGGCTTGGGACACGCTGCCCTGCGGCAGTTGTTTCCCATCTTCCGCTCCACCATGCCTACACACCTTAAACTGCGGCTGTACCGCGCAGTCATCCCGCCCCTGATGCTGTATGGCTGTGAGGTCTGGGGTTCGGTGGCTCGTTCCACCATCCGCAGGCTGCAGGCCGTGCAGAACAGGGCATTGAGGATGATATACGGCACAGACCGCAGATTCCCGTCCCACATTCTCCATTCCCACTCCGGAATCCCCTACATAGTGGACGTTGTGCGAGAAAGAGCTCGCACAATATACACTAAACTTGCTCCCCACCCAAATCCCCAGGTGAACACTCTCGGTCTTTACGACCACACGCTACCAAGGAGACGCGTAAGCTACCGCCTTCCCAAGGACGCCTTGGGATGGTAGTTTTCCGGCCGCCTCTCCCTTTATTGTTCTACCCGCCAAGTTAAGCAGCATCGGGCATGGTCACGACTCGGACGGGTGACCATCCAGTCGTACTCCGACCAGATCTGCAACACTGGCTTCCCCCACCCCGTACCTATATCCCTTCATGTCTCCCCGCTAGCCGGCACTGCTTTCCTTGACAGCCCGCAAGCGGCTGGCCAAGGTAAGCAGCATCGGGCCTGGTCCCTCTCTGGGTGGGTGGCCACTCGGATAGGTAAGCCAGCCCGCGCCGGCTGCACAGAGGGAACACCCTGCCCAATTACTTTGACATGACAAAAACGCTTGCATATGACTACATCTATTATATCACACGGGTAAATCCGCAAGAAAAGCGGATAGGTACCGTGGTGATTGGCCCCCGCCCGAGTACACTCGGGCGACTAGTTCCTGCTCCTGGCTCCTGGCTCCTGGCTCCTGGTGTTCATCGTTTCACGGTTTCGGTTTCACGTTTCACGTTCGACGCAGCGTTGTTTCACAGCATCTCCTCTGCAACCACGGCACCACCTACCGGCGGATCTGGCAGCAGCGGCAGCAGCGGCAGGAGCCACGGCAGCATTCCCCCAGCGGCAACGCAGTGGGCATTCGTCCCTCTTCTAGCTTGCAGCTCCGACGCCTGCGGGTGTTCGGCTTTTACACAGCGGCAACGCAGTGGGCTCTGACCCCCTATTAGCTTGCCGTTCCGCCGCCAGTGTGCGAGCGGCCCCGACAGCTTGCTGTCAATTTATAAAGAGCAGGAACTCCCCTACTTTCTTACTTCTCTTCTACTGTCATCTTTCCTTTCATTGACCTGACTAGACCGACAGACAACGCATACAGCGGGTCCGTAAGGCCAAAGCCAAGGGTGAAGGCCATTGGCCTGAAACCTCGAGCCGATATGGCTCGCACAGGCGCCTCCTCCAAGGAGGTCCGGTCCTCTGCGAACAGCCGTAGGGCAACCGCACCGACCCTAACCAACAATGACGGGCAACAGCCAAGCACAAGTATACCTACTCCCTCACCAGAGACGGCCGAACCTTCGCGCAAGCGAAGCAGGACGTCTATTGGCGGCAGCAACAGGCGCAAGCCATCCTCGCCTCAACGCCTCGTAGCGGTTGAGAGTGTTGAAACCGGGCAGGACCCAACCAGTCCCTACACTATCCCTATGCCCGACTCTGACACAGACGTCGAACCTGACGGGCCGTGGATAACTGTCCACGCAGGGGGCCGCAGAAGCGGTCGTTCCTCCCCCAACCCAGCTGCACCACCACAGGGAATAAACCAACCCCCAACCCAAGGGGGGAGAAAAATACCGCCTATAGTTGCCGACGCTTTCCGCAACCACGTTGTGGTTATGAGAAAGCTGGCAGCGAAGCTTAGGGGCCCCTTCGAGGCCCGGCGGAAGCAAAGGAAAGTCCACCTCCATACCTCCTCGGAAAGGGATTTCGAGGCAGCGAAGGCAGTACTACGGGATGAACAAATCCCGTTCTACAGCTACTCGCTGCAGCGTCCCTACGTGGAGCGTAGGATAATTCGGGGCCTTGACTCCGACTGCACCCCTGAGGATGTCAAGGCGGCTCTTCAGGACGAGTACAATATCACCCCTTCCACCGTGGCACGTCTCAGTAAGACGGTGGCAACCGACGATGGCACTCAGCGAGTGCCCATGCCCTTATTCCTGGTCGTGGTACCAAAGGAACGCGCCCAGTCAGTTCAGCCGATAGACGCCGTCCGTCGGCTTATCTTCACCGTCGTGCGTATCGAAAGATACCACGGCAAAGAGGGACCTGTGCAGTGCCATAGGTGCATGGGCTTCAACCACTCTAGCAGTGTGTGCGAGCGCAAGCTTGCATGCCTGCGGTGCGGTGAAGCCCATATACTGAGGGACTGCACAAAGCCCCATGAAGCTCGCCACTGTGTGAACTGTGGTGAGGCGCACGTGGGCTCGTATAAAGGATGTAAGGTGCGGAAGCGCCTTGTTGAGAGCCGCCGTGGAGGCCCCCAGGAGCCAGCTAAAGTGCGCCCTGGGGTGTCCTTCTCCTCGGCACTGAACCGCGCTGAGGGAACACTGCGCGCCGCTGAGGCAGCAGCAACTCCCAGCCCCGCAGTCACTGCAGAGACCGTGCCAGCTCCGTCCTTGACGGAGACCCCAACGCCCCAATCTGGTCCGCCTACTTCAACGGAGGAAGCCGCCCCGACGCCCTCGACAGAGGGCCCACGCCGGACTTCTCCAAAAAAGAAGTCCAGGAGGAGAGGAAAGAAGAACCGTCGGGCGGCTGGCCAGACGGGCCAAACAGAGGCTCCCACCTCTGTGAGACCCGAGGCCACGCCCCCAGCACCCCAGCAGCTACCAGTGGCGGAAGCTCCAGTAGCGGCCGCCACAGTACCTACTCCAGTAGCAGAGGCTCCTGCTGCACCTACCACCACAGCGGCTTCCTCGGCCTTTACAGCGGCCATCCCACAGGCGGACCTGGATGAACTTCAGGACCTAGCCCTGTGGTTCGGTGACCTCCTAAGTAAGGTCCTACCTGTACTGCGCAATTTCAAGTTGCAGTACAGCAACCCCAGACTCTCCCCCCTCCAGAAACACACCCTGTTCCTCCAAACCTTGGAGCAGTTGTACCCGGGTTCCGCTAAGTAATGGTCTCTAGATTCGTTCGGAGACCATTGCGACTCGCGTACTGGAACGCGAACGGCATCCGGGGGCAACGCCCAGGCGTCATTGAGTTTGTACAATCGTACGGAATTGACATTCTGATGGTTTGCGAAACCCATCTGGATGCTGTTACTGACTTCTCGCTGCCTAGTTACGTCACCCATCGGTCCGATCGGGTCGGCCGACAGGGTGGCGGTACAGCTATCTTCATTAAGAACCACATAACCCATACTCCTGTCCAACTCCCAGCACTACAGCACGTGGAGGCCTGTGCAATCCGGCTTGCCGTTGCCGGGCTAGACGCGCTGCTGATAGCTGCATATGACCCACCAAACCACCGCTTCCATGAAGCGGACTACACCACCCTACTCAACCTTCACCCAGTGGTATGCATCGCAGGAGATCTCAACGCGAAACATGCCCTCTGGCACAGCCGCACCAACAACCCCCGAGGCCGCGGGCTCTACCGCCTCATCAGCGGCAACCCCGCCCTCGTCGCGCACGGACCGAGAGGACCTACGTGTCATCCGGCTCGCGGCAGACCGGATGTTCTTGACATCATAATCACCAAGAACACACCATTTCATCTAGACCTCTCGGCGGTCAACGAGTTGGACTCCGACCATGACCCTGTCGTGGTGGATACAACCGAGACCGTATCAGCTCTGGTAACACCAGACTGGATAAATGAGATCGACTGGGACGCAGCCGTCCTAGACCTAAACCAAACCGTGGACCCGCGACCGCGCATCGATTCCATCGAAGCGCTGGAAGCGGCAGCCACGGCCTTCTCCCGCCAACTCCTGAATGTGGTACGCGCGCATACCTACCGCATCCCATCAAACAAACCTAACCCGAGAACCATACCGAATGAACTCCGGCAGCTGCTAAAAGCCAAGGCAACCGTACGGAAGCTATGGCAGCGCTTCCGCCATCCCAGGATCCAAGCAGTGTACCAGCGGTTAAAATCCCTGGCAAGGCGCCTGCTTCGCGCGCACCGCAAAGCGGCCTGGGAACACACAATGGCACATATAAACCTGGAAGAGAAACAACCCTGGAGGATCATCCGATCCCTCAGGAAAGACAAAAGTCAGTTTCAGCATCCCATCCATGGCTCCCGTGGGAGACTCTCTTTTGAGCCCCAGGATAAAGCCACGGATTTCGCAGATTATCTGGAGTCCCAATTCGAACCCCGTGAAGACCCCCAGGATGAGGACTTTACTGAGCTCGTGGAAGCGACGGTAGACTACCTCTATGAGGAGCCCCCGCCGCCCCATGAGGAGATCCGCATTCCTATAGTCACCCCGAAAGAGGTGGCTTCCCAACTCAACCACCTAAAACCTAACAAAGCCCCTGGACATGACGGCGTTACGGCGCCTATGCTCCAGCACCTACCCAGAAAGGCCGTAATCCACCTGACGCGGATTTACAATGCATGCCTGCACCTACGTCACTTTCCAACGTGTTGGAAGGAGGCGCGGGTGGTATGCATTTTGAAACCCGGCAAGGACCCGGTCTTCCCGTCAAGCTACAGATCTATTAGCTTACTTCCGATCGTCTCGAAAGTATTCGAGCGGTTACTCCTACCTCGCCTCACCCCTCTCTTCGAAGAGAGACTCCTACTCCCGGATCATCAGTTTGGTTTCCGTACTGGACATTCCACAACCCTGCAGTTGCTGCGACTGGCTGAGAAGGCTGCCCTGGGCTTCCAGGACAACTTCAAAACAGTCGCGGTACTCTTGGACGTGGAAAAGGCCTTCGCCACCACGTGGCATCAGGGACTCTTGTACAAGCTCAAGAACGCAGAAATTCCTCCCCCCTACCTTCACCTGCTTAGTAGCTTCCTTCGGGACCGCACTTTCAGGGTGAGGGTGGAGGGGAGGCATTCCACAGTCAGACCCATAGCGGCGGGAGTGCCGGAAGGCAGCGTGCTGTCGCCGTTACTCTTTGCTGCCTACATGTCCGACTTCCCCACAGAACCCAGTACAGTTACGTGCCAGTATGCCGACGATGTCCTCATAATGGCGCGTAACAAGAACGACCGATATTGCTTCCCCCCGCTACAGAGACAGCTCCAGGCCATAGGCAGATGGAGTGAACAGTGGCGGATGGCCATCAGCCCTCAGAAGAGCTCAGCTCTACTGCTGGCTAAAGTCCGTGACTGGCGACCGGAGAGGTCGCTGAGGTTGCGGCGGCGGCGGATCCCCTGGGTCCGCTCCGCCAAATACCTCGGAGTCCTCCTCGACCGCGGCCTTACCTTCACTCCACATGTCAGGGAGAAGGTCGGCTTGGGACACGCTGCCCTGCGGCAGTTGTTTCCCATCTTCCGCTCCACCATGCCTACACACCTTAAACTGCGGCTGTACCGCGCAGTCATCCCGCCCCTGATGCTGTACGGCTGTGAGGTCTGGGGTTCGGTGGCTCGTTCCACCATCCGCAGGCTGCAGGCCGTGCAGAACAGGGCATTGAGGATGATATACGGCACAGACCGCAGATTCCCATCCCACATTCTCCATTCCCACTCCGGAATCCCTTACATAGTGGACGTTGTGCGAGAAAGAGCTCGCACAATATACACTAAACTTGCTCCCCACCCAAATCCCCAGGTGAACACTCTCGGTCTTTACGACCACACGCTACCAAGGAGACGCGTAAGCTACCGCCTTCCCAAGGACGCCTTGGGATGGTAGTTTTCCGGCCGCCTCTCCCTTTATTGTTCTACCCGCCAAGTTAAGCAGCATCGGGCATGGCCACGACTCGGACGGGTGACCATCCAGTCGTACTCCGACCAGATCTGCAACACTGGCTTCCCCCACCCCGTACCTATATCCCTTCATGTCTCCCCGCTAGCCGGCACTGCTTTCCTTGACAGCCCGCAAGCGGCTGGCCAAGGTAAGCAGCATCGGGCCTGGTCCCTCTCTGGGTGGGTGGCCACTCGGATAGGTAAGCCAGCCCGCGCCGGCTGCACAGAGGGAACACCCTGCCCAATTACTTTGACATGACAAAAACGCTTGCATAGGACTACATCTACTATATCACACGGGTAAATCCGCAAGAAAAGCGGATAGGTACCGTGGTGATTTGCCCCCGCCCGAGTACACTCGGGCGACTAGTTCCTGCTCCTGGCTCCTGGCTCCTGGCTCCATGGTGTTCAAACTTTTTCCATTGTCTCTGTTAACTTTATGTTCTTCTTTAATTATTTCTATGCTTTCGCGTATAATGCGATGTTTGTAGTCTTCACATGGTACCAATAATTTCATGTTATCAAAATCAATGTGATGGCCAGTTTCAATAGCATGTTCGGAGAGAGCGGACTTTTCAGGCTGATTAAGTTTGAGGCTTCTGATGTGCTCTTTTCGACGTGTGATTGCCGATCTTCCGGTCTGACCTATATATGCTTTGCCGCAATCGCAGGTTATTTTATAAATCCCTGGCTTAAGTAGTGGGTTGGATTTGTCTTTTACTGGTCTGAGGGTGGATTGTAGCTTCCGAACCGTGCTGTACCGAGTATTAATCCCGTGTTTGAGTAAAATTTTGCCAATCCTTTCAGTGGTGCCCTGAACAAAAGGAAGGCGAGCCCATCTTGTCTTTTGTTTTTCTTTTTCTTTTTGTGGTTTTTTGGCATTCTTTCCCCAGTATTTTATGTCGGTTTTTGAGTATCCGTTGGCTTTTAACACTTCCTGTAAGTGGTGTCTCTCTTCAGTTAAAAGATTTGGGTCACAAATACGCGTGGCTCGTTGGAACAGAGTTTTACACCGGAAACTCTGGACCAAGATAATTTTAATATTGGCCGTGGAAGTTTACGAAAACATATAACAGCTCTTATGTTTAATTGCATGATATCTCATTACTGTCATACAAATTAGGCACCCATATTACATAAATGTGCTACATTTGCTACCTCATTACACACACTCTGTTATCGTTACTGTCACAAGAAGAACAGGCTGCACATTTTTCTATTTGTCTGCAGTTAATATTGAGTAGAATAGAATAGAATTTATTCACCTTAAGAAATACAATGAAATCATGGCTTTGTCAAAAACAAATAATACATAATTTAACAAATCTCTTACATTTCTATATACATTATATTTTACAGTATTGATCAAAATGAGTACAACTGTTGCTAAGCTAATCTTGTTTTGAGGCAGTCGTTAAGGTTTCTCTTGTGCCAAAGTACATCCTCAGATGAACAGGAGCCATGTAACAAACAATGTTTCAATGTTAGAAAAATCAACTTATTTAAACATAAATAGCTGGATGGTTCATGTGGCAAAGTTTTCCAAATAAACAAGTATTTTTAGCACATATTCAAAAAGATGTATTCATGAATTCATCAACGGAATAAAACATATAGTTTAGGAGTAGATTTTTAACCTTCTTCTTAAATGCTTTGCTCTGTGGAACTTTGATCGCATCAGGGAGTTTATTATATAAGTTAACACCTTTGTGGGAAACTGAATATAAGCTTTTAGTTAATCTGTGTTGTTGGAGATGGATTGCTGTTGATGTTCTTGTGTTGTAAGAATGGTATTCATTGTTGAGCTTAAAAATGTTCTTATTGTCATGTACAAAAGAAACTGTCTCTAAGATATAAATACATGGTAATGGTAAAATTCTTAAATCCAAGAGAAGTGGTTTACTTCGGGTACATTGGTTCACTTGCTTGATTATTCTTATTATTTTTTTCTGCAGTTTAAACACCTTAATACAATTATTGGCAGATCCCCAGAAGGGGATTCCATATGTCAGTAATGAGTATATATAACCAAAATACACGGTTTTAGGACATCTAAGCTGCACGCTTTAGCTAGTAGTCTTATAGCATAGCATATACGACTTAATTTATTAGTAAGAAAATTGGTATGTTCTGTCCAGCTGAGCTGAGAATGAATAATAATCCTTAAGAACTTGGTAGAATGACTCTCATTAATCAATGTATTAAAAATTGAAATTTGAACAGGATTATGAACTCCCAATTGTTGATTAAAACTAAGAGATACAGTTTTACTTATATTTATATGAAGTTTATTACTTGTCATCCATTTCTGCAATTCAGTGGTAGCATGATTGATTTCTGCCTGAATAAGTCTTTCTTCACTACTTCTGAAAATAAGGTTTGTATCATCTGCAAAGAGAACACTACTAATGGATGATAAGTGAGGAAGATCATTGATGTACATTAAAAATAGAACTGGTCCTAGTATGGATCCTTGGGGAACGCCGGTTTATATAGCAGCAGAATCTGAACGTATACCTTCTATTTCAACAATTTGGTATCTATTTTCAAGATAGGAGACAAACCATTTGTTGGCTAGTCCTCGGTCACCACAGACATCAAGCTTCTGTATCAGAATATTATGATCAACTGTATCAAATGCTTTAGTTAAATCTAGGAATAGATCTGCTACTTGCTCTTTTTTGTCCTTAGCATTAAGGATATTTACTATTTCACCTAATTCGCCGGATTCATGTTTCTTCACTACATACACATACTTATTGCAGTAAGTTTGCATTTACTATATTATTATATTAGCTGCAAGAATGATTTTCGTATTCTTAAAAGTTTTACAATGTGTGTACTTTATATGTTTGGTTCTTCGCTTTGAAATACCGCGCAAGTATTGTTACTAACGTATTGTTTACGTTCACTTTTATAAACAGCTGGAATTGTTTCTACGGTTTTGGTTGGCAACGTTACATTCACAGCATGAATGTTTATTCAGCTGGTTATGCTAAAATGACAAAATGATCCCGAACTTGCTTGCAGACGACGGCACCTATTCTACACAGTTACCAAATATTTGTGTATTTGTGGCATTGCGTATTACTTTATTTCCCTTCTACTTGCAACCAACAGTTCGACATTTCCGTTAAAGTTGATCTCGATTACATTATGTAGATAAAATAATAATGACTTTAGTCATGTGTTTAAGTGAGTGAAAAACTTCCGATTTTTTAGGAGTGGCTAAGTCGCCATTTTCACAGCCTGGTTGATCTCCTGAGTGCGACCCAGTAAACGTATTGGCGTAGCTCCAGCTTGAAATTCAGCGAAGATTAAACCTTTTTCAGTTAATATACATGGAATTATAAAAGCAGCAGTGGGAGATATAACTGAGATTTTATCTTGTGTAGGTAAGAATTTTTAAATCCTTGCAGCAGCTAAGCCAAATAAAAGTTCGCGGAAGTTGTAATTAAGTGTTCAGAATAAATGTTTTCATATATTTAATAGATTCCACTTATAAGAGAAGTTTTAAGCCCAGCTAGAGCAAATTTAGCTTATGAATAGCATCGATCAATACTTTTCACTCCCGAACGTAGTGATTCGGGTGATAGTTATATCCAGCACAATCCAGAATGAGCAGGGAACATACTACGTTTCTATGGAAATCCATTTTGAGTCCGATTGCATCTTAATACGATCCGCGTTTCACATGCTAATTTCAAATGGAATTGAGATCATTTTGAATACGTAACTTCGAGAATAATTTTATTAATTATGCAGTAAACGGGTTGCTCGAAAAATCGAATGAAACAAATACGATCGATCTAATATTTGTAATGATTAAAAGATTTTATTTGGTGTTCAAGCTATTTTTTTTTTTTTTTTTTATTTATTATGCACAAATTCTTGCTCTTACTGGAACAGTTGACATTTTGCGTGTAATAATTGGATATAAACGAGAATTAAATGAATGACTATTGGTTTTGTAATGTGTAAATGCTGAAATACTTCAAACTGGTTTTGTAATGAGAAAGCTTGGTTTTGTTGCTAGTAGAATACTCGGTAACTATTGGTATGAACATCATACATCACTCTTGGCAGGATTACCCCATTATGAGAACCCATATGAATAATTCACAGGTTGGTGTGACTACAGTGCTCTATTTTTCGCTGATGAATGCTTTCTGAAGCTACAGAGGGAAAAAAGGGTTAAGTTAGTTTAAAACATACTTTACACAGCTTTTTTGTACACTCTCATTTACTATAATATTTTGTAAGATTTATCATACTTGTTTACATTTCTAATATAGTATTCTATGTGAATAACCATATTTTTGTGTTAAATGTGCAAGGATGCTAGCATAAACCATTAGGATCTGCGAAACTACTGGGTCCTATGCCTTTCAAATGTTGATTAAGGTTAGTGTAAGTATATAAATCTATGTTTCTAATTTTCTAGTGTGGTAGCAGTTGGTGGACAAGAATTTTTTCTTCTTTTTTTTCATCTGTCTCTCTAGGTGAAATGACTGTCATGTAGTTTTAAACTTTAGCACAAAGTTAGGTATGAATTGGTTAAGGTTCGTATGTGTATATAAATTTATGTTTTTAATTTTCTGTTGTGGTAGTAGGTGACACAGAAGTATGTTTCTGTGAGTTTTTACAGCTTTGTAGCAGGGGAAATCACTGCATGTTGTGGTTTTTAAATTTGATTTGAAAGTAGATTAAGGGGAGTTGGTTGTTATCGCATTCTAAAAGTTAGGGAAAATTGTATATGTTCAAGAAGCCATAAATCAGATGTTATCAGTCAGATCTTTTTCAAATTTTTTGTGCTGTGTTAGTAAATTCTTGAGTTTAAAATAAGCCTATAGGGGCTGTTGTATTACTCACTATTTGCTATAAAATGACTTTTAAAGATGCAATAGATATTTTAGTTTTGTCATTGTTTATCTTGATATATGTACCCTTTATTCCAGTTTTATTGCTTAGATTTCTGTGAAACTTTGGGAATTTACTAAAAAGGGATACCTAAACCTACCCTACCACAATTATTGAAATATATTCAGTATTACTGGGTAAAGTTGCATAAAAACTTTATTACTAAAAAAAACCAATTTATTTTTACCATGAAAAATACAGCAATTTCCTCAAATTCCTAAGTAATTCTATAATACTGGCAAGGGAGTTTTATCATACATTCATACAGTAATCCTGAAAGTTTCAGGCTGTTAGCTTGAATGGTTTGAGAGGAAATGGTACAAGAAGTGTAAAAAATGTGATTTTTCAGGAGAGCAAAAAGAAAATAGCATACATTCTCTAACCTTACTTTTTTAATTTTAGAATGCTCCAGGACTGTAACTGTCTCCCTCCTGGGCTTCCTTATCTTCTCTCTTCCTTTTTAGCCCTCTCTTCTTCACTCTGGCTTCTTTGGACATCTCCTCCATAGCTTTATCAGCCTTAGCAACACGGTCCAGGTCTAATGCTCGCAGTGCTTTCTTCATGTTTTCTCCTGGTTCAATGTCCATTGCTTTCATTACATGGATTCTCTTGTAGCACCCATCATTAAAACATATTACTGAGTCGAAAACACCAATTTTAATTGTTTTTGCTCCAACAAATACATTTTTTGGTATCCTTTGCCAGATGCAGCTGTTGAAAGACTCGTTCTGGTTTTGAGTCTTGCCATGTAGACATTTTCTTAGTAGTTCTTCATCTGAAAGCTTCCTGTAAATGGGCTTGATTTTTTCAATCACAGCATTTGGCAAGGAATGTTTATGTACATATTCAGCTCCAGTTATAAGTGATCGCTGATAACCACACCATGATTCAACTCCTGGTGGACAGAGACCATGGGAAGGGTTCTCATCAGTAGAGCATTTGTGAAAAAAAGAAGCCCATACAGCTTTCTGCATTTCTTTTAGATTATTGCAATTATTTCTAATTGCCATTCCATAGTAGTTTTGTAACTGATCAATTTCTGATTTGGTAAGCCGACCTCGTCCACCAATTGGCTTACCATCATCTAATTTCTGCCCTTTCAAAGATTTGCATAATTCCAGTAGAAATCGACCCATTCTCTTTTGAACATGGCCTACACATTCAATTTTGGTAACTTCCACTTCACTACCATAGGGCTTTGCCTTAGACACTGCATGATACCCCTTGGAATCACCATCACCCAAATATTGCACATAGCGCAGGCCTCTGGTAAGCTCAGATCTTGAGCAAATTTCAACTGCACCTGCAACCTCCATCCCACCACTGTAGCCATCAAAATTTTTGAGGCAGGCATGGTCATTATTCCTAGTGCATCCTGCACAGTACTTGCTATATGTTGCTACATCTAGCACTTTTCCTGTGAGCAGCGAGGTTCCAGTCACAACACCATGCAGTGATGAGAAACCTCTCTTCTGCCATGATCCATCTATGACAATTGTTGTGTCAGGACTACCTTCTAATTCCTTGACTTCTTTAGCAGCATTCCACATTGAACCCTCAGCAACCTCTTTTACACTGTCATATATAGCTTTGTTATACACATCAAATTTACTGGCAGGTGGTGGTAGGTCCATAAGAGCACAAAAGGTACGAGCTGCCAGTTTACCTTTTCCAATACACCTCATGGCATAAGCAAATCTAAGATTTACAGAGGAGACTTTTCTTGTATTTACTGGTGATGTCATTGTATAATTGCTGTGGTTACAATATTTACATTCTAACTTTAGTTTAGTTGACAAACCTCTTCTGCTTCGCTGTTCCTCAGTTATTTGTACACTATTTACAGCATTACAACTTGAACAAGAAACATTTTTGTTTATAAATAAAGATAATATGGACAAGTCAATAATTATATTTACACTATTTGTAGCACTTGAAGCTGGCATATCATTAACATCATCACTAACATTGAATAAATCAGACAGCTTCTTTCTTGAGACACTTGAACTTGCAGGGGATTGGAGGTTAGGTGAAGATGTGCCACCTTTTACTGTAATGTTGTTCAGCTTCTTGTGTTGGTTACCTCTAAATTTACGTTTACGATTGAATGAGGTATTTCTTCCCATATTTAAATTTGAAAATATACTCAAAGACCTCCAAAACTAACACTGTTATACAAAATTCCTTTTCTGCACCAGCTAGTAGACAGATTTCCCTTGCTTACATACAAGAAAAGAGATCATAGTTCAGTGCTGCCACCAGCAAAAGATCACAGCAACAAAACACACATGGTATGATATTAGTTCAGTGCTGCCAACAGCAAAAGAATAAGCTTCCCAGCAACAAAACATACAAATAAAAAGCCTCTTACCCATACGGAAACATATCTTGAGCTGGAGTGGGCGTGGCATTCAAACATGGAACGCACGTAGCGATTTAAATCCAGGCATTTAAAAGTGCTTAATAATAATGCAACACATACATATCATATATCAAAATGTTCAGGAAAGTATGCTCTTTCATATAAACAAATAAATTTTTTTTTCATTTTTTGACACTGATAACGACCAACTCCCCTTAAGTTCATTGAGTTTATAAATAAGGTGATGTTACCGTTTTAGATTCTGTGCTATATGGCAATAGTCAATAGGAGCACACTACAACATAGCCCTAATGTGCACTTGCATATGACAGAGATAGTAGCATGCAGTGCAGCATGTAACTGAGGGTTATTTAGTGAAATTGTAGATTAAAACCTAAATAAATGACAATAGAAATTAATGTATCTGGTTATTCTAGAGGGATAGCTAGGGACTCAACATCAGTCATGTGGCGCATTGCTTTCATCCTCTGTGTCACTGTCTTTTACATGTATCACATTTTTTCTTTTCTTATTTCTACAATAAAGTCGCTTTCCTGTAATTCTTCTGCATATTGAACAATAGGAGCCAATATTTTTTTGTTACACTGTCAAATTCTTTATTCATTTGTCATTCAATGTCCACAATGTTAGAAGTATTGTTTCTGAGAGCAGCTTAAGCCCACACAAGCTCAAGCCCTATCAGTAGCAAGTTGATTGAGCTCATACAAGTTTTCTTGGTTTTTGAATGCCAATATGCATTGCAACACCTCTCGTTTTGTTTCAGTAGGTGAAAATCTTATACCTTTCTTTTAACCATTCTTGCATTTTTCTTTTTGTGCTGGATGTATTAGGAAGTTTGTTACTAAGTGGTAGCTTGCATTATCCATAGTAATTATACTTGCTTCTTCCAAGCAATTAATAAATCAGTTCAAAAACCAATCTTTAAATGTATGAACTGTCATTTCAGCGTGATAATCTGATGTCTGGTTTGAGCGAGAAACCCATGTGCTGTTTCTGCATGATTAACAATGAGGCGACTACCTTTACCTATAGATATCTTTAATCTACAATTTTGTGAGGATCTCACCAAATGGATTTCACGGTATGATTTTGGTTCACCCAAATAAAACATTCATCTTTTATCACCAGAAGCTTGTAATTCGTGTATTGTACAAAGGAATTTCAATCTGGACCCAACAATGTCACTCCTTGCCATAAGGAATTTATGACTGTTGGTGGTTTTCCTGTGTCTTAAGCCTAACATTTTCAATGTTCTTAAGATGGAAGAAATACAACCTTTGTAACATATTTTTTCTCCTTAAAGAAGCTGTTAATACTTTTTGCGGTAGGAAATTCGTCGCGGTCATAAAATTCCAAGACTTTACTATGAACTACCTGTTTCCCAAAATTGTCTTAACTGTGTCCTTCTTTTGGAATGTTAATATGTTTTCTGCGTAAAGCTAGCTGAATCTGACTCACCTTTTATGTTGCCTCTGAGCAGATCCAGGAAGCAGTGGGTTGATTGACTCCACATGCTATAGCAAAGAACTCTTGAGAAATTTTAAAATGTAGTCAGCACCTTCCTTTGTCATTTGAGTTCCTTAACCCCCCCCCCCCACACACACACACTCACACTTCCCCCCAAGGGCCTACTACGGTAGGTACGGGTTTGGCTCACCCAGGGGTTCCCGAGCCACTCGCCGCCATATCATCCTCCCAATCACCATCCAGTGTGCCACATTTTGTGTTCGTGTCTTCATATGTCTGTGCGCATTTGTTTGCGTATATTCTTGTGGGTGCGAGTTTACTCGCCTCATCCTCTTCCTCTTCTAGGCTTATTCCATACATATTTAATTTTAAGGTTTAGGATTATTAACTCCTGCCTCACCATCAGGGACCTTTCTTCAATCTCCGTGGTTCCTGTCCCAAGGTTCCAGCGCGACTTCCAACTTGTGTGCTCTTCGGAGGTCTCAGGCATGAAGGTTGAGTGGACCCTTCACACTGTCCCTATGTGTAGGCCTTAGGTGCGGAGCCCGTCCATACCGTTATGTACACCCACGTAGCTTCCTTGGGAGCACGATCCGTTTTAATCTCCCGACGGACGCAGTTCCTTGGGTTAGAATCACGGACCGGTCGTGTTACCGATAACGGAAACCCGGTGTAATCAACCACAGGTTCTCTGAATCCATGTCTACTTTATTACGCTAAAGTGGGGAGCATGGCCTAAAGTGGGGAGCCACAGGTGGTTATACCTGTGGTAGGGGCTAAAAGCCGGGTTGTACATGGCGAAGGGCTTACCCGTATGGACCAGCAGTACTAGCTGGAGGGTAACTCCTTCTGACGTACTCTTTGAGATTGGTCTGGTAGGGGTGTACCAGGCGGCACAGACCGAACAGTTTTTTGGTGTCTTTTTTTCTCTACCCCCGGATGGCAGGCTGACGCCGGCGGTTCCGGAAGGGGGTCCTTTCAACATTCTCTCTCCGCGCAAACCTACATACTTTGACCGCTTTTTGGTTATGACCCTGGCATGCGAAACGAAAACAATGAAAGATATCAGTCCTTTTTACATACAACGCAAGATTGACAGGACTTACGGTAAAGTGACCAATGCTACCAGAAGGCGAGACGGTACGCTGCTGGTCGAAACAAAGACGGAAGACCAGTCAAAGGAAACTCCTGAAGGTCAGCTTGTTGGGTTCTTACCCCATAAAGGTGGCACCCCACAAGTCTTTGAACTCCTGTGGAGGTGTGGTGACTACCTCTTGTTTGGACGGTCTTTCCGAGGCAGATATTGTCACCAATTTATTTGACCAGGGTGCGTGCCAAGCGTACCATCTTCTTGGCAAACGTGATGGACAGTCAGTATCACTGCGAACAGTATTTCTAACTTTCAAGGGTGCCACAATATCCGAGACCTTGTATTGTAAGTATGAACGCGTATCTGTTCGGCCGTATGTACCGAACCCAATGCGCTGTTTTCGATGCCAGCGGTTCGGTTATACACAAACTCGGTGCACGTTTGATGCAACATGCAAACGGTGCGGCCAGCTTGCACATGTGATGTCTGTTCCCATGACCCTTGCTGGTACACTGCCGCGGAAATCACACCTCTAGTTCACGGCAATGTCCCCGATTTTTTTAGGAAAAGCCGTACAGGAACTGCAAATCAAGGAACGCCTACATTTTCCTGAGGCCCGGCGGCGCTATCAGCAGCTTCAGCCTGCGACTACCTTAAGGTACGCCTCTGCAGTTCGTCGCACTCCTGTTCCCTCTGTGGCCCTTCAAACTGCTTCTGTTGCTGACGCGTCCACACAAACGTACCTGTCCCTGAGCTCGACCATCTTGCCTGAGCGACCCAAACCGCGGCCTTCAATATCTTCCGCTTCAGCTGAGCCGCCGACGACAACAGTGCGACAATCCTCACCTTGTCCACCACCTGTCGCCGCCTCTCCTGGTCGGTCTCGTAAGAAGCACAGGGCGGCGAAAACACCTGCAAAGTCCCGTTCGAGATCTAAAGGTCGTAGAGCATCTTCCGGATCCTGACCATCTGAGGATTCCGATGGGGACACAGGCCGTCCTTTTCTAGGCCAAAAATCTGTGAAGCTTAACAGGCCACCTTAGCAGTGTTCGTTAACTGTCCACCACCCTTTTTAGATAGTTTGCTTTCTTCCACCTCGCCTATCCCAGGTTTCTAATATCCTTTTACCATGGCGTTGCTGACGTGGAATACTCGCGGTGTTCGCTCCCATAGAGCTGAACTGCAGCTGTTGCTACGGTCGTCTGACCCCTTGATCATCTGTTTACAGGAGACGAAGCTTCGCCCTCATGATCCCTTCGTTGTACACCATTACGTCCCGTTTCGTTTCGATCTTACCCCGGAGGAGGGCTCTCCTGCTCATGGGGGTGTTATGATACTCACGCGCGATGATGTCTATTGTACGCCACTATCGCTTACCACTGCCTTGCAAGCTGTTGCTGTCCGTCTTGTTCTTCCTGGTTTCACTTTTTCAGTTTGTCACGTTTACGTTCCTCCTTCAGCTACCCTCAGTTCAGCCGACATGGTCAATCTCCTGTCTCAGCTCCCGGCACCTATGCTTTTGGTGGGGGATTTCAATGCCACATGTCCACTTTGGGGTTCCCCTAGGGCATGTGAGCGAGGGAACCTCCTTGTTGACCTTTTTGACCAATTTCGGCTTGCTGTTTTGAACACCGGTGAACCAACTTTTCTTTCTGATTCTTCTGCCACGTTCTCCCATCTGGACCTTGTTGTTTGTTCAGCGCAGCTTGCTCCTCGGTTGCAGTGGAACGTTGTATCTGACACCCATTCAAGCGATCATTGCCCGTGTGTACTGACTTTGCTCTCACACCGCGTTTCTTCCCCGCGAGCAGCAACTTGGTAGATAGCGAAAGCGAATTGGGCCCTTTTTTCAGAGAAAGCTATTTTCAGCAACAATGAGTTGCCACTGTCGACAATATGGCAGACCACTTTAATTCTGTCGTTCTCTCTGCCGCCGAATTGTCTATCCGTCGGTCGTCTTCCTATCCCAGACGCTTGCCGGTTCCTTGGTGGAATGCCCAGTGCCGCGAGGCTGTTCGTACTCGCAGGAGGGCTCTTAGGGTGTTTCACCATCACCCTACATTGGATAACTTGATCCGCTTCAAACAAGTTCGCGCAAGGGCCCGCCGCATTATTCAAGATAGCAAATGGGCTTCCTGGACTTCGTTTGTTGGTACCTTTAATCGGTCCACGCCTTCTTCCGTTGTGTGGGAGAAGTTACGACGTGTCCGGTAAACAGGCTAACTCTTCCATATCGGGACTTCACGCGGGATCTGCTACCGTCGTGGATCCGGTAACTGTTGCTGCCACCCTTGATAGTACGTTCGCGTCTGTCTCAAGCTCCGGAAACTATGACCCAGCTTTTCGAACTACTAAAGCCGAGGTGGACTCCCAGGCTCTCCTCTTTCGCTCTTTTAATAATGAGTGCTATAACTCGATTTTTACTATACAGGAGCTCGAAACCTCCGTATCGTCCTCTAGACTTTCTGCTCCTGGGCCAGATGAAATTCATATCGCCATGCTCCAGCATATCTGCCCTGCCAGTACACTCTTTCTCTTGGGGCTCTTTAACCGTATTTGGTGCGATGGAGGGTTTCCTACAGTCTGGCGCGCGGCCACCATCGATCCCATTTTAAAACCGGGTAAGGATCCCCATCTCCCTTCCAGTGATCTCCCTCACCAGTTGCGTCTTCAAGATGATGGAGCGCATGATTAACGGGCGATTACGATGGTGGCTTGAATCTCGCGATCTGTTCTCCAACGTCCAATGTGGCTTCCGTCGTTACCGTTCCACAGTCGACCACTTGGTGTCCCTGTCCACGTCTATCATGGATGGATTTTTACGGAACAGTCCGACGGTTGTGGTATTTTTTGACCTGGAAAGGACGTATGATACCTGCTGGAGGTACGGTATACTTCGTACCCTTCACATTTGGGGAATATGTGGTCGTCTGCCCCTTTTTATCCGGGAGTTTATGATGGATAGAGTTTTTAGAGTTCGGGTGTGATCGATTTTATCCGGTGTTTTTACCCAGGTAAACAGGGTTCGGTGCTTAGTGTCATATTGTTTGCTATTGCTATCAATTCTGTTGTAGAGTGCGTTCCATCTGGCGTTTCCTCTTCATTGTTTGTGGACGATTTCACCGTTTACGTTAATTTTCGGTTGACTTGCCTTGTAGAACGCCGCCTCCAACTTTGTCTTGACCGCCTGTACCTTTGGAGTATAGAAAACGGCTTCAAGTTCTCCGCCGAGAAAACTGTCTGCGTCAATTTCTGGAGACGGAAGGCATATCCTTCGCCTTCTCTCCGTCTTGGTCCTGACGTGCATCTTTTCGCCGAGGAGACGAAATTTTTAGGTTAAAATTTTGACAGGAAACTCAGCTGGCGCACATCCTCTCGCGTGTGCCGGCGCGAAGAGGTCATTTTAACTAGACTACGTATCGGGCACTGTCGTTTTAGTCATAGTCATTTATTGTCTTCGGACCCTGCACCGTTTTGTGCACATTGTCAGGAGCCGTTGACTGTCAGGCATGTTTTAATCGAGTGTCAGTTTTTATCTCCCTTACGTTTGTCCGTCGGATTACCAGCCGCTATTTCACAGGTACTGGCGGACCAACTCATTGCTGTGGAGCACGTTTTAGATTTTATGCGACTAGTCGATATTCGCCACCGTGTGTGATTTTAACGTTTTATGCTCTGTGCCCTGCTTTTGCCTACTACTTAGTGGCATTGGTTGTCTTGGTGGCTTTTATCGCTTTTATTTCGTTCCGCAGTAGCTGACACTGTTTTAGCCACATTTTATTGTGTTTTTCGATTTTATTGTGTGGACCCTTTACCGTTTTATCTTTAATTTCCGTAGTAGCTGAAAGTGTTTTAGCTACATTTTCTTGTGTTTTAGCTCCATTTTATTGTGTTTTTAGATGCTAATGTGTGGACCTAGTCCTTAGCTTTTCTTTTATTATCCCATCACCTTTTTCGGGCTCTAATAAGCAATGTAGTTGTGCTCCCTAAAGCTCCACTACTACTACACACACACACTCACACTCACAGAGTTGACTACATAAAACACTATATTTTAGTTTTCTTCTTTATGTTTACACAATCTTTGGCTTTACTTAATAACATGTTGTAAACTTTAATATCATAGAACTGCACATTAACTACCTGTTTTGTCCCTAGTTCAGTGTGTTTAGGAGAAAAAAGAAGCATAATGGAACATTAGTACAAGAGTTAATCACATCATTGTTAACCGTTCAAAGTCTGTTTCATTTCTGAAGAAATACTCGTAAAACTTAATTGGTATATACATGAAATGGCTGAAGCTAAAATTATGCTCTTTTTACTCTCTCTATACGCACTATGTGCAAAGTGTATAGAGGTGTTGCACTCCACCCAAAAATTTGATACCGAGATTTCACCGCAAATACATGTTTTAGGACCCCCTGTATCCAAAAAAAGCATTTTCAGAAAAAGCTCAATGTTTGTGTGTATGTGTGTGTGTCTGTGAACGCGATAACTCAAAAACAAAAAGTAGCTAAAATACCAAACTTGGTATTTAAGTTTACTATCTTCCAGGGATGTGACACAAAGATTTTGAGAAAAATCCTCCCACCCCAAGCTACCCTTTACATGGAACTTTTATCGAAAATTTTAATTTTCTTAAAAATGGCTCTAACAATTTTGATTAAAATATCATACATTAAAGATATTTACCTAACAAATAAAATGTATATCTTGAATTTTCTGGGAATAGCTTCTGAAGACCTGTTTATTCTGGATGAATTTTGCTTAATTTGGCATAACTAGTAAACCGTAAGAGATAGACAAAAACTTATTATACAATTAGGTCTTGTTAAAATACACAAGTTATGCCACATACATTTTTCGCGTGGAGCTTACCGTTTTAGAGGTATTCATTGTTATTAGTTTCAGTTGTGAAGTACTTATACTTTTCTCAGACAGGAGTGTCTGGTTTTCTTCTGTTCTACTCCTGGCCAAGAAAAGAAGCGATTTGTAATGACAATCGCATAACGACAGCTTTTAAAACATTTGACTATTGGTTTAGCCTAGTGTATTCCCTTATTTTCTTCCTGCTTATATGGAACTAAATAATAAGAACATTGTGCTAATGAGTACCACTATTAGCAAGGTGCAGAAAGAAGAAGAATCTTATGTATGAAGCTTGTAGAACAGCTAGAGAAAGTCATGTGAGTGTAACACATCAGATTTTTTTGTACATGCCTTCCTGATCATTCTCTTTATATCTGACATAAATTTTAAAATTATGATAAACTATTGTTTTCTGAGTATTAATCTAGTAATTACTAAGCAAGATATGGCTAGTTCTGACTTGGCGATGTTGCACACCTGTGGTTTGCGACAGTCCTAGCCTCTCAAGGTCATATTAGGGAGGTTTGATGTGAATTATAGTTGTTTGAGAAAAGGCATGAGATGAAGATACAAAATGTATTACAACAGCTCTCTTGCCAATTTAATAGCGAACACATTTTGTTACTGGATACTACAAAACTGTTACCTTTTACAAATGGTGTGTTGTGTAAAATTGCCCAGCCACTTTGAAGAAAGCATACAGTCAGTGCCAATCATCTGGGTACGCTCACTGGAACGTACCCACTGTAGTGCGGATTTTTACTTCCATATCGGGAATTCTTGGATTGTATCTCTCTCCATGCACATTCAATATTTTGTGTGAAGGCACCAGTATCTGGATTCACAGAATTTAGGCTTTGGTTGACTGTTAGGTGGGCAAAATCTTCAACAGTAAGAAAGTTACATGCTTTCCACTGGTCACTTCTTTTCATACTCCTTGCAGAATGTATTGTTTTATGCCTACTAAAAGAGAAGCACTGTCCCATTTTTCCACCATGAATATATTTCCATGTTCTGTACCTCCAAAAATAAACTGCCTCTCAATTACATGGCTACAATTGTATTTTCTGTTGCCCACCTTTGTTTTGTCGACTTCATCTGTTACTCCTTCAATTTGCTTCTTATTTGGGAAGCACCAGTCAAGGTACATTTCCCTGGTGAACTCAACCACAATATGAGTGGAAATATCACGTTCATAGTGCAAATAAATTGGTTGTGATGGATCTTGCAACAACCAGTTCACAATAAACAAACACATCAATTATAATAATTGATGAGTCGGAATGGTGACACTCACTTCACTTCAAATGAAATTTTCAAGAATATGTTTCAAGGGCATTTGCCCTCTTCTTCAGTTGAGGTCCGAGTAATGGCTAGAAATTGTGCTCTGTGGTTTGTTACAATGGAGACATCTGGTGTTCTCAGCAGAAGTTCATAATCATGTGGCAGTATTTCAAAATTCATCAGCTGGTGCTTGTGTTGTGTAATGAGAATATTCTCTTGGGTTGTTTACATGTTTTATCAACTTTATTTCATTTTTACTTTCTCTATACTCATTATGTACATAGTGTATAGAGAATGTATTGCACTCCACCAAAAAATTCAATACTGAGATTTCACCGGATATGTTTTAGGGTCCCCTGTATCCAAAAAAAAAAGTATTTTCAAAAAAAGGTCCGCGTGTGTGTGTGTGTGTGTCCGTGTGTCTGTGAACACGATAACTCAAAAACGAAAAGTTGGTAAAATACCAAACTTGGTATTTAAGTTAAGTATCTTCCAGGGATGCGACACAAAGACTTTGAAAAAAATCTCCCCACCCCAAACGACGCTTTACATGGAACTTTTTTCGAAAATTTTGATTTTCTAAAAAATAGCTCTAACGATTTTGATTAAAATATTGTATATTAAAGTTATTTACCTGACAAATAAAGTGTATATTCTGAATTTTCTGGGAATAGCCTCTGAAGACTACTTTAGTCTGGATGAATTTTTCATAACTACTAAACAGTAAGAGATGGACAAAAACTTAACCCATAAAAAATGTAGAGCGCGTTAAAACACACACTTTATGTTATATACATTTTTCTCGTGGAGTTGATCGTTTTTGAGATATTCCTTTTTCTTGGTTTCAGCTTTGAAAAACTTATACTTTTCTCATACAGGAATTTGTCAACTCCTGTCAATACAAACAAAGGAACATAAGTCACATAGCAACCAGCTTTTGGCTTTCACTTATGGTACTCCCTTATTTTGCTTCTACTTACAATAAAGCAAGAAATAAGATTATTTCTGCTAATTTTTCTCCATTAGCATGAAATAAATAAAAGATAAGCTTATTAAAATAATAATTTACAGAGATATAGAGAAAGTCATGTGAATGGAACACATCAGATTTTTCTATTTCGTGACGTGATGTCCTAAAATGGTGTGCTACTGCCAATTTATCTGTTTATCTGTTTCTTTTTGATGTCTCTGAAATGTTCTTTTAACCTTGTTTCTAGTCTTCCTTTTTGTTTGACTAATGTAATATAAAATAAGAACTGAAGCTTTCCTGGCGATGTGTTAATTCAAAATCTTCTCGGGCTTCTAACCAGGTAAAAACTTGGTTTGACACCAACGTTTCGAAGAAGTGCAATCCATCAGTTCACCCTGAAGACGAGGAAGATGCACTTCTTCGAAACGTTGGTGTCAAACCAAGTTTTTACCTGGCTAGAAGCCCGAGAAGATTTTGAATTAATGTAATATAATTTGTAGTCCTTGCAATCAATTCTATAGATGCCTGTTGTCTGGTTCATAGGTATGGGGCCTTTAATATCTGTTTTCAGTGCATCTTTATGTTGAATTGGTTACTGAAAGCTAAACTTATATTGTGTTTCTTGAAACAATTTTTGAGTTTTTTTTATCTACTGTTGGGTGATAAGTGAATTTTTTAGACATAACTTTTGGATTTTGTGTGGACAAAGTGGTGATATGTTTTAATGCTAATTTCTCCTTATGTTTTTCAACTTTTTGATCAATGATGTCTAGGTTGAAACCCCTGGCTGAGGCTATGCGAATTAATTGGAGGTATTCTGTGTGGGATGCTGAGGAGTCTGTATACTGTGTTGAAGATTACCTGTTTGTGAGGTTCTGGATTGAAACTATTCCATTTTTATGTAATTGTTTGTATGTGTGATGTTCCTGTAGATACCATAAATGATCTTTTGTTCTTTCTGTGTTAGTTTTAGGTCCAGGTATGGTAGAATTTGGTCTTTTTTTGTTTCCATTGTAAATATTATATACCTGTTTTTTTAGGTTTAACAATTTCAGAGAGTCATCTCCTAAATTTTTGAAGACCACTGCAAAAACATTGACATATCTAAACCATTTTTTGAACTCATTCGGAAAACTGAAGGTTATTGAAACTTCAAGTAGTTCCATGTACAGATTTGCTAAAAAGGGTGAAATTAGGTTACCCATTGCTAAGCCTGAGGATTGTCTGTAAAATCTACCAGTGAATTGGAAATAATTCTGATTGAGCGTAGTTCTGTTAAAGTATGGAAGTCTGTGAACCATGCTCTGAAGGCTTCAAGTAATTTTTTGACTAGAATACTGGTGAATAACATGGTTTAGTTCTTTTGTGGCCAGCTCTATGTCTGCTACAGAATTTTGGATGTTGGTTGAGAATTGATTGCACGTTTTGAAGCCCTTGTATAATAATTCTGTTTCTTTGTTGTGGAAGGTTTCTTCAGAAAAATTTACTACATTCACATTAGTTGGCTTGTTGGACTTGTGTTGGATTTGATTTTAGCGCATCTGTTTGCTGATTAATTTTCGGACCTCAACTGAAGAAGAGGGTATACGCCATTGAAAGTTTCATTTTAAGTGAGGTGAGTGTCACTATTCCAACTCATTTCCAACTATTATAATTGAACTACTTCACTTATCTCAAACTTCTGAGGGATTTAACATTGTCAATTGTTAGATGCACATGGAAGAAGGTGTCATCAAATACAGAAACTTTAAAATTGCAATCTCAGTTTGCAGCTTACCTAGCCCCACAGTTTGTACAGCTGTAAAAATTTGACAAAACCCTAGATCGATGACGAAAAACTATAATATTTGAATATTTTGCACAGTTTGAATAAAATGGTTTGCTGTAACCATACACCTGGTGCAGGAATTGAACCTCAGCCCTTCTGAATGAAGTATGCAATTCCATTTTACAATAGTAACTAGCATCCCAGAATTTGACATTTACTGAAACACATGTCACTCTCTGATCCAGTGACATATGAGGTTATGTCATCAACATCGAGGATTAATGAACAGCACATGTGTGTAATTAAATCTACTAATTTAGAAGGTATTTGACATTTTCAACACCTGCAAAATGAAAACAAAGCATGCTATTATTTGAAGACCTGCAATTAAGTTAATAATTGAAAGGAGTTGGAAATAAAGGCTGAATATATCCTCCTTTATCATTGTTGTTGTGAATGTTAACTGGGATCAAGGTTTCACAGCGCAGTGGATAGCATGTTGAAGTTGCTCATATCAAGTCCTGGTGAGTTTTCAGTATCTGCATCTAAGAAACAAGAGGATGGAAGATAAGGGAACTGATAAAGGCTGAATATATCCTCCTTTATCATTGTTGTTGTGAATGTTAACTGGGATCAAGGTTTCACAGCGCAGTGGATAGCATGTTGGATTACAAAGGTGGAGTTGCTCATATCAAGTCCTGATGACTTTTCAGTATCTGCATCTAAGAAAGAAGGTCTAGAGGATGGAAGATAAGGGAACTGATAAAGGCTGAATATATCCTCCTTTATCATTGTTGTTGTGAATGTTAACTGGGATCAAGGTTTCACAGCGCAGTGGATAGCATGTTGGATTACAAAGGTGGAGTTGCTCATATCAAGTCCTGATGAGTTTTCAGTATCTGCATCTAAGAAACAAGAGGATGGAAGATAAGGGAACTGAGTTTCTTTTTATGACAATTCCCATGCTGGTCCTATTAGTATGTGAAACAGGACTAACTTGCATCAGGGGATGCTATTTGGCCATTTTCTGCATAATTACCATAATTTTATTCATCCATTCATTTGGGTCAACTTTTAATGCATTGGTAAACTTGTTATATTTGCAAACTATAGAGATCACAAAAGCGGTTCTGTTATAATCTACCACAGAGAATGAATGTATTAACATATAATTACATCAAGCAACAAGTTTAGCAGAAGAAGAGTTTCTTTACAGGATTCAAAACAATCTGAATACAAAAGTGTTTCTGTGCAACTTTTTTCAATCCCACCTTTTCAGAGGATTGGATCCAAGACTGAATACAATTTGAATCTCTGTTTCCATGCAGTTTTCACTGCAATAAATGTATTTAAATCAATTTCAATTCCCCATGGAAACGGAATATTATGCAGATGATGTTGCTGGGACGTAGTTATAATAACCAACCCACTCAGCCACCTTTGTTAGCCTGCGTAACATATTGAAGCCCAGGCGTTTCTCTTGTTGAATGGCCAAGAAACCCAGGGTTTTACACCTACTTTGAGTTATTATTTACAGTACATCAAATTTGCAAAAAAGTATTGGGACAATCTAAAAGTATGGCATTCAAGGATTTCTCAACAAGTAAGAAAATAGTCAGAACTCCTGTATTAGTATTTTATTTTAAATTTACAAGTATCAAATATGAGGTTAAAAAAAACTGCAAAAAGCTGCTTACACTCCATTTATTAAAAGCTCCAAAGACTCTCCCTCTGGAATTAGAATTTTCCAGAGCTTCATTTATATCCCGAATTTCAGCTTCAGTTCACAGAAATTGAGGAAAATGCAGTATTTTAACATTTAAGAACACAAAACATAATAAACAGATCACCACCTTCAGGTAAAAAGGCACGGGTATCCGAGAACAGCCTATATTACTAAACCTTCTAAATTTCTTAATAGTTGACTAAACAGAGGAGAGATGGCAGCATAATTCAGACAACTAAACGATAACTGATTTATGTTCTTTGCCACATAGTCCAAGACCGAGTTACGGTCATGGAATTGCATTACAGGCATTAGAAATACCTGCCTGAACATTTTGCACAGCCTGAGTTATACTCAGGATTGGGCTTCAATGTGTTAAATATGGCAAAGCATTTTCAACTTGAAGGTACACAAAGAGTGCCAAAAGTAGCACTCAATAGATATTGCAAACCTTGGAAAAGAAAATAGTGCCAGAAATGTTCCAATTTACTCAGAAAATGTAGCGATAAAAATTCTAGTAGGCAAGGATCTGCGAATACAAATCCCAATGAATCCTGAAAAGCCAAAGGATGTAATAGCCAATGATTTGAGAGCCATAAACTATAAGGCATTGCCAAGGGAAGTATCCAAGGCATGCAGCCAATGGTTGAAGGCCCTACACTGCAAAATGTGGCCAATGCTTTGAGAGCCCTAAACAGAAAGGCATTGCCTACGAAGCGATGTAGCCAATGTTTGGGAGAACCTAAGCAGTAAGGCGCTGCCAAGAAAAGTAACCGAGGTATGTTTTCTCCAGCAGTGCACTACAACAAGGGGCCCTAAAATCATTAGCTATTACATCAGTGATGTCATGTATCCCTGGGCATGGAATTTATTGGGGTTTGCTCTGCACATATCCCTTAGCTGTGTTTGCAGCTTAGGACCCCAACCCTTGGGCAATGCTACACAATTTAATGCCCCCAAACCATTGGCAGCAATTTTGCTACTTAGGACCCCGAACCCTTAGTCATTTTAGAGCCCCCAAACCCTTGGAGGCACTTTGCAACTTAGGACCTGGAAACCTTAGGCAATACATCACAACTAATAGCCTCCAGTCACTTGGCAGCACTTTGCTGCTTAGAACCCCCAAACCCTGGGCAATGCTTCACAACTTGGAGATCCCAAAACCTTGGCAGCACTTTGCTACTTAGGACCCTGTACCCTTGGGCAATGCTTCACAACTAAAAGCCCCCAAAACCTTGGCAGCACTTTGCTACCTAAGACCCCGAACCCTTATGTATTGCTTCAAAACTAAGAGCCCCCATTCCCTTGGCAGCACTTTGGTTTTTAGGACCCTGAAACCTTAGGCAATACTTAACAATATAGAGCACCCAAACTCTTGTCGCACTTTGCTACTTAGCACCCCACAACCTTAGGCAATACTTCACTACTTAGAGGCCCCAAACCCTTGGCAGCACTTTGCTGCTTAGGGCCCCAAACTCTTAGGCAATAATTCACAACTAAGAGTTCCCAAACCCTTGGCAGCACTTAGCTACTTAGGACCCCAAACCCTTAGGAAATACTTCACAACTTAGAGCGCATAAATCCTATCAGATCTTTACTGCTAAGGACCCCAAACCCTTGGGCAATTCTTCACAGCTAAAAGCTTCCAGTCCCTTAGCAGCACTTTGCTACTTAAAAACCCAAACCCTTGGGCAATGCTTCACAACGTAGAGATCCCAAACCCTTGGCAGCGCTTTGCTTCTTAGGACCCTGTACCCTTGGGCAATGCTTCACAACTTAAGAGCCCCCAAATCCTTGGCAGCACTTTGCTATTTAGGACCCCGAACCCTTAGGCAATGCTTCACAACTTAGAGCCCCCAATTCCTTGGCAGCACTTTGCTACTTAGCACCTTGAACCTTAGGCAATACTTCACAACTAAGAGCCCCCGAACCCCTGGCAGCACTTTGCTACTTAGGAACCCAAACCCTTAGGCAATGCTTCAAAACTTAGAGCCCCCAATCCCTTGGCTGCACTTTGCTACTTGGAACCCCAGACCCTTAGGCAATACTTCACAACTAAGAGCCCCCAAACCCTTGGCAGCACTTTGTTACTTAGGACCCTGAACCCTTAGGCATTACTTCACAATTTAATGCCCCCAAATCCTTGGCAGGATTTTGCTACTTAGGACCCTGTACCCTTAGGTAATGCTTCACAACTTAGGGCCCCCAAACCCTTGGCAGCACTTTGCTACTTAGGACCCTCAACCGCTAGGCAATACTTAACAACTAAGAGCTTCCAATGCCTTGACAGCACTTTGCAACTTAGGACCCAAAACCCTTGGGCAATACTTCACTTTGCTATTTAGAATCCTGAAACCTTGGAAAATGCTTTACAACTTAGAGCCTCCAATCCCTTGGCAGACTTTGTTGCCTAGGACGCCAAACTCTTGACCAATACTTGATAAGTTGGGGCCCCAATTCCCTCGGCAGCACTTTGCTACTTAGGTTGCCGAACCTAAGGCAATACTTAACCACTTAACGCCCCCAAACCCTTTGGTAGCTCTTTGATACTTAGGTCCCAAACCCTTGGCAATACTTCTCAACTTATAGCCCCCAATCCCCTGGTAGAACTTTGGTCGTTAGAACCCCAAACCCTTGACCAATACTTCACAATTTAGAGATTCCATACCCTAGGCAACAGTTTGCTACTTAAAATTCTGGAACCTTGGGAAATGCTTTACAACTTAGAGAGCCCAATCACTTGGCAGACTTTGCTACTTAGGACCCCAACCCTTAGGCAATACTTCAGAACTTAGAGCCCCTAATCCCTTGGCAGCTCTTTGCTACTTAGGACCCCAAACTATTAGGCAATACTTCACAACTTAGAGATCCCAAACTCTTGACAGCACTTTGCTACTTAGGGCCCTGAAACCTTGTTATATGCTTTACAACTTAGAGCGCCAATTATTGGCAGAATTTGCTACTTAGTACCCCGAATCCCTGGGCAATATTTCAACCATAACGGCCTCAAACCATGGCAGCAGTTTGCTACTTAGGATGCTGAACCTAAGGAAATACTTCACAACTTAACGCTCCCAAAACCTTGGCAGCACTTTGCTACTTAGTACCCCGAACCCTTGGGCAATACTTTACAACTTAGAGGCCCCAAAACCTTGGCAGCACTCTGCTACTTAGGACCCAAACCCTTAGGCAATATTTCACAACTTAGAGCCCCCAAACCTTTGGCAGCCTTTGCTACTTAAGATGCCGAACCCCTAGGCAATATTTCACAACATAATGGCCTCAAACCCTTGGTAGCACTATACTACTTAGAACCCTGAATGCTAGGGCAATGTTTCACAACTTTGAGCCCCCAAAACTTGGCAGCACTTTGCTACTTAGGACCCCAAACTCTTAGGCAATACTTCACAACTTTACGCCCCTAAACCCTTGGCAGCAATTTTGCCAATTAGGAGCCGAACCCTTAGGTAATACTTTCACAACTTAACGCCCCCAATCCCTTGACAGCTCTTTGCCTCTTAGGACCCTAAACCTCTAGGCAATACTTCACAACTTAAGAGATCCCAATCCCTTGGCAGCACTTTGCTACCTAGAACCCTGAACCGTTGCACAATACTTCACAACTTATAGCCCCCAAACCCTTAGCAGCACTCTGCTACTTAGGACCCCAAACCCTTGTGCAATATTTCGCAACTTAGAGAACCGAAACCCTTGGCAGCACCTTGCTACTTAGAACCCTGAAATCTTGGGCAATAATTCACAACTTAGAGCCCCAAACCCTCAGCTACTTAGGACCACAAACCCTTGTGCAATACTTCACAACTTACAGAACCGAAACCCTTGGCAGCACTTTGCTATTTAGGACCCTGATACTTTGTGCAGTACTTCACCACTTAGAGAACCAAACCCTTGGCAGCACATTGCTACTTAGGGCCCTGAAACCTAGTGCAATACCTCACAACTTAGAGAACCCAAACCCTTGGCAGCTCTTTGCTACCTAGGGCAATGCTTCACAACTTGGAGCCCCCATACCTTTGGGAGATCTTTGGTGCTTAGGACCCCAAACCCTTGGGCAATACTTCACAACGTAGGGCCCCCAAACCCTTGTCAGCACTTTTCTACTTAGGACACTAAACCCTTGGGCAATACTTCACAACTTAGAGCCACCAAACTCAAGGCAGCACTCTGCTATTTAGGACCCATAACCCTTGTGCAATACCTCACAACTTAGAAATCCAAACCCTTGGCAGCTCTTTCCTACTTACCACCCCAAACCCTTGTGCAATACTTCACAACTTAGAGATCCCAAACCCTTGGCAGCACTTTGCTACTTAGGACCCGAAGGACTTTGGCAATACTTCACAACATAGAGATCCCAAACCCTTGGCAGCACTTTGCTACATAGGACACTGAAACCTTGGGAAATGCTTTAGAAATTAGAGCCCCTAGTCCATTGGCAGACTTTGCTACTAGGACCCCGAACTATCGCACAATACTTCACAAGTTATAGCCCCCAATCCTTTGGCGGCACTTTACTACTTAGGACTTTGAAAACTAAGGCAAATCTTCACAACTTAGGACCCCCAAACCCTTGGCAGCACTTTGCTACTTAGGACCGCGAACCCTTATGCAATGCTTCACAATTTAGAGTTCCCAAACCCTTGGCAGCACTTTGCTATTTTGACCCCGAAACGTTAGGCAACTCTTCACAATTTAGATCCCATAAATCCTTGACAGATCTTTGCTACAATGGACCGCAAACCCTTGAGCATTACTTAACAGCTTAGAGCCCCCAATCCCTTTGCAGTACTTTGCTACTTAGAACCCCAAACCCTCAGGCAATACTTCATAACTTAGAGCCCCCAAACGCTTTGCAATACTTTGCTACTTAGGACTCCAAACCCTTGGGCAATACTTCACAACTTATATCCCGCAATCCCTTGGTAGCTCTTTGGTAGTTAGGACCCCAAACCCTTAGGCAATACTTCACAATTTTAGAGCCCCCAATCCCTTGACAGCACTCTGCTACTGAGGACCCCGAAACCTTGGGCATTTCTTCACTTCTTAGAGCCCCCAAAAGCCTGGCTGCACTTAGCTACTTAGGACCCCGAACCCTTAGGCAATGCTCACAACTTAGAGCTTCCAGTCCCATGGCAGCACTTTGCTACCTAGGACCTTGAACCTTTAATCGATATTTCGCACCTAAGAGCCCCCAGTCCCTTGGCAGCGCTTTGCTACTTAGCATCCCGAACCCTTATGCAATGCTTCACAACTTAGAGACCCCAAACCCTTAGCAGATCTTTGTTACCTAGGACCCCAAACCTTTGGGTAATACTTCTCAACTTAGAGATCCCAAACTTGGCAGCAATTTGCTGCTTAGGATCCTGAAACCTTGGGAACTGCTTCACATTTAGAGCCCCCAAAACCTTGGCAGTCTTTGCTACTTAGGTCCACAAACACTTAGGCAATACTTCACAACTTAGAGCACCCAAACCCTTGGCAGCACTGTGCTACTTAGGACCCCGAACCCTTAGGTAATGCTTCACAACTTAGGGCCCCCAAACCCTTGGCAGCACTTTACTACTTAGGATGCTGAACCCTTAGGCAATACTTCACAACTTAACGCCCCCTAACCCTTGGCAGCACTGTGCTACTTAGGACCCCGAACCCTTAGGTAATGCTTCACAACTTAGGGCCCCCAAACCCTTGGCAGCACTCTGCTACTTAGAACCCTGAACCCTTGGGCAATATTTCACAACTTAGATCCCCCAAACCCTTGGCAGCACTCCGCTACTTAGGACCCAGAACCTTTAGACAATACTTCACAACTTAGAGATCCCAAGCCCGTGGCAACACTTTGCAGGTTAGGACCCCAAACACTTAGCCAATACTTCACAACTTAGAGATCGCAAACACTTGGCAGCACTTTGCTACTTAGGACCCCGAACCCTTGGCAATACTTCACAATTTACAGTCCCCAATCCTTTAGCAGCACTTTGCTACTTAGGACCCCAAACCCTTAGGCAAATCTTCACAACTTAGAGATCCCAAACCCTTGGCAACACATTGGTACTTAGGACCCCAAACCCTTGAGCAATACTTCACAACTAAGAGCCCCCAAACCCTTGGCAGCACTTTGCTACTTAGGACCCCAAACCCTTAGGCAATATTTCACAATTTAGAGCCCCCAATCCTTTAGCAGCACTTTGCTACTTAGGACCCCGAGCGCTTGGGCAATCCTTCACAATTTAGAGCCCCCAATCCCTTAGCAGCACTTTGCTTCTTAGGACCCCAAACCCTTAGGCAATATTTCACAATTTAGAGCCCCCAATCCTTTAGCAGCACTTTGCTACTTAGGACCCCAAACCCTTAGGCAATATTTCACAATTTAGAGCCCCCAATCCTTTAGCAGCACTTTGCTACTTAGGACCCCAAACCCTCAGGCAATATTTCACAATTTAGAGCCCCCAATCCTTTAGCAGCACTTTGCTACTTAGGACCCCAAACCCTTAGGCAATATTTCACAATTTAGAGCCCCCAATCCTTTAGCAGCACTTTGCTACTTAGGACCCCGAGCGCTTGGGCAATACTTCACAATTTAGAGCCCCCAATCCCTTAGCAGCACTTTGCTACTTAGAACCCCGAGCGCTTGGGCAATACTTCACAATTTAGAGCCCCCAATCCCTCAGCAGCACTTTGCTACTTAGGACCCCAAAGCCTTAGGCAATAAGTTACAACTAAGAGCCCCCAAACCCTTGGCAGCACTTTGCTACTTAGAACCCCGAAACCTCAGGCAATGCTTCAGAACTAAGAGCCCCCAATCCCTTGGAGCACTTTGCTACTTCGGATCCATACTTTTAGGGAATACTTCATAACTTAGAGACCCCAATCCCTTGGCAGTACTTCGTATTATGGACCCCCAAACCTCAGGCAATGCTTCTCAACTAAGAGCCGCCAATCTCTTGGCAGTACTTAGAATTTGGGACCCCCCAATCCTCAGGCAATGCTTCTCATCTAAGAGCCGCCAATCCCTTGGTAGCACTTTCCTACCTAGGATCCAAACCCTTAGGCTATACTTCACAATTAGAGCCCCCAATCCCTTGGCAGCACCTTGCATTTGGGACCCCCAAACCTAAGGCAATCCTTCACAACTAAGAGCCCCCAATCCCTTGGCAGCACTTTGCAGCTTAGATTCCGGAACCCCAGGGCAACACTCTAAAACTTGGGGCCTTATCGAGTACTATATCTTGGCATAGAGCCCTCAATCTAGTGACCACTACATCAACATGTCATTGTCATTTTTTTTTGTCTGTTTAAGATGTTGGCTGCCAATTCTTTGGTATGTTCATATTGTGAATGTTGGATACATGTGGAGAGACAAAGGTAAAGGAAGAAATGTTCCCATGATGCCTTGTGTCAGATGAACACATCTTTTTCAACAAAGGGTCACCCTGTGTGGTGTAATGGTTATCATGCTAACTTCATGAACCCAAGGTTGCGGGTTCAAACCTGGTGGAGGACAATGGATTCTTTCTGGAACAGAAATCCTTAGCACAGCTGCTTTTGGCAGGAAGGTAAAATTGAGAGTCCCGTGTGGTAGATTTATGTCAAGCCTGATAGAGAGGCCTCCGAGCATAATTAAGTGACATTTCATACTCAGTAGTGAATTGGATGCTGAGAACCGCTACAGTTAAAGAGCATCAATAAATAAAAAATACCTTTTCATTTAATTCTAAACATAGTGAAACCATAATTAATATAAATGCTTGATAAGTTGAAAAAAGTGTATAATGTAAGTGAGCAAGCACTCTGAAAGTTTTAGTAGGGTATCTAGTTCACATTAGAATAAAAGGTGTTATTGAAATAATACACAAGAGATGGAATTATAAATTTATAGTGGCCTGCTTGGTTTAGGAGTTCATCTTAAATTATATATGTGAAATTTGTCTAGAAATATAGAACAATTTCCTATTTTTTACTTGAATAGAATATATTTCATTTAGATGTCCTTTTGATTCCATTTGTGACGGGACATTTTTATTAGCCAGAATCATTCTCTAACTCCAAAGTCTGGAAGTATACATGTGAGAGTAAATGTGAATATGTTAGATAGTGGAAGTCATTAAAAAACCCAATATTAAACAATAAACAAAATGTAGGTGCTATCATCACATGACTTTCAGTGGAGACTATTACTACAAGGATTACTGTTCTATCTTGTTCATGTTAACAGCTTCATTGCTCTTTTCGGTGTAGGCATGGTGGATAATGCTACTAGTGATTGATGTATTACCATACCTGCCACCATCACCATTGTTATTATTCGAAAAAGTAGATTTTAACTACAGAATGGACTGATAAATATTTCAAGTTGTCTGATAAGTTTGTTCAGTTTGCTCGCAAGTTCCCTCTATAGCGACTAAATATCCTGAATCCTCTTTACACTCAAGACATCATAGTTGTCCATCCCTCCCTACAACTTAAAGGTCAACAATCAGACTCATTATTGGATATGTGTTTGTAACTGATGTTACATGGAACAGTATGTACTAGTGTTTGCAAATTATAGAAAGCAAAAAGAAACCTAACCAACATCTTATGCTGTTTTACTGTCCTAAGTTCAAAACTGGCTTACAATGTCGGCAGAAAATTTGTGCTATCTATGGGGAATATGCAGTAATGAGTCGGGCATGTCAAAAGTGGTTTAGTCAATCTTGAGCTGGGGGTTTTTCCCTAAAAGACAAACCTTGATCTGGATGGTCATTGCTTACAGACATGGAGGGAATTAATGAAATGGTGGTCTAGAATCCACGAATGACAACTAGAGTGTTCACAATTCAAATTAGCTCGTGCTACTGTAGACAGTAACTTCAAAAAACTGGGTTATGTAAATATTTACTATGAATAACATTAACCAACTGAAAATATAGAATTAGCTATCATGTGATCAAATCCTGGAACATCATTGGCAGAACACTGGCTCGTACCATTTGGTAGAACAATTAACCAATGAGATATAGCTTCTGAATCACTGGGAGCTGTGGGTTTACTGTATAAGAACAAGAAATTAGTAAAAACTGAAGCATTAATTATACAAGAACTAACCACTCCTGCAACATAATTGAAATATAACTAAGGCTCAAAGTTAAGCGTAAGTATAAGGTTGTTCCTTTCTCTCTCTGTTTAAATCTCTAAGAATGCCTGGGAACAAACAGCACCCACAGCAGTGCTACAATGGAGTAATAGTTGCTGAGCTTTCTGTTTACAAACTTTAAACACAAAGTCATTCAAAATATAAATAAATGAGGTTTTGTAAGTAAACTATTTATTTCCTGCAATGTACACCATTATTGTCAACAATGTATTGATTGTTATTTCTCTGCAAGTTTATAAACTCCATTTCTCCTAAATTAGGAAGTTTTCTGGTTGAACTTTTCAAGGTTCAGTTGTGATCCTCCCAGGAAGTGAAGCATTTGTTATTTAGGATATATGAAGGTCAGATGGGGCAATTTCTGGAGAATATGATGGTTCAGGTAACACATCCCATTCAATATTATGTAACTTTCGACACGTCACTATTGAGGTACATGGTTTGGCATTGTCTTGGTGAAAGGCGATATCATTATCCAATTCTGTTCTATACTCTTTAATAGCTGCATTGAGACCGTTCAACTGAGAGCAGTATTTCTTGGAAATGATAGTCCCATTATTTGGAAGAGGTTCATAATGCAGGATTGCTTTACAATCCCACCAAATGCATAGCATAACCTTTCTTGGATACACCCCTAGTTTACGAACTGATAGTGGTGGCTGTCCTTTCTTCCTCCATTATTTACTCTTTCGAGAATTATTGTTCACAATTCACTTCTCAACTCCAGATATCAAGCATTCCAGAAAAGGATCCGTGTGACTGTGTCTCAATAAGGAGTCAAATATGGAAATGTCCTGAATAAAATCCTTTCACTCTGAACCTCTACATAACACAATATAAAATAAACCAGTAATGTACTGCAAATCTGAAAGTGAATGTCAATTATTTTCGATGTATCAGAGCAGATTGTACAGCTATTTGAACACAAATATTTGGCAGAGTATTCAAATTTTAAATCCAGAGCACATCTACATTTTGAGTATTTCAATTACAATAATAAGCAGTAATAGCTAAAAAAGTGAGTATAGTAATATGTTTCAAAATTTACAAAACAGGTCTCACACCAGGTGCTTCTACCTGCCTCGTCACCATCCAGGCATGCCATACCACCAATTATTTAACCTGGGCCCTCCCCATTCTAAAGCACAGGCGAGATAGAGCACCCCACCAACATATTTCCGGCTGTGAAATAGAGACTATTTGGCTGCAGAGTGCAGCTTGACTCAAACCAAATGGCTTGCAGTTTTCCTTTGTTTTCACGCAGAATTAGTGCAAAACAGTCCATGAGAGTTGACAGATATAATTGATTTAAAAATTGTTGCGTCTTTGACAGAATAAATAAACTTGTAGCTTATTATATAATAACTAAGTTAAACATGTTCACAGGTTACATTTTATATATATATATATATATATATATAGTACCACAGTGTTGATCAGAGCAGATTAAAAGGAAATAAGTGGAGGAACAAGATGAAGATTGGGCAGCAATAGGCTGTCATAAATTTGCTGTGTATTTTTCTCTGTATCTGTGGTATTTTTATACTTCACTGGAGCATCACACATTGTGAACATAGCCTGCAGTTACACTGGAAAGTAGTAAAAAAGCAATGCAAATTAGGGTTTTTTGGAGAAAAAATATCTATAAACTATTCTGTAGTCAAAGTAAAATTTAACCTTATTGCTGCCACCACCAGGTTTAAAATACATTTCAAAATGGATAGTTAACTTCAAATGCTAGAAATAATAATTTTCCAAATTACAGCTTTTAATGAAAATGTTGCAGGACTATATCAGTGCTCAGTCTTCGTGGTTTGACCAAAGAAGCAACATGATCTGAAATCGTACCCTGTTTTGTTTGTGCCTGCTTACAAGAAGTGAACCAACCATCTCTGAACCAATAAACCTAGTCCTGAGGATGGCCACATTGTTCAAGGCTAAGCTCATAATTTTTCATATGTTGAACCTTGTCTTATATAATGGTGTAACATTATAAGAATGAGATTAGTCAGGAGCTGTTATTTGTTCTTATCTTTCAAACATTCTGAGCCAAAATACAAAGTTTCATTTTTATAGCATTTTTCGTTTTTGAGGTTTGCTGTTCATAGTCATATTGCGCACACATGTGGTCCACTTTTTTTTTTTAACTCTGGATTAGGCAACCTAAAATATGCATTTGCCATGAAATCTGTACATCCAGTTTTTGAGTGGAGCACAGCACTTCCTCTGTTATTCCAAGGACTTAGCAGAGAAAGTAATGAATAAGTATGTAGGCTAACTTGAGAAATGTGGGAAAACTCACCCGGGGTCCCGAGCCACCTTGACTCCCTCTGTGGGCAACCTCAGAGTGGTGAGGGAGTCAGTAGGTCCAAATGCCCACCCACGTGTAGGCCGTGCGTGGAGACCCGTGTCGGTGAAAAGGAATATCCTGGTTGGTTGAGGGTTGCGTACCTGAGCCTGGGCTTCTGTCTTTCAGTAACTGCGGAGGGTGCGCAGCCTAATACACCGCTTTGGTTTCTGATTTGCCTAAACGGGAGGCTAGGGACTAACCCACCCCTAGTCAATCGGCCAGGACTAGGTATTACACCGAACTCCAGGGTGAGTGGGACGGCGAGCCCGCTATATCCCCTGTGTAGCCCTGTCACCCCAGTGGGGTGACCCCTCGTTGGGCTCCGTGGTGGGTGGGGAGCACTGGGGGATGAATTTATACCATTTTTTCTATGGCACCAAAATTAAAACCCCTTAATAAAGACGTTGGAAAGGAAGTGGTCGAGTCATGTGGTCCTCGCTACTTGGTTATTCATAGGACAGAGGAAGGTAAGAAGTTCCTTACGGTGAGCCCTTTTACTATCCAAAAGGGTCTCGATGCCATTGCTGGTCCTGTTAAATCCTGCGTTCGAGCTCGCAATGGTACACTTCTTGTCGAAGCCAACTCCGCCTCGCAAGCTGCAAGAATACTTAAAGCCACCATGTTAGCCAGCTATCCAGTGAAGGTCGAGGTGCACAAGTCGCTGAACGCCTCCCGCGGTGTAATAACAACCCGCGCGTTGGACGGTTTGTCCATTGAGGAGATCCAAGAAAATCTTGCGACTCAGGGTGTCTCAGCTGTTTATCGGGTACAACGTAAGATCAACGGTGAATTCCTGCCTACTCGTACCCTGTTTCTTACTTTTGATCGGGTTGATCTGCCTCAAAAGATTAGGGCAGGGTATGAAGCCATCGAAGTTAGGCCTTATATACCCAATCCGCTGAGGTGCTTTAAATGCCAACGTTTTGGTCACACTAGTGAGTTGTGTACCGGCAAGTCCACCTGCGTCCACTGCGGTGACATCTCCCGCGATGGGGCTTGTGCTTCAGCTCCATCGTGTGTGAACTGTAACGGGGAACACCCATCTAGTTCCCGAGACTGCCCCCGTTTTGCAGAGGAACGAGCGATTCAGGAGATACGGGTGAAAGAGAAGGTGTCCTTCTTGGAAGCCCGGAAGCTCCTGCGACTCCGCCAACCCTCTGCCCCGAGGTCCGGTACCTATAGCTCAGTTGCAGCTAAATCGGTACCGCGTCGGGAAATCGCAACACAGACCGGCGATATGAACGGGGCTACAATTGCGGAAAAGGTTATTTTAGCCCAAGCGCTGCCAAAGCCTTCGGCACCTACACCCAAGTTGGTATCAACATCTGCCAAATCCGCTAGCTTACAGAATAGTCCTGCACAGTTGTCACCGAAAGCCTCGACCTCTGGAACTAAAGTTGGTAAATTCACGACGTCTTCTGCCCCGGAAAAACAGTTCAAGACCAAGTATGTACGACAAGACTTCTTGAAAGAGAATGTGCAATCTATTACCAAGTCTTCTAAGGGTAAGAAAAGTACACGCAACTCCACACGTGTATCCTCCTCCGAAGGGTCATCTGGGGAGGAGGGCGTGGATCGGCGACAGCCGTCTTCGCCGATCAGCACATCCAATCGGTTCGAACTACTTGGACCGAAAACTGCTCTTGAAAAACGGACCTCCCTTGTGGAGGAGATGGACCAGGAGGATTCTGCCGCCACTGCCAGAGGGACAGTGTGGAAACGGCAGGATCGTGCTCCTGAAAATAGTACTAGCCCAACGCCTAAGAAGAACAAATTGAACCGACCAGCTAATCCCAATCTGCAGAAGCGTCTTTCGATTTGAAACTTATCCCATAATATACTCAATGGCTATCCTCCATTGGAACATACGCGGAATTCGACCACATCGACCAGAGCTTGACTTGTTGCTGCGCCAGCATGAACCCTTGGCTGTATGTTTACAAGAGACGAAGCTCCGTCCACAGGACACCGTTACCATCAGGCAGTACTCCTCCGTACGATGTGATTTATCCCCGGAGGACGGTGTGCCGGCACATGGGGGCACTATGCTGCTTATTCGAGATGATATTTTTGCCAACTCCGTACCCATACAATCTGCAATCCAGTCCGTTGCTGTCAGCATTAAGCTACCATCCGCTTCATTCACCATTTGCAGTATCTATTTGCCTCCATCTGCGGACCTCTCGCACAGCGACTTAGAACACCTCATTTCGCAGTTGCCACCACCCTTTTTATTGGTAGGCGACGTGAATGCCCATCACCCTCTTTGGGGCTCTCCTCGGGCTTGTGCGAGAGGTACGCTACTTAAAGACTTCTTGGATAGTCAGAATCTTGCTCTCTTGAACACCGGAGAGCCCACCTTTCTATCTGACGCATTTCATAGTTTTTCACACATCGACATTGCAATTTGTTCCCCTCAGCTGGCAGTCACCTTATGCTGGAATATCATCTCAGATTTGCATTCTAGTGACCACTTTCCTTGTCGTATTAGTGTCTTGACACCCGTTGTATGTTCCACCCGTTTACCTAGTTGGCGCCTAGACCACGCCAGCTGGGAACTGTACTCCCACTTGGCTGAATTTAGCTACGAAGAGCACGACTCTGTGAACCACTTGGTCGAACATCTCACAGGGACCATTCTTTCTGCTGCTGAGCAATCCATTCCGCGTTCGACTGGCTACAGCCGTCGATTTCCGGTACCTTGGTGGACCGATGACTGTCGGGATGCTATTCGCGCTCGCAGACGAGCTCTACGGGTTTCCAGCGTTTTCCTACACTGGATAACCTGATACACTATAAACGGATGCGTGCACATTCTAGGCGGGTTATTAAGGATAGCAAAAAGATGTCATGGAATAAATTCGTGGGTTCCTTTAATCGACATACACCTTCCTCTGTCGTATGGGATAAGTTAAGACGTGTGGCTGGGAAACCGAACCATATGCCCATCGCCGGTCTCAAAACACCTACCGGAGCTGTTGTTGATACATTTGACGTGGCGAATACTTTAGGCAGTGCTTTTGCTCAGGTGTCTAGCTCAGGCGATTATTCTCCTGAGTTTCTTACAATTAAGAATCAGGTGGAATCTCAAGAATTCTCGTTTCTTTCTGGCAACCTTGAGGATTATAATCGCCTTTTCACCCTGGCAGAGCTAGACAATGCACTCTCCTCTTCACGACACTCAGCACCAGGTCCAGATGGTATCCACGTCCAAATGTTGCAACATCTCTCTCCTGATGGCAAAGATTTTCTACTCGAGGTCTATAATCGTGTCTGGGTTGATGGCATTTTTCCAGACAAGTGGCGGGAGGCCACCATCATACCCATTCTTAAACCTGGAAAGGACCGCCATCTGCCTTCCAGTTACCGTCCTATTTCCCTCACCAGTTGCGTGTGCAAGGTGATGGAACGCATGATCAATGGACGGTTGGTGTGGTGGCTGGAATCCCACAATCTTCTGACGAACATCCAGTGTGGCTATCGACGACGACGTTCAACTGCTGACCACCTTGTCTCTCTGTCAACTCAGATTATGGACGGGTTTCTTAAGAACAGCCCCACAGTTGGGATATTTTTTGACCTCGAGAAGGCCTACGACACGTGTTGGCGGGCGGGAATATTGCGTTCTCTGCACAACTGGAACATACGTGGACGCCTACCGTTGGTCATTCAGGAGTTTATGCGGGACCGCGTTTTTCGAGTGAGGGTGGGCTCGGTTTTTTCTAACCATTTTATTCAAGAGAACGGAGTGCCGCAGGGCTCGGTACGCAGCGTGACTCTATTTGCTATTGCGATAAATTCCATATCACTATGTGTGCCTCAAGGTGTCTCTTCCTGTTTATTCGTGGACGACTTTGCCATCTTCTGTACTTCTCAGCGTACACCGTTTTTGGAACGCCGTCTCCAGCGGTGTTTGGACAATCTCTATGCTTGGAGCTCGAAACACGGTTTTCGTTTCTCCGCTGAGAAGACAGTCTGCGTTAACTTCTGGCGCCGTAAGTGGCAAATGCCGCCGTCTCTTCGACTCGGGCCAGATTTACTTCCTTTCGCAGACGAGGCGAGATTCCTTGGTTTGATCTTCGATCGGAAACTTTGTTGGGCACCACAAATAGCACAGCTTAGAGCACGATGTGACCGGTCTCTAAATCTTTTACGGATACTAAGTGGCAAGTCTTGGGGTGCGGATCGGACGGCATTGCTCCGTCTTTATCGTGCTGCGATACGTTCGAAGTTGGACTATGGCAGCATTGTGTATTCTTCAGCTCGACCTTCAGTGCTCAGAAGGTTAGACACAGTCCATAACCAGGGCATCCGTGTGGCCGTTGGAGCTTTTCCAACGAGCCCAGTTGTTAGCCTCTACGCCGAATCGGGAGAACCTCCTCTGCGTTGTCGGCGTGATGTCCTGCTTGCTAATTATGGCTGTGGGCTGAAGTGTATGCCTGGGCATCCAACTTATCACGCGTTTTTCTCTCCTGAGCTGCACGAGCGATACTGCCTCCGCTCTCTGAGCCCCAGGCCAGCAGGTTTTCGTTTCCGTGAGCTTCTACGCCAGCACCATGTTGATATTCCTCGGCTGTTATCCAAGGGAGAGAGTATACACCCCCCTTGGCTACGCGCTACCTCCCATGTCGATCTCGGGATGACGCTCTACGGGAAATCTGTTACGCCTCTTGATAGTATTCGTCGTTGCTTTTTAGAATTTTTATCCAAATACAGTGGCCGTATTTGTATTTACACCGATGGTAGTAAGAGCCCCGACGGTGTTGGATGTGCCTTTGTCACTGGCACCGCAACTTCTACTTACGGTTTGCCTAGTTGCACATCTATATATTCTACCGAGCTATATGCTATTTATCAAGCCCTTCTGTATATTCGACGTCGAAAATTAGGTGACTGCCTTATTCTTAGTGATTCCCTTAGTGCCCTTCAGAGCATTCGTGAGCTGTACAATTACCATCCTTTGGTGTAGCGCATCCAGGACGTTCTCCACATTTTGCACGCTTCTGGTTTTAATGTGGAGTGCGCATGGATTCCTGGACACGTTGGCTTGCCAGGGAATGACACGGCGGATTTGGCAGCGAAATCGGCAGTCACAGCGCCCAGGGTTACGATTACCCATTCAACAGCAGAAGATTTTAGAGTGGCTGTACGGAGAGCCGTTTTTTCGACTTGGCATGCGGAGTGGTCGGCTCTCCGTGGTAATAAGCTGCGAGAGGTGAAGGACCTCCCTGTCAACTGGGTAACCTCCTCTCGTTTATTCCGCCGGGAGGAGGTAGTACTAGCTCGGCTAAGAATTGGCCACTGTATTTTTACGCACAGTTACCTTTTTAAACGTGAACCTGCTCCTGTCTGTGCGCTCTGTGGGGAGGCACAGACAGTTCGTCATGTGTTGCTGGAGTGTGGTCACCTGGCACTCATTCGGTCATCTATGGGCATGCCGGCCTCTCTTGCTGAGGTCCTGGCAGATGACCCAAGAGCAGTGGACAGGGTTTTTAAATTTTTAGCAATACTTTCTTTTACCTTGACGTTTTAGTGTGATAGCAGTTTTTTTTAATCTCTTTTAATTTTAATGTGTTGATTTTAGATAGAGTTTTATATCCAGCTCTGTTTAGAGGGCTGGACCGTTCTGTTACTTCAGTTTCAATATTGTTAGCTCTTTTACTTGTGTGTTTTTCCTTTTTTTTTGGTATTTTTCTTACTGCCTATTGCCTAGTTTTAATCGTAAGGGCGCTTATGACCTCGGCAGTTGAGCGCCCTTAAACACCATTATCATCATCATCATCTGTGGGAAAACTGGAAACAAAATAAATATTAAAGACATAATAAGTATGCACAAGATTTGTTATTAAACAGTGTTAGAACACAAACACGCGTGGATTATAAGACAAAACACAAAACATAAGAGCTTTGTTTTTCTTAAACTCGGCAGTTCAATTTTTGGGACAAGTAATTAACATGCTGTACACCTGATCAAATGACAGCAATATCATTACATTAGGTAGGTACGGGAAAAAGTGGACAATCTAATTTAATTTGTTGCTTCCATTGGCATGTTGCAAGTTTAGACCTAACAGATGTGGTTGAGAGCTTTTGAGTTTTGCTTTTGCTCCTTTCTTTTCAGAGCAAGATGTGAAAATGTCACTGGAAATACATACTTTGAGGCTGGGCTTTATGTTTGCAAACATAATTCAAAATCAAAAATTCCAATAAAAACCAATTTTGGCATTTAAGTTTTGCAGCTTTCACACATGTGATAAAAACATTTTCAATAATATTGCTCACCTCAAACTACCCTTTAGATAGATTTTTTATTTATTTCTTTTTTTATATTTATACCCCATCTGCTAAATGACTTTAAAGATTTTTAAAGTATACTTATATTACAAATAAAATACAACTTTATCTTTAATTACTGGCAATTGAATGAGAGTGGTTTTTCAAGACAAGTGTATATAGATATTTGCTTTTAAACGTGTGGTTATTGATTCAGTTTTCTCTATCCATCTTATAAGTGCAGTATGTAATGAAATTCCTTCTATTAAATGTTTATCTCAATTAATATAAAGTTGTTAAGAAAAAGGTTTTGTAGGAAAACTGTATTTGCTGTTTAACAAGAGTAGAGGAACCGATGTGAATGTAATGTTTTCAAGCAGCATATGTAATCATAGGTGCGAAAGTTAAGTAGGAAAGAAAGTAGCGTTCCAATGCAAATTTGGGTTTCCTCCACAGGATTTACCAGTTATGAAAAGCTAAACCCACAATTTCAGTAAGTGCAGTGTTTTCTGGATCTGAACTGCAGAGTTGATGTCTTCATGCCCTTGGCTAGCTGCCAATTTATGAGAATTATAATGAATTTTGGTGAGTAAAGTCATGTGACTTCGCCTTGCCAGCCATGTGTGAGCGGCTTGCTCTAAATGTCCTAACTGATTGTTTCATTGAGAAGGTGTGCATTTGGCATACACTATTTGATTGCCCCTGTGTGTAAGTGCTACTTCTGGAAGTTACTTGCCATCATCAACACATATAAAATGGAGTGATGAGCCAGCTGCAGTCACACTAAGCATCAAATTAAGAATCTGTCATTGAATAAACACAATTATTTGTAGAGGCTGCTCGTTCCTTTTAGCGAAGATACAGTGAGCTAGCCTACCCTTGATAAACTATGTTATAATAACAAACAGTCCTGCTTCCTTATGAGTACATTTCCAGAATACACAATAAAGGTAAGTAAGTGACTCGCAGCTAATGTCACATTTAAGAATGTTCCCCTGCAGTGCCACAAGTAGTAAAAATGGGCATTATAAAGGGCATAATAAAGAACAGTTTTGTTATAATATTTTTTATTTCCTTTATTATTTGCTTGGAGATGATTTCTAACATCTTGTTGAACCTGGATTCATTTTAGTTTCATCAACGTAGTAGAATTAGCAGCTTGTTCTTTCCCATTTTCCATATCAGTTGATCATTGCTGCAGTAAAACAGTGATTCTGAGTATGTTTGTACATGAATACCCTTTACCTTGCAATATTAGTGTGCATGACACAGAGTGACTTGCATGCAACCAATCCACATTTAGTAACAATACTTTATTCAGAATTGCAACCATTATTCCTTTTCTTGTTTGCTTTTGTTAAGCAAGGTCACAACAAATGTGTAGAGGTATCATTGAAATCATTAAAGTTAACTTTTGCAGCAACTGTTTGTGATCTATATTGTGAAATGCCTTAACTAAGTCACAAAATATTTCTAATGCTACTATTTCAGAAGTGAGCAGAAACTAGCTTATTCTGTTGACAGTTCTTCCTAAATCCAAAGTCCAAGCAAAGGCTAAAAAATTCAAAAGAAAATAATTATTCAAATTATGAATGTTTTATGGTAAACATTTCTTTCTCCACAGACTTATTAAAGGGATTAAGAAGAGCAGCTTCTGATTGAGCAGTTGTGAAATGGATACCAAAATAGAAATGAAAGAAGAGAATCCTCTTACAGACAACATAGCCTCACAGAATGAGAAACAGTTCTTTACCAACATAAACAATGATGTTGCACTTCTGGACGATGTGTCAATCAAAACAGAAAGTAAATCAGAGATGTCTTTTCTACACGAGGGAGAATATTCCAGCAAACATCTCATAAAGGAAAGTAAGTCTCAAACTGTTATATCTAGCAACAACTGTAATGAGAACAGAAATTGAGGAGCAGTCTCTGCTTTCAGACAATGAGAGAGAATTTCTTCTGGAGGATCCAGTAATGAAGGTTAAGAAATACGAGACTGAACATGAAAGGGATAACAAAATAGAAATTAAACTGGAACCTTGGTGGCTAGAAACAGAAAATTCATCTATTTGTGATAACATTAAGGTAAGCTTTGTTGAAATCTATTGAAGTTAGAATTGTTGTTTATTTTATACTTAATAAAATGTTCAAATTGTTTTATATAAAAATTAATAAGGATAAGAGATAGCTTGTAAATATGTGCAGTGTTGCCAGATGTACACTATCTAGTAAAAAATAGTTGGGTACTCGTCTGAAATGTTTGTGTGGCTATTTTTGCTGTTATAACAGGAGCCATCCTATTAGGCATGCTGTCCACTTGTTTGTGTAAGATTTCCACTGGAATGTGTTGCCATTCCTCATGCAACATGTCAGTTAGTTGGCCGCATCTCCCGAGACCTAAGCTCCTGGTCCAAGTCATCCCAAAGCTGCTCAGTGGGATTCAGGTTAGGACTGTGTAAAGGAGAGTCAACCAATAAAAATTATTGTCCGCTTACCACTGCACAATAGCTGCCAAAACATGGCGCCTAGCATTGTCATCCTGGAAGTAACAAGAGTCCAATCCATGAGAACACCACAGTGAAGGGAGCATTTTATTACACAGAATAGTACCACATGCCTCTGAGTTTAGTGTGCCACAAACAACTTTCAGTACCATACCGTAGTATGAGAAATAGCCGCACCATGGCCAAGTGGTTAGACCACTTGCCTCTCACCTAGATGGCCCAGGTTCTATCCCAAGTGACTATGTGAGATTTGTGGTGGACAAAGTGGCGCTGGGAGGGTATTCTCTGGGTTCTTCGGTTTTCCCCGCCATTGTATTCCACCGGTGCTCCATCTTCATTCATGTATCATCAGTGTCACTGTCTGCTGTGTCATAAGTAGTTAAAGCGGGTGATAAACACTACCAAAAAATACAAAAAAAAGCAAAAACATACCACCACCAAATTTCCTGTTAGACACTCTGGCAAAAGTGAAACCCTGGGCAGCCACCACACCCAAACATGTCCATCAGAATGAAGTATTGTGAATCTAGACTCTTCACTTCATAGAACCAATTTCCAAGTTCAAGTGTCCAGTTGCAATGGTCCAAACACCACCACTGAACTTTGTCTTCGTAATATGCGGCTTATGTGCTGCTGCTCTTCTGGAATATCCAAGTTGGTGGACCTCTGTTTGCAATGTTCAAATGAAAACAGACATTGTGATGTTGAAAATGAGTCGGAATAGTAACACTCATCTCACTTATATGTAATTGTTCAAAACATATGTTTCAAGGGCAATCGCCCTCTTCTTCAGTTGAAGTCCGACTGATGGCTGCTATTTGTGCTCTGTGGTCTATTACGGTGGAGCCATCTGGTGTTCTCAGTAGAAGTTCAAAATCATGTGGCGGTATTTCAAAATTCATCAGTCGGACTTCAACTGAAGAAGAGGGCGATTGCCCTTGAAACATATGTTTTGAACAATTACATATAAGTGAGGTGAGTGTTACTATTCCGACTCATTTTCAACATCACATTGATTAAAACTTCACTTGTCTCAAACTTCTGAGTTATTTAATTTGAAAACAGACATGTTTGTTGCTGCTTGAAAGTCCTGTTTGATGATAGTCATTGGTTGTGCCCTGTTCTTTACAGTTTCACGTTTTTAGGTTCTGTGATCTCTATTGGTCAGAATTTTCGGTCCCCTTATCCTTCACCATTGTCACAATGTCCATTGACCTTCCACTTACGTAGGACCAATGCTACTATTGATTTGGGCCTGTATATCATAGTGCTGTGGCCCTGCTAGAGGTGGCAGCCCACAGTTATGTCCTTGTCAATTCCTGATAGCTCAGCACCATGCGCCATCTTGTTCTGAACTGGTTCTCTTGCTCACTGCAACACACAGAGGCCCTAACAGTCAAATGACATGCTAAGTGAACTACAATCATGGGTGCCCAATTACTTTTTTATATGTAGTGTGTTAAAACAATTGAAAGTAATGATGGTGGTAGTTCTTAAAAATTAAAAATATAAGGGAAGCTTACTTGAAATCACTTCTAACATTCTGTGATATTGTAACATCTGATAATCAGCTATACTTGAAATGAATATTAATATAGCAATATGTAATTTGTGAAAAACCCTCACTTATTCTTATGAATAAGAGTTACAAACAATCCATAACCTAGCATCAGTAACTCTAACAATGTAAATAAACAACAAATAACCTGATGATATAATAAAATTTGGATTCTAGAATGTGAGTGATTGAATTTATTCATCAACATAATTGAAGTTTTGTCACAAATTATTTAATGTTATATTAATACGACAGTTGCTCAGTTTCTATGTATTCTAAGTTCAATTAGAGGCATTTCTATCTCAGGCTAATGATAGAATATAATAATTATGTTTCATCTGAATTTTCATGAAGCTAAATCTGAAATTAAACTGTATTTAAAATTATAAGAAAAAAGAAATTGTGCTCTTGCAGATATTAATTGCTTAAAAGCTTCTTTAAAATGTTTGTCAGAAAAAATGTTAAACTTTATAATAATAGTGCTCATTAAATCCAGCAAAAAAAAAAAAAAAAAAAAAAAAAAAAGAATAATAATTTGAAGGAAATTTGCATCTTAAACTAATAAATGTTTTAAGTGATTGAATTTGGACTGTAAGTTGTTTAAATTAACTTCTATTTGAGAAATAAAAGATATAGGTTCATAGAAATTAATTAAATACGTTTTTAATGCTAAAAGTAAAATAAATTTAAACCAACTTAACAGAATGATCTACAAAATTAAGTAATTAATGCTCCAAATTGTAATTTCAGCAAGAGGGGTATATTATGTGGAATAACGTTTTAAAAACTTGTGTAATAAAAAAAAAAAAAAAGGAAAACAGCACAGATTATGTGGCAGACAAAGAAACTGGCAGTCAGGCTTTAAATGAAAATAATAAATTATTGGTTAAACAAAATGCACTGAAATCTTAAACAATTTTAATATTATTCACCTTCAGGTAAGTCAAAATAAACAAATTATGAAATTATTGTTTGAAGAAGAGTAAAATATAGTAAAGCTGACAAACGTAGCAGGAATGTAATTTTATATAAAGTTGATTACTATTAGTTCAAGGTGAACATTACATAAGAATTCAAAATGGTCTATTAAAAATCATACATTTCTGCTCCTAATAGAACTTTAGAGAAAAACAAATTATAGGATTTAGAAAATCAGTTTTACTTGTAATTTTTGCACTTTCCAAAATTCATCAACCTGAACATAAACTAAGACCTTTTGTAAACTGTTTAATTCACCTACTTTTATTCTAGCTATAAAATTGTTTAAATAAACAATTAAGTAGTTTTTAAAAATAATTGTTAAATATCAAAAAATCATTTAGCTAAACAAAAACATTACTAATAGAGTTTTATTTGTTAGAATAAGGTTGTTTCATTTGATATAGCTGTTTTATTTCCAAGTAATCCTAAGAAAATCTGGATGTGTTCACAAAGTCCTTCAACAGTCAGTCTACGAGGTGTGCTTCAGCAGCCACCACACCCTCCTTCCTCCTGCTGAGGTCAACTGTAGTCATAGCTCACGAGTGCATCTAGTCCCAATCAGCTACCCACCTCCACAGACATATGGCGCTCCAACCTGGGGTGTACTCCACTGGCAAAATTTGAACCAATGACAAGTCAACAGCCTTATGCCACGTCTGGTCGGATTGTGGTCCCTTGTATCAATCCATCCCTGATTAGGCTGTAAGGTACACACTATCAAGCAAGGAGATGGCATTGCTACCCCTCACCTGGATTGTGGTCACAGCTTCCCTTGTATCAATCCATCCCTGATTAGGCTGTAAGGTACACAGTATCAAGCAAGGAGATGGCATTGCTACCCCTCACCTGCCAACATAATCATGCTTGTTTGTATAGAGTCCTTCACAGCGCACACAAGTAGAACAACATTTTCATAATACTTAGGTAGCACCGAGTACTACTGACTCCCCCAGCTACTCCCTCCTCAGACCCACGTAGGCACCACCTGGTCTATGTCTTGCTGTGGACAGTTCCCAGCTGGTCACACCCCCAACATTAACCACCCTGGACTGAGTTTTTGTCCCCACTATATTACCAAAAATTCATAATCCTTGCGTCTATAATCTAGTTTAGATTGATGCCATGTTTCCTAGAAAGTGGCGAGAGGCCTTCGTCATACCTCTCCTGAAGCCTGGAATGGACCTTCATCTTCCTTCCAACTACTGTCTTATCTCCCTCAACAGTTGCATTAGGAGGATGATGGAACGCAAAATCAATGGATGGTTGGTCTGATGTCTGGAATCCAACAATCTATTGACTAATGTCCAGTTGGTTTTCAAAGATTCAATCAGCAGCTGACCAACTTGTTTTTCTATCGATGCAGATCATGAATGGCTCTTTTAAAAACTGTCAAACTGTTGGGATATCTTTTGATCCTAAGAAGGCTAATAGTATGCATTGACGAGCAGGGATCTTATGCTCCCTCTACAATTGGAATCTACTCGGACACCTAGCAATATTTACTTAGGAGTTTCTGAATGACCATCTTTTACAAGTAAGGGTTTGCTCAGTTTTATCCAAAAGAACAGTGCCACAGGGATCAGTATTAAGCTGTTTTCTATAGCAATCAATTCTATATTGCAATGTGTTTGCTCCCCTGGGTTTCATGTCCTGCTTATTTATAGACGACTTTACCATCTTTTGTACTTTTCTTCTCAGCATATGCAGTTTTTGGAGTGTTATCTCCAACGGTGTTTGAACAATCTCTTTGATTAGAGCTTCAAAAATGGCTTTCATTTCTCAACTGAGAAGATACACTGCATTAACTTCTGGCAGTGTAGTTGGCAAAAGGCTTCTTCTCTTCACTTCCCTTCGCAGATCAGATGATATTCAGTTTGAAACTCTGCTGGTCTTCACAGTTAAAAGCACAGTGTGACCGTTCTCTGAATATTTTACGGATGCTAAGCAGCAAATCAGACAGTGTGGTTCTGTCTTTATTGTGGAATGATCCAATCCAAGTTAGACTATGGCTGCATTGTCTGCACAAGCATGTAGGCTGAGAAGATTAGAAACACTCCATAATCAGGATATATGTTTGGCTTTTGGAGCCTTTCCAACCAGCTCAGTAGTGAGCCTCTATGCTGAATCAGCAGAACTGCCTCTACATTGTTGAAGTAATGTCTTGCTAGCTAATTATGACTGTGGGTTTAAACCTATGCCTTTGCATCCAACATTAACCCCTGTTTTGAATACCAAGCTGCACATTCGTTATAGAAACCTGTCACTCAGTCCCAGGCCTACAGGTTTTTGTTTCCATGAGCTTCTTCAGACAAATGATATTGCCCTGTCTCACACGTTTCCCAAGGAGATGAGGAGGCACCCACCGTGGTTATGTGCCACATTCCAAGTCGATCTCGGGATGACGGTTAATGGGAAATCTGCTATCTGAACTTGTTTTTTAGAGTTTTTATCAAGTTGCAGTGGCCTTGTTTGTATATATACCCATTGCAGTAAGTTTTGCAACAGTATTGCATGTGCCCTTGTTACTGGGACCAAATCTTCTACTTATGGTTTGCCTAGTAGCACACCTGTTTATTCTGCCGAGCTGTAGGCTATTTACCGAACCCTTCTGTATATTCGCCATCGAAAATTCAGTGATTGCCCTGTTCTGAGTGATTCTCTTACTGCAGTTTAGAGCCTTCATGAGCTGTACAATTACCATCCTTTAGTACAGTGCATTCAGGACATCCTCCACATTTTGCACGCTTCCGATGTTCAGCTGGAGTGAATGAATTGTTGGACACGTTAGCTTGCCGGGGAATGAACTGGCAAACTTGGCAGCAAAATCAGCAGTCACAGAGCCCCAATGTTACTGTTCTGAGTGCAACAGTGAAATATCTTAGGGTTGTGCGGAAGCTGATATTTTTGGGATGGCATGCTGAGTGGTCAGCTCTATGCGGTAACAAGCTTTGGAAAGTGAAAGACCTCCCTTTAACATGGGCAATCTTCTCACGTCCTCATCGGGAGGAGGTGCACTTGGTTCGATTGCGAACTGGCCACTGTTTTACATATAGTCAGTCACCTTTTAACTAGAGACCCTAACTCTCTCTGTTCTCTCTGTGGAACAGCACTGACAGTGGCACGTGCGCTGCTGTAGTAGCTGTTCGCACGACTCTCCAGCTACCGACCTCCCTCGCTGAGCTGCTTGGCAATGACCCAGTGCAATTGACAGGGTTTTTAAATTTTTATCAACAATTAGTTTTACCGTCAGGATGTAGGTCTTCTTATTTATCATCCTCCTACACTTTTAGTTTCACCTACTTTTATTGTTTATTGTTCCACATATGTTTTTGTGGAACAATGGTTTAGCAGAGGATAGGTTTACACTTCATTTTTTCTAATTCTGGCTCATATTTTATGTTTTGCAGATTTTAAACTGATTTTAGTCCTGGTCTTGTGCCTCATTTAGTGTAATAAGCTAGTAGTTGAGCACCCTTAACAGCTTGAGCGATGGCCATTTAAAAGCTGCACGGCAGGTAATGGATACCCAATAAACAATTCAGAGCATTTAAATTGTTAAATGTAGGTAAACATTACAATATTTTAATGAAACAAAAACTGGCTTAAAGCCCATTAAAGGCACTGTACATCTAATATAGAAACAAAAGAGAGACTATATTAATGAAAGTTTGAATATCACTAATTTTTTCTGTGTAGTGAAATTCATTCTGTACATCGAACACATCTAATTTGTGAGTCAGGCTTGTGCTATGCACGTACAAATGTAGATACATAGAGCTAGCTAAGCACAATGTTCTCCGGCTTCAAGATTTTATCATTATGTTTATTGCTACGACGCAATTACGTGTGTGTGTTTGTGAGGAACACCCAAGCTGCAAAGAAATAAAACCTCTCTGTTAGTGTTTCTATGATTTATGGTAGAGCCATGTAGCTATGTTCACAGTTTTTTGTTTTGGCTATCAGAAAAGCACATTTGAAAATGTTATATCTCAGTTCTAACCATGGCTTTAACTAGCAATGTAGCTAACAAATTAGCTCGTGTAGGTAATGTACAGGCTTCAGAAATAACTTCAGATAATGTGGAGGTCTTTTTGGTATATGACTAGCTTTGATATTAACGGCGAGTTTTCAGATTTTGAGGGGGGGCGTCGAGGATATAGGTAGCAGTGAGGAAGAAAGTGACTCCCTTCCTTCAGGTGTTCATGAAGAAGCAACATTGTGGGGTAGTCAAACTGACTCTAAAAAACTAGACATATCTTCACGAGCACAGCTTATGGTTTACAACCCCAAGCTCAGCTGACTTCTGACAGCCAACCAATTGACATTTTCACAAAATTTTTTACTGCTGACTTAGTGTCTCTCATTGTTACAGAGACAAATGCATATGCGAGTAAGGTGAAGGAAGACCTGAATTCTAAAGGTAATTTAGGGCCTAAGATCAGAATTCAGAAGTGGACAGAAGTAACACTGAATGAGATTTACAGGCTAATTGGTCTAATTACGCTCATGGGTGTTACTCGTAAACCAAAAGAGTCATGTACTGCTCTACAGATAACATGCTAACTACTCCAATTTTTTGGGAAATGCATGTCAAATAACAGGTTTACTTCCATTTTGCGGTTCCTTCATTTCACCGGCACAGAAAATGTAAATGATAAAGTACACAAAATTAGGTCAGTTTTGGAATATATTATTTAAAATTTAAAGAAAATTACGTGCATGCTGATAAGGCCACTCTAGATGAAAGCTTGATGCTTTGGAAGGGCCGCTTAGGCTGGAAGCAATATATCAAAACAAAGAGGGCCAGATTTGACATAAAGAATTTTGATCTTTGTGAAAGTAAATTGGGATATCTTTATAATAGCTGCATTTACACTGGTCAAGGAACTGATAATACTGGAGGGTTATCTGGCTCCATAGTAATGCACCTAATGGAACCTATACTTCACCAGGGTAGGACTGTATATTTAGATAATTGGTACAGCTCCCCTAAATTATACATGGCCTTATACAAAAGGAATACAAATGCAATTGGAACAGTACGTTCAAAACGTATTGGTTTGCCAAAGAATGTGAATAGAAAGACTTTAAGGAGAGGAGAAATGCAGGTGCATCAGCTCCCACCCTTGACCTACATTACTTGGCAAGAATTGCAGACCTAAGATTTTGATGATTTGACACTGGAAAAATAGATGCCCACACATAAATGTCAATTTTCAAGCCTGATGTTATCTAGGAATACAACTGCATATGGGTGGAGTGGATTTAGTAGATCAGGTATTGCAATCATATCCTTTTTTACGAAAAACAGTTAAATGGTATAAAAAGGTATTTTTGCACCAGCTGGATATCACCATATACAATTGTTTTGTAATTTGGAGAACTCTAAACCCACGCAAGACGACGACCTACCTGGACTTCTGCATATGAATAGCTCGTAACCTAATTGAGCACTATAGCATTCAAAGGCCTATTCATACAGAGGGTAAGGAATCTACAACCCTGCACCCCTCAAGACTTGAAGGAAAACACTTTCCTAAAAGGATACCACGATAGCAAAAAAAACTGCATCCATTTCAAAGGTATTTGGTGTGCTCTAAAAAAGGAGTTCTTAAAGAGACTAACATGATATGCCATGAATGTGGAGATGTGTCCTTATGTGTCTATTCACGTTTTGAGATGTACCATTCAAAAATGAACCTTTAAAGGTAAGACTTTATTTATTCTAGAATTTATTTAAATTTATTATAAAAGATAAAAATTACAATTATTAGGGTTAAATAAGAATTAAATGCATGCATGCACAGGATGTCATATGACGTCCATATCGGTTCTCCTGCATTTTAAAATTGATGTCATATGACGTCCATATCTGTTCTCCTGCATTTTAAAATTGATGTCATATGACGTCCATATCTGTTCTCCTGCATTTTAAAATTGATGTCGTATGACGTCCATATCTGTTCTCCTGCATTTTAAAATTGATGTCGTATGACGTCCATATCGGTTCTCCTGCATTTTAAAATTGATGTCATATGACGTCCATATCCGTTCTCCTGCATTTTAAAATTGATGTCATATGACGTCCATATCTGTTCTCCTGCATTTTAAAATTGATGTCATATGACGTCCATATCCGTTCTCCTGCATTTTAAAATTGATGTCATATGACGTCCATATCTGTTCTCCTGCATTTTAAAATTGATGTCATATGACGTCCATATCCGTTCTCCTGCATTTTAAAATTGATGTCATATGACGTCCATATCGGTTCTCCTGCATTTTAAAATTGATGTCATATGACGTCCATATCGGTTCTCCTGCATTTTAAAATTGATGTCATATGACGTCCATATCGGTTCTCCTGCATTTTAAAATTGATGTCATATGACGTCCATATCGGTTCTCCTGCATTTTAAAATTGATGTCATATGACGTCCATATCTGTTCTCCTGCATTTTAAAATTGATGTCATATGACGTCCATATCGGTTCTCCTGTATTTTAAAATTGATGTCATATGACGTCCATATCTGTTCTCCTGTATTTTAAAATTGATGTCATATGACGTCCATATCGGTTCTCCTGTATTTTAAAATTGGTGTCATATGACGTCCATATCTGTTCTCCTGCATTTTAAAATTGATGTCATATGACGTCCATATCTGTTCTCCTGCATTTTAAAATTGATGTCGTATGACGTCCATATCGGTTCTCCTGCATTTTAAAATTGATGTCGTATGACGTCCATATCGGTTCTCCTGCATTTTAAAATTGATGTCGTATGACGTCCATATCGGTTCTCCTGCATTTTAAAATTGATGTCGTATGACGTCCATATCGGTTCTCCTGCATTTTAAAATTGATGTCATATGACGTCCATATCCGCGAAAAGGTTAAACCCCAGTCATCATCCTAATCCTCAGGTAGGAACTGTAGGAACATGCTTCTGTTAATGCCTTGGGGATTGTCTCTGAGGTGCCAAACATCAGGTGCTGTTGTATCTACACATCATGCACCCCATCAATGAAGGAGCAGGCAGTTTCCTGGGAGACGTAGCTAGATGGTAGGTTCACTAGAACTTTGTTTGCAGGATGTTCTGGCTGTTGCAACCTTCCCTTGAGCTGTTTGCTGTAGGCTGCAGCCAAGCCTCCCGAGGCTTGCTAACAGCTCACGGCTTCTTCTGCTAACCATCCGTTGTAAGTGGCAATGTAACAAACTATCAGAGGTTCATGTCCTGTTGAAATTAGGTGGCTTATGCGTGGATGTTTGATGACCTCTCGTCTTGACCTTCAAATATTCCCGTTGAACATCCTTTGCACCATGTCATTCAGGTCCATGATCCTTTGGTCGACTCTTCCCTCCAGAGCATTAAAGCATTCCCCAAGATTCTTCAATGCCTTTTAGGCCAGTAATCCTTTTAAAGCCAATCATGATGTAATTGTGATCTGAAAATTCTGCAAGAATTGCCAATCACAATCTAATCCTAATTGCTATTTTGATATGTTTTAACTCTTGCGAGTGGAATAGTCTGTACTTTTAACATCATAACCATAGAGCAACGTTTCCTGGAGTGTTTCAGGACCTTATCTTTACACTCCAAAGTGCTAAATTAGCTCAAATTTAATTCTGAGGTCTGTGTTTTGTTCAGCGAATCATAGCATCATATACCAAAATGTTACGAATCGCAGAGGAAATAAGAGTTGCAGTTCATGATGTATTAGAATTAAGCCAGCAATTTTGAACTTTCAGACCTTAATGAAAGAAAGCATTTCTGGCATCAACGTAAGTGGGAAAGATGGCCCTTGTATGCATGCAAATAATTTGTTTACTTATCAAAATGAAGATGTAACCACACAACGCTTACAATATGAATCAAGCAGTCAGCTATGCAACAACAGAAGTGCTAAATTGTACAGTAATCTACATTTTATTTGTATCCTATTGCTTTATGCCATTTTCATTAATAGTGTTTGTTTCTTTTTTTTCTCCAGTTTTCAGGCTATATGATTTCATTTTTGTATTTTAAAAAATAAAGCACCAGAACAAAACTGGATACCTTTTTGGCAAAGAAATATGCGTACTTTCATTTAATTAGCCTGAACTTTTTGTGCACTAATGCTATGAATGCCTATTTAGTGATTATTTTGGGATTTTTAATTTTATTTTAAAACTTCTCTTTGGTTTTTAATTTTTTAATGAAGAGACTTCTCAGCCATATAATGTATATTATGCTGTAGATAAAAGGATTTACTGTAAATGAAAAAAAAGATTTAGTTGCCTTTGTCATTTGATACTCATTTTATTACAAATAATTTAAAAACCCTCCACTCTCCTCTAAAATTGATTGGTACTTTTCGGACAGTTTTTTGCTATTCAAGCTTGCACTAAACGGATTAACATAGTGGTCAAGTTCCTTCATCCTTCCACTCAGCTCTTCCATGTTTTTCAGCCAGTTCATTGATTTTGGTCATTAATTCTATCTTCAAGTACTCTAGCACATACTCCATTTTATCTTCTGACTCCTCTATTTTGAGTTGTATTTTTTTTTATTTTTTATTTCATTTTCCCTATGACAGATTCCATCTTCTACATTCTGGATTTTGTTTCTTCATCCATCTTCTCTAGTGAGGAATTTGGCACTATTTAACTTTCCATCCTGTCCATCTTCAAAAAAAGTGTGTTACTCCTGACAGTAGCATTAACTGTAAAACATGAAGTTTTTATTTCACTGGATGCTTTAATGCAGCTTTCTGCACTAACACTGCAGTCACATCTTGTAGTTCTTCCTCCTTTTATAGGTTGCTTTCCAAAGGTTCCGGATGCTTTCATGCCACACTTCCCATGTTATTATACATTCCGAAGTCCCCAACATATCAAAATAAACTTAAGAGTAGTCCCAAAGCCATTCCAAAATATTTTTAAATAAATAGTTGAATTCTATAGAATTAAATGAGGATTTAATAAGTTAAAATTTATTGCTTGCTAATCTTTGCTTAAATTAAAAATGTTCAAGTTTAATTAAAAATTCTGTCAACAAATTTGTGGCTCATCAAGGTTCTTCCAGATTCTTCTTTTCATCCTGATCTTTAAATGATGTATTTTGAAATGCAAGTCACTAAAGCATTCCTTTTAATTTTTACTTTAACTACTAGCACAGAAAGTATTATATTTCACCCAAAAATTTGGTGTCAAAATCCACTCAAAATACGTAATAATAAAAAAATAATTTTTATGAAATGGTGTATGCATATGTGCCTCTTTGAGAGGTATAACAGACATGAAAAGTTTAATAAGAGTTGAAGCTTTTCTGGCGACGAATATGCTCTAGACTTTCTTGGGCTTCAGCCAGGTGAGGTGAGTGGGAGCATACATCAGGATGCTGCGATGGCTCCACATCACCTCACTTGACTTGAAGCCCGAGAGCGTCTAGAGCATGAAAAGTCTAATAAGAGTTGAAGCTTTCCTGGCGACGAATATGCTCTAGACATTCTCGGGCTTGAAACCAGATGAGGTGATGTGGAGAGTGGGATCGTACATCAGGATGCTGCGATGTCTCCACATCACCTCACTTAACTTGAAGCCCGAGAATGTCTAGAGCATGAAAAGTCTAATAAGAGTTGAAGCTTTCCTGGCGACGAATATGCTCTAGACGTTCTCAGGCTTCAAGCCAGGTGAGGTGATGTGGAGAGTGGGATCATACATCAGGATGCTGCGATGTCTCCACATCACCTCACTTGATTTGAAACCCGAGAATGTCTAGAGCATGAAAAGTCTAATAAGAGTTGAAGCTTTCCTGGCGATGAATATGCTCTAGACGTTCTCGGGCTTCAAGCCAGGTGAGGTGATGTGGAGAGTGGGATCCTACATCAGGATGCTGCAATGTCTCCACATCACCTCACTTGACTTGAAGTCCGAGAACGTCTAGAGCATGAAAAGTCTATTAACTACCAAGTTGGATATTCAGCTTTAGCATCTTTCATAGCATATGACACGATCATTTTCAAGAAAATACTCCCAAAGAAAACAAACATTTCTACATGGTGCATTTTTTTGAAAACTTTGATTTTCTGAAAATTTGTTAATGATTTTGATAAAAAAATCCATGAATTAAACATATGGCAAATAAAACAGTATGTTGAACTTTGTGGGAATAGGTCCTGAAGCCCTCTTGAGTATGGGGGACTTTGGTGAGAGCAATGACAAAGTCTTACTGTTCAAAAATAGTAGATCATATTAAAACACACAGGTTGTCATCTATATTTATTGTGATAATGTGCTACTGCTCTCAGGTGTGTGATTTGCGACACACATACAAGAAGTTCACTTGCAGCAGTATAATGCAAGAGCACCCTTCAAACATATAGCCATTTATGCAGCTGAGCCACAGATATTGGCAATAGATACTGTTATTTGCTATGGTTTACTTCAGGTGAAGCTAATAAAATGTATACTGTCCCTAACCACGAGGCTGAAACCATCGCGATCTGCTTCATGGAAAAACTTTTTTGTCACTATGAGGTACTCCACAGAATCAGGGCACCAACTTCCTGAGTCAAAGCAGGTACATCAGGACTCTAGAAGAATATTTGTGGAAGGGTGTGCTCCACCAAGACAGAGCAGGTACATCAGGACCCTAGAAGAACATTTGTGGAAGGGTGTGCTCCACAGAATCAGAGCAGCTGTATCAGGACTCTAGAACAACACTTGTGGAAGGGTGTGCTCCACCAAGTCAGAGCAGGTATATCAAGACTCTAGAAGAATATTTGTGTAAGGTGTGCTCCACCAAGTCAGATATATCAAGACTCTAGAAGAACACTTGTGGAAGGGTGTGCTCCACAGCATTAGAGCAGGTGTATCAGGACTCTAGAAGAACACTTGTGGAAGGGTGTGCTCCACAGAATCAGAGCAGGTATATCAGGACAAGAACTTTTGTGGAAGGGTGTGCTCCACAGAATCAGAGCAGGTATATCAGGACTCTAGAAGAACACTTGTGGAAGGGTGTGCTCCACAGAATCAGAGCAGGTGTATCAGGACTCTAGAAGAACACTTGTGGAAGGGTGTGCTCCACCAAGTCAGAGCAGGTATATCAAGACTCTAGAAGAATATTTGTGTAAGGTGTGCTCCACCAAGTCAGATATATCAAGACTCTAGAAGAACACTTGTGGAAGGGTGTGCTCCACAGAATTAGAGCAGGTGTATCAGGACTCTAGAAGAACACTTGTGGAAGGGTGTGCTCCACAGAATCAGAGCAGGTATATCAGGACAAGAACTTTTGTGGAAGGGTGTGCTCCACAGAATCAGAGCAGGTATATCAGGACTCTAGAAGAACACTTGTGGAAGGGTGTGCTCCACAGAATCAGAGCAGGTGTATCAGGACTCTAGAAGAACACTTGTGGAAGGGTGTGCTCCACAGAATCAGAGCAGGTGTATCAGGACTCTAGAAGAACACTTGTGGAGGGGTGTACTCCACAGAATCAGAGCAGGTATATCAGGACTCTAGAACAACACTTGTGGAAGGGTGTGCTCCACCAAGTCAGAGCAGGTATATCAAGATTCTAGAAGAATATTTGTGGAAGGGTGTGCTCCACAGAATCAGAGCAGGTATATCAGGACTCTAGAAGAACATTTGTGGGGGGGTGTACTCCACAGAATCAGAGCAGGTATATCAGGACTCTAGAAGAACATTTGTGGGGGGGTGTACTCCACAGAATCAGAGCAGGTATATCAGGACTCTAGAAGAACACTTGTGGAAGGGTGTGCTCCACCAAGACAGAGCAGGTATATCAGGACTCTAGAAGAACACTTGTAGAAGGGTGTGCTCCACCAAGTCAGAGCAGGTATATCAAGACTCTAGAAGAACACTTGTGGAACAGTGTGCTCCACCAAGTCAGAGCAGGTATATCAAGACTCTAGAAGAACACTTGTGGAACAGTGTGCTCCACCAAGTCAGAGCAGGTATATCAAGATTCTAGAAGAATATTTGTGGAAGGGTGTGCTCCACAGAATCAGAGTAGGTGTATCAGGACTCTAGAAGGACATTTGTGGAAGGGTGTGCTCCACAGAATCAGAGCAGGTATATCAAGATTCTAGAAGCACACTTGTGGAAGGGTGTGCTCCACCAAGTCAGAGCAGGTATATCAAGACTCTAGAAGAATATTTGTGGAAGGGTGTGCTCCACAGAATCAGAGCAGGTATATCAGGACTCTAGAAGAACATTTGTGGAAGCGTGTACTCCAGAGAATCAGAGGAGGTATATCAGGACTCAGAAGGTTTGTGGAAGGGTGTGCTCCACAGAATCAGAGCAGGTATATCAGGACTCTAAATTAAACATCTGTGGAAGGGTGTGCTCCACACAATCAGAGCAGGTATATCAGGACTATAGAAGAAGACTTGTGGAAGGGTGTGCTGCACAGAATCAGAGCAGGCACATCAAGACTCTAGAAGAACATTTGTGGAAGGGTGTGCTCCACAGAATCAGAGCAGGTACATCAAGACTCTAGAAGAACATTTGTGGAAGGGTTTGCTCCACAGAATCAGAGCAGGTACATCAAGACTCTAGAAGAAGGAGGGGTTGCAATATGACTGTACTGGCTTACTGCTCTTCATCTACAGTCAGAGCAGGTACATCAAGACTCTAGAAGAACATCTGTGGAGAGACTGGAATGTGAGGGTGCTGGCTTATTGCTCTTTGGCACACAATACCACCAAGGTGACAGTTTTGTCTTTGGCAGAAAGCTCTACCATGTGATCTGATGTTCAGGAGTCCTCCTGGAGCAAAACAATCAGCAGTTGACTACATGGAACATCTTGTAGACTGACTTCATGACTTGCATGAGATGGCCCATGAAAATATCCAGGTTGCAAACGACTGCATGAAGACCCATTATGATCAGCAGGGAAACAGCCCTGGTTTCCAGCAAGGTGATATTTGCTGCCCCAAACCTCAGCAAGGGTCATCCGTACCTTTTGGTGAAGAAGCTAGATGATGTTATTTATCTTATCCAGAGGGAAGATGCATGTAGTACATTGGGATCATCCAGACTAATACAGGAGGTCAGCCCTGAGTACACAGCTGTGCATGATCACCCTCATGTATACCCTGGTATGAGAGTCACTGCAGTTGCAGAGCTTGGAATGCCTAACACTACTGGAAGTGTGGTATCCAGGTAACCAAATTTCCAGAATGCAAGACGTCCAGATATATCTTGAAGCTTTAGCTTCCACACCTTTTCTAGCTATAAAACAGGTAGAATTACAAGCTGAGTGAAGTGAGTGCCTGGAATATTAGCTGTAGCATCATACAGTCTGCTTTCCAAACATAGGTGATTTGTTTTCAGCAATGGATTAAATAATCTATTTGTAATAACTTTCCAGTGAACAAAGACACTTGTTAAAGCTTTCATTTTCAAAACGTATTGCTAATTCCTATTTTTGGAGCTAAAAGTGTCATTACTTATTCATCTCAAAAGTTACTATGATTCAACAGTTGCTTTGCAAACAGCAAGTCAGCTCTCTGTTGTAGCATGTAACAGATGTTGTAAGGGGAGACAGGAAACCAGTCATGCTTATCTTCTTTGTGTGCCAAGGAATACTTACATAAGCAACTTTAAGGCTTTAGACAAGCTTCAAACTAAAAGTGATTGCATTTGTAGCTGTACAGATTAAGATGGTTGTATGGTAATGTGTAAGTTTTGTAAACAGGAATTCTGCATTATTCCATCCTTCATGACCATGATTTCCTCAGTCCTCATAACTGGTAAAAGTCAGCTCTGACCCTAGCTAAACTCTAACTGGCTGACTCTAAATATTTAAAAAAGAATGGAAATTGTCACTTTGGGCACTTCCTATTTCTTTTGCTTTAAATGAAATAGAAATGCAGCGTATATTCAGATCCAAATGGATAGTGACAGATCCTCTATTTCTGAAAACCTATTTGAATTTTCTATTTTAGTTATCATTATTAATGATCTACCTACAGTTCGATGGAATCCATCGGCTCTTGTGTTATTGATAAAAAAATTGAAATTGGTTTCTTCCATTACATTACATGTCAAATATTTGTTTTCACATATACATTAATATCATATCCCAATATATAAACAAATGATTGTATACTTAAACAGATAGCTGTATTATGCAACTAACACTGTATGGATGAATGTGTGAATTATTCTGTTTCAGGATAAAGACTTCCCTCCAGGAAAACATTCAAGGTAAGAGTTGACTCATCATTTGTGTTGACTCTGTGCTTTATATTAATATATAAGTGTATACAATGTCACATTCTTTAAAACAATGTCTACAGTGAGAATAGTTGAAAAATGGTACCATAAATGATAAAATAGTATTAATAATATTCAGCATCTTCTTCATAAATCACTAGGATCTAACATATTCAGTAGTTGAAAAATTAATTTGAAATCTGATAATTATTATCCCGCTAATCGCAGTTCAACATTGCTACACCTCCTCTTTGTAGTGATGATACAGATGTATGTACTACATAATCATCACTGTTACCGCCACCTTGATATCACTCTTTAACATTCTACACCTCCTTTTTGTGGTGATGATACAGATGTATGTACCCCACAACCATCACTGTTACCGCCATCTTGATATCACTCTTTAACATTCTACACCTCCTATTTGTGGTGATGATACAGATGTATGTACACCACAACCATCACTGTTACCGCCATCTTGATATCACTGTTTAACATTCTACACCTCCTTTTTGTGGTGATGATACAGATGTATGTACCCCACAACCATCACTGTTACCGCCATCTTGATATCACTGTTTAACATTCTACACCTCCTTTTTGTGGTGATGATACAGATGTATGTACTACATAATCATCACTGTTACTGCCACCTTGATATCACTGTTTAACATTCTACACCTCCTTTTTGTGGTGATGATACAGATGTATGTATTACACAACCATCACTGTTACTGCCACCTTAATATAACAGTTTAACCTTTCCTACACCTCCTTTTTGTGGTGATGATAATTATGTATGTACCCCACAACCATCACTGTTACTGCCATCTGGATATCACAGTTTAACCTTTGCTACACCTCCTTTTTGTGGTGATGATACTCATGTATGTATTACACAACCATCACTGTTACTGCCATCTTGATATCACTGTTTAACATTCTACACTTCCTCTTTGTGGTGATACAGATGTATGTACTACACAACCATCACTGTTACTGCCATCTTGATATCACAGTTTACCCTTTGCTACACCTCCTTTTTGTAGTGATGATAATTATGTCTGTACCCCACAACCATCACTGTTACTGCCATCTTGATATCACAGTTTAACCTTTGCTACACCTCCTTTTTGTGCTGATGATACAGATGTATGTACTACATAACCATCAATGTTACTGTCACCTTGATATCACAGTTTAACATTCTACACCTCCTCTTTGTGGTGATGATACAGATGTATGTACTACATAACCATCAATGTTACTGTCACCTTGATATCACAGTTTAACCTTTGCTACATCTCCTCTTTGTGGTGATGATACAGGTATGTGTACTACATAACCATCAATGTTACTGTCACCCTGATATCACAGTTTAACCTTTGCTACATCTCCTCTTTGTGGTGATGATACAGATGTGTGTACTACATAACCATCAATGTTACTGCCACCTAGATATCACAGTTTAACTTTTTCTACACCTCCCCTTTGTGGTGTTGATACAGGTGTGTGTACTACATAACCATCAATGTTACTGCCACCTTGATATCACAGTTTAACCTTTGCTACATCTCCTCTTTGTGGTGATGATACAGGTGTGTGTACTACATAACCATCAATGTTACTGTCATCCTGATATCACAGTTTAACCTTTGCTACATCTCCTCTTTGTGGTGATGATACAGATGTGTGTACTACATAACCATCAATGTTACTGCCACCTTGATGTCACAGTTTAACTTTGCTACATCTCCTCTTTGTGGTGATGATACAGGTGTTTGTACTACATAACCATCAATGTTAGTGCCACCTTGATATCACAGTTTAACCTTTGCTACATCTCCTCTTTTTGGTGATGATACAGGTGTGTGTACTACACAACCATCACTGTTACTGCCATCTTGATATCACTGTTTAACATTCTACACCTCCTCTTTGTGGTGATGATACAGATGTAAGTACTACACAACCATCACTGTTACTGCCATCTTGAATATCACTGTTTAACATTCTACACCTCCTCTTTGTGGTGAAGATACAGATGTATGTATTACACAATCATCACTGTTACTGCCACCTTGATATCACAGTTTAACATTGGTGCACCTCCTCTTTGTGGTGATGATAAAGATGTATGTACCCCACAACCATCACTGTTACTACCACCTTGATGTCACAGTTTAACTTTTGCAACACCTCCTCTTTGTGGCGATGAAACAGATGTATGTACTACATAACCATCACTGTTACTGCCACCTTGATGTCACAGTTCAACCTTTGCTACACCTCCTCTTTGTGGCGATGATACAGATGTGTGTACTACATAACCATCAATGTTACTGTCACCCTGATATCACAGTTTAACATTCTACACTTCCTTTTTGTGTTGATGATACAGATGTATGTATTACACAACCATCCCTGTTACTCCCAGTTTGATATCACAGTTTAACCTTTGCTACACCTCCTCTTTGTGGTAAAGATACAGATGGATGTACTACATAACCATCAATGTTACTGTCACCCTGATGTCACAGTTTAACATTCTACACCTCCTTTTTGTGGTGATGACACAGATGTGTATAATACACAACCGTCACTGTTACTGCCACCTTGATATCATAGTTTAACCTTTGCTACACCTCTCTTTGTGGTGAAGATACAGATGTATATACCCCACAACCATCAGTTACTGCTACCTTAATATCACATTTTAACCTTTGCTACACCTCCTCTTTGTGGTGATGATACAGATGTGTGTACTACATAACCATTAATGTTACTGTCACCCTGATATCACAGTTTAACATTCTACACTTACTTTTTGTGGTGATGATACAGATGTATGTATTACAGAACCATCACTGTTTCCCCAGATTGATATCACAGTTTAACCTTTGCTACACCTCCTCTTTGTGGTAATGATACAGATGTATGTACTTCATAACCATCAATGTTACTGTCACCCTGATGTCACAGTTTAACATTCTACACCTCCTTTTTGTGGTGATGATACAGATGTATGTACCCCACAACCATCACTGTTACCGCCACCTTTATATCACAGTTTAACATTGCTACACCTCCTTTTTGTGGTGATGTTACATATGTATGTACCCCACATTCATTACTGTTACTGCCACCTTGATGCCACAGTTTAACTTTTGCTATATCTCCTTTTTGTGGTGATGATAATTATGTATGTATTCCATAACCATCACTGTTACTGCCAGCTTCATATCACAGGTTAACTTTAACTACAACTCCTTTTTGTGGTGATGATAATTATGTATGTACTGCACAACCATCACTCTTACCGCCACCTTGATATCACAGTTTAACATTTCTACACCTCCTTTTTGTGGTGATGTTACATATGTATGTACCCCATATTCATAACTGTTAATGCCACCTCGATATCACAGTTTAACCTTTGCTACACCTCCTTTTTGTGGTAATGATACAGAAGTGTGTACCCCACAACCATCACTGTTACTGTCACCTTGATATTACAGTTTAGCTTTTGCTACACATCCTTTTTGTGGTGATGATACAGATGCATGTATTACACAACCATCACTGTTACTGCCACCTTGATATCACAGTTTAACCTTTGCTACACCTCCTTATTGTGGTGGTGATAAAATGTATGTATTACACAACCATCACTGTTACTGCCACCTTGATATCACAGTTTAACGTTGGCTACACATCCTTTTTGTGGTGATGATACAGATGTGTATATTACACAACCATCACTGTTACTGCCACCTTGACATCACAGTTTAACCTTTGGTACATATCCTCTTTGTGGTGATGATACAGATGTACGTACCCCACAACCGTCACTGTTACTGCCACCTTGATACCACAGTTTGACTTTTGCTACACCTCCTCCTTGTGGTGATGATACAGATGTATGTACTATATAATCATCATTGTTACTGCCACCTTGATATCAATGTTTGACATTCTAACCCTCCTTTTTGTGGTGATGATACAGACGTATGTATTACACAACCATCACTGTTACTCCCAGCTTGATATCACAGTTTAACCTTTGCTACACCTCCTCTTTATGATGATGATACAGATGTGTGTACTACATAACCATCACTGTTACCGCCACCTTGATATCACAGTTTAACCTTTGTTAACCTTATTTTTGTGGTGATGATACAGATGTATGTACTACATAACCATCACTGTTACTGTCACCTTGATATCACAGTTTAACCTTTGCTAAAACTCCTTTTTGTGGTGATGATACAGATGTATGTATTACACAACCATCACTGTTACTGCCACCTTGATATCACAGTTTAACCTTTGCTACAACTCCTTTTTCTGGTGATGATACAGATGAATGTACAAAACAACCATTACTGTAACTCCAAGCTTGATATCACAATTTAACCTTTGCTGCACCTCCTTTTTGTGGTGATGATACAGATGTATGTATTACACAGCCATCACTGTTACTGCCACCTTGATATCACAGTTTAACCTTTGCTACACCTCCTTTTTGTGGTGATGATACAGATGTATGACATAACCATCACTGTTACTGTCACCTTGATATCGCAGTTTAACCTTTGCTACAACTCCTTTTTGTGGTGATGATACAGATGTGTGTACCTCACAACCATCACTGTTACTGTCACCTTGATATCACAGTTTAGCTTTTGCTACAACTCCTTTTTGTGGTGATGATACAGATGCATGTACTACACAACCATCACTGTTACTGCCAACTTGATATCACAGTTTAACGTTTGCTATACCTCCTTTTTGTAGTGATGATAACATGTATGTATTATACAACCATCACTGTTACTGCCACCTTGATATCACAGTTTAACAATTGCTACACCTCCTTTTTGTGGAAATGATACAGATGTATGTATTACACAACCATCACTGTTACTGCCACCTTGATATCAATGTTTAACCTTTGCTGCACCTCCTTTTTGTGGTGATGATACAGATGTATGTACCCCACAACCATCACTGTTACCGCCATCTTGATTTCACAGTTTAACCTTTGCTACACCTCCGTTTTGTGGTGATGATACAGATGTATGTACCCCACAACCGTCACTGTTACTGCCACCTTGAATTCACAGTTTGACTTTTGCTATACCTCCTCCTTGTGGTGATGATACAGATGTATGTACTACATAACCATCAATGTTACTGTCACCCTGATATCACAGTTTAACATTCTACACTTCCTTTTTGTGTTGATGATACAAATGTATGTATTACACAACCATCCCTGTTACTCCCAGTTTTTTATCACAGTTTAACCTTTGCTACACCTCCTCTTTGTGGTAAAGATACAGATGGATGTACTACATAACCATCAATGTTACTGTCACCCTGATGTCACAGTTTAACATTCTACACCTCCTTTTTGTGGTGACGATACAGATGTATGTATTACACAACCATCCCTGTTACTCCCAGTTTGATATCACAGTTTAACCTTTGCTACAACTCCTCTTTATGGTGATGATACAGATGTGTGTACTACATAACCATCACTGTTACTGTCACCTTGATATCACAGTTTAACCTTTGCTACATCTCCTTTTTGTGGTGATGATACAGATGTATGTATTACACAACCATCACTGTTACTGCCACCTTGATATCACAGTTTAACCTTTGCTGCACCTCCTTTTTGTTGTGATGATACAGATGCATGTATTACACAACCATTACTGTTACTGCCACCTTTATATCACAGTTTAACCTTTGCTACACCACCTTTTTGTGGTGATGATAAAATGTATGTATTACACAACCATCACTGTTACTGCCACCTTGATATCACAGTTTAACATTTGCTACACCTCCTTTTTGTGGTGATGATACAGATGTATGTATTACACATCCATCACTGTTACTGCCACCTTGTAATCCCAGTTTAACATTGCTACACCTCCTTTTTGTGGTGATGATACAGATGTGTGTATTTCACAACCGTCACTGTTACTGCCACCTTGATATCACAGTTTAACATTTGCTACACATCCTTTCTGTGGTGATGATACAGATTAGTATATTACACAACCATCACTGTTACTGCCACCTTGATATCACAGTTTAACCTTTGGTACACCTCCTCTTGATGGTGATGATAGCGTGTGTGTACCCCACAACCGTCACTGTTACTGCCACCTTGATATCACAGTTTGACTTTTGCTATACCTCCTGCTTGTGGTGATGATACAGATGTATGTACTACATAACCATTAATGTTACTGTCACCCTGATATCACAGTTTAACATTCTACACTTCCTTTTTGTGGTGATGATACACATGTATGTATTACACAACTATCACTGTTACCGCCATCCTGATATCACTGTTTAACCTTTGCTACACCTCCTTTTTGTGGTGATGATAATTATGTATGTACTACAAAACCATCACTGTTACCGCCACCTTGATATCAAGGTTTAACATTGCTACACCTCCTTTTTGTAGTGATGTTACATATGTATGTACCCCACATTCATCACTGTTAATGCCACCTTGATATCACAGTTTAACCTTAGCTACACCTCCTCTTTGTAGTGATGAAACAGATGTGTGTACCCCACAACCATCACTGTTACTGCCACCTTGATATCACAGTTTAACCTTTGCTACACCTCCTTTTTGTGGTGATGATAACATGTATGTATTATACAACCATCACTGTTACTGCCACCTTGATATCACAGTTTAACAATTGCTAAACCTCCTTTTTGTGGTGATGATACAGATGTATGTATTACACAACCATCACTTTTACTGCCACCTTGATATCACAGTTTAACCTTTGCTGCACCTCCTTTTTGTGGTGATGATACAGATGTATGTACCCCACAACCATCACTGTTACCGCCATCTTGATATCACAGTTTAACCTTTGCTACACCTCCTTTTTGTGGTGATGATACAGATATATGTACCCCACAACCGTCACTGTTACTGCCACCTTGAATTCACAGTTTGACTTTTGCTATACCTCCTCCTTGTGGTGATGATACAGATGTATGTACTACATAACCATCAATGTTACTGTCACCCTGATGTCACAGTTTAACAATCTACACCTCCTTTTTGTGGTGATGATACAAATGTATGTATTACAAAACCATCACTGTTACTCCCAGCTTGATATCACAGTTTAACCTTTGCTACACCTCCTCTTTATGGTGATACAGATGTGTCTACTACATAACCATCACTGTTACTGCCACCTGGATATCACAGTTTAACCTTTGCTACACCTCCTTTTTGTGGTGATGATACAGATGTTTGTACTACATAACCATCACTGTTACTGTCACCTTGATATCACAATTTAACCTTTGCTACAATTCCTTTTTTTTTTGGTGATGATACAGATGTATGTACTACACAACCATCACTGTTACTCCAACCTTGATATCACAGTTTAACATTCTATGCCTCTTTGTCGTGATCATACAAATGTGTGTACTACACAACTACACTGTTACTGTCACCCTGATATAACAGTTTAACATTCTACACCTCTTTGTGGTGATACAGATGTGTGTACTACACAACCATCATATTACTGTCACCCTGATATAACAGTTTCACATTCTATGCCTCTTTGTGGTGATGATACAAATGTGTGTAGTACACAACTACACTGTAACTGCCATATTGATATCATAGTTTAACCTTTGCTACACCTAATCTTTGTGATGATACAAATGTATGTGTTAAACAACCATCACTTTTACTGCCACCTTGATATCACAGTTTACGATTCTAAACCTCCTTTTTGTGGTGATGATACAGATGTGTGTACTACACAACCATCACTGTAACTGCTACCTTGATATCACAGTTTAAGATTCTACACCTGCTTTTTGTGGAGATGATACAGATGTGTGTACTACACAACCATTACTGTAACTGCCACCTTGATATCACTGTTTATAATTCTACACCTCTTTGTTGTGATACAGATGTATGTACTACACAACCATCACTGTTACTGCCACCTTGACATCACAGTTTAACCTTTGCTAAACCTCCTTTTTGTGGTAATGATACAGATGTCTGTATTACACAACCATCACTGTTACTGCCACCTTGATATCACAGTTTAACCTCTCCTACTCCTCCTTTTTGTGGCGATGATACAGATGTATGTATTACACAACCATCACTGTTACTGCCACCTGGATATCACAGTTTAACCTTTGCAACACCTTCTTTTTGTGGTGATGATACAGAGGTATGTACCCCACAACCATCACTATTACTGCTACCTTGATATCACAGTTTAACCTTTGCTACACCTCCTCTTTGTGGTGATGAAACAGATGTGTGTACTACATAACCATCAATGTTACTGTCACCCCGATATCACAGTTTGACATTCTATACCTCCTTTTTGTGGTGATGATACATATGTATGTACCCCACAACCATCGCTGTTACTGCCACCTTGATATCACATTTTAACCTTTGCTACACCTCCTTTTTGTGGTGTTTATAATTATGTATATACTACACAACCATCACTGTTACCGCCACCTTGATATTACAGTTTAACATTGCTACACCTCCTTTTTGTGGTGATGTTACATATGTATGTACCACACATTCATCACTGTTAATGCCAGCTTCATATCACAGTTTAACCTTTGCTACACCTCCTCTTTGTAGTGATGATACAGATGTATGTACTACACAACCATCACTGTTACTGCCACCTTGATATCACAGTTTAACCTTTGCTACACCTCCTTTTTGTGGTGATGATACAGATTTATGTACCTCACAACCGTCACTGTTACTGCCACCTTGATGTCACAGTTTAACTTTTGCTATACCTCCTTTTTGTAGTGATGATAATTATGTATGTATTACACAACCATCACTGTTACTGCCAGCTTCATATCACAGGTTAACTTTAACTACACCTCCTTTTTGTGGTGATGATATACATGTTGTACCCCACAACCATCACTGTTACTGTCACCTTGATATCACAGTTTAGCTTTTGCTACACCTCCTTTTTGTGGTGATGATACAGATGCTTGTATTACACAACCATCACTATTACTGCCACCTTGATATCACAGTTTAACCTTTGCTACACCTCCTTATTGTGGTGATGATAAAATGTATGTATTACACAACCATCACTGTTACTGCCACCTTGATATCACAGTTTAACATTTGCTGCACCTCCTTTTTGTGGTGATGATACAGATGTATGTACCCCACAACCATCACTGTTACCGCCATCTTGATTTCACAGTTTAACCTTTGCTACACCTCCGTTTTGTGGTGATGATACAGATGTATGTACCCCACAACCGTCACTGTTACTGCCACCTTGAATTCACAGTTTGACTTTTGCTATACCTCCTCCTTGTGGTGATGATACAGATGTATGTACTACATAACCATCAATGTTACTGTCACCCTGATATCACAGTTTAACATTCTACACTTCCTTTTTGTGTTGATGATACAGATGTATGTATTACACAATCATCCCTGTTACTCCCAGTTTTTTATCACAGTTTAACCTTTGCTACACCTCCTCTTTGTGGTAAAGATACAGATGGATGTACTACATAACCATCAATGTTACTGTCACCCCGATGTCACAGTTTAACATTCTACACCTCCTTTTTGTGGTGACGATACAGATGTATGTATTACACAACCATCCCTGTTACTCCCAGTTTGATATCACAGTTTAACCTTTGCTACAACTCCTCTTTATGGTGATGATACAGATGTGTGTACTACATAACCATCACTTTTTACTGCCACCTTGATATCACAGTTTAACCTTTGCTACACCTTATTTTTGTGGTGATGCTACAGATGTATGTACTACATAACCATCACTGTTACTGTCACCTTGATATCACAGTTTAACCTTTGCTACATCTCCTTTTTGTGGTGATGATACAGATGTATGTATTACACAACCATCACTGTTACTGCCACCTTGATATCACAGTTTAACCTTTGCTGCACCTCCTTTTTGTTGTGATGATACAGATGCATGTATTACACAACCATTACTGTTACTGCCACCTTTATATCACAGTTTAACCTTTGCTACACCACCTTTTTGTGGTGATGATAAAATGTATGTATTACACAACCATCACTGTTACTGCCACCTTGATATCACAGTTTAACATTTGCTACACCTCCTTTTTGTGGTGATGATACAGATGTATGTATTACACATCCATCACTGTTACTGCCACCTTGTAATCACAGTTTAACATTGCTACACCTCCTTTTTGTGGTGATGATACAGATGTGTGTATTTCACAACCGTCACTGTTACTGCCACCTTGATATCACAGTTTAACATTTGCTACACATCCTTTCTGTGGTGATGATACAGATTAGTATATTACACAAACATCACTGTTACTGCCACCTTGATATCACAGTTTAACCTTTGGTACACCTCCTCTTGATGGTGATGATAGCGTGTGTGTACCCCACAACCGTCACTGTTACTGCCACCTTGATATCACAGTTTGACTTTTGCTATACCTCCTGCTTGTGGTGATGATACAGATGTATGTACTACATAACCATTAATGTTACTGTCACCCTGATATCACAGTTTAACATTCTACACTTCCTTTTTGTGGTGATGATACACATGTATGTATTACACAACTATCACTGTTACCGCCATCCTGATATCACTGTTTAACCTTTGCTACACCTCCTTTTTGTGGTGATGATAATTATGTATGTACTACAAAACCATCACTGTTACCGCCACCTTGATATCAAGGTTTAACATTGCTACACCTCCTTTTTGTAGTGATGTTACATATGTATTACCCCACATTCATCACTGTTAATGCCACCTTGATATCACAGTTTAACCTTAGCTACACCTCCTCTTTGTAGTGATGAAACAGATGTGTGTACCCCACAACCATCACTGTTACTGCCACCTTGATATCACAGTTTAACCTTTGCTACACCTCCTTTTTGTGGTGATGATAACATGTATGTATTATACAACCATCACTGTTACTGCCACCTTGATATCACAGTTTAACAATTGCTAAACCTCCTTTTTGTGGTGATGATACAGATGTATGTATTACACAACCATCACTTTTACTGCCACCTTGATATCGCAGTTTAACAATTGGTACACCTCCTTTTTGTGGTGATGATACAGATGTAGGTATTACACAACTATCACTGTTACTGCCACCTTGATATCACAGTTTAACCTTTGCTGCACCTCCTTTTTGTGATGATGATACAGATGTATGTACCCCACAACCATCACTGTTACCGCCATCTTGATATCACAGTTTAACCTTTGCTACACCTCCTTTTTGTGGTGATGATACAGATGTATGTACCCCACAACCGTCACTGTTACTGCCACCTTGAATTCACAGTTTGACTTTTGCTATACCTCCTCCTTGTGGTGATGATACAGATGTATGTACTACATAACCATCAATGTTACTGTCACTTTGATGTCACAGTTTAACAATCTACACCTCCTTTTTGTGGTGATGATACAAATGTATGTATTACAAAACCATCACTGTTACTCCCAGCTTGATATCACAGTTTAACCTTTGCTACACCTCCTCTTTATGGTGATACAGATGTGTGTACTACATAACCATCACTGTTACTGCCACCTGGATATCACAGTTTAACCTTTGCTACACCTCCTTTTTGTGGTGATGATACAGATGTTTGTACTACATAACCATCACTGTTACTGTCACCTTGATATCACAATTTAACCTTTGCTACAATTCCTTTTTTTTTTTGGTGATGATACAGATGTATGTACTACCCAACCATCACTGTTACTCCAACCTTGATATCACAGTTTAACATTCTATGCCTCTTTGTCGTGATCATACAAATGTGTGTACTACACAACTACACTGTTACTGTCACCCTGATATAACAGTTTAACATTCTACACCTCTTTGTGGTGATACAGATGTGTGTACTACACAACCATCATATTACTGTCACCCTGATATAACAGTTTCACATTCTATGCCTCTTTGTGGTGATGATACAAATGTGTGTAGTACACAACTACACTGTTACTGCCACATTGATATCATAGTTTAACCTTTGCTACACCTAATCTTTGTGATGATACAAATGTATGTGTTAAACAACCATCACTTTTACTGCCACCTTGATATCACAGTTTACGATTCTAAACCTCCTTTTTGTGGTGATGATACAGATGTGTGTACTACACAACCATCACTGTAACTGCTACCTTGATATCACAGTTTAAGATTCTACACCTGCTTTTTGTGGAGATGATACAGATGTGTGTACTACACAACCATTACTGTAACTGCCACCTTGATATCACTGTTTATAATTCTACACCTCTTTGTTGTGATTCAGATGTATGTACTACACAACCATCACTGTTACTGCCACCTTGACATCACAGTTTAACCTTTGCTAAACCTCCTTTTTGTGGTTATGATACAGATGTCTGTACTACACAACCATCACTGTTACTGCCACCTTGATATCATAGTTTAACCTTTGCTACACCTCCTTTTTGTGGTTATGATACAGATGTCTGTATTACACAACCATCACTGTTACTGCCACCTTGATATCACAGTTTAACCTTTCCTACTCCTCCTTTTTGTGGCGATGATACAGATGTATGTATTACACAACCATCACTGTTACTGCCACCTGGATATTACAGTTTAACCTTTGCAACACCTTCTTTTTGTGGTGATGATACAGAGGTATGTACCCCACAACCATCACTATTACTGCTACCTTGATATCACAGTTTAACCTTTGCTACACCTCCTCTTTGTGGTGATGAAACAGATGTGTGTACTACATAACCATCAATGTTACTGTCACCCCGATATCACAGTTTAACATTCTACACCTCCTTTTTGTGGTGATGATACAGATGTATGTACTACATAATCATCACTGTTACTGCCACCTTGATATCACAGTTTGACATTCTATACCTCCTTTTTGTGGTGATGATACATATGTATGTACCCCACAACCATCGCTGTTACTGCCACCTTGATATCACATTTTAACCTTTGCTACACCTCCTTTTTGTGGTGTTGATAATTATGTATATACTACACAACCATCACTGTTACCGCCACCTTGATATCACAGTTTAACATTGCTACACCTCCTTTTTGTGGAGATGTTACATATGTATGTACCACACATTCATCACTGTTAATGGCAGCTTCATATCACAGTTTAACCTTTGCTACACCTCCTCTTTGTAGTGATGATACAGATGTATGTACTACACAACCATCACTGTTACTGCCACCTTGATATCACAGTTTAACCTTTGCTACACCTCCTTTTTGTGGTGATGATACAGATGTATGTACCTCACAACCGTCACTGTTACTGCCACCTTGATGTCACAGTTTAACTTTTGCTATACCTCCTTTTTGTAGTGATGATAATTATGTATGTATTACACAACCATCACTGTTACTGCCAGCTTCATATCACAGGTTAACTTTAACTACACCTCCTTTTTGTGGTGATGATATAGATGTTGTACCCCACAACCATCACTGTTACTGTCACCTTGATATCACAGTTTAGCTTTTGCTACACCTCCTTTTTGTGGTGATGATACAGATGCTTGTATTACACAACCATCACTATTACTGCCACCTTGATATCACAGTTTAACCTTTGCTACACCTCCTTATTGTGGTGATGATAAAATGTATGTATTACACAACCATCACTGTTACTGCCACCTTGATATCACAGTTTAACATTTGCTGCACCTCCTTTTTGTGGTGATGATACAAATGTATGTATTACACAACCATCACTGTTACCGCCATCTTGATATCACAGTTTAACTTTTGTTACACCTCCTTTTTGTGGTGATGATAATTATGTATGTATTACACAACCATCACTGTTACTGCCACCTTGATATCACAGTTTAACCTTTGCTACACCTCCTTATTGTGGTGATGATAAAATGTATGTATTACACAACCATCACTGTTACTGCCACCTTGATATCACAGTTTAACATTGCTACACCTCCTTCTTGTGGTGATGATACAGATGTATGTATTACACAACCATCACTGTTACTGCCACCTTGATATCACAGTTCAACCTTTGCTGCACCTCCGTTTTGTGGTGATGATACAGATGTATGTACCCCAACACCATCACTGTTACCGCCATCTTGATATCACAGTTTAACCTTTGCTACAGCTCCTTTTTTGGTGATGATAATTATGTATGTATTACACAACCATCACTGTTACTCCCACCTTGATATCACAGTTTAACAGCGCTACACCTCCTTTTTGTGGTGATGATACAGATGAATGTACCCCACAACCGTCACTGTTACTGCCACCTTGATACCACAGTTTGACTTTTGCTATACCTCCTCCTTGTGATGATGATACAGATGTATGTACTACATAATCATTATTGTTACTGCCACCTTGATATCAAAGTTTGACATTCTACACCTCCTTTTTGTGGTGATGTTACATATGTATGTACCCCACATTCATCACTGTTAATGCCACCTTGATATCACAGTTTAACCTTTGCTACACCTCCTCTTTATGATGATGATACAGATGTGTGTACTACATAACCATCACTGTTACCGCCACCTTGATATCACAGTTTAACCTAAGCCACACCTTATTTTTGTGGTGATGAAACAGATGTATGTACTACATAACCATCACTGTTACTGTCACCTTGATATCACAGTTTAACCTTTCCTACAACTTCTTTTTGTGGTGATGATACAGATGTATGTATTACACAACCATCACTGTTACTGCCACCTTGATATCACAGTTTAACCTTTGCTACAATTCCTTTTTCTAGTGATGATACAGATGAATGTACAAAACAACCATCACTGTAACTCCAAGCTGGATATCACAATTGAACCTTTGCTACACCTCCTTTTTGTGGTGATGATACAGATGTGTGTACTACACAACCATCACTGTAACTGCTACCTTGATATCACAGTTTAAGATTCTACACCTGCTTTTTGTGGAGATGATACAGATGTGTGTACTACACAACCATTACTGTAACTGCCACCTTGATATCACTGTTTATAATTCTACACCTCTTTGTTGTGATACAGATGTATGTACTACACAACCATCACTGTTACTGCCACCTTGACATCACAGTTTAACCTTTGCTAAACCTCCTTTTTGTGGTTATGATACAGATGTCTGTACTACACAACCATCACTGTTACTGCCACCTTGATATCATAGTTTAACCTTTGCTACACCTCCTTTTTGTGGTTATGATACAGATGTCTGTATTACACAACCATCACTGTTACTGCCACCTTGATATCACAGTTTAACCTTTCCTACTCCTCCTTTTTGTGGCGATGATACAGATGTATGTATTACACAACCATCACTGTTACTGCCACCTGGATATTACAGTTTAACCTTTGCAACACCTTCTTTTTGTGGTGATGATACAGAGGTATGTACCCCACAACCATCACTATTACTGCTACCTTGATATCACAGTTTAACCTTTGCTACACCTCCTCTTTGTGGTGATGAAACAGATGTGTGTACTACATAACCATCAATGTTACTGTCACCCCGATATCACAGTTTAACATTCTACACCTCCTTTTTGTGGTGATGATACAGATGTATGTACTACATAATCATCACTGTTACTGCCACCTTGATATCACAGTTTGACATTCTATACCTCCTTTTTGTGGTGATGATACATATGTATGTACCCCACAACCATCGCTGTTACTGCCACCTTGATATCACATTTTAACCTTTGCTACACCTCCTTTTTGTGGTGTTGATAATTATGTATATACTACACAACCATCACTGTTACCGCCACCTTGATATCACAGTTTAACATTGCTACACCTCCTTTTTGTGGAGATGTTACATATGTATGTACCACACATTCATCACTGTTAATGGCAGCTTCATATCACAGTTTAACCTTTGCTACACCTCCTCTTTGTAGTGATGATACAGATGTATGTACTACACAACCATCACTGTTACTGCCACCTTGATATCACAGTTTAACCTTTGCTACACCTCCTTTTTGTGGTGATGATACAGATGTATGTACCTCACAACCGTCACTGTTACTGCCACCTTGATGTCACAGTTTAACTTTTGCTATACCTCCTTTTTGTAGTGATGATAATTATGTATGTATTACACAACCATCACTGTTACTGCCAGCTTCATATCACAGGTTAACTTTAACTACACCTCCTTTTTGTGGTGATGATATAGATGTTGTACCCCACAACCATCACTGTTACTGTCACCTTGATATCACAGTTTAGCTTTTGCTACACCTCCTTTTTGTGGTGATGATACAGATGCTTGTGTTACACAACCATCACTATTACTGCCACCTTGATATCACAGTTTAACCTTTGCTACACCTCCTTATTGTGGTGATGATAAAATGTATGTATTACACAACCATCACTGTTACTGCCACCTTGATATCACAGTTTAACATTTGCTGCACCTCCTTTTTGTGGTGATGATACAAATGTATGTATTACACAACCATCACTGTTACCGCCATCTTGATATCACAGTTTAACTTTTGTTACACCTCCTTTTTGTGGTGATGATAATTATGTATGTATTACACAACCATCACTGTTACTGCCACCTTGATATCACAGTTTAACCTTTGCTACACCTCCTTATTGTGGTGATGATAAAATGTATGTATTACACAACCATCACTGTTACTGCCACCTTGATATCACAGTTTAACATTGCTACACCTCCTTCTTGTGGTGATGATACAGATGTATGTATTACACAACCATCACTGTTACTGCCACCTTGATATCACAGTTCAACCTTTGCTGCACCTCCGTTTTGTGGTGATGATACAGATGTATGTACCCCAACACCATCACTGTTACCGCCATCTTGATATCACAGTTTAACCTTTGCTACAGCTCCTTTTTTGGTGATGATAATTATGTATGTATTACACAACCATCACTGTTACTCCCACCTTGATATCACAGTTTAACAGCGCTACACCTCCTTTTTGTGGTGATGATACAGATGAATGTACCCCACAACCGTCACTGTTACTGCCACCTTGATACCACAGTTTGACTTTTGCTATACCTCCTCCTTGTGATGATGATACAGATGTATGTACTACATAATCATTATTGTTACTGCCACCTTGATATCAAAGTTTGACATTCTACACCTCCTTTTTGTGGTGATGTTACATATGTATGTACCCCACATTCATCACTGTTAATGCCACCTTGATATCACAGTTTAACCTTTGCTACACCTCCTCTTTATGATGATGATACAGATGTGTGTACTACATAACCATCACTGTTACCGCCACCTTGATATCACAGTTTAACCTAAGCCACACCTTATTTTTGTGGTGATGATACAGATGTATGTACTACATAACCATCACTGTTACTGTCACCTTAATATCACAGTTTAACCTTTCCTACAACTCCTTTTTGTGGTGATGATACAGATGTATGTATTACACAACCATCACTGTTACTGCCACCTTGATATCACAGTTTAACCTTTGCTACAATTCCTTTTTCTAGTGATGATACAGATGAATGTACAAAACAACCATCACTGTAACTCCAAGCTGGATATCACAATTGAACCTTTGCTACACCTCCTTTTTGTGGTGATGATACAGATGTATGTATTACACAGCCATCACTGTTAGTGCCGCCTTGATATCACAGTTTAACCTTTGCTACACCTCCTTTTTGTGGTGATCATACAGATGTATGACATAACCATCACTGTTACTGTCACCTTGATATCACAGTTTAACCTTTGCTACAACTCCTTTTTGTGGTGATGATACAGATGTGTGTACCCCACAACCATCACTGTTACTGTCACCTTGATATCACAGTTTAGCTTTTGCTACACCTCCTTTTTGTGGTGATGATACAGATGCATGTACTACACAACCATCACTGTTACTGCCACCTTGATATCACAGTTTAACCTTTGCTACACCTCCTTTTTGTGGTGATGATAACATGTATGTACCCCACAATCATCACTGTTACCGCCTTCTTGATATCACAGTTTAACCTTTGCTACACCTCCTTTTTGTGGTGATGATACAGATGTATGTACCCCACAACCGTCACTGTTACTGCCACCTTGAATTCACAGTTTTACTTTTGCTATACCTCCTGCTTGTGGTGATGACACAGATGTATGTACTACATAACCATCAATGTTACTGTCACCCTGATATCACAGTTTAACATTCTACACTTCCTTTTTGTGGTGCTGATACAGATGTATGTATTACACAACCATCACTGTTACTCCCAGATTGATATCACAGTTTAAGTTTTGCTACACCTCCTCTTTGTGGTAATGATACAGATGGATGTACTACATAACCATCAATGTTACTGCCACCTTGATATCACAGTTTAACCTTTGCTACACCTCCTTATTGTGGTGATGATAAAATGTATGTATTACACAACCATCACTGTTACTGCCACCTTGATATCACAGGTTAACATTGCTACAACTCCTTCTTGTGGTGATGATACAGATGTATGTATTACACAACCATCACTGTTACTGCCACCTTGATATCACAGTTCAACCTTTGCTGCACCTCCGTTTTGTGGTGATGATACAGATGTATGTACCCCAACACCATCACTGTTACCGCCATCTTGATATCACAGTTTAACCTTTGCTACAGCTCCTTTTTTGGTGATGATAATTATGTATGTATTACACAAGCATCACTGTTACTCCCACCTTGATATCACAGTTTAACAGCGCTACACCTCCTTTTTGTGGTGATGATACAGATGAATGTACCCCACAACCGTCACTGTTACTGCCACCTTGATACCACAGTTTGACTTTTGCTATACCTCCTCCTTGTGATGATGATACAGATGTATGTACTACATAATCATTATTGTTACTGCCACCTTGATATCAAAGTTTGACATTCTACACCTCCTTTTTGTGGTGATGTTACATATGTATGTACCCCACATTCATCACTGTTAATGCCACCTTGATATCACAGTTTAACCTTTGCTACACCTCCTCTTTATGATGATGATACAGATGTGTGTACTACATAACCATCACTGTTACCGCCACCTTGATATCACAGTTTAACCTAAGCCACACCTTATTTTTGTGGTGATGATACAGATGTATGTACTACATAACCATCACTGTTACTGCCACCTTGATATCACAGTTTAACCTTTGCTACACCTCCTTATTGTGGTGATGATAAAATGTATGTATTACACAACCATCACTGTTACTGCCACCTTGATATCACAGTTTAACATTGCTACACCTCCTTCTTGTGGTGATGATACAGATGTATGTATTACACAACCATCACTGTTACTGCCACCTTGATATCACAGTTCAACCTTTGCTGCACCTCCGTTTTGTGGTGATGATACAGATGTATGTACCCCAACACCATCACTGTTACCGCCATCTTGATATCACAGTTTAACCTTTGCTACAGCTCCTTTTTTGGTGATGATAATTATGTATGTATTACACAACCATCACTGTTACTGCCACCTTGATATCACAGTTTAACAGCGCTACACCTCCTTTTTGTGGTGATGATACAGATGAATGTACCCCACAACCGTCACTGTTACTGCCACCTTGATACCACAGTTTGACTTTTGCTATACCTCCTCCTTGTGATGATGATACAGATGTATGTACTACATAATCATTATTGTTACTGCCACCTTGATATCAAAACTTGACATTCTACACCTCCTTTTTGTGGTGATGTTACATATGTATGTACCCCACATTCATCACTGTTAATGCCACCCTGATATCACAGTTTAACCTTTGCTACACCTCCTCTTTATGATGATGATACAGATGTGTGTACTACATAACCATCACTGTTACCGCCACCTTGATATCACAGTTTAACCTAAGCCACACCTTATTTTTGTGGTGATGATACAGATGTATGTACTACATAACCATCACTGTTACTGTCACCTTGATATCACAGTTTAACATTTGCTACAATTCCTTTTTCTAGTGATGATACAGATGAATGTACAAAACAACCATCACTGTAACTCCAAGCTGGATATCACAATTGAACCTTTGCTACACCTCCTTTTTGTGGTGATGATACAGATGTATGTATTACACAGCCATCACTGTTAGTGCCACCTTGATATCACAGTTTAACCTTTGCTACACCTCCTTTTTGTGGTGATCATACAGATGTATGACATAACCATCACTGTTACTGTCACCTTGATATCACAGTTTAACCTTTGCTACAACTCCTTTTTGTGGTGATGATACAGATGTGTGTACCCCACAACCATCACTGTTACTGTCACCTTGATATCACAGTTTAGCTTTTGCTACACCTCCTTTTTGTGGTGATGATACAGATGCATGTACTACACAACCATCACTGTTACTGCCACCTTGATATCACAGTTTAACCTTTGCTACACCTCCTTTTTGTGGTGATGATAACATGTATGTACCCCACAATCATCACTGTTACCGCCATCTTGATATCACAGTTTAACCTTTGCTACACCTCCTTTTTGTGGTGATGATACAGATGTATGTACCCCACAACCGTCACTGTTACTGCCACCTTGAATTCACAGTTTTACTTTTGCTATACCTCCTGCTTGTGGTGATGACACAGATGTATGTACTACATAACCATCAATGTTACTGTCACCCTGATATCACAGTTTAACATTCTACACTTCCTTTTTGTGGTGCTGATACAGATGTATGTATTACACAACCATTACTGTTACTCCCAGATTGATATCACAGTTTAAGTTTTGCTACACCTCCTCTTTGTGGTAATGATACAGATGGATGTACTACATAACCATCAATGTTACTGTCAGCCTGATGTCACAGTTTAACATTCTACACCTCCTTTTTGTGGTGATGATACAGATGTATGTATTACACAACCATCACTGTTACTCCCAGCTTGATATCACAGTTTAACCTTTGCTACACCTCCTCTTTATGGTGATGATACAGATGTGTGTACTAAATACCATCACTGTTACTGCCACCTTGATATCACAGTTTAACCTTTGCTACACCTTATTTTTGTGGTGATGATACAGATGTATGTACTACATAACCATCACTGTTACTGTCACCTTGATATAACATGTTAACATTCTATGCATCTTTGTGGTGATGATACAAATGTGTGTAGTACACAACTACACTGTTACTGCCACATTGATATCACAGTTTAACCTTTGCTACACCTCCTCTTTGTGGTGATGATACAAATGTATGTGTTAAACAACCACCACTTTTACTGCCACCTTGATATCACAGTTTAAGATTCTACACCTCCTTTTTGTGGTGATGATACAGATGTGTGTACTACACAACCATCACTGTAACTGCCACCTTGATATCACAGTTTATAATTCTACACCTCTTTGTTGTGATGATACAGATGTATGTACTACACAACCATATTATTACTGCCACCTTGATATCACAGTTTATAATTCTACACCTCTTTGTTGTGATAAAGATGTATGTACTACACAACCATCACTGTTACTGCCACCTTGACATCACAGTTTAACCTTTGCTACACCTCCTTTTTGTGGTTATGATACAGATGTCTGTATTACACAACCATCACTGTTACTGCTACCTTGATATCACAGTTTAAGATTCTACACCTCCTTTTTGTGGTGATGATACAGATGTGTGTACTACATAACCATCAATGTTACTGTCACCCCGATATCACAGTTTAACATTCTACACCTCCTTTTTGTGGTGATGATACAGATTTATATATTACATAATCATCACTGTTACTGTCACCTTGATATCACAGTTTGACATTCTACACCTCCTTTTTGTGGTGATTATACAGATGTATGTACCCCACAACCATCGCTGTTACTGCCACCTTGATATCACATTTTAACCTTTGCTACACCTCCTTTTTGTGGTGATGATACAGAATTATGTACTACATAATCATCATTGTTACTGCCACCTTGATATCAAAGTTTGACATTCTACACCTCCTTTTTGTGGTGATGATACAGATGTATGTACCCCACAACCATCACTGTTACCGCCATCTTGATATCACTGTTTAACATTTGCTACACCTTTTTGTGGTGATGATAATTATGTATGTACTGCACAACCATCACTGTTACCGCCACCTTGATATCACTTTTTAACATTGCTACACCTCCTTTTAGTGGTGATGTTACATATGTATGTACCCCACATTCATCACTGTTAATGCCACCTTGATATCACGGTTTAACCTTTGCTACACCTCCTATTTGTAGTGATGATACAGATGTATGTACTACACAACCATCACTGTTACTGCCACCTTGATATCACAGTTTAACCTTTGCTACACCTCCTTTTTGTGGTGATGATACAGATGTATGTACCTCACAACCGTCACTGTTACTGCCACTGATGTCACAGTTTAACTTTTGCTACACCTCCTTTTTGTAGTGATGATAATTATGTATGTATTACACAACCATCACTGTTACTGCCAGCTTCATATCACAGGTTAACTTTAACTACACCTCCTTTTTGTGGTGATGATACAGATGTGTGTACCCCACAACCATCACTGTTACTGTCACCTTCATATCACAGTTTAGCTTTTGCTACACCTCCTTTTTGTGGTGATGATACAGATGCATATATTACACAACCATCACTGTTACTGCCACCTTGATATCACAGTTTAACCTTTGCTACACCTCCTTATTGTGGTGATGATAACATGTATGTATTACACAACCATCACTGTTACTGCCACCTTGATATCACAGTTTAACATTTGCTGCACCTCCTTTTTGTGGTGATGATACAAATGTACGTATTATACAAACATCACTGTTACTGCCACCTTGATATCACAGTTTAACCTTTGCTGCACCTCCTTTTTGTGGTGATGATACAGATGTATGTACCCCACAAACATCACTGTTACCGCCATCTTGATATCACAGTTTAACCTTTGCTACACCTCCTTTTTGTGGTGATGATAATTATGTATGTATTACACAACCATCACTGTTACTCCCACCTTAATATCCGAGTTTAACATTGCTACACTTCCTTTTTGTGGTGATGATACCGATGTATGTATTACACAACCTTCACTGTTACTGCCACCTTGATATCACAGTTTAACATTTGCTACACATCCTTTTTGTGTTGATGATGCAGATGTGTATATTACACAACTATTACTGTTACTGCCACCCTGACATAACAGTTTAACCTTTGGTACATCTCCTCTTTGTGGTGATGATACAGATGTATGTACCCCACAACCGTCACTGTTACTGCCACCTTGATATCACAGTTTGACTTTTGCTATACCTCCTCCTTGTGGTGATGATACAGATGTATGTACTACATGAACATCAATGTTACTCCCAGATTGATATCACAGTTTAACCTTTGCTACACCACCTTTTTGTGGTGATGATCTAGTTGTATGTACTACATAATCATCATTGTTACTGCCACCTTGATATCAAAGTTTGACATTCTACACTTCCTTTTTGTGGTGATGATACAGATGTATGTATTACACAACCATCACTGTTACTGCCACCTTGATATCACAGTTTAACATTTGCTACACATCCTTTCTGTGGTGATGATACAGATGTGTATATTACACAACCATCACTGATACTGCCACCTTGATATCACAGTTTAACCTTTGGTACACATCCTTTTTGTGGTGATGATACAGAGGCATGTATTACACAACCATTACTGTTACTGCCACCTTGATATCACGTTTAACCTTTGCTACACCTCCTTATTGTGGTGATGATAAAATGTATGTATTACACAACCTTCACTGTTACTGCCACCTTGATATCACAGTTTAACATTGCTACACCTCCTTTTTGTGGTGATGATACAGATGTATGTATTACACAACCATCACTGTTACTCCCACCTTGATATCACAGTTCAACCTTTGCTCCACCTCCTTTTTGTGGTGATGATACAGATGTATGTACCCCAACACCATCACTGTTACCGCCATCTTGATATCACAGTTTAACCCATGCTACACCTCCTTTTTTTGGTAATGATACAGATGTGTATATTACACAACCATCACTGTTACTGCCACCTTGACATCACAGTTTAACCTTTGGTACATCTCCTCTTTGTGGTGATGATACAGATATATGTACCCCACAACCGTCACTGTTACTGCCACCTTGATACCACAGTTTGACTTTTGCTATACCTGCTCCTTGTGGTGATGATACAGATGTATGTACTACATAATCGTCATTGTTACTGCCACTATGATATCAAAGTTTGACATTCTACACCTCCTTTTTGTGGTGATGTTACATATGTATGTACCCCACATTCATCACTGTTAATGCCACCTTGATATCACAGTTTAACCTTTGCTACACTTCCTCTTTATGATGATGATACAGATGTGTGTACTACATAACCATCACTGTTAACGCCACCTTAATATCACAGTTTAACCTTTGCTACACCTTATTTTTGTGGTGATGATACAGATGTATGTACTACATAACCATCACTGTTACTGTCACCTTGATATCACAGTTTAACCTTTGCTACAACTCCTTTTTGTGGTGATGATACAGATGTATGTATTACACAACCATCACTGTTACTGCCACCTTGATTTCACAGTTTAACCTTTGCTACAACTCCTTTTTCTGGTGATGATACAGATGAATGTATAAAACAACCATCACTGTAACTCCAAGCTTGATATCACAATTTAACCTTTGCTACACCTCCTTTTTGTGGTGATGATACAGATGTATGTATTACATAACCATCACTGTTACTGTCACCTTGATATCACAGTTTAACCTTTGCTACAACTCCTTTTTGTGATGATGATACAGATGTGTGTACCACACAACCATTACTGTTACTGTCACCTTGATATCACAGTTTAGCTTTTGCTACACCTCCTTTTTGTGGTGATGATACAGATGCATGTACTACACAACCATTACTGTTACTGCCACCTTGATATCACAGTTTAACCTTTGCTACACCTCCTTTTTGTCGTGATGATAACATGTATGTATTATACAACCATCACTGTTACTGCCACCTTGATATCACAGTTTAACAATTGCTACACCTCCTTTTGTGGTGATGATACAGATGTATGCATTACACAACCATCACTGTTACTGCCACCTTGATATCACAGTTTAACCTTTGCTGCACCTCCTTTTAGTGGTGATGATACAGATGTATGTACCCCACAACCATCACTGTTAGCCCCATCTTGATATCACAGTTTAGCCTTTGCTACACCTCCTTTTTGTGGTGATGATACAGATGTATGTACCCCACAACCGTCACTGTTACTGCGACCTTGAATTCACAGTTTGACTTCTGCTATACCTCCTCCTTGTGGTGATAATACAGATGTATGTACCCCACAACCGTCACTGTTACTGCCACCTTGAATTCACAGTTTGACTTTTGCTATACCTCCTCCTTGTGGTGATGATACAGATGTATGTACTATATAACCATCAATGTTACTGTCACCCTGATGTCACAGTTTAACATTCTACACCTCCTTTTTTTGGTGATGATACAGATATATGTATTACACAACCATCACTGTTACTCCCAGCTTGATATCACAGTTTAACCTTTGCTACACCTCCTCTTTATGGTGATGATACAGATGTGTGTACTATATAACTATCACTGTTACTGCCACCTTGATATCACAGTTTAACCTTTGCTACACCTTATTTTTGTGGTGATGATACATATGTATGTACTACATAACCATCACTGTTACTGTCACCTTGATATCACAGTTTAACCTTTGCTACAACTCCTTTTTGTGGTGATGATACAGATGTATGTATTACACAACCATCACTGTTACTGCCACCTTGATATCACAGTTTAACCTTTGCTACAACTCCTTTTTGTGGTGATGATACAGATGAATGTACTATACAACCATCACTGTAACTCCAAGCTTGATATCACAATTTAACCTTTGCTACACCTTCTTTATGTGGTGATGATACACATGTAAGTATTACACAGCCATCACTGTTACTGCCACCTTGATATCACAGTTTAACCTTTGCTACACCTCCTTTTTGTGGTGACGATACAGATGTGTATATTACACAACCATCACTGTTACTGCCACCTTGACATCACAGTTTAACCTTTGGTACATCTCCTCTTTGTGGTGATGATACAGATGTATGTACTACATAATCATCATTGTTACTGCCACCTTGATATCAAAGTTTGACATTCTACACCTCCTTTTTGTGGTGATGTTACATATGTATGTACCCCACATTCATCACTTATAATGCCACCTTGATATCACAGTTTAACGGGTACTACATAACCATCACTGTTACCGCCACCTTGATATCACAGTTTAACCTTTGCTACACCTTATTTTTGTGGTGATGATACAGATCTATGTACTACATAACCATCACTGTTACTGTCACCTTGATATCACAGTTTAACCTTTGCTACAACTCCTTTTTGTGGTGATGATACAGATGTATGTATTACACAACCATCACTGTTACTGCCACCTTGATATCACAGTTTAACCTTTGCTACACCTCCTTTTTGTGGTGATGATACAGATGTATGTACTACATAACCATGACTGTTATTGTCACCTTGATATCACAGTTTAACCTTTGCTACAACTCCTTTTTGTGGTGATGATAGAGATGTGTGTACCCCACAACCATCACTGTTACTGTCACCTTGATATCACAGTTTAACAATTGGTACACCTCCTTTTTGTGGTGATGATACAGATGTAGGTATTACACAACTATCACTGTTACTGCCACCTTGATATCACAGTTTAACCTTTGCTGCACCTCCTTTTTGTGATGATGATACAGATTTATGTACCCCACAACCATCACTGTTACCGCCATCTTGATATCACAGTTTAACCTTTGCTACACCTCCTTTTTGTGGTGATGATACAGATGTATGTACCCCACAACCGTCACTGTTACTGCCACCTTGAATTCACAGTTTGACTTTTGCTATACCTCCTCCTTGTGGTGATGATACAGATGTATGTACTACATAACCATCAATGTTACTGTCACGCTGATATCAAAGTTTAACATTCTACACTTCCTTTTTGTGGTGATGATACAGATGTATGTATTACACAACATCACTGTTACTCCCAGATTGATATCACAGTTTAACCTTTGCTACACCTACTCTTTGTGGTAATGATACAGATGGATGTACTACATAACCATCAATATTACTGTCACCCTGATGTCACAGTTTAACATTCTACACCTCCTTTTTGTGGTGATGATACAGATGTATGTATTACACAACCATCACTTTTACTCCCAGCTTGATATCACAGTTTAACCTTTTCTACACCTCCTCTTTATGGTGATGATACAGATGTATGTACTACATAACCATCACTGTTACTGTCACCTTGATATCACAGTTTAACCATTGCTACAACTCCTTTTTGTGGTGATGATACAGTTGTATGTATTACACAACCATCACTGTTACTGCCACCTTGATATCACAGTTTAACCTTTGCTACAACTCCTTTTTGTGGTGATGATACAGATGAATGTACTACACAACCATCGCTGTAACTCCAAGCCCGATATCTCAATTTAACCTTTGCTACACCTCCTTTTTGTGGTGATGATACAGATGTATGTATTACACAGCCATCACTGTTACTGCCACCTTGATATCACAGTTTAACCTTTGCTACACCTCCTTTTTGTGGTGATGATACAGATGTTTGTACTACATAACCATCACTGTTAATGTCACCTTGCTATCACAATTTAACCTTTGCTAAAATTCCTTTTTTTTGGTGATGATACAGATGTATGTACTACACAACCATCACTGTTACTCCAAGGTTGATATCACAGTTTAACATTCTATGCCTCTTTGTGGTGATCATACAAATGTGTGTACCACACAACTACACAGTCACTGCCACCCTGATATCACAGTTTAACATTCTACACCTCTTTGTGGTGATACAGATGTATGTACTACACAACCATACTATTACTGCCACCTTGATATCACAGTTTATAATTCTACACCTCTTTGTTGTGATACAGATGTATGTACTACACAACCATCACTGTTACTGCCACCTTGACATCACATTTTATCCTTTGCTACACCTCCTTTTTTTGGTTATGATACAGATGTCTGTATTACACAACCATCACTGTTACTGCCACCTTGATATCACAGTTTAACCTTTGCAACACCTTTATGTGGTAATGATACAGAGGTATGTACCCCACAACCATCACTATTACTGCTACCTTGATATCACAGTTTAACCTTTGCTACACCTCCTCTTTGTGGTGATGATACAGATGTGTGTACTACATAACCATCAATGTTACTGTCACCCCGATATCACAGTTTAACATTCTACACCTCCTTTTTGTGGTGATACAGATGTATGTACTACATAATCATCACTGTTACTGCCACCTTGATATCACAGTTTGACATTCTACACCTCATTTTGTGGTGATGATACAGATGTATGTACCCCACAACCATCACTGTTACTGCCACCTTGATATCACATTTTAACCTTTGCTACACCTCATTTTTGTGGTGATGATACAGATTTATGTACTACATAATCATCATTGTTACTGCCACCTTGATATCAAAGTTTGACATTCTACACCTCCTTTTTGTGGTGATGATAATTATGTATGTACTAAACAACCATCACTGTACCGCCACCTTGATATCACTGTTTAACATTGCTACACCTCCTTTTTGTGGTGATGTTACATATGTATGTACCCCACATTAATCACTGTTAATGCCACCTTGATATCACAGTTTAACCTTTGCTACACCTCCTCTTTGTAGTGATGATACAGATGTATGTACTACACAACCATCACTGTTACTGCCACGTTGATATCACAGTTTACACTTTGCTACACCTCCTTTTTCTGGTGATGATACAGATGTATGTATTACACAACCATCACTGTTACTGCCACCTTGATATCACAGTTTAACCTTTGCTACAATTCCTTTTTCTGGTGATGATACAGATGAATGTACAAAACAACCATCACTGTAACTCCAAGCTTGATATCACAATTTAACCTTTGCTACACCTCCTTTTTGTGGTGATGATACAGATGCATGTATTACACAACCATCACTGTTACTGCCACCTTGATATCACAGTTTAACCTTTGGAACACCTCCTTATTGTGGTGATGATAAAAAGTATGTATTACACAACCATCACTGTTACTGCCACCTTGATATCACAGTTTAACATTTGCTGCACCTCCTTTTTGTGGTGATGATACAAATGTATGTATTACACAACCATCATTGTTACTGCCACCTTGATATCACAGTTTAACCTTTGCTGCACCTCCTTTTTGTGGTGATGATACAGATGTATGTACCCCACAAACATCACTGTTACCGCCATCTTTATATCACAGTTTAACCTTTGCTACACCTCCTTTTTGTGGTGATGATAATTATGTATGTATTACACAACCAACACTGTTACTCCCACCTTGATATCAGAGTTTAACATTGCTACACTTCCTTTTTGTGGTGATGATACAGATGTATGTATTACACAACCATCACTGTTACTGCCACGTTGATATCACAGTTTAACATTTGCTACACATTCTTTTTGTGTTGATGATGCAGATGGGTATATTACACAACCAATACCGTTACTGCCACCCTGACATAACAGTTTAACCTTTGGTACATCTCCTCTTTGTGGTGATAATACAGATGTATGTACCACACAACCGTCACTTTTACTGCCACCTTGATATCACAGTTTGACTTTTGCTATACCTCCTCCTTATGCTGATGATACAGATGTATGTACTACATGACCATCAATGTTACTCCCAGATTGATATCACTGTTTAACCTTTGCTACACCTCCTTTTTGTGGTGATGATACAGTTGTATGTTCTACATAATCATCATTGTTACTGCCACCTTTATATCAAAGTTTGACATTCTACACTTCCTTTTTGTGGTGATGATACAGATGTATGTATTACACAACCATCACTGTTACTGCCACCTTGATATCACAGTTTAACCTTTGCTACACCTCCTTTTTGTGGTGATGATACAGTTGTATGTTCTACATAATCATCATTGTTACTGCCACCTTGATATCAAAGTTTGACATTCTACACTTCCTTTTTGTGGTGATGATACAGATGTATGTATTACACAACCATCACTGATACTGCCACCTTGATATCACAGTTTAACCTTTGGTACACCTCCTCTTTGTGGTGATGATACAGATGTATGTATTACACAACCATCACTGTTACTGTCACCTTGATATCACAGTTTAGCTTTTGCTACAGATCCTTTTTGTGGTATGATACAGAGGCATGTATTACACAACCATCACTGTTACTGCCACCTTGATATCACAGTTTAACCTTTGCTACACCTCCTTATTGTGGTGATGATAAAATATATGTATTACACAACCATCACTGTTACTGCCACCTTGATATCACAGTTTGACATTGCTACACCTCCTTTTTGTGGTGCTGATACAGATGTATGTATTACACAACCATCACTGTTACTGCCACCTTGATATCACAGTTCAACCTTTGCTGCACCTCCTTTTTGTGGTGATGATACAGATGTATGTACCCCAACACCACCACTGTTACTTTCACCTTGATATCACAGTTTAACCTTTGCTACAACTCCTTTTTGTGGTGATGATACAGATGTATGTATTACACAAGCATCACTGTTACTGCCACCTTGATATCACAGTTTAATATTTGCTACAACTCCTTTTTTGGTGATGATACAGATGAATGTACTACACAACCATCACTGTAACTCCAAGCTTGATATCACAGTTTAACCTTTGCTACACCTCCTTTTTGTGGTGATGATAACTTGTATGTATTATGCAACCATCACTGTTACTGCCACCTTAATATCACAGTTTAACCTTTGCTGCACCTCCTTTTTGTGGTGATGATACAGATGTAAGTACCCCACAACCGTCACTGTTACTGCCACCTTGATACCACAGTTTGACTTTTGCTATAACTCCTCCTTGTGGTGATGATACAGATGTATGTACTACATAATCATCATTGTTACTGCCACCTTGATATCAAAGTTTGACATTCTACACCTCCTTTTTTTGGGTGATGTTACATATATATGTACCCCACATTCATCACTGTTAATGCCACCTTGATATCACAGTTTAACCTTTGCTACACCTCCTCTTTATGATGAATATACAGATGTGTGTACTACATAACTATCACTGTTACCGCCACCTTGATATCACAGTTAAACCTTTGCTACGCCTTATTTTTGTGCTGATGATACAGATGTATGTACTACATAACCATCACTGTTACTGTCACCTTGATATCACAGTTTAACCTTTGCTACAACTCCTTTTTCTGGTGATGATACAGATGAATGTACAAAACAACCATCACTGTAACTCCAAGCTTGATATCACAATTTAATTTTTGCTACACCTCCTTTTTGTGGTGATGATACAGATATATGTATTACACAGCCATCACTGTTACTGCCACCTTGATATCACAGTTTAACCTTTGCTACACCTCCTCTTTGTAGTGATGTTACAGATGTATGTACTACACAACCATCACTGTTACTGCCACCTTGATATCACAGTTTAACCTTTGCTACACCTCCTTTTTGTGGTGATGATACAGATGTATGTACCTCACAACCGTCACTGTTACTGCCACCTTGATGTCACAGTTTAACTTTTGCTATACCTCCTTTTTGTAGTGTTGATAATTATGTATGTATTACACAACCATCACTGTTACTGCCAGCTTCATATCACAGGTTAACTTTAACTACACCTCCTTTTTGTGGTGATGATATAGATGTTGTACCCCACAACCATCACTGTTACTGTCACCTTGATATCACAGTTTAACCTTTGCTACACCTCCTCTTTGTGGTGATGATACAAATGTGTGTACTACATAACCATCAATGTTACTGTCACCCAGATATAACAGTTTAACATTCTACACCTCCTTTTTGTGGTGATGATATAATTGTATGTATTACACAACCATCACTGTTACTCCAGCTTGATATCACAGTTTAACCTTTGCTACACCTCCTTTTTGTGGTGATGATAATTATGTATGTATTACACAACCAACACTGTTACTCCCACCTTGATATCAGAGTTTAACATTGCTACACTTCCTTTTTGTGGTGATGATACAGATGTATGTATTACACAACCATCACTGTTACTGCCACCTTGATATCACAGTTTAGCATTTGCTACACATTTTTTTTGTGTTGATGATGCAGATGGGTATATTACACAACCAATACTGTTACTGCCACCCTGACATAACAGTTTAACCTTTGGTACATCTCCTCTTTGTGGTGATAATACAGATGTATGTACCACACAACCGTCACTTTTACTGCCACCTTGATATCACAGTTTGACTTTTGCTATACCTCCTCCTTGTGGTGATGATACAGATGTATGTACTACATGACCATCAATGTTACTCCCAGATTGATATCACTGTTTAACCTTTGCTACACCTCCTTTTTGTGGAGATGATACAGTTGTATGTTCTACATAATCATCATTGTTACTGCCACCTTGATATCAAAGTTTGACATTCTACACTTCCCTTTTGTGGTGATGATACAGATGTATGTATTACACAACCATCACTGTTACTGCCACCTTGATATCACAGTTTAACCTTTGCTACACCTCCTTTTTGTGGTGATGATACAGTTGTATGTTCTACATAATCATCATTGTTACTGCCACCTTGATATCATAATTTGACATTCTACACCTCCTTTTTGTGATGATGATACAGATGTATGTATTACACAACCATCACTGATACTGCCACCTTGATATCACAGTTTAACCTTTGGTACACCTCCTCTTTGTGGTGATGATACAGATGTATGTATTACACAACCATCACTGTTACTGTCACCTTGATATAACAGTTTAGCTTTTGCTACACATCCTTTTTGTGGTGATGATACAGAGGCATGTATTACACAACCATCACTGTTACTGCCACCTTGACATCACAGTTCAACCTTTGCTGCACCTCCTTTTTGTGGTGATGATACAGATGTATGTACCCCAACACCTTCACTGTTACCGCCATCTCGATATCACAGTTTAACCATTGCTACAGCTCCTTTTTGTGGTGATGATAATTATGTATGTATTACACAACCATCACTGTTACTCAAAACCTTGATATCACAGTTTAACAGTGCTACACCTCCTTTTTGTGGTGATGATACAGATGTATGTATTACACAACCATCACTGTTACTGCCACCTTGATACCACAGTTTGACTTTTGCTATACCTCCTCCTTGTGGTGATGATACAGATGTATGTACTACATAATCATCATTGTTACTGCTACCTTGATATCAAAGTTTGACATTCTACACCTCCTTTTTGTGGTGATGTTACATTTATATGTACCCCACATTCATCACTGTTAATGCCACCTTGATATCACAGTTTAACCTTTGCTACACCTCCTCTTTATGATGATGATACAGATGTGTGTACTACATAACCATCACTGTTACTGTCACCTTGATATCACAGTTTAACGTTTGCTACAACTCCTTTTTGTGGTGATGATACAGATGTATGTATTACACAACCATCACTGTTACTGCCACCTTGATATCACAGTTTAACCTTTGCTACACCTTATTTTTGTGGTGATGATACAGATGTATGTACTACATAACCATCACTGTTACTGTCACCTTGATATCACAGTTTAACCTTTGCTACATCTCCTTTTGTGGTGATGATACAGATGTATGTATTACACAACCATCACTGTTACTGCCACCTTGATATCACAGTTTAACCTTTGCTACAACTCCTTTTAGTGGTGATGATACAGATGAATGTACTACACAACCATCACTGTAACTCCAAGCTTGATATCACAATTTAACATTTGCTACACCTCCTTTTCGTGGTGATGATACAGATGTATGTATTACACAGCCATCACTGTTACTGTCACCCTGATATAACAGTTTAACATTCTATGCCTCTTTGTGGTGATGATACAAATGTGTGTAGTACACAACTACACTGTTACTGCCACATTGATATCACAGTGTAACCTTTGCTACACCTCCTCTTTGTGGTGATGATACAAATGTATGTGTTAAACAACCATCACTTTTACTGCCACCTTGATATCACAGTTTAAGATTCTACACCTCCTTTTTGTGGTGATGATACAGATGTGTGTACTACACAACCATCACTGTTACTGCTACCTTGATATCACAGTTTAAGATTCTACACCTCCTTTTTGTGGTGATGATACAGATGTGTGTACTACACAACCATCACTGTAACTGCCACCTTGATATCACAGTTTATAATTCTACACCTCTTTGTTGTGATGATACAGATGTATGTACTACACAACCATACTATTACTGCCACCTTGATATCACAGTTTATAATTCTACACCTCTTTGTTGTGATACAGATGTATGTACTACACAACCATCACTGTTACTGCCACCTTGAAATCACAGTTTAACCTTTGCTACTCCTCCTTTTTGTGGCGATGATACAGATGTATGTATTACACAACCATCACTGTTTCTGCCACCTTGATGTCACAGTTTAACCTTTGCAACACCTTCTTTTTGTGGTGGTGATACAGATGTATGTACCCCACAACCATCACTATTACTGCTACCTTGATATCACAGTTTAACCTTTGCTACTCCTCCTTTTTGTGGCGATGATACAGATGTATGTACAACATAATCATCACTGTTACTGCCACCTTGATATCACAGTTTGACATTCTACACCTCCTTTTTGTGGTGATGATACAGATGTATGTACCCCACAACCATCACTGTTACCGCCACCTTGATATCACAGTTTAACCTTTGGTACACCTGCTCTTTGTGGTAATGATACAGATGTATGTACTACATAACCATCAATGTTACTGTCACCCTGATATCACAGTTTAACATTCTACACTTCCTTTTTGTGGTGATGATACAGATGTTTGTATATCACAACCATCACTGTTACTCCCAGATTGATATCAGAGTTTAACCTTTGCTAAACCTCCTCTTTGTGGTAATGATACAGATGTATGTACTACATAACCATCAATGTTACTGTCACCCTGATGTCACAGTTAAACATTCTACACCTCCTTTTTGTGGTGATGATATAATTGTATGTATTACACAACCATCACTGTTACTCCAGCTTGATATCACAGTTTAACCTTTGCTACACCTCCTCTTTATGGTGATGATACAGATGTGTGTACTACATAAGCATCACTGTTACTGCCACCTTGATATCACAGTTTAACCCATGCTATAACTCATTTTTGTGGTGATGATACAGATGTATGTATTACACAACCATCACTGTTACTGCCACCTTGATATCACAGTTTAACCTTTGCTACAACTCCTTTTTTGGTGATGATACAGATGAATGTACTACACATCCATCACTGTCACTCCAAGCTTGATATCACAGTTTAACCTTTGCTACACCTCCTTTTTGTGGTGATGATAACTTGTATGTATTATTCAACCATCACTGTTACTGCCACCTTGATATCACAGTTTAACAATTGCTACACCTCCATTTTGTGGTGATGATACAGATGTATGTATTACACAACCATCACTGTTACTGCCACCTTAATATCACAGTTTAACCTTTGCTGCACCTCCTTTTTGTGATGATGATACAGATGTATGTACCCCACAACCATCACTGTTACCGCCATCTTAATATCACAGTTTAACCTATGCTACACCTCCATTTTGTGGTGATGATACAGATGTATGTACCCCACAACCGTCACTGTTACTGCCACCTTGAATTCACAGTTTGACTTTTCCTATACCTCCTCCTTGTGGTGATGATACAGATGTATGTACTACATAACCATCAATGTTACTGTCACCCTGATATCACAGTTTAACATTCTACACTTCTTTTTTGTGGTGATGATACAGATGTATGTACCCCACAACCATCACTGTTACCGCCACCTTGATATCACAGTTTAACCTTTGGTACACCTGCTCTTTGTGGTAATGATACAGATGTATGTACTACATAACCATCAATGTTACTGTCACCCTGATATCACAGTTTAACATTCTACACCTCCTTTTTGTGGTGATGATGCAGATGTATGTACTACATAATCATGATTGTTACTGCCACCTTGATATCACAGTTTGACATTCTACACCTTTTTGTGGTGATGATACAGATGTATGTACCCCACAACCATCACTGTTACTGCCACCTTGATATCACATTTTAACCTTTGCTACACCTCCTTTTTGTGGTGATGATACAGATGTATGTACCCCACAACCATCGCTGTTACTGTCACCCTGATATCACAGTTTAACCTTTGCTACACCTCCTTTTTGTGGTAATGATACAGATGTATGTACTACATAATCATCATTGTTACTGCAACCTTGATATCAAAGTTTGACAGTCTACACCTCATTTTTGTGGTGATGATACAGATGTATGTACCCCACAACAAACACTGTTACCGCCATCTTGATATCACTGTTTAACCTTTGCTACACCTCCTTTTTGTGGTGATGATAATTATATATGTACTACACAACCATCACTGTTACCGCCACCTTGATATCACAGTTTAACATTGCTACACCTCCTTTTTGTGGTGATGTTACATATGTATGTACCCCACATTCATCACTGTTAATGCCACCTTGATATCACAGTTTAAGCTTTGCTACACCTCCTCTTTGTGGTGATGATACAGATGTATGTACCTCACAACCGTCACGTTACTGCCACTTTGATGTCAAAGTTTAACTTTTGCTATACCTCCTTTTTGTGGTGATGATAATTATGTATGTATTACACAACCATCACTGTTACTGCCAGCTTCATATCACAGGATAGCTTTAACTACACCTCCTTTTTGTGGTGATGATACAGATGTGTGTACCCCACAACCATCACTGTTACTGTCACCTTGATATCACAGTTTAGCTTTTGCTACACCTCCTTTTTGTGGTGATGATACAGATGCATGTATTACACAACCATTACAGTTACTGCCACCTTGATATCACAGTTTAAGCTTTGCTACACCTCCTTATTGTGGTGATGATAAAATGTATGTATTACACAACCATCACTGTTACTGCCACCTTGATATCACAGTTTAACATTTGCTACGCCTCCTTTTTGTGGTGATGATACAGATGTATGTATTACACAACCATCACTGTTACTGCCACCTTGATATCACAGTTTAACCTTTACTGCACCTCCTTTTTGTGGTGATGATACAGATGTATGTACCTCACAAACATCACTGTTACCGCCATCTTGATATCACAGTTTAACCTTTGCTACACCTCCTTTTTGTGGTGATGATACAGATGTATGTACCTCACAAACATCACTGTTACCGCCATCTTGATATCACAGTTTAACCTTTGCTACACCTCCTTTTTGTGGTGATGATAATTATGTATGTATTACACAACCATCACTGTTACCGCCACCTTGATATCAAGGTTTATAATTCTACACCTCTTTGTTGTGATACAGATGTATGAACTACACAACCATCACTGTTACTCCCACCTTGATATCAGAGTTTAACATTGCTCCTCTTCCTTTTTGTGGTGATGATACAGATGTATGTATTACACAAGCATCACTGCTACTGCCACCTTTATATCACAGTTTAACATTTGCTACACATCCTTTTTGTGGTGATGATACAGATGTGTATATTACACAACCATCACTGTTACTGCCACCTTGACATCACAGTTTAACCTTTGGTACATCTCCTCTTTGTGGTGATGATACAGATGTATGTAAGCCACAACCGTCACTGTTACTGCCACCTTTATATCACAGTTTGACTTTTGCTATACCTCCTCCTTGTGGTGATGATACAGATGTATGTACTACATGACCATCAATGTTACTCCCAGATTGATATCACAGTTTAACCTTTACTACACCTCCTTTTCGTGGTGATGATACAGATGTATGTACTACATAATCATCATTGTTACTGCCACCTTGATATCAAAGTTTGACATTCTACACTTCCTTTTTGTGGTGATGATACAGATGTCTGTATTACACAACCATGACTGTCACTGCCACCTTGATATCACAGTTTAACCTTTCCTACTCCTCCTTTTTGTGGCGATGATACAGATGTATGTACCCCACAACCATCACTACTACTACCTTGATATCACAGTTTAACCTTTGCTACACCTCCTCTTTGTGGTGATGATACAGATGTGTGTACTACATAACCATCAATGTTAATGTCACCCCGATATCACAGTTTAACAATCTACACCTCCCTTTTGTGGTGATGATACAGATGTATGTACTTCATAACCATCAATGTTACTGTCACCCTGATATCACAGATTAACATTCTACACTTCCTTTTTGTGGTGATGATACAGATGTTTGTATTACACAACCATCACTGTTACTGCCACCTTGAATTCACAGTTTGACTTTTCCTATACCTCCTCCTTGTGGTGATGATACAGATGTATGTACTACATAACCATCAATGTTACTGTCACCCTGATATCACAGTTTAACATTCTACACTTCTTTTTTGTGGTGATGATACAGATGTATGTACCCCACAACCATCACTGTTACCGCCACCTTGATATCACAGTTTAACCTTTGGTACACCTGCTCTTTGTGGTAATGATACAGATGTATGTACTACATAACCATCAATGTTACTGTCACCCTGATATCACAGTTTAACATTCTACACCTCCTTTTTGTGGTGATGATGCAGATGTATGTACTACATAATCATGATTGTTACTGCCACCTTGATATCACAGTTTGACATTCTACACCTTTTTGTGGTGATGATACAGATGTATGTACCCCACAACCATCGCTGTTACTGCCACCTTGATATCACATTTTAACCTTTGCTACACCTCCTTTTTGTGGTGATGATACAGATGTATGTACCCCACAACCATCGCTGTTACTGTCACCCTGATATCACAGTTTAACCTTTGCTACACCTCCTTTTTGTGGTAATGATACAGATGTATGTACTACATAATCATCATTGTTACTGCAACCTTGATATCAAAGTTTGACAGTCTACACCTCATTTTTGTGGTGATGATACAGATGTATGTACCCCACAACAAACACTGTTACCGCCATCTTGATATCACTGTTTAACCTTTGCTACACCTCCTTTTTGTGGTGATGATAATTATATATGTACTACACAACCATCACTGTTACCGCCACCTTGATATCACAGTTTAACATTGCTACACCTCCTTTTTGTGGTGATGTTACATATGTATGTACCCCACATTCATCACTGTTAATGCCACCTTGATATCACAGTTTAAGCTTTGCTACACCTCCTCTTTGTGGCGATGATACAGATGTATGTACCTCACAACCGTCACGTTACTGCCACTTTGATGTCAAAGTTTAACTTTTGCTATACCTCCTTTTTGTGGTGATGATAATTATGTATGTATTACACAACCATCACTGTTACTGCCAGCTTCATATCACAGGATAGCTTTAACTACACCTCCTTTTTGTGGTGATGATACAGATGTGTGTACCCCACAACCATCACTGTTACTGTCACCTTGATATCACAGTTTAGCTTTTGCTACACCTCCTTTTTGTGGTGATGATACAGATGCATGTATTACACAACCATTACAGTTACTGCCACCTTGATATCACAGTTTAAGCTTTGCTACACCTCCTTATTGTGGTGATGATAAAATGTATGTATTACACAACCATCACTGTTACTGCCACCTTGATATCACAGTTTAACATTTGCTACGCCTCCTTTTTGTGGTGATGATACAGATGTATGTATTACACAACCATCACTGTTACTGCCACCTTGATATCACAGTTTAACCTTTACTGCACCTCCTTTTTGTGGTGATGATACAGATGTATGTACCTCACAAACATCACTGTTACCGCCATCTTGATATCACAGTTTAACCTTTGCTACACCTCCTTTTTGTGGTGATGATACAGATGTATGTACCTCACAAACATCACTGTTACCGCCATCTTGATATCACAGTTTAACCTTTGCTACACCTCCTTTTTGTGGTGATGATAATTATGTATGTATTACACAACCATCACTGTTACCGCCACCTTGATATCAAGGTTTATAATTCTACACCTCTTTGTTGTGATACAGATGTATGAACTACACAACCATCACTGTTACTCCCACCTTGATATCAGAGTTTAACATTGCTCCTCTTCCTTTTTGTGGTGATGATACAGATGTATGTATTACACAAGCATCACTGCTACTGCCACCTTTATATCACAGTTTAACATTTGCTACACATCCTTTTTGTGGTGATGATACAGATGTGTATATTACACAACCATCACTGTTACTGCCACCTTGACATCACAGTTTAACCTTTGGTACATCTCCTCTTTGTGGTGATGATACAGATGTATGTAAGCCACAACCGTCACTGTTACTGCCACCTTTATATCACAGTTTGACTTTTGCTATACCTCCTCCTTGTGGTGATGATACAGATGTATGTACTACATGACCATCAATGTTACTCCCAGATTGATATCACAGTTTAACCTTTACTACACCTCGTTTTCGTGGTGATGATACAGATGTATGTACTACATAATCATCATTGTTACTGCCACCTTGATATCAAAGTTTGACATTCTACACTTCCTTTTTGTGGTGATGATACAGATGTCTGTATTACACAACCATGACTGTCACTGCCACCTTGATATCACAGTTTAACCTTTCCTACTCCTCCTTTTTGTGGCGATGATACAGATGTATGTACCCCACAACCATCACTACTACTACCTTGATATCACAGTTTAACCTTTGCTACACCTCCTCTTTGTGGTGATGATACAGATGTGTGTACTACATAACCATCAATGTTAATGTCACCCCGATATCACAGTTTAACAATCTACACCTCCCTTTTGTGGTGATGATACAGATGTATGTACTTCATAACCATCAATGTTACTGTCACCCTGATATCACAGATTAACATTCTACACTTCCTTTTTGTGGTGATGATACAGATGTTTGTATTACACAACCATCACTGTTACTCCCAGATTGATATCAGAGTTTAACCTTTGCTAAACCTCCTCTTTGTGGTAATGATACAGATGTATGTACTACATAATCATCAATGTTACTGTCACCCTGATGTTACAGTTAAACATTCTACACCTCCTTTTTGTGGTGATGATACAGATGTATGTATTACACAACCATCACTGTTGCTCCCAGCTTGATATCACAGTTTAACCTTTGCTACACCTCCTCTTTATGGTGATGATACAGATGTGTTTACTACATAACCATCACTGTTACTGCCACCTTGATATCACAGTTTAACCTTTGCTACACCTTATTTTTGTGGTGATGATACAGATGTATGTACTACATAACCATCACTGTTACTTTCACCTTGATATCACAGTTTAACCTTTGCTACAACTCCTTTTTTGGTGATAATACAGATGAATGTACTACACAACCATCACTGTAACTCCAAGCTTGATATCACAGTTTAACCTTTGCTACACCTCCTTTTTGTGGTGATGATAACTTGTATGTATTATACAACCATCACTGTTACTGCCACCTTAATATCACAGTTTAAACTTTGCTGCACCTCCTTTTTGTGGTGATGATACAGATGTATTTACCCCACAACCATCACTGTTACTGCCATTTTCATATGACAGTTTAACCTTTGCTACACCTCCTTTTTTGTGGTGATGATGCAGATGTATGTACCCCACAACCGTCACTTTTACTGCCACCTTGAATTCACAGTTTGACTTTTGCTATACCTCCTCCTTGTGATGATGATACAGATGTATGTACTACCTAACCATCAAGGTTACTGTCACTCTGATAGCACAGTTTAACATTCTACACTTCCTTTTTGTGGTGATGATACAGATGTATGTATTACACAACCATCACTGTTACTCCCAGCTTGATATCACAGTTTAACCTTTGCTACACCTCCTCTTTATGGTGATGATACAGCTGTGTGTACTACATAACCATCACTGTTACTGCCACCTTGATATCACAGTTTAAACTTTGCTACACCTTATTTTTGTGATGATGATACAGATGTATGTACTACATAACCATCACTGTTACTGTCACCCTGATATCACAGTTTAACATTCTACACCTCCTTTTTGTGGTGATGATACAGATGTATGTACTACATAATCATCACTGTTACTGCCACCTTGATATCACAGTTTGACATTCTACACCTTTTTTTGGTGATGATACAGATGTATGTACCCCACAACCATCGCTGTTACTGCCACCTTGATATCACATTTTAACCTTTGCTACACCTCCTTTTTGTGGTGATGATACAGATGTATGTACCCCACAACCATCGCTGTTACTGTCAACCTGATATCACAGTTTAACCTTTGCTACACCTCCTTTTTGTGGTAATGATACAGATGTATGTACTACATAATCATCATTGTTACTGCAACCTTGATATCTAAGTTTGACAGTCTACACCTCATTTTTGTGGTGATGATACAGATGTATGTACCCCACAACAAACACTGTTACCGCCATCTTGATATCACTGTTTAACCTTTGCTACACCTCCTTTTTGTGGTGATGATAATTATATATGTACTACACAACCATCACTGTTACCGCCATCTTGATATCACAGTTTAACATTGCTACACCTCCTTTTTGTGGTGATGTTACATATGTATGTACCCCACATTCATCACTGTTAATGCCACCTTGATATCACAGTTTAAGCTTTGCTACACCTCCTCTTTGTAGTGATGATACAGATGTATGTACTACACAACCATCACTGTTACTGCCACCTTGATATCACAGTTTAACCTTTGCTACACCTCCTTTTTGTGGTGATGATACAGATGTATGTACCTCACAACCGTCTCTGTTACTGCCACTTTGATGTCACAGTTTAACTTTTGCTATACCTCCTTTTTGTGGTGATGATAATTATGTATGTATTACACAACCATCACTGTTACTGCCAGCTTCATATCACAGGATAACTTTAACTACACCTCCTTTTTGTGGCGATGATACAGATGTGTGTACCCCACAACCATCACTGTTACTGTCACCTTGATATCACAGTTTAGCTTTTGCTACACCTCCTTTTTGAGGTGATGATACAGATGTATGTATTACACAACCATCACTGTTACTGCCACCTTGATATCACAGTTTAACCTTTACTGCACCTCCTTTTTGTGGTGATGATACAGATGTATGTACCCCACAAACATCACTGTTACCGCCATCTTGATATCACAGTTTAACCTTTGCTACACCTCCTTTTTGTGGTGATGATAATTATGTATGTACTACATAACCATCACTGTTACTTTCACCTTGATATCACAGTTTAAGCTTTGCTACAACTCCTTTTTGTGGTGATGATACAGATGTATGTATTACACAACCATCACTGTTACTGCCACCTTGATATCACAGTTTAATATTTGCTACAACTCCTTTTTTGGTGATGATACAGATGAATGTACTACACAACCATCACTGTAACTCCAAGCTTGATATCAGAGTTTAACCTTTGCTACACCTCCTTTTTGTGGTGATGATAACTTGTATGTATTATACAACCATCACTGTTACTGCCACCTTAATATCACAGTTTAACCTTTGCTGCACCTCCTTTTTGTGGTGATGATACAGATGTATGTACCCCACAACCATCACTGTTACCGCCATCTTGATATGACAGTTTAACCTTTGCTACAGCTCCTTTTTTGTGGTGATGATACAGATGTATGTACCCCACAACCGTCACTTTTACTGCCACCTTGAATTCACAGTTTGACTTTTGCTATACCTCCTCCTTGTGATGATGATACAGATGTATGTACTACCTAACCATCAATGTTACTGTCACTCTGATAGCACAGTTTAACATTCTACACCTCCTTTTTGTGGTGATGATACAGATGTATGTATTACACAACCATCACTGTTACTCCCAGCTTGATATCACAGTTTAACCTTTGGTACACCTCCTCTTTATGGTGATGATACAGCTGTGTGTACTACATAACCATCACTGTTACTACCACCTTGATATCACAGTTTAACCTTTGCTACACCTTATTTTTGTGATGATGATACAGATGTATGTACTACATAACCATCACTGTTACTGTCACCTTGATATCAAAGTTTTACCTTTGCTACAACTCCTTTTTGTGGTGATGATACAGATGTATGTATTACACAACCATCACTGTTACTGCCACCTTGATATCACAGTTTAACCTTTGCTATAACTCCTTTTAGTGGTGATGAAATAGATGAATGTACTACACAACCATCACTGTAACTCCAAGCTTGTTATCACAATTTAACCTTTGCTACACCTCCTTTTTGTGGTGATGATACAGATGTATGTATTACACAGCCATCACTGTTACTGCCACCTTGATATCACAGTTTAAGATTCTACACCTCCTTTTTGTGGTGATGATACAAATGTGTGTAGTACACAACTACACTGTTACTGCCATATTGATATCAAAGTTTAGCTTTTGCTACACCTCCTCTTTGTGGTGATGATACAAATATATGTGTTAAACAACCATCACTTTTACTGCCACCTTGATATCACAGTTTAAGATTCTACACCTCCTTTTTGTGGTGATGATACAGATGTGTGTACTACACAACTGTCACTGTTACTGCTACCTTTATATCAGAGTTTAAGATTCTACACCTCCTTTTTGTGGTGATGATACAGATGTGTGTACTACACAACCATCACTGCAACTGCCACCTTGATATTACAGTTTATAATTCTACACCTCTTTGTTGTGATGATACAGATGTATGTACTACAGAACCATCACTGATACTGCCACCTTGATATCACAGTTTAACCTTTGCTACACCTCCTTTTTGTGGTTATGATACAGATGTCTGTATTACACAACCATCACTGTTACTGCCACCTTGATATCACAGTTTAACCTTTCCTACTCCTCCTTTTTGTGGTGATGATACAGATGTATGTATTACACAACCATCACTGTTACTGCCACCTTGATATCACAGTTTAACCTTTGCAACACCATCTTTTTGTGGTGATGATACAGATGTATGTACCCCACAAATATCACTATTACTGCTACCTTGATATCACAGTTTAACCTTTGTTACACCTCCTCTTTGTGGTGATGATACAGATGTGTGTACTACATAACCAGCAATGTTACTGTCACCCTGATATCACAGTTTAACATTCTACACCTCCTTTTTGTGGTGATGATACAGATGTATGTACTACATAATCATCACTGTTACTGCCACCTTGATATCAAAGTTTGACATTCTACACCTCCTTTTTGTGGTGATGATACAGATGTATGTACCCCACAACCATCACTGTTACTGCCATCTTGATATCACATTTTAACCTTTGCTACACCTCCTTTTTGTGGTGATGATACAGATTTATGTACTACATAATCATCATTGTTACTGCCACCTTGATATCAAAGTTTGACATTCTACACCTCCTTTTTGTGGTGATGATACAGATGTATTTACCCCACAACCATCACTGTACCGCCATCTTGATATCACTGCTTAACCTTTGCTACACCTTCTTTTTGTGGTGATGATAATTATGTGTGTACTACACAACCATCACTGTTACCGCCACCTTAATATAACAGTTTAACATTGCTACACCTCCTTTTTGTGGTGATGTTACATATGTATGTACTACACAACCATCACTGTTACTGCCACCTTGATATCACAGTTTAACCTTTGCTACACTTCCTTATTGTTGTGATGATAAAATGTATGTATTACACAACCATCACTGTTACTGCCACCTTGATATCACAGTTTAACATTTGCTGCACCTCCTTTTTGTGGTGTAGACACAGATGTATGTACCCCACAAACATCACTGTTACCGCCATCTTGATATCACAGTTTAACCTTTGCTACACCTCCTTTTTGTGGTGATGATAATTATGTATGTATTACACAACCATCACTGTTACTCCCACCTTGATATCAGAGTTTAACATTGCTACACAACTTTTTTGTGGTGATGATACAGATGTATGTATTACACAACCATCACTGTTACTGCCACCTTGATATCACAGTTTAACATTTGCTACACATCCTTTTTGTGGTGATGATACAGATGTGTATATTACACAACCATCACTGTTACTGCCACCTTGACATCACAGTTTAACCTTTGGTACATCTCCTCTTTGTGGTGATGATACAGATGGATGTACCTCACAACCGTCACTGTTACTGCCACCTTGATATCACAGTTTGACTTTTGCTATACCTCCTCCTTGTGGTGATGATACAGATGTATGTACTACATGACCATCAATGTTACTCCCAGATTGATATCACAGTTTAACCTTTGCTACACCTCCTTTTTGTGGTGATGATACAGATGTATGTACTACATAATCATCATTGTTACTGTCAGCTTGATATCACAGTTTAGCTTTTGCTACACCTCCTTTTTGAAGTGATGATACAGATGCATGTATTACACAACCACCACTGTTACTGCCACCGTGATATCACAGTTTAACCTTTGCTACACCACCTTTTTGTGGTGATGATAAAATGTATGTATTACACAACCATCACTGTTACTGCCACCTTGTAATCACAGTTTAACCTTTGCTGCACCTCCTTTTTGTGGTGATGATACAGATGTATGTACCCCACAACCATCACTGTTACCGCCATGTTGATAAAACATTTTAACCTTTGCTACACCTCCTTTTTGTGGTGATGATAATTATGTATGTATTACACAACCATCACTGTTATTCGCACCTTGATATCACAGTTTAACATTGCTACACCTCCTTTTTGTGTTGATGATACAGATGTGTGTATTTCACAACCATCACTGTTACTGCCACCTTGATATCACAGTTTAACATTTGCTACACATCCTTTCTGTGGTGATGATACAGATGTGTATATTACACAACCATCACTGTTACTGCCACATTGATATCACAGTTTAACCTTTGGTTCACCTCCTCCTTGTGGTGATGATAGCGTGTGTGGACCCCACAACCGTCACTGTTACTGCCACCTTGATATCACAGTTTGACTTTTGCTATATCTCCTCCTTCTGGTGATGATACAGATGTATGTACTACATAACCATTAATGTTACTGTCACCCTGATATCACAGTTTAACATTCTTCACCTCCTTTTTGTGGTGATGATACAGATGTATGTACCCCACAACCATCACTGTTACCGCCACCTTTATATCACAGTTTAACATTGCTACACCTCCTTTTTGTGGTGATGTAACATATGTATGTACCCCACATTCATTACTGTTACTGCCACCTTGATGCCACAGTTTAACTTTTGCTATATCTCCTTTTTGTGGTGATGATAATTATGTATGTATTCCACAACCATCACTGTTACCGCCAGCTTCATATCACAGGTTAACTTTAACTACAACTCCTTTTTGTGGTGATGATAATTATGTATGTACTACACAACCATCACTGTTACCGCCACCTTGATATCACAGTTTAACATTTCTACACCTCCTTTTTGTGGTGATGTTACATATGTATGTACCCCACATTAATTACTGTTAATGCCACCTTGATATCACAGTTTAACCTTTGCTACACCTCCTCTTTGTAGTGATGATACAGATGTATGTACTACACAACCAGCACTGTTACTGCCACCTCGATATCACATTTTAACCTTTGCTACACCTCCTTTTTGTGATAATGATACAGAAGTGTGTACCCTACAACCATCACTGTTACTGTCACCTTGATATCACAGTTTAGCTTTTGCTACACATCCTTTTTGTGGTGATGATACAGATGCATGTATTACACAACCATCACTGTTACTGCCACCTTAATATCACAGTTTAACCTTTGCTACACCTCCTTATTGTGGTGGTTATAAAATGTATGTATTACACAACCATCACTGTTACTGCCACCTTGATATCACAGTTTAACGTTGGCTACACCTCCTTTTTGTGGTGATGATACAGATGTATCTATTACACAACCATCACTGTTACTGCCACCTTGATATCACAGTTTAACCTTTGCTGCACCTCCTTTTATTGGTGATGATACAGATGTATGTACCCCACAACCATCACTGTTGCCGCCATCTTCATATCACAGTTTAACCTTTGCTACACCTCCTTTTTGTGGTGATGATAATTATGTATGTATTACACAACCATCACTGTTTCTCCCACCTTGGTATCACAGTTTAACATTGCTACACCTCCTTTTTGTGGTGATGATACAGATGTATGTATTACACAACCATCACTGTTACTGCCACCTTGATATCACAGTTTAACATTTGCTACACATCCTTTTAGTGGTGATGTTACATATGTATGTACCCCACATTCATCACTGTTAATGCCACCTTGATATCACGGTTTAACCTTTGCTACACCTCCTATTTGTAGTGATGATACAGATGTATGTACTACACAACCATCACTGTTACTGCCACCTTGATATCACAGTTTAACCTTTGCTACACCTCCTTTTTGTGGTGATGATACAGATGTATGTACCTCACAACCGTCACTGTTACTGCCACTGATGTCACAGTTTAACTTTTGCTACACCTCCTTTTTGTAGTGATGATAATTATGTATGTATTACACAACCATCACTGTTACTGCCAGCTTCATATCACAGGTTAACTTTAACTACACCTCCTTTTTGTGGTGATGATACAGATGCATGTATTACACAACCACCACTGTTACTGCCACCTTGATATCATAGTTTAACCTTTGCTACACCACCTTATTGTGGTGATGATAAAATGTATGTATTACACAACCATCACTGTTACTGCCACCTTGATATCACAGTTTAACGTTGGCTACACCTCCTTTTTGTGGTGATGATACAGATTTATGTACCCCACAACCATCACTGTTGCCGCCATCTTGATATCACAGTTTAACCTTTGCTACACCTCCTTTTTGTGGTGATGATAATTATGTATGTATTACACAACCATCACTGTTTCTCCCACCTTGGTATCACAGTTTAACATTGCTACACCTCCTTTTTGTGGTGATGATACAGATGTATGTATTACACAACCATCACTGTTACTGCCACCTTGATATCACAGTTTAACATTTGCTACACATCCTTTTTGTGGTGATGATACAGATGTGTATATTACACAACCATCACAGTTACTGCCACCTTGACATCACAGTTTAACCTTTGGTACATCTCCTCTTTGTGGTGATGATACAGATGGATGTACCCCACAACCGTCACTGTTACTGCCACCTTGATATCACAGTTTGACTTTTGCTATACCTCCTCCTTGTGGTGATGATACAGATGTATGTACTACATGACCATCAATGTTACTCCCAGATTGATATCACAGTTTAACCTTTGCTACACCTCCTTTTTGTGGTGATGATACAGATGTATGTACCACATAATCATCATTGTTACTGCCACCTTGATATCACAGTTTAGCTTTTGCTACACCTCCTTTTTGTGGTGATGATACAGATGCATGTATTACACAACCACCACTGTTACTGCCACCTTGATATCATAGTTTAACCTTTGCTACACCACCTTATTGTGGTGATGATAAAATGTATGTATTACACAACCATCACTGTTACTGCCACCTTGATATCACAGTTTAACGTTGGCTACACCTCCTTTTTGTGGTGATGATACAGATTTATGTACCCCACAACCATCACTGTTACCGCCATCTTGATATCACAGTTTAACCTTTGCTACACCTCCTTTTTGTGGTGATGATAATTATGTATGTATTACACAACGATCACTGTTTCTCCCACCTTGATATCACATTTTAACATTGCTACACCTCCTTTTTGTGGTGATGATACAGATGTATGTATTACACAACCATCACTGTTACCGCCACCTTGATATCACAGTTTAACCTTTGGTTCACCTCCTCCTTGTGGTGATGATAGCGTGTGTGTACCCCACAACCGTCACTGTTACTGCCACCTTGATATCACAGTTTGACTTTTGCTATATCTCCTCCTTCTGGTGATGATACCGATGTATGTACTACATAACCATTAATGTTACTGTCACCCTGATATCACAGTTTAACATTCTACACCTCCTTTTTGTGGTGATGATACAAATGTATGTACCTCACAAACATCACTGTTACCGCCACCTTTATATCACAGTTTAACATTGCTACACCTCCTTTTTGTGGTGATTTAACATATGTATATACCCCACATTCATTACTGTTACTGCCACCTTGATGCCACAGTTTAACTTTTGCAATATCTCCTTTTTGTAGTGATGATAATTATGTATGTATTCCACAACCATCACTGTTACCGCCAGCTTCATATCACAGGTTAACTTTAACTACAACTCCTTTTTGTGGTGATGATAACTATGTATGTACTACACAACCATCACTGTTACCGCCACCTTGATATCACAGTTTAACATTTCTACACCTCCTTTTTGTGGTGATGTTACATATGTATGTACCCCACATTCATTACTGTTAATGCCACCTTGATATCACAGTTTAACCTTTGCTACACCTCCTCTTTGTAGTGATGATACAGATGTATGTACTACACAACCGTCACTGTTACTGCCACCTCGATATCACAGTTTAACCTTTGCTACACCTCCTTTTTGTGGTAATGATACAGAAGTGTGTACCCTACAACCATCACTGTTGCTGCCACCTTGATATCACAGTTTAACGTTGGCTACACCTCCTTTTTGTGGTGATGATACAGATGTATGTATTACACAACCATCACTGTTACTGCCACCTTGATATCACAATTTAACCTTTGCTGCACCTCCTTTTTGTGGTGATGATACAGATGTATGTACCCCACAACCATCACTGTTACCGCCATCTTGATATCACAGTTTAACCTTTGCTACACCTCCTTTTTGTGGTGATGATAATTATGTATGTATTACACAACCATCACTGTTTCTCCCACCTTGATATCACAGTTTAACATTGCTACACCTCCTTTTTGTGGTGATGATACAGATGTATGTATTACGCAACCATCACTGTTACTCCCAGCTTGATATCACAGTTTAACCTTTGCTACACCTCCTCTTTATGATGATGATACAGATGTGTGTACTACATAAACATCACTGTTACTGCCAATTCGATATCACAGTTTAACCTTTGCTACAACTCCTTTTTGTGGTGATGATACAGATGTATGTAATACACAACCATCACTGTTACTGCCACCTTGATATCGCAGTTTAACCTTTGCTACAACTCCTATTTCTGGTGATGATACAGATGAATGTACAAAACAACCAGCACTGTAACTCCAAGCTTGATATCACAAATTAACCTTTGCTGCACCTCCTTTTTGTGGTGATGATACAGATGTATGTATTACACAGCCATCACTGTTACTGCCACCTTGATATCACAGTTTAACCTTTGCTACACCTCCTTTTTGTGGTTATGATACAAATGTATGACATAACCATCACTGTTACTGTCACCTTGATATCACAGTTTAACCTTTGCTACAACTCCCTTTTGTGGTGATGATACAGATGTGTGTACCCCACAACCATCACTGTTACTGTCACCTTGATATCACAGTTTAGCTTTTGCTACACCTCCTTTTTGTGGTGATGATGCAGATGCATGTACTACACAACCATCACTGTTACTGCCAATTCGATATCACAGTTTAACCTTTGCTACACCTCCTTTTTGTGGTGATGATAACATGGATGTATTATACAACCATCACAGTTACTGCCACCTTGATATCACAGTTTAACAATTGCTACACCTCCTTTTTGTGGTAATGATACAGATGTATGTATTACACAACCATCACTGTTACTGCCACCTTGATATCACAGTTTAACCTTTGCTGCACCTCCTTTTTGTGGTGATGATACAGATGTATGTACCCCACAACCATCACTGTTTACGCCATCTTGATTACACAGTTTAACCTTTGCTACACCTCCGTTTTGTGGTGATGATACAGATGTATGTACCCCACAAACGTCACTGTTACTGCCACCTTGAATTCACAGTTTGACTTTTGCTATACCTCCTCCTTGTGGTGATGATACAGATGTATGTACTTTATAACCATCAATGTTACTGTCACCCTTATATCACAGTATAACATTCTACACTTCCTTTTTGTGGTGATGATACAGATGTATGTATTACACAACCATCACTGTTGCTCCCAGATTGATATCACAGTTTAACCTTTGCTACAGCTCCTCTTTTTGGTAAAGATACAGATGGATGTACTATATAACCATCAATGTTACTGTCACCCTGATGTCACAGTTTGAGATTCTACACTTCCTTTTTGTGGTGATGATACAGATGTATGTATTACACAACTATCACTGTTACCGCCATCTTGATATCACTGTTTAAGCTTTGCTACACCTCCTCTTTGTAGTGATGTTACATATGTATGTACCCCACATTCATCACTGTTAATGCCACCTTGATATCACAGTTTAGCTTTTGCTACACCTCCTTTTTGTGGTGATGATACAGATGCATGTACTACACAACCATCACTGTTACTGCCACCTTGATATCACAGTTTAACCTTTGCTACACCTCCCTTTTGTGGTGATGATACAGATGTATGTATTACACAACCATCACTGTTACTGCCACCTTGATATCACATTTTAACCTTTGCTGCACCTCCTTTTTGTGGTGACGATACAGATGTATATACCCCACAACCATCACTGTTACCGCCATCTTGATATCACAGTTTGACTTTTGCTATACCTCCTCCTTGTGGTGATGATACAGATGTATGTACTACATGACCATCAATGTTACTCCCAGATTGATATCACAGTTTAACCTTTGCATCACCTCCTTTTTCTGGTGATGATACAGATATATGTACAACATAATCATCATTGTTACTGCCACCTTGATATTAAAGTTTGACATTCTACACTTCCTTTTTATGGTGATGATACAGATGTGTATATACCACAACCATCACTGGTACTGCCACCTTGATATCACAGTTTAACCTTTGGTACACCTCTTTGTGGTGATGATACAGATGTATGTATTACACAACCATCACTGTTACTGTCACCTTGATATCACAGTTTAGCTTTTGCTACACATCCTTTCTGTGGTGATGATACAGAGGCATGTTTTACACAACCATCACTGTTACTGCCACCTTGATATCACAGTTTAACCTTTGCTACACCTCCTTTTTGTGGTGATGATAACATATATGTATTATACAACCATCACTGTTACTGCCACCTTCATATCACAGTTTAACAATTGCTACACCTCCTTTTTGAGGTGATGATACAGATGTATGTATTACACAACCATCACTGTTACTGCCACCTTGATATCACAGTTTAACCTTTGCTGCACCTCCTTTTTGTGGTGATGATACAGATGTATGTACCACACAAACATCACTGTTACCGCCATCTTGATATCACAGTTTAACCTTTGCTACACCTCCTTTTTGTGGTGATGATACAGATGTATGTACCCCACAACCGTCACTGTTACTGCCACCTTGAATTCACAGTTTTACTTTTGCTATACCTCCTTATTGTGGTGATGATACAGATGTATGTATTACACAACCATCACTGTTACTGCCACCTTGATATCACAGTTTAACCTTTGCTACACCTCCTCTTTATGGTGATGATACAGATATGTGTACTACATAACCATCACTGTTACTGCCACTTTGATATCACAGTTTAACCTTTGCTACACCTTATTTTTGTGGTGATGTTACAGATGTATGTACTACATAACCATCACTGTTACTGTCACCTTGATATCACAGTTTATCCTCTGCTTCAACTCCTTTTTGTGGTGATGATACAGATGTATGTATTACAGAACCATCACTGTTACTGCCACCTTGATATCACAGTTTAACCTTTGCTACAACTCCTTTTTGTGGTGATGATACAGATGAATGTACTACACAACCATCACCTTAACTCCAAGCTTGATATCACAATTTAACCTTTGCTACACCTCCTTTTTGTGGTGATGATACAGATGTATGTATTACACAACCATCACTGTTACTGCCACCTTGATATCACAGTTTAACTTTTGCAACACCTTATTTTGTGGTGATGATACAGATGTATGTACCCCACAACCATCCCTATTACTGCTACCTTGATATCACAGTTAAACCTTTGCTACACCTCCTCTTTGTGGTGATGATACAGATGTGTGTACTACATAACCATCAATGTTACTGTCACCCCGATATCACAGTTTAACATTGCTACACCTCCTTTTTGTGGTGATGATACAGATGTATGTATTACACAACCATCACTGTTACTCCCACCTTGATATCACAGTTCTACCTTTGCTGCACCTCCTTTTTGTGGTGATGATAAAGAGGTATGTACCCCAACACCATCACTGTTACCGCCATCTTGATATCACAAATTAACCTTTGCTACAGCTCCTTTTTGTGGTATTGATAATTATGTATGTATTACACAACCATCACTGTTATTCCCACCTTGATATCACAGTTTAACAGTGCTACACCTCCTTTTTGTGGTGATGATACAGATGTATGTATTACACAACCATCAATGTTACTGCCACCTTGATATCACAGTTTAACATTTGCTACACATCCTTTCTGTGGTGATGATACAGATGTGTATATTACACAACCATCACTGATACTGCCACCTTGATATCACAGTTTAACCTTTGGTACACCTCATTGTGGTGATGATACAGATGTATGTATTACACAACCATCACTGTTACTGTCACCTTGATATCACAGTTTAGCTTTTGCTACACATCCTTTTTGTGGTGATGATACAGAGGTATGTTTCACACAACCATCACTGTTACTGCCACCTTGATATCACAGTTTAACCTTTGCTACACCTCCTTATTGTGGTGATGGTAAAATGTATGTATTACACAACCATCACTGTTACTGCCACCTTGATATCACAGTTTAACCTTTGCTACACCTCCTTTTTGTGGTAATGATACGGATGTATGTATTACACAACCATCACTGTTACTCCCACCTTGATATCACAGTTCAACCTTTGCTGCACCTCCTTTTTGTGGTGATGATACAGATGTATGTACCCCAACACAATCACTGTTACCGCCATCTTGATATCACAGTTAAACCTTTGCTACAGCTCCTTTTTGTGGTGATGATAATTATGTATGTATTACACAACCATCACTGTTATTCCCACCTTGATATCACAGTTTAACAGTGCTACACCTCCTTTTTATGGTGATGATACAGATGTATGTATTACACAACCAACACTGTTACTGCCACCTTGATATCACAGTTTAACATTTGCTACACATCCTTTTTGTGGTGATGATACAGATGTGTATATTACACAACCATCACTGTTACTGCCACCTTGACATCACAGTTTAACCTTTGGTACATCTCCTCTTTGTGGTGATGATACAGATGTATGTACCCCACAACCGTCACTGTTACTGCCACCTTGATACCACAGTTTGACTTTTGGTACACCTCCTCTTTATGGTGATGATACAAATGTGTGTACTACACAATACTACTATTACTGCCACCTTGATATCAAAGTTTATAATTCTACACCTCTTTGTTGTGATACAGATGTATGTACTACACAACCATCACTGTTACTGCCACCTTGATATCACAGTTTAACCTTTGCTACACCTCCTTTTTGTAGTTATGATACAGATGTCTGTATTACACAACCATCACTGTTACTGCCACCTTGATATCACAGTTTAACCTTTCCTACTCCTCCTTTTTGTGGCGATGATACAGATGTATGTATAACACAACCATCACTGTTACTGCCACCTTGATATCACAGTTTAACCTTTGCAACACCTTCTTTTTGTGGTGATGATACAGATGTATGTACCCCACAACCATCACTAATACTGCTACCTTGATATCACAGTTTAACCTTTGCTACACCTCTTCTTTGTGGTGATGATACAGATGTGTGTACTACATAACCATCAATGTTACTGTCACCCCGATATAACAGTTTAACATTCTACACCTCCTTTTTATGGTGATGATACAGATGTATGTACAACATAATCATCACTGTTACTGCCACCTTGATATCACAGTTTGACATTCTACACCTCCTTTTTGTGGTGATGATACAGATGTATGTACCCCACAACCATCGCTGTTACTGCCACCTTGATATCACATTTTAACCTTTGCTACACCTCCTTTTTGTGGTGATGATACAGATTTATGTACTACATAATCATCATTGTTACTGCCACCTTGATATCAAAGTTTGACATTCTACACCTCCTTTTTGTGGTGATGATACAGATGTATGTACCCCACAACCATCACTGTTACCGCCACCTTGATAATACAGTTTAAACTTTGGTACACCTCCTCTTTGTGGTGATGATACAGATGTATGTATTACACAACAATCACTGTTACTGCCACCTTGATATCACAGTTTAACCTTTGGTACACCTGCTCTTTGTGGTAATGATACAGATGTATGTACTACATAACCATCAATGTTACTGTCACCCTGATATCACAGTTTAACATTCTACACTTCCTTTTTGTGGTGATGATACAGATGTTTGTATTACACTACCATCACTGTTACTTCCAGATTGATATCAGAGTTTAACCTTTTCTAAACCTCCTCTTTGTGGTAATGATACAGATGTATGTACTACATAACCATCAATGTTACTGTCACCCTGATGTCACAGTTAAACATTCTACACCTCCTTTTTGTGGTGATGATACAGATGTATGTATTAAACAACCATCACTGTTACTCCAGCTTGATATCACAGTTTAACCTTTGCTACACCTCCTCTTTATGGTGATGATACAGATGTGTGTACTACATAACCATCACTGTTACTGCCACCTTGATATCACAGTTTAACCTTTGCTACACCTTATTTTTGTGGTGATGATACAGATGTATGTACTACATAACCATCACTGTTACTTTCACCTCGATATCACAGTTTAACCTTTGCTACACCTCCTTTTTGTGGTAATCATAAGATGTATGTACTACATAATCATCATTGTTACTGCCACCTTGATATCAAAGTTTGACATTCTACACCTCCTTTTTGTGGTGATGATACATATGTATGTACCCCACAACCATCACTGTTACCGCCATCTTGATATCACTGTTTAAGCTTTGCTACACCTCCTTTTTGTGGTGATGATAATTATATATGTACTACACAACCATCACTGTTACCGCCACCTTGATATCACAGTTTAACATTGCTACACCTCCTTTTTGTGGTGATGTTGCATATGTATGTACCCCACATTCATCACTGTTACTGTCACCTTGATATCACAGTTTAGCTTTTGCTACACCTCCTTTTTGTGGTGATGATACAGATGCATGTATTACACAACCATTACTGTTACTGCCACCTTGATATCACAGTTTAACCTTTGCTACACCTCCTTATTGTGGTGATGATAAAATGTATGTAGTACACAACCATCACTGTTACTGCCACCTTGATATCACAGTTTAACATTTGCTACACCTCCTTTTTGTGGTGATGATACAGATGTATGTATTACACAACCATCAGTGTTACTGACATCTTGATATCACAGTTTAACCTTTACTTCACCTCCTTTTTGTGGTGATGATACAGATGTATGTTCCCCACAAACATCACTGTTACCGCCATCTTGATATCACAGTTTAACCTTTGCTACAGCTCCTTTTTGTGGCGATGATAATTATGTATGTATTACACAACCATCACTGTTACTCCCACCTTGATATCAGAGTTTAACATTGCTACACTTCCTTTTTGTGGTGATGATACAGATGTATGTATTACACAACCATCACTGTTACTGCCACCTTGATATCACAGTTTAACCTTTGCAACACCTTCTTTTTGTGGTGATGATACAGATTTATGTACCCCACAACCATCACTATTACTGCTACCTTGATATCACAGTTTAACCTTTGCTACACCTCCTTTTTGTGGTTATGATACAGATGTCTGTATTACACAACCAGCACTGTTACTGCCACCTTGATATCACAGTTTAACCTTTCCTACTCCTCCTTTTTGTGGCGATGATACAGATGTATGTATTACACAACCATCACTGTTACTGCCACCTTGATATCACAGTTTAACCTTTGCAACACCTTCTTTTTGTGGTGATGATACAGATTTATGTACCCCACAACCATCACTATTACTGCTACCTTGATATCACAGTTTAACCTTTGCTACACCTCCTCTTTGTGGTGATGATACAGATGTGTGTACTACATAACCAGCAATGTTACTGTCACCCTGATATCACAGTTTAACATTCTACACCTCCTTTTTGTGGTGATGATACAGATGTATGTACCCCACAACCATCGCTGTTACTGCCACCTTGATATCACATTTTAACCTTTGTTACACCTCCTTTTTGTGGTGATGATACAGATGTATGTATTACACAACCATCACTGTTACTGCCACCTTGATATCACAGTTTAACATTTGCTACACATCCTTTTTGTGGTGATGATATAGATGTGTATATTACACAACCATCACTGTTACTGCCACCTTGACATCACAGTTTAACCTTTGGTACATCTCCTCTTTGTGGTGATGATACAGATGTATGTACCCCACAACCGTCACTGTTACTGCCACCTTGATATCACAGTTTGACTTTTGCTATACCTCCTCCTTGTGGTGATGATACAGATGTATGTACTACATGACCATCAATGTTACTCCCAGATTGATATCACAGTTTAACCTTTATTACACCTCCTTTTTGTGGAGATGATACAGATGTATGTACTACATAATCATCATTGTTACTGCCACCTTGATATCAAAGTTTGACATTCTACACTTCCTTTTTGTGGTGATGATACAGATGTATGTATTACAAAACCATCACTGTTACTGCCACCTTGATATCACAGTTTAACATTTGCTACACATCGTTTCTGTGGTGGTGATACAGATGTCTGTATTACACAACCATGACTGTTACTGCCACCTTGATATCACAGTTTAACCTTTCCTACTCCTCCTTTTTGTGGCGATGATACAGATGTATGTACCCCACAACCATCACTATTACTGCTACCTTGATATCACATTTTAAACTTTGCTACACCTCCTCTTTGTGATGATGATACAGATGTGTGTACTACATAACCATCAATGTTACTGTCACCCCGATTTCACAGTTTAACAGTCTACACCTCCTTTTTGTGGTGATGATACAGATGTATGTACAACATAATCATCACCGTTACTGCCACCTTGCTATCACAGTTTGACATTCTACACCCCCTTTTTGTGGTGTTGATACAGATGTATGTACCCCATAACCATCACTATTACTGCCACCTTGCTATCACAGTTTGACATTCTACACCCCCTTTTTGTGGCGATGATACAGATGTATGTACCCCACAACCATCACTATTACTGCTACCTTGATATCACATTTTAAACTTTGCTACACCTCCTCTTTGTGATGATGATACAGATGTGTGTACTACATAACCATCAATGTTACTGTCACCCCGATATCACAGTTTAACAGTCTACACCTCCTTTTTGTGGTGATGATACAGATGTATGTACAACATAATCATCACTGTTACTGCCACCTTGCTATCACAGTTTGACATTCTACACCCCCTTTTTGTGGTGTTGATACAGATGTATGTACCCCATAACCATCGCTGTTACTGCCACCTTGATATCACATTTTAACCTTTGCTACACCTCCTTTTTGTGGTGATGATACAAATTTATATACTACATAATCATCATTGTTACTGCCACCTTGATATCAAAGTTTGACATTCTACACCTCTTTTTTGTGGTGATGATACAGATGTATGTACCCCACAACCATCACTGTTACCGCACCTTGATATCACAGTTTAACCTTTGGTACACCTCATCTTTGTGGTGATGATACAGATGTATGTATTACACAACCATCACTGTTACTGCCACCTTGATATCACAGTTTAACCTTTGGTACACCTGCTCTTTGTGGTAATGATGCAGATGTATGTACTACATAACCATCAATGTTACTGTCACCCTGATGTCACAGTTAAAAATTCTACACCTCCGTTTTGTGGTGATGATACAGATGTATGTATTACACAAACATCACTGTTGCTCCCAGCTTAATATCACAGTTTAACCTTTGCTACACCTCCTCTTTATGGTGATGATACAGATGTGTGTACTACATAACCATCACTGTTACTGCCACCTTGATATCACAGTTTAACCTTTGCTACACCTTATTTTTGTGGTGATGATACAGATGTATATACTACATAACCATCACTGTTACTGCCACCTTGATATCACAGTTTAACCTTTGCTACAACTCCTTTTTTGGTGATGATACAGATGAATGTACTACACAACCATCACTGTAACTCCAAGCTTGATATCACAGTTTAACCTTTGCTACACCTCCTTTTTGTGGTGATGATAACTTGTATGTATTATACAACCATCACTGTTACTGCCACCTTAATATCACAGTTTAACCTTTGCTGCACCTCCTTTTTGTGGTGATGATACAGATGTATGTACCCCACAACCATCACTGTTACCGCCATCTTGATATCACAGTTTAACCTTTGCTACACGTCCTTTTTGTGGTGATGATACAGATGTATGTACCCCACAACCGTCACTGTTACTGCCACCTTGAATTCACAGTTTGACTTTTGCTATACCTCCTCCTTGTGGTGATGATACAGATGTATGTACTACATAACCATCAATGTTACTGTCACCCTGATATCACAGTTTAACATTCTACACTTCGTTTTTGTGGTGATGATACAGATGTATGTATTACACAACCATCACTGTTACTCCCAGATTGATATCACAGTTTAACCTTTGCTAAACCTCCTCTTTGTGGTAATGATACAGTTGTATGTACTACATAACCATCAATGTTACTGTCACCCTGATGTCACAGTTTAACATTCTAAACCTCCTTTTTGTGGTGGTGATACAGATGTATGTATTACACAACCAACACTGTTACTCCCAGCTTGATATCACAGTTTAACCTTTGCTACACCTCCTCTTTATGGTGATGATACAGCTGTGTGTACTACATAACCATCACTGTTACTGCCACCTTGATATCACAGTTTAACCTTTGCTACACCTTATTTTTGTGGTGATGATACAGATGTATGTACTACATAACCATCACTGTTACTGTCACCTTGATATCACAGTTTAACCTTTGCTACAACTCCTTTTTGTGGTGATGATACAGATGTATGTATTACACAACCATGACTATTACTGCCACCTTGATATCACAGTTTAACCTTTGCTACAACTCCTTTTAATGGTGATGATATAGATGAATGTACTACACAACCATCACTGTAACTCCAAGCTTGTTATCACAATTTAACCTTTGCTACACCTCCTTTTTGTGGTGATGATACAGATGTATGTATTACACAGCCATCACCGTTACTGCCACCTTGATATCACAGTTTAACCTTTGCTACACCTCCTTTTTGTGGTGATGATACAGATGTTTGTACTGCATAACCATCACTGTTACTGTCACCTTGATATCACAATTTAACCTTTGCTGCAATTCCTTTTTTTTTTTTTTGGTGTTGAAACAGATGTATGTACTACACAACCATCACTGTTACTCCAACCTTGATATCACAGTTTAACATTCTATGCCTCTTTGTGGTGATCATACAAATGTGTGTACTACACAACTACACTGTTACTGCCACCCTGATATCACAGTTTAACATTCTACACCTCTTTGTGGTGATACAGATGTGTTTACTACACAACCATCACTGTTACTGTCACCCTGATATAACAGTTTAACATTCTATGCCTCTTTGTGGTGATCATACCAATGTGTGTACTACACAACTACACTGTTACTGCCACCCTGATATCACAGTTTAACATTCTACACCTCTTTGTGGTGATACAGATGTGTGTACTACACAACCATCATATTACTGTCACCCTGATATAACAGTTTCACATTCTATGCCTCTTTGTGGTGATGATACAAATGTGTGTAGTACACAACTACACTGTTACTGCCATATTGATATCATAGTTTAACCTTTGCTACACCTCCTCTTTGTGGTGATGATACAAATGTATGTGTTAAACAACCATCACTTTTACTGCCACCTTGATATCACAGTTTAAGATTCTACACCCTCTTTTTGTGGTGATAATACAGATGTGTGTACTACACAACCGTCACTGCTACTGCTACCTTTATATCACAGTTTAAGATTCTACACCTCCTTTTTGTGGTGATGATACAGATGTGTGTACTACACAACCATCACTGCAACTGCCACCTTGATATCACAGTTTATAATTCTACACCTTTTTGTTGTGATGATACAGATGTAAGTACTACACAACCATACTATTACTGCCTCCTTGATATCACAGTTTATAATGCTACACCTCTTTGTTGTGATACAGATGTATGTACTACAGAACCATCACTGATACTGCCACCTTGATATCACAGTTTAACCTTTGCTACACCTCCTTTTTGTGGTTATGATACAGATGTCTGTATTACACAACCAGCACTGTTACTGCCACCTTGATATCACAGTTTAACCTTTCCTACTCCTCCTTTTTGTGGCGATGATACAGATGTATGTATTACACAACCATCACTGTTACTGCCACCTTGATATCACAGTTTAACCTTTGCAACACCTTCTTTTTGTGGTGATGATACAGATTTATGTACCCCACAACCATCACTATTACTGCTACCTTGATATCACAGTTTAACCTTTGCTACACCTCCTCTTTGTGGTGATGATACAGATGTGTGTACTACATAACCAGCAATGTTACTGTCACCCTGATATCACAGTTTAACATTCTACACCTCCTTTTTGTGGTGATGATACAGATGTATGTACCCCACAACCATCGCTGTTACTGCCACCTTGATATCACATTTTAACCTTTGTTACACCTCCTTTTTGTGGTGATGATACAGATGTATGTACCCCACAACCATCGCTGTTACTTTCACCCTGATATCACAGTTTAACCTTTGCTACACCTCCTTTTTGTGGTAATGATACAGATGTATGTACTACATAATCATTTGTTACTGCCACCTTGATATCAAAGTTTGACATTCTACACCTCCTTTTTGTGGTGTTGATACAGATGTATGTACCCCACAACCATCACTGTTACCGCCACCTTGACATCACAGTTTAACCTTTGGTACATCTCCTCTTTGTGGTGATGATACAGATGTATGTACCCCACAACCGTCACTGTTACTGCCACCTTGATACCACAGTTTGACTTTTGGTACAGCTCCTCTTTATGGTGATGATACAAATGTGTGTACTACACAATCATACTATTACTGCCACCTTGATATCACAGTTTATAATTCTACACCTCTTTGTTGTGATACAGATGTATGTACTACACAACCATCACTGTTACTGCCACCTTGATATCACAGTTTAACCTTTGCTACACCTCCTTTTTGTGGTTATGATACAGATGTCTGTATTACACAACCATCACTGTTACTGCCACCTTGATATCACAGTTTAACCTTTCCTACTCCTCCTTTTTGTGGCGATGATACAGATGTATGTATTACACAACCATCAATGTTACTGCCACCTTGATATCACAGTTTAACCTTTGCAACACCTTCTTTTTGTGGTGATGATACAGATGTATGTACCCCACAACCATCACTATTACTGCTACCTTGATATCACAGTTTAACCTTTGCTACACCTCCTTTTTGTGGTGATGATACAGTTGTATGTTCTACATAATCATCATTGTTACTGCCACCTTGATATCAAAGTTTGACATTCTACACTTCCTTTTTGTGGTGATGATACAGATGTATGTATTACACAACCATCACTGATACTGCCACCTTGATATCACAGTTTAACCTTTGGTACACCTCATTGTGGTGATGATACAGATGTATGTATTACACAACCATCACTGTTACTGTCACCTTGATATCACAGTTTAGCTTTTGCTACACATCCTTTTTGTGGTGATGATACAGAGGTATGTTTCACACAACCATCACTGTTACTGCCACCTTGATATCACAGTTTAACCTTTGCTACACCTCCTTATTGTGGTGATGGTAAAATGTATGTATTACACAACCATCACTGTTACTGCCACCTTGATATCACAGTTTAACCTTTGCTACACCTCCTTTTTGTGGTAATGATACGGATGTATGTATTACACAACCATCACTGTTACTCCCACCTTGATATCACAGTTCAACCTTTGCTGCACCTCCTTTTTGTGGTGATGATACAGATGTATGTACCCCAACACAATCACTGTTACCGCCATCTTGATATCACAGTTAAACCTTTGCTACAGCTCCTTTTTGTGGTGATGATAATTATGTATGTATTACACAACCATCACTGTTATTCCCACCTTGATATCACAGTTTAACAGTGCTACACCTCCTTTTTATGGTGATGATACAGATGTATGTATTACACAACCAACACTGTTACTGCCACCTTGATATCACAGTTTAACATTTGCTACACATCCTTTTTGTGGTGATGATACAGATGTGTATATTACACAACCATCACTGTTACTGCCACCTTGACATCACAGTTTAACCTTTGGTACATCTCCTCTTTGTGGTGATGATACAGATGTATGTACCCCACAACCGTCACTGTTACTGCCACCTTGATACCACAGTTTGACTTTTGGTACACCTCCTCTTTATGGTGATGATACAAATGTGTGTACTACACAATACTACTATTACTGCCACCTTGATATCAAAGTTTATAATTCTACACCTCTTTGTTGTGATACAGATGTATGTACTACACAACCATCACTGTTACTGCCACCTTGATATCACAGTTTAACCTTTGCTACACCTCCTTTTTGTAGTTATGATACAGATGTCTGTATTACACAACCATCACTGTTACTGCCACCTTGATATCACAGTTTAACCTTTCCTACTCCTCCTTTTTGTGGCGATGATACAGATGTATGTATAACACAACCATCACTGTTACTGCCACCTTGATATCACAGTTTAACCTTTGCAACACCTTCTTTTTGTGGTGATGATACAGATGTATGTACCCCACAACCATCACTAATACTGCTACCTTGATATCACAGTTTAACCTTTGCTACACCTCTTCTTTGTGGTGATGATACAGATGTGTGTACTACATAACCATCAATGTTACTGTCACCCCGATATAACAGTTTAACATTCTACACCTCCTTTTTATGGTGATGATACAGATGTATGTACAACATAATCATCACTGTTACTGCCACCTTGATATCACAGTTTGACATTCTACACCTCCTTTTTGTGGTGATGATACAGATGTATGTACCCCACAACCATCGCTGTTACTGCCACCTTGATATCACATTTTAACCTTTGCTACACCTCCTTTTTGTGGTGATGATACAGATTTATGTACTACATAATCATCATTGTTACTGCCACCTTGATATCAAAGTTTGACATTCTACACCTCCTTTTTGTGGTGATGATACAGATGTATGTACCCCACAACCATCACTGTTACCGCCACCTTGATAATACAGTTTAAACTTTGGTACACCTCCTCTTTGTGGTGATGATACAGATGTATGTATTACACAACAATCACTGTTACTGCCACCTTGATATCACAGTTTAACCTTTGGTACACCTGCTCTTTGTGGTAATGATACAGATGTATGTACTACATAACCATCAATGTTACTGTCACCCTGATATCACAGTTTAACATTCTACACTTCCTTTTTGTGGTGATGATACAGATGTTTGTATTACACTACCATCACTGTTACTTCCAGATTGATATCAGAGTTTAACCTTTTCTAAACCTCCTCTTTGTGGTAATGATACAGATGTATGTACTACATAACCATCAATGTTACTGTCACCCTGATGTCACAGTTAAACATTCTACACCTCCTTTTTGTGGTGATGATACAGATGTATGTATTAAACAACCATCACTGTTACTCCAGCTTGATATCACAGTTTAACCTTTGCTACACCTCCTCTTTATGGTGATGATACAGATGTGTGTACTACATAACCATCACTGTTACTGCCACCTTGATATCACAGTTTAACCTTTGCTACACCTTATTTTTGTGGTGATGATACAGATGTATGTACTACATAACCATCACTGTTACTTTCACCTCGATATCACAGTTTAACCTTTGCTACACCTCCTTTTTGTGGTAATCATAAGATGTATGTACTACATAATCATCATTGTTACTGCCACCTTGATATCAAAGTTTGACATTCTACACCTCCTTTTTGTGGTGATGATACATATGTATGTACCCCACAACCATCACTGTTACCGCCATCTTGATATCACTGTTTAAGCTTTGCTACACCTCCTTTTTGTGGTGATGATAATTATATATGTACTACACAACCATCACTGTTACCGCCACCTTGATATCACAGTTTAACATTGCTACACCTCCTTTTTGTGGTGATGTTGCATATGTATGTACCCCACATTCATCACTGTTACTGTCACCTTGATATCACAGTTTAGCTTTTGCTACACCTCCTTTTTGTGGTGATGATACAGATGCATGTATTACACAACCATTACTGTTACTGCCACCTTGATATCACAGTTTAACCTTTGCTACACCTCCTTATTGTGGTGATGATAAAATGTATGTAGTACACAACCATCACTGTTACTGCCACCTTGATATCACAGTTTAACATTTGCTACACCTCCTTTTTGTGGTGATGATACAGATGTATGTATTACACAACCATCAGTGTTACTGACATCTTGATATCACAGTTTAACCTTTACTTCACCTCCTTTTTGTGGTGATGATACAGATGTATGTTCCCCACAAACATCACTGTTACCGCCATCTTGATATCACAGTTTAACCTTTGCTACAGCTCCTTTTTGTGGCGATGATAATTATGTATGTATTACACAACCATCACTGTTACTCCCACCTTGATATCAGAGTTTAACATTGCTACACTTCCTTTTTGTGGTGATGATACAGATGTATGTATTACACAACCATCACTGTTACTGCCACCTTGATATCACAGTTTAACCTTTGCAACACCTTCTTTTTGTGGTGATGATACAGATTTATGTACCCCACAACCATCACTATTACTGCTACCTTGATATCACAGTTTAACCTTTGCTACACCTCCTTTTTGTGGTTATGATACAGATGTCTGTATTACACAACCAGCACTGTTACTGCCACCTTGATATCACAGTTTAACCTTTCCTACTCCTCCTTTTTGTGGCGATGATACAGATGTATGTATTACACAACCATCACTGTTACTGCCACCTTGATATCACAGTTTAACCTTTGCAACACCTTCTTTTTGTGGTGATGATACAGATTTATGTACCCCACAACCATCACTATTACTGCTACCTTGATATCACAGTTTAACCTTTGCTACACCTCCTCTTTGTGGTGATGATACAGATGTGTGTACTACATAACCAGCAATGTTACTGTCACCCTGATATCACAGTTTAACATTCTACACCTCCTTTTTGTGGTGATGATACAGATGTATGTACCCCACAACCATCGCTGTTACTGCCACCTTGATATCACATTTTAACCTTTGTTACACCTCCTTTTTGTGGTGATGATACAGATGTATGTATTACACAACCATCACTGTTACTGCCACCTTGATATCACAGTTTAACATTTGCTACACATCCTTTTTGTGGTGATGATATAGATGTGTATATTACACAACCATCACTGTTACTGCCACCTTGACATCACAGTTTAACCTTTGGTACATCTCCTCTTTGTGGTGATGATACAGATGTATGTACCCCACAACCGTCACTGTTACTGCCACCTTGATATCACAGTTTGACTTTTGCTATACCTCCTCCTTGTGGTGATGATACAGATGTATGTACTACATGACCATCAATGTTACTCCCAGATTGATATCACAGTTTAACCTTTATTACACCTCCTTTTTGTGGAGATGATACAGATGTATGTACTACATAATCATCATTGTTACTGCCACCTTGATATCAAAGTTTGACATTCTACACTTCCTTTTTGTGGTGATGATACAGATGTATGTATTACAAAACCATCACTGTTACTGCCACCTTGATATCACAGTTTAACATTTGCTACACATCGTTTCTGTGGTGGTGATACAGATGTCTGTATTACACAACCATGACTGTTACTGCCACCTTGATATCACAGTTTAACCTTTCCTACTCCTCCTTTTTGTGGCGATGATACAGATGTATGTACCCCACAACCATCACTATTACTGCTACCTTGATATCACATTTTAAACTTTGCTACACCTCCTCTTTGTGATGATGATACAGATGTGTGTACTACATAACCATCAATGTTACTGTCACCCCGATTTCACAGTTTAACAGTCTACACCTCCTTTTTGTGGTGATGATACAGATGTATGTACAACATAATCATCACCGTTACTGCCACCTTGCTATCACAGTTTGACATTCTACACCCCCTTTTTGTGGTGTTGATACAGATGTATGTACCCCATAACCATCACTATTACTGCCACCTTGCTATCACAGTTTGACATTCTACACCCCCTTTTTGTGGCGATGATACAGATGTATGTACCCCACAACCATCACTATTACTGCTACCTTGATATCACATTTTAAACTTTGCTACACCTCCTCTTTGTGATGATGATACAGATGTGTGTACTACATAACCATCAATGTTACTGTCACCCCGATATCACAGTTTAACAGTCTACACCTCCTTTTTGTGGTGATGATACAGATGTATGTACAACATAATCATCACTGTTACTGCCACCTTGCTATCACAGTTTGACATTCTACACCCCCTTTTTGTGGTGTTGATACAGATGTATGTACCCCATAACCATCGCTGTTACTGCCACCTTGATATCACATTTTAACCTTTGCTACACCTCCTTTTTGTGGTGATGATACAAATTTATATACTACATAATCATCATTGTTACTGCCACCTTGATATCAAAGTTTGACATTCTACACCTCTTTTTTGTGGTGATGATACAGATGTATGTACCCCACAACCATCACTGTTACCGCACCTTGATATCACAGTTTAACCTTTGGTACACCTCATCTTTGTGGTGATGATACAGATGTATGTATTACACAACCATCACTGTTACTGCCACCTTGATATCACAGTTTAACCTTTGGTACACCTGCTCTTTGTGGTAATGATGCAGATGTATGTACTACATAACCATCAATGTTACTGTCACCCTGATGTCACAGTTAAAAATTCTACACCTCCGTTTTGTGGTGATGATACAGATGTATGTATTACACAAACATCACTGTTGCTCCCAGCTTAATATCACAGTTTAACCTTTGCTACACCTCCTCTTTATGGTGATGATACAGATGTGTGTACTACATAACCATCACTGTTACTGCCACCTTGATATCACAGTTTAACCTTTGCTACACCTTATTTTTGTGGTGATGATACAGATGTATATACTACATAACCATCACTGTTACTGCCACCTTGATATCACAGTTTAACCTTTGCTACAACTCCTTTTTTGGTGATGATACAGATGAATGTACTACACAACCATCACTGTAACTCCAAGCTTGATATCACAGTTTAACCTTTGCTACACCTCCTTTTTGTGGTGATGATAACTTGTATGTATTATACAACCATCACTGTTACTGCCACCTTAATATCACAGTTTAACCTTTGCTGCACCTCCTTTTTGTGGTGATGATACAGATGTATGTACCCCACAACCATCACTGTTACCGCCATCTTGATATCACAGTTTAACCTTTGCTACACGTCCTTTTTGTGGTGATGATACAGATGTATGTACCCCACAACCGTCACTGTTACTGCCACCTTGAATTCACAGTTTGACTTTTGCTATACCTCCTCCTTGTGGTGATGATACAGATGTATGTACTACATAACCATCAATGTTACTGTCACCCTGATATCACAGTTTAACATTCTACACTTCGTTTTTGTGGTGATGATACAGATGTATGTATTACACAACCATCACTGTTACTCCCAGATTGATATCACAGTTTAACCTTTGCTAAACCTCCTCTTTGTGGTAATGATACAGTTGTATGTACTACATAACCATCAATGTTACTGTCACCCTGATGTCACAGTTTAACATTCTAAACCTCCTTTTTGTGGTGGTGATACAGATGTATGTATTACACAACCAACACTGTTACTCCCAGCTTGATATCACAGTTTAACCTTTGCTACACCTCCTCTTTATGGTGATGATACAGCTGTGTGTACTACATAACCATCACTGTTACTGCCACCTTGATATCACAGTTTAACCTTTGCTACACCTTATTTTTGTGGTGATGATACAGATGTATGTACTACATAACCATCACTGTTACTGTCACCTTGATATCACAGTTTAACCTTTGCTACAACTCCTTTTTGTGGTGATGATACAGATGTATGTATTACACAACCATGACTATTACTGCCACCTTGATATCACAGTTTAACCTTTGCTACAACTCCTTTTAATGGTGATGATATAGATGAATGTACTACACAACCATCACTGTAACTCCAAGCTTGTTATCACAATTTAACCTTTGCTACACCTCCTTTTTGTGGTGATGATACAGATGTATGTATTACACAGCCATCACCGTTACTGCCACCTTGATATCACAGTTTAACCTTTGCTACACCTCCTTTTTGTGGTGATGATACAGATGTTTGTACTGCATAACCATCACTGTTACTGTCACCTTGATATCACAATTTAACCTTTGCTGCAATTCCTTTTTTTTTTTTTTGGTGTTGAAACAGATGTATGTACTACACAACCATCACTGTTACTCCAACCTTGATATCACAGTTTAACATTCTATGCCTCTTTGTGGTGATCATACAAATGTGTGTACTACACAACTACACTGTTACTGCCACCCTGATATCACAGTTTAACATTCTACACCTCTTTGTGGTGATACAGATGTGTTTACTACACAACCATCACTGTTACTGTCACCCTGATATAACAGTTTAACATTCTATGCCTCTTTGTGGTGATCATACCAATGTGTGTACTACACAACTACACTGTTACTGCCACCCTGATATCACAGTTTAACATTCTACACCTCTTTGTGGTGATACAGATGTGTGTACTACACAACCATCATATTACTGTCACCCTGATATAACAGTTTCACATTCTATGCCTCTTTGTGGTGATGATACAAATGTGTGTAGTACACAACTACACTGTTACTGCCATATTGATATCATAGTTTAACCTTTGCTACACCTCCTCTTTGTGGTGATGATACAAATGTATGTGTTAAACAACCATCACTTTTACTGCCACCTTGATATCACAGTTTAAGATTCTACACCCTCTTTTTGTGGTGATAATACAGATGTGTGTACTACACAACCGTCACTGCTACTGCTACCTTTATATCACAGTTTAAGATTCTACACCTCCTTTTTGTGGTGATGATACAGATGTGTGTACTACACAACCATCACTGCAACTGCCACCTTGATATCACAGTTTATAATTCTACACCTTTTTGTTGTGATGATACAGATGTAAGTACTACACAACCATACTATTACTGCCTCCTTGATATCACAGTTTATAATGCTACACCTCTTTGTTGTGATACAGATGTATGTACTACAGAACCATCACTGATACTGCCACCTTGATATCACAGTTTAACCTTTGCTACACCTCCTTTTTGTGGTTATGATACAGATGTCTGTATTACACAACCAGCACTGTTACTGCCACCTTGATATCACAGTTTAACCTTTCCTACTCCTCCTTTTTGTGGCGATGATACAGATGTATGTATTACACAACCATCACTGTTACTGCCACCTTGATATCACAGTTTAACCTTTGCAACACCTTCTTTTTGTGGTGATGATACAGATTTATGTACCCCACAACCATCACTATTACTGCTACCTTGATATCACAGTTTAACCTTTGCTACACCTCCTCTTTGTGGTGATGATACAGATGTGTGTACTACATAACCAGCAATGTTACTGTCACCCTGATATCACAGTTTAACATTCTACACCTCCTTTTTGTGGTGATGATACAGATGTATGTACCCCACAACCATCGCTGTTACTGCCACCTTGATATCACATTTTAACCTTTGTTACACCTCCTTTTTGTGGTGATGATACAGATGTATGTACCCCACAACCATCGCTGTTACTTTCACCCTGATATCACAGTTTAACCTTTGCTACACCTCCTTTTTGTGGTAATGATACAGATGTATGTACTACATAATCATTTGTTACTGCCACCTTGATATCAAAGTTTGACATTCTACACCTCCTTTTTGTGGTGTTGATACAGATGTATGTACCCCACAACCATCACTGTTACCGCCACCTTGACATCACAGTTTAACCTTTGGTACATCTCCTCTTTGTGGTGATGATACAGATGTATGTACCCCACAACCGTCACTGTTACTGCCACCTTGATACCACAGTTTGACTTTTGGTACAGCTCCTCTTTATGGTGATGATACAAATGTGTGTACTACACAATCATACTATTACTGCCACCTTGATATCACAGTTTATAATTCTACACCTCTTTGTTGTGATACAGATGTATGTACTACACAACCATCACTGTTACTGCCACCTTGATATCACAGTTTAACCTTTGCTACACCTCCTTTTTGTGGTTATGATACAGATGTCTGTATTACACAACCATCACTGTTACTGCCACCTTGATATCACAGTTTAACCTTTCCTACTCCTCCTTTTTGTGGCGATGATACAGATGTATGTATTACACAACCATCAATGTTACTGCCACCTTGATATCACAGTTTAACCTTTGCAACACCTTCTTTTTGTGGTGATGATACAGATGTATGTACCCCACAACCATCACTATTACTGCTACCTTGATATCACAGTTTCACCTTGGCTACACCTCTTCTTTGTGGTGATGATACAGATGTGTGTACTACATAACCATCAATGTTACTGTCACCCCGATATAACAGTTTAACATTCTACATCTCCTTTTTATGGTGATGATACAGATGTATGTACAACATAATCATCACAGTTACTGCCACCTTGATATCACAGTTTGACATTCTACACCTCCTTTTTGTGGTGATGATACAGATGTATGTACCCCACAACCATCGCTGTTACTGCCACCTTGATATCACATTTTAACCTTTGCTACTCCTCCTTTTTGTGGTGATGATACAGATTTATGTACTACATAATCATCATTGTTACTGCCACCTTGATATCAAAGTTTGACATTCTACACCTCCTTTTTGTGGTGATGATACAGATGTATGTACCCCACAACCATCACTGTTACCGCCACCTTGATAATACAGTTTAAACTTTGGTACACCTCCTCTTTGTGGTGATGATACAGATGTATGTATTACACAACAATCACTGTTACTGCCACCTTGATATCACAGTTTAACCTTTGGTACACCTGCTCTTTGTGGTAATGATACAGATGTATGTACTACATAACCATCAATGTTACTGTCACCCTATCACAGTTTAACATTCTACACTTCCTTTTTGTGGTGATGATACAGATGTTTGTATTACACTACCATCACTGTTACTCCCAGATTGATATCAGAGTTTAACCTTTTCTAAACCTCCTCTTTGTGGTAATGATACAGATGTATGTACTACATAACCATCAAGGTTACTGTCACCCTGATGTCACAGTTAAACATTCTACACCTCCTTTTTGTGGTGATGATACAGATGTATGTATTAAACAACCATCACTGTTACTCCAGCTTGATATCACAGTTTAACCTTTGCTACACCTCCTCTTTATGGTGATGATACAGATGTGTGTACTACATAACAATCACTGTTACTGCCACCTTGATATCACAGTTTAACATTTGCTACACATCGTTTCAGTGGTGGTGATACAGATGTCTGTATTACACAACCATGACTGTTACTGCCACCTTGATATCACAGTTTAACCTTTCCTACTCCTCCTTTTTGTGGCGATGATACAGATGTATGTACCCCACAACCATCACTATTACTGCTACCTTGATATCACATTTTAAACTTTGCTACACCTCCTCTTTGTGATGATGATACAGATGTGTGTACTACATAACCATCAATGTTACTGTCACCCCGATATCACAGTTTAACAGTCTACACCTCCTTTTTGTGGTGATGATACAGATGTATGTACAACATAATCATCACTGTTACTGCCACCTTGCTATCACAGTTTGACATTCTACACCCCCTTTTTGTGGTGTTGATACAGATGTATGTACCCCATAACCATCGCTGTTACTCCCACCTTGATATCACATTTTAACCTTTGCTACACCTCCTTTTTGTGGTGATGATACAAATTTATGTACTACATAATCATCATTGTTACTGCCACCTTGATATCAAAGTTTGACATTCTACACCTCCTTTTTGTGGTGATGATACAGATGTATGTACCCCACAACCATCACTGTTACCGCACCTTGATATCACAGTTTAACCTTTGGTACACCTCCTTTTTGTGGTGATGATACAGATGTATGTATTACACAACCATCACTGTTACTGCCACCTTGATATCACAGTTTAACCTTTGGTACACCTGCTCTTTGTGGTAATGATACAGATGTATGTACTACATAACCATCAATGTTACTGTCACCCTGATGTCACAGTTAAACATTCTACACCTCCGTTTTGTGGTGATGATACAGATGTATGTATTACACAACCATCACTGTTGCTCCCAGCTTAATATCACAGTTTAACCTTTGCTACACCTCCTCTTTATGGTGATGATACAGATGTGTGTACTACATAACCATCACTGTTACTGCCACCTTGATATCACAGTTTAACCTTTGCTACAACACCTTTTTGTGGTGATGATACAGATGTATGTATTAAACAACCATCACTGTTACTGCCACCTTGATATCACAGTTTAACCTTTGCTACCACTCCTTTTTTGGTGATGATACAGATGAATGTACTACACAACCATCACTGTAACTCCAAGCTTGATATCACAGTTTAACCTTTGCTACACCTCCTTTTTGTGGTGATGATAACTTGTATGTATTATACAACCATCACTGTTACTGCCACCTTAATATCACAGTTTAACCTTTGCTGCACCTCCTTTTTGTGGTGATGATACAGATGTATGTACCCCACAACCATCACTGTTACCGCCACCTTGATATCACAGTTTAAACTTTGGTACACCGCTTCCTTGTGGTGATGATACAGATGTATGTATTACACAACCATCACTGTTACTGCCACCTTGATATCACAGTTTAACCTTTGGTACACCTGCTCTTTGTGGTAATGATACAGATGTATGTACTACATAACCATCAATGTTACTGTCACCCTGATATCACAGTTTAACATTCTACACTTCCTTTTTGTGGTGATGATACAGATGTTTGTATTACACTACCATCACTGTTACTCCCAGATTGATATCAGAGTTTAACCTTTTCTAAACCTCCTCTTTGTGGTAATGATACAGATGTATGTACTACATAACCATCAATGTTACTGTCACCCTGATGTCACAGTTAAACATTCTACACCTCCTTTTTGTGGTGATGATACAGATGTATGTATTAAACTACCATCATGTTACTCCAGCTTGATATCACAGTTTAACCTTTGCTACACCTCCTCTTTATGGTGATGATACAGATGTGTGTACTACATAACCATCACTGTTACTGCCACCTTGATATCACAGTTTAACCTTTGCTACACCTCCTTTTTGTGGTAATCATACAGATGTATGTACTACATAATCATCATTGTTACTGCTACCTTGATATCAAAGTTTGACATTCTACACCTCCTTTTTGTGGTGATGATACATATGTATACACCCCACAACCATCACTGTTACCGCCATCTTGATATCACTGTTTAACCTTTGCTACACCTCCTTTTTGTGGTGATGATAATTATATATGTACTACACAACCATCACTGTTACCGCCACCTTGATATCACAGTTTAACATTGCTACACCTCCTTTTTGTGGTGATGTTACATATGTATGTACGACATATTAATCACTGTTAATGCCACCTTGATATCACAGTTTAACCTTTGCTACACATCCTCTTTGTAGTGATGATACAGATGTATGTATTACACAACCATCACTGTTACTGCCACCTTGATATCAGAGTTTAACATTGCTACACTTCCTTTTTGTGGTGATGATACAGATGTATGTATTACACAACCATCACTGTTACTGCCACCTTGATATCACAGTTTAACATTTGCTACACATCCTTTCTGTGGTGATGATACAGATATGTATATTACACAACCATCACTGATACTGCCACCTTGATATCACAGTTTAACCTTTGGTACACCTCCTCTTTGTGGTGATGATACAGATGTATGTATTACACAAGCATCACTGTTACTGCCACCTTGATATCACAGCTTAACCTTTGGTACACCTCCTCTTTGTGGTAATGATACAGATGTATGTACTACATAACCATCAATGTTACTGTAACCCTGATATCACAGTTTAACATTCTACACTTCCTTTTTGTGGTCATGATACAGATGTATGTATTACACAACCATCACTGTTACTCCCAGATTGATATCAGAGTTTTACCTTTGCTAAACCTCCTCTTTGTGGTAATGATACAGATGCATGTACAACATAACCATCAATGTTACTGTCATTTTGATATCACAGTTTAACCTTTGCTACACCTTATTTTTGTGGTGATGATACAGATGTATGTACTACATAACCATCACTGTTACTGCCACCTTGATATCACAGTTTGACATTCTACACCTCCTTTTTGTGGTGATGATACAGATGTATGTACCCTACAACTATCACTGTTACCGCCATCTTGATATCACTGTTTAACCTTTTCTACACCTCCTCTTTATAGTGATGATACCGATGTATGTACTACACAATCATCACTGTTACTGCCACCTTGATATCACAGTTTAACCTTTGCTACACCTCCTTTTTGTGGTGATGATACAGATGTATGTACCTCACAACCGTCACTGTTACTGCCACTTTGATGTCACAGATTAACTTTTGCTATACCTCCTTTTTGTGGTGATGATAATTATGCGTGTATACCACAACCATCACTGTTACTGCCAGCTTCATTATCAGGTTAACTTTAACTACACCTCCTTTTTGTGGTGATGATACAGATGTGTGTAGCCTACAACCATCACTGTTACGGTCACCTTGATATCACAGTTTAGCTTTTGCTACACCTCCTTTTTGTGGTGATGATACAGATGCATGAATTACACAACCATTACTGTTACTGCCAGCTTGATATCACAGTTTAACCTTTGCTACACCTCCTTATTGTGGTGATGATAAAATGTATGTATTACACAACCATCACTGGTACTGCCACCTTGAAATCACAGTTTAACATTTGCTGCACCTCCTTTTTGTGGTGATGATACAGATGTATGTACCCCACAAACATCACTGTTACCGCCATCTTGATATCACAGTTTATCCTTTGCTACACCTCCTTTTTGTGGTGATGATAATTATGTATGTATTACACAACCATCACTGTTACTCCCACCTTGATATCAGAGTTTAACATTGCTACACTTCCTTTTTGTGGTGATGATACAGATGTATGTATTACACAACCATCACTGTTACTGCCACCTTGATATCACAGTTTAACATTTGCTACACATCCTTTTTGTGGTGATGATACAGATGTGTATATTACACAACCGTCACTGTTACTGCCACTTTGACTACACAGTTTAACCTTTGGTACATCTCCTCTTTGTGGTGATGATACAGATGTATGTACCCCACAACCGTCACTGTTACTGCCACCTTGATATCACAGTTTGACTTTTGCTATACCTCCTCCTTGTGGTGATGATACAGATGTATGTACTACATGACCATCAATGTTACTCCCAGATTAATATCACAGTTTAACCTTTGCTACACCTCCTTTTTGTGGTGATGATGCAGATGTATGTACTACATAATCATCATTGTTACTGCCACCTTGATATCTAAGTTTGACATTCTACACTTCCTTTTTGTGGTGATGATACAGATGTATGTATTACACAACCATCACTGTTACTGCCACCTTGATATCAGAGTTTAACATTTGCTACACATCCTTTCTGTGGTGATGATACAGATGTGTATATTACACAACCATCACTGATACTGCCACCTTGATATCACAGTTTAACCTTTGGTACACCTCCTCTTTGTGGTGATGATACAGATGTATGTATTACACAACCATCACAGTTACTGCCACCTTGATATCACAGTTTAACCTTTGGTACACCTCCTCTTTGTGGTAATGATAGAGATGTATGTACTACATAACCGTCAATGTTACTGTCACCCTGATATCACAGTTTAACATTCTACACTTCCTTTTTGTGGTAATGATACAGATGTATGTATTACACAACCATCACAGTTACTCCCAGATTGATATCAGAGTTTAACCTTTGCTAAACCTCCTCTTTGTGGTAATGATACAAATGTATGTACTACATAACCATCAATGTTACTGTCACCCTGATGTCACAGTTTAACATTCTACACCTCCTTTTTGTGGTGATGATACAGATGTATGTACCCTACAACCATCACTGTTACCGCCATCTTGATATCACTGTTTAACCTTTTCTACACCTCCTCTTTATAGTGATGATACCGATGTATGTACTACACAACCATCACTGTTACTGCCACCTTGATATCACAGTTTAACCTTTGCTACACCCCCTTTTTGTGGTGATGATACAGATGTATGTACCTCACAACCGTCACTGTTACTGCCACTTTGATGTCACAGATTAACTTTTGCTATACCTCCTTTTTGTGGTGATGATAATTATGCGTGTATTCCACAACCATCACTGTTACTGCCAGTTTCATATCACAGGTTAACTTTAACTACACCTCCTTTTTGTGGTGATGATACAGATGTGTGTAGCCTACAACCATCACTGTTACGGTCACCTTGATATCACAGTTTAGCTTTTGCTACACCTCCTTTTTGTGGTGATGATACAGATGCATGAATTACACAACCATTACTGTTACTGCCACCTTGATATCACAGTTTAACCTTTGCTACACCTCCTTATTGTGGTGATGATAAAATGTATGTATTACACAACCATCACTGGTACTGCCACCTTGAAATCACAGTTTAACATTTGCTGCACCTCCTTTTTGAGGTGATGATACAGATGTATGTACCCCACAAACATCACTGTTACCGCCATCTTGATATCACAGTTTAACCTTTGCTACACCTCCTTTTTGTGGTGATGATAATTATGTATGTATTACACAACCATCACTGTTACTCCCACCTTGATATCAGAGTTTAACATTGCTACACTTCCTTTTTGTGGTGATGATACAGATGTATGTATTACACAACCATCACTGTTACTGCCACCTTGATATCACAGTTTAACATTTGCTACACATCCTTTTTGTGGTGATGATACAGATGTGTATATTACACAACCATCACTGTTACTGCCACTTTGACATCACAGTTTAACCTTTGGTACATCTCCTCTTTGTGGTGATGATACAGATGTATGTACCCCACAACCGTCACTGTTACTGCCACCTTGATATCACAGTTTGACTTTTGCTATACCTCCTCCTTGTGGTGATGATACAGATGTATGTACTACATGACCATCAATGTTACTCCCAGATTAATATCACAGTTTAACCTTTGCTACACCTCCTTTTTGTGGTGATGATGCAGATGCATGTACTACATAATCATCATTGTTACTGCCACCTTGATATCAAAGTTTGACATTCTACACTTCCTTTTTGTGGTGATGATACAGATGTATGTATTACACAACCATCACTGTTACTGCCACCTTGATATCAGAGTTTAAAATTTGCTACACATCCTTTCTGTGGTGATGATACAGATGTGTATATTACACAACCATCACTGATACTGCCACCTTGATATCACAGTTTAACCTTTGGTACACCTCCTCTTTGTGGTGATGATACAGATGTATGTATTACACAACCATCACAGTTACTGCCACCTTGATATCACAGTTTAACCTTTGGTACACCTCCTCTTTGTGGTAATGATAGAGATGTATGTACTACATAACCGTCAATGTTACTGTCACCCTGATATCACAGTTTAACATTCTACACTTCCTTTTTGTGGTAATGATACAGATGTATGTATTACACAACCATCACTGTTACTACCAGATTGATATCAGAGTTTAACCTTTGCTAAACCTCCTCTTTGTGGTAATGATACAAATGTATGTACTACATAACCATCAATGTTACTGTCACCCTGATGTCACAGTTTAACATTCTACACCTCCTTTTTGTGGTGATGATACAGATGTATGTATTACACAACCATCACTGTTACTCCCAGCTTGATATCACAGTTTAACCTTTGCTACACTTCCTCTTTATGGTGATGATACAGATGTGTGTACTACATAACCATCACTGTTACTGCCACCTTGATATCACAGTTTAACCTTTGCTATACCTTATTTTTGTGGTGATGATACAGATGTATGTACTACATAACCATCACTGTTACTGTCACCTTGATATCACAGTTTAACCTTTGCTACAACTCCTTCTTGTGGTGATGATACAGATGTATGTATTAGACAACCATCACTGTTACTGTCACCTTGATATCACAGTTTAACCTTTGCTACAACTCCTTTTTGTGGTGATGATACAGATGAATATACTACATAACCATCACTGTAACTCCAAGCTTGATATCACAGTTTAACCTTTGCTACACCTCCTTTTTGTGGTGATGATACAGATGTATTTATTACACAGCCATCACTGTTACTGCCACCTTGATATCACAGTTTAACCTTTGCTACACCTCCTTATTGTGGTGATGATACAGATGTATGTACTACATAACCATCACTGTTACTGTCACCTTGATATCACATTTTAACCTTTGCTACAATTCCTTTTTTTTGGTGATGATACAGATGTATGTACTACACAACCATCACAGTTACTCCAACCTTGATATCAGAGTTTAGCATTCTATGCCTCTTTGTGGTGATCATACAATTGTGTGTACTACACAACTACACTGTTACTGGCACCCTGATATCACAGGTTAACATTCTACACCTCTTTGTGGTGATACAGATGTGTCGACTACACAACCATCACTGTTACTGTCACCCTGATATAACAGTTTAACATTCTATGCCTCTTTGTGGTGATGATACAAATGTGTGTAGTACACAATTACACTGTTACTGCTACCTTGATATCACAGTTTAACCTTTGCTACACCTCCTCTTTGTGGTGATGATACAAATGTATGTATTACACAACCATCACTTTTACTTCCACCTTGATATCACAGTTTAAGATTCTACACCTCCTTTTTGTGGTGATGATACAGATGTGTGTACTACACAACCATCACTGTTACTGCTACCTTGATATCACAGTTTAAGATTCTACACCTCCTTTTTGTGGTGATGATACAGATGTGTGTACTACACAACCATCACTGTAACTGCCACCTTGATATCACAGTTTATAAATCTACACTTCTTTGTTGTGATGATACAGATGTATGTACTACACAACCATCACTGTTACTGCCACCTTGATATCACAGTTTAACCTTTGCTACACCTCATTTTTGTGGTTATGATACAGATGTCTGTATTACACAACCATCACTGTTACTGCCACCTTGATATCACAGTTTAACCTTTGCTACACCTCCTTTTTGTGATGATTTTACATATGTATGTACCCCACATTCATCACTGTGAATGCCACCTTGATATCACAGTTTAACCTTTTTCTACACCTCCTTTTTGTGATGATGATACAGATGTATGTACTACACAGCCATCACTGTTACTGCCACCTTGATATCACAGTTTAACCTTTGCTACACCTCCTCTTTGTGGTGATGATACAGATGTATGTATTACACAACCATCACTGTTACTGCCGCCTTGATATCTCAGTTTAACCCTTGCTACACCTCCTTTTTGTGGTGATGATACAGATGTATTTATTGCACAACAATCACTGTTACTGCCACCCTGATATCACAGTTTAACCTTTGCTACACCTCCTCTTTTTGGTGATGACACAGATGTATGTATTACACAACCATCACTGTTACTGCCACCTTGATATCACAATTTAACCTTTGCTACACCTCCTTTTTGTGGTGATGATACAGATGTATGTATTACACAACCATCACTGTTACTGCCACCTTGATATCACAGTTTAACCTTTGCTACACGTCCTCTTTGTAGTGATGATACAGATGTATGTACCACACAACAATCAGTGTTATTGCTACATTGTTTCCATTTATATCACACTAGCCACGGTTTATCATACCTCATTGGCAGAAATAATTTCATCGTCATTTTTATTTTAATACAGTTAACATGTACTGTTTGAACAGGGTTATTCGGTATAACTGACCTTCAAACAACAACAGACATGTCTGGAAAAATCTGTTACTAGACTGTGGTTTCATCTTTTCAGTGGTATAAAGGTGTTTTAAAAATATCTTCAGTGTCTCCAAACAAAATAGATGTTATCAGTCTTAGCATGGCAAAGTGCAATCAAGGGTAGCATTTTACAGTTGAAATGTTTCTTTACTCTATACATACCCAAAGTTTGGATATTGGTATTTCACTGGAAATTCATATTTTCCTAAATCTAAAAAAGATGTAAGTGTAGTCTGTAGGGAGCATAGCTAAAAAATTACAGAACTTCCAATATAAGTATTTTAGATCAGAAATCTAGAAGGATCAACTACAATGGTGAAAAATATCCTCCTTTCATGAAAAACTGCACCTATTTTACATTTTCTCAAAAATTCCTCTTCATAGTTTTGAATTATCTCATATTTTCATGGCTACTAGTACAATTTATATTTACATTTTCTGTGAATAGCCTCTCGCATGCTCTATCTTCTGGTTTAATCAAATTTTGTATTCCTAGTGAAACAAGATAGAGAAGACAAAGAATTACAAAAATTAAAGCTTGATAAACATAGAAAATGTGGAATAACTTTTTGGTAACTATTTCTCACATTAGTTTTTGCTCTTCATTTCAAATTTCATATATTTTATAATTTTAAAGTGTTTATTGCTGCTCATTTGAGTGTAGCAGAGCCTGAATTGCAACAACTAACTCCGAAGAATGGCTACTGATTTGTTGAATGACCAATTTCTTACCAATGTAATCACTAAAGTTATTGTATAATTTTAGGCTTTAATGGACGACTTTCAAATTAATAAAGGATGTTTTCTTAACTGTAGTTATTTTTAGAGAATTATTTGGAATAAAATCTGTTAAATAAACTGGAAAGCTGATGTAGTTCTCAGTGCATATAACACCCCCCTATGGTAGGTATGAGATTAGCTCACCCAGAGTCCCAAGCCCCAACTCCTTCTGTGGGCAACCTCTGAGTGGTGAGGGTGTCATTTGGTCCAACTGCCTAACCACCTGTAGGCCATGCATGGAGACCCGTATCGGCGGAAAGGGATATTCTGATTGGTTGAGGGTTGCGTAACTGAGCATGGGCTTATGTCTGAGTAACTGGGGAGTGTGCACGTCCACTGTGGCTTCACCTAAATGGGAGGCTAGGGCTAACCCACTCTTAGTCAATCAGCCTGGACTGGATACTGTGCCACACTCCAGGGTGGCAAGCTTGCAGATGGCGCTTAGAACAAGCCAACTGGAATCTCTATTCCAACTTGACCGTTTTTCAATACAACGACCTCCACTCAGTGGATTGTTTAGTCCAGCACCTTAGCGAGGCAATTATTTGCGCTACTGAGCTTTCTAATCCGCTGTCAACAAGACGTCCCCGTCAATTTCCTGTGACTTGATGGACAGATGAAAGCTTGAATGCCATTCGTGCTCGCAGACGTGCTCTCAAGGTTTTCCAGCAGTGCCCTACTCTCTGTAATCTTATACAATATAAAAGCTGCGTGCTCAAGCTAGGGAAGTTATTAAGGATAGCAAGAAGACACAATGGAGCAACTTTGTAGCATCTTTTACTCGACATACCTCTTCCTCTGTTGCATTGGATAAGTTAAGACGCGTGGCCGGAACAGCGACCCATATACCGATATCCGGTATCAAACACTTGCCGGCACTGTGTTTGATACGTTGGACGTGGCTAACACTATTGGCAGTGCTTTCGCTCAAGTGTCTAGCTCAGAGAACTATTTACCTGAGTTTCTTCCAGTTAAGGCCCAAGGGTTTGCCTTCCGCTCTGGAAAACTTGAAGACTACAATTGCCTTTTTACCATGGCGGAGCTAGATCATGCACTTTCATCTTCGCAAAACTGTGCACCAGGGTCAGATGGTATCCACGTCCAAATGTTACAGCATCTCTCTCCTGAAGGTAAGGCTATCCTGCTCGAGGTCTATCTGGGTGAATGCGTCTTTCTCAGCTCAGTGGCGGGAGGCCATCATCATACCTGTTTTAAAACCTGGAAAGGACCGTATCCTTCCTTCCAGTTACCCACCTATTTCTTTCACCAGTTGCGTCTTCAAAGTTATCGAACACATGATCATTGGACGGTTGCTGTGGCGGCTGGAATCCAACAATCTTCTGACCATCATCCAGTGTGTTTTTGAAGGCGTCGTTCAGCGGTTGACCACCTTGTGTCACTATCGACACATATCATGAACGGCTTTCTTCAGAATGGTCAGACGGTCGGGATCTTTTTTGATCTCGTGAAGGCTTATGAACGTTTTGGCATTCAGGGATTTTACGCTCCCTCCACAACTGGAATATACGTGGACGCCTACCGGTGTTCCTTCAGGTCTTTATGAGGGACCGCGTTTTCCGAGTAGTGGTAGGCTTGGTTTTCTCTCACTATTTTAATCAAGAGAACGGACTGCTGCAGGGCTCGGTGCTAAGTGTGACGCTGTTTGCTCTAGCGATTAATCCCATATTGCAAGGTGTTCCTCCAGGTGTCTCGTCCTATTTGTTCGTGGACGACTTTGCCATCTTCTGCACTTCTCAGCGTATGCCATTTTTGGATCGCCGTCTCCAGCGGTGCTGGGTCAATCTCTATGATTTATGCTCAAAAAAGGGCTTTCGTTTTTCACCTGAAAAGACAATTTACGTTCATTTCTGGCGTAGAAGGTGCCGAATGCCACCTTCCCTTCATCTCGGACCAGATATACTTCGCTTTGCAGATGAGGTGAGATTCCTGGGAATGATATTTGGTCGGAAACTATGCTGGTCATTTCAGGTAGCACAGCTTAAAGCGCGATGTGACCGTTCTCAGTATATTTTACGGATACTAAGCGGCAAATCTTGGGGAGCAGGTTGGACAGTACTGCTGCGTCTTTATCGTGCACTGATCCGATCAAACTTAAGACTATGGATGTATTGTTTATGCCTCAGCACGCCCATCTGTGCTGAGAAAGTTATATACTGTCAATAATCGGGGCATCCGGGTGGCTGTTGGAGCATTTCCAACTAGCCCAGTTGTGGGCCTCTATGCCAAATCTGCCGAAACCCCTCCTCGATGTCGGCGAGATGTTCTTTTATCTAACTATGACTGTAGCTTGAAGTGCATGCCTGCGCATCCATCGTTTACTCCCTTGTTTGATTCCGGATTGGTTGACCATTATAGAAACCTCTTATTTAGTCCAACTCCTGCAAGATTTCGCTTCCGGGAACTGCTTCGAACGCACGGTTGTGAAATGCCTCACATTTTTCCCAAGGTGAGAGGGTTCACCCACCTTGGTTAGGCCCCCCCAGGGGCCTACTACGGTAGGTACGGGTTAGGCGCACCCGGGGTCCCGAGCCACCTTGACTCCCTCTGTGGGCAACCTCAGAGTGGTGAGGGAGCCAGAAGGTCAAAATGCCCACCCACGTGTAGGCCGTGCGTGGAGACCCGTGTCGGTGAAGAGGAATATCCTGGTTGGTTGAGGGTTGCGTACCTGAGCCTGGGCTTCTGTCTTTCAGTAACTGGGGAGGGTGCGCAGCCTAATACACCGCTTTGGTTTCTGATTTGCCTAAACGGGAGGCTAGGGACTAACCCACCCCTAGTCAATCGGCCAGGACTAGGTATTACACCGAACTCCAGGGTGAGTGGGACGGCGAGCCCGCTATATCCCCTGTGTAGCCCTGTCACCCCAGTGGGGTGACCCCTCGTTGGGCTCCGTGGTGGGTGGGGAGCACTGGGGGATGAATTTATACCATTTTTTCTATGGCACCAAAGCAAAAACCCCTTAATAAAGAAGTTGGAAAGGAAGTAGTCGAGTCATGTGGTCCTCGCTACTTGGTCATTCATAGGACACAGGAAGGTAAGAAGTTCCTTACGGTGAGCCCTTTTACTATCCAAAAGGGTCTCGATTGCATTGCTGGTCCTGTTAAATCCTGCGTTCGAGCTCGCAATGGTACACTTCTTGTCGAAGCCAACTCCGCCTCGCAAGCTGCAAGAATACTTAAAGCCACCATGTTAGCCAGCTATCCAGTGAAGGTCGAGGTGCACAAGTCGCTGAACTCCTCCCGCGGTGTAATAACAACCCGCGCGTTGGACGGTTTGTCCATTGAGGAGATCAAAGAAAATCTTCCGACTCAGGGTGTCTCAGCTGTTTATCGGGTACAACGTAAGATCAACGGTGAATTCCTGCCTACTCGTACCCTGTTTCTTACTTTTGATCGGGTTGATCTGTCTCAAAAGATTAGAGCAGGGTATGAAGCCATCGAAGTTAGGCTTTATATACCCAATCCGCTGAGGTGCTTTAAATGCCAACGTTTTGGTCACACTAGTGAGTTGTGTACCGGCAAGTCCACCTGCGTCCACTGCGGTGACATCTCCCACGATGGGGCCTGTGCTTCAGCTCCATCGTGTGTGAACTGTAACGGGGAACACCCATCTAGTTCCCGAGACTGCCCCCGTTTTGCAGAGGAACGAGCGATCCAGGAGATACGGGTGAAAGAGAAGGTGTCCTTCTTGGAAGCCCGGAAGCTCCTGCGACTCCGCCAACCCTCTGCCCCGAGGTCCGGTACCTATAGCTCAGTTGCAGCTAAACCGGTACCGCGTCGGGAAATCGCAACACAGACCGGCGATATGAACGGGGCTACAATTGCGGAAAAGGTTATTTTAGCCCAACCGCTGCCAAAGCCTTCGGCACCTACACCGAAGTTGGTATCAACATCTGCCAAATCCGCCAGCTTAAAGAATAGTCCTGCACACTTGTCACCTAAAGCCTCGACCTCCGGCACTAAAGCTATTAAATTCACGACGTCTTCTGCCCCAGAAAAACAGTTTAAGACCAAGTATGTACGACAAGACTTTTTGAAAGAGAATGTGCAATCTATTACCAAGTCATCTAAAGGTAAGAAAAGTTCACGCAACTCCACACGTGTATCCTCCTCTGAAGGGTCATCTGGGGAGGAGGGCGTGAGTCGGCGACGGCCGTCTTCGCCGATCAGCACATCCAATCGGTTCGAACTACTTGGACCGAAAACTGCTCTTGAAAAAGGGACCTCCCTTGTGGAGGAGATGGACCAGGAGGATTCTGCCGCCACTGCCAGAGGGACAGTGCGGAAACGGCAGGATCGTGCTCCTGAAAATAGTACTAGCCCAACGCCTAAGAAGAACAAATTGAACCGACCAGCTAATCCCAATCTGCAGAAGCGTCTTTCGATTTGAAACTTATCCCATAATATACTCAATGGCTATCCTCCATTGGAACATACGCGGAATTCGACCACATCGACCAGAGCTTGACTTGTTGCTGCGCCAGCATGAACCCTTGGCTGTATGTTTACAAGAGACGAAGCTCCGTCCACAGGACACCGTTACCATCAGGCAGTACTCCTCCGTACGGTGTGATTTATCCCCGGAGGACGGTGTCCCGGCACATGGGGGCACTATGATGCTTATTCGAGATGATATTTTTGCCAACTCCGTACCCATACAATCTGCAATCCAGTCCGTTGCTGTCAGCATTAAGCTACCCTCCGCTTCATTCACCATTTGCAGTATCTATTTGCCTCCATCTGCGAACCTCTCGCACAGCGACTTAGAACACCTCATTTCGCAGTTGCCACCACCCTTTTTATTGGTAGGCGACGTGAATGCCCATCACCCTCTTTGATGCTCTCCTCGGGCTTGTGCGAGAGGTACGCTACTTAAAGACTTCTTGGATAGTCAGAATCTTGCTCTCTTGAACACCGGAGATACCACCTTTCTATCTGACGCATTTCATAGTTTTTCACACATTGACATTGCAATTTGTTCCCCTCAGCTGGCAGTCACCTTATGCTGGAATATCATCTCGGATTTGCATTCTAGTGACCACTTTCCTTGTCGTATTAGTGTCTTGACACCCGTTACATGTTCCACCCGTTCACCTAGTTGGCGCCTAGACCACGCCAGCTGGGAACCGTACTCCCACTTGGCTGAATTTAGCTACGAAGAGCACGACTCTGTGAACCACTTGGTCGAACATCTTACAGGGACCATTCTTTCTGCTGCTGAGCAATCCATTCCGCGTTCGACTGGCTACAGCCGTCGATTTCCGGTACCTTGGTGGACCGCTGACTGTCGGGATGCTATTCGCGCTCGCAGACGAGCTCTACGGGTTTTCCAGCGTTTTCCTACACTGGATAACCTGATACACTATAAACGGATGCGTGCACATTCTAGGCGGGTTATTAAGGATAGCAAAAAGATGTCATGGAATAAATTCGTGGGTTCCTTTAATCGACATACACCTTCCTCTGTCGTATGGGATAAGTTAAGACGTGTGGCTGGGAAACCGAACCATATGCCCATCGCCGGTCTCAAAACACCTACCGGAGCTGTTGTTGATACATTTGACCTGGCGAATACTTTAGGCAGTGCTTTTGCTCAGGTGTCTAGCTCAGGCAACTATTCCCCTGAGTTTCTTACAGTTAAGAACCAGGTGGAATCTCAAGAATTCTCGTTTCTTTCTGGCAACCTTGAGGATTATAATCGCCTTTTCACCCTGGCAGAGCTAGACAATGCACTCTCCTCTTCACGACACTCAGCACCAGGTCCAGATGGTATCCACGTCCAAATGTTGCAACATCTCTCTCCTGATGGCAAAGATTTCCTACTCGAGGTCTATAATCGTGTCTGGGTTGATGGCATTTTTCCAGACAAGTGGCGGGAGGCCACCATCATACCCATTCTTAAAGCTGGAAAGGACCGCCATCTTCCTTCCAGTTACCGTCCTATTTCCCTCACCAGTTGCGTGTGCAAGGTGATGGAACGCATGATCAATGGACGGTTGGTGTGGTGGCTGGAATCCCACAATCTTCTGACGAACATCCAGTGTGGCTTTCGACGACGACGTTCAACTGCTGACCACCTTGTCTCTCTGTCAACTCAGATTATGGACGGGTTTCTTAAGAACAGCCCCACAGTTGGGATATTTTTTGACCTCGAGAAGGCCTACGACACGTGTTGGCGGGCGGGAATATTGCGTTCTCTGCACAACTGGAACATACGTGGACGCCTACCGTTGGTCATTCAGGAGTTTATGCGGGACCGCGTTTTTCGAGTGAGGGTGGGTTCGGTTTTTTCTAACCATTTTATTCAAGAGAACGGAGTGCCGCAGGGCTCGGTACTCAGCGTGACTCTATTTGCTATTGCGATAAATTCCATATCACTATGTGTGCCTCAAGGTGTCTCTTCCTGTTTATTCGTGGACGACTTTGCCATCTTCTGTACTTCTCAGCGTACACCGTTTTTGGAACGCCGTCTCCAGCGGTGTTTGGACAATCTATATGCATGGAGCTCGAAACACGGTTTTCGTTTCTCCGCTGAGAAGACAGTCTGCGTTAACTTCTGGCGCCGTAAGTGGCAAATGCCGCCGTCTCTTCGACTCTGGCCAGATTTACTTCCTTTCGCAGACGAGGCGAGATTCCTTGGTTTGATCTTCGATCGGAAACTTTGTTGGGCACCACAAATAGCACAGCTTAGAGCACGATGTGACCGTTCTCTAAATCTTTTACGGATACTAAGTGGCAAGTCTTGGGGTGCGGATCGGACGGCATTGCTCCGTCTTTATCGTGCTGTGATTCGTTCGAAGTTGGACTATGGCAGCATTGTGTATTCTTCAGCTCGACCTTCAGTGCTCAGAAGGTTAGACACAGTCCATAACCAGGGCATCCGTGTGGCCGTTGGAGCTTTTCCAACGAGCCCAGTTGTTAGCCTCTACGCCGAATCGGGAGAACCTCCTCTGCGTTGTCGGCGTGATGTCCTGCTTGCTAATTATGGCTGTGGGCTGAAGTGTATGCCTGGGCATCCAACTTATCACGCTTTTTTCTCCCCTGAGCTGCACGAGCGATACTGCCTCCGCTCTCTGAGCCCCAGGCCAACAGGTTTTCGTTTCCGTGAGCTTCTACGCCAGCACCATGTTGACATTCCTCGGCTGTTATCCAAGGGAGAGAGTATACACCCCCCTTGGTTACGCGCTACCTCCCATGTCGATCTCGGGATGACGCTCTACGGGAAATCTGTTACGCCTCTTGATAGTATTCGTCGTTGCTTTTTAGAATTTTTATCCAAATACAGTGGCCGTATTTGTATTTACACCGATGGTAGTAAGAGCCCCGACGGTGTAGGATGTGCCTTTGTCACTGGCACCGCAACTTCTACTTACGGCTTGCCTAGTTGCACATCTATATATTCTGCCGAGCTATATGCTATTTATCAAGCCCTTCTGTATATTCGACGTCGAAAATTAGGTGACTGCCTTATTCTTAGTGATTCCCTTAGTGCCCTTCAGAGCATTCGTGAGCTGTACAATTACCATCCTTTGGTGCAGCGCATCCAGGACGTTCTCCACATTTTGCACGCTTCTGGTTTTAATGTGGAGTGCGCATGGATTCCTGGACACGTTGGCTTGCCAGGGAATGACACGGCGGATTTGGCAGCGAAATCGGCAGTCACAGCGCCCAGTGTTACGATTACCCATTCAACAGCAGAAGATTTTAGAGTGGCTGTACGGAGAGCCGTTTTTTCGACTTGGCATGCGGAGTGGTCGGCTCTCCGTGGTAATAAGCTGCGAGAGGTGAAGGACCTCCCTATCAACTGGGTAACCTCCTCTCGTTTATTCCGCCGGGAGGAGGTAGTACTAGCTCGGCTAAGAATTGGCCACTGTATTTTTACGCACAGTTACCTTTTTAAACGTGAACCTGCTCCTGTCTGTGCGCTCTGTGGGGAGGCACAGACAGTTCGTCATGTGTTGCTGGAGTGTGGTCACCTGGTACACATTCGGTCATCTATGGGCATGCCGGCCTCTCTTGCTGAGGTCCTGGCAGATGACCCAAGAGCAGTGGACAGGGTTTTTAAATTTTTAGCAAAACTTTCTTTTACCTTGACGTTTTAGTGTGATAGCAGTTTTTTAACTCTTTTAATTTTAATGTGTTGATTTTAGATGGAGTTTTATATCCAGCTCTGTTTAGAGGGCTGGACCTTTCTGTTACTTCAGTTTCAACTGTGTTAGCTCTTTTACTTGTGTTTTTTTTTTTTTTTCCTTTTTTGGTATTTTTCTTACTGCCTATTGCCAAGTTTTAATCGTAAGGGCGCTTATGACCTCGGCAGTTGAGCGCCCTTAAACACCATTATCATCATCATCATCATCACCTTGGTTAGGTGCTTTCTCCCAGATAGATCTCGGGATCACGTCTTATGCGAAATCTTCTACGCCTATGTTTAGTATCCGTTCTTGTTTTTTAGAATTTTTATCCAAATACAGTGGCCGCAGTCATATATATACCGATGACAGTAAAAGCGCCGATGGAGTTGGTTGTGCCTTTGTCACTGGAACCGAACCATTTACTTTCGGTTTGCCGAGTAGCATATCAATTTATTCTGCAGAGCTGTATGCTGTATATCGAGCCGTTGTATATATTCGCCGTCGAAATTCGGGTGACTGCCTTATAGTTAGTGATTCCCTTAGTGCACTTCAGAGCCTTCGTGAGCTGTACGTTTACCATCCTCTAGCACAGCGCATTCAGGACATCCTCCACATTTTGCATGCTTTGGGTGTAAATGTGGATTGCGCCTGGGTTCCTGGACGCCGGGGAATGAAGGCAGTGTTACCACTAACTTTGAAGATTTTAGACACGTCCTAAGAGCGGTAATAGCGTGTTGGCATGGAGAGTGGTCCGCTCTACGCGGCAACAAACTTAGGGAGGTGAAGGAGCTCCCTATACATTGGGTGACTTCCTCACATCTGTCTCGTCGTGAGGAAGTTATTTTAGCAAGATTGCGTATTGGCCATATGCACTTATTTCAGAGGGAACCGTCACCTGTCTGCTTGTTCTGTGGCGAAGCTTTTACCGTGCGACACGTGTTTGTAGAGTGTGCTCCATTACCACCACTACGAGCCACTCTACGACTGCCGACCAGGCTTTCGCAGGTCCTGGCCGATGATCCCGGAGCGGCTGATAAGGATTTCACATTTTTATTCAAAGTGCCATATGCTTTATGCATCTAGTTTTATTTTGATTTTATGGGACTTGTTGCAGATATTTGAGGATTTTTAAATCTTTTTATCGGTTTTAGACACTATTGTTTTATGTTGCCTCTTGGTTTAGCTATTTTAGTGTGACGGTTTTATCGGCAGCTCTGGATTCGGGCTGGACAGTTATTTTATCTTGGTTTTAGCTTTTTATACTGCCCTTTATCTCTTGTTTTAACTCTGTTTCATTAAAGTCCTTATAGCATCCTTTTATTTCAGGTTCTTGAACTTCTAGTTTTATGTTAAAGGCGCTGATTACCCAGCCCTTTAACCCCATTCATCATCATCATCATCCCCATCCCCATCACAGGCAGGAGATGCAACAGGAGGAAGCTGTCCTCACTGCCAGATGGCCAGTGCATAAACGGCAGATCATGCTCCTGAAAAGAGTTTTAGTCCTATGGTCATAAAGAATAAATTAAACGACAAGCACAGCCCAATATGCAAAAATGCCTGTCTATTAAAAACTTATCCCATAATATAGACCATGTCTATTATACAGTAGAACGTACTCAGAATTAGAGATCGACGAGAGCTTGAATTATTGCTCCGCTAGAATCAGCCGTTGGTCGTATGCTTACAAGAACCTAAGATCCTCTAGATAATGTTACAATCATGCAGTACTGTTCTGTACGCTGTGATTTATCACTAGAAGAGGGCGATCCAGCACATGGAGGAATTATGATGCTTATCAGAGATGGTATATAGACTGAATCTGTTTCCTTCCAGTCTGACATCGAGTCAGTCGCTACAAATATTACACTGCCACCTGCCAAATTTACCATTTCCAGCAAATATCTGCCTCCTCTCATCACCTCTTGCGCACTAACTTAGAGGACATTTTTTCCCAGCTACCATTGCCATTTCCGTTGATAGGGTTTGTGAATTGGGCATTCACCCATTTTGCAGGTACCTTGGGCGTTTGCGAGAGGTGAAATACTAGCCATTTCTTGGACAAGAATAATCTCTGTCTCTCTCCTGAACAGCAGAGAGCCTACATTTCTTTCTGACGCCTTGAATAATTTCTCACAGCTTGTCTGCTTTCCTCTTAGCTGTTTCCTTAAAATGGATTATCATCTCTGATTTACATTCCAGTGACCACTGTCCTATTCTTATTAGTGTCTTACCACAAGATGTATATTCCACATATTTAGCTAGATGGCGCCTAGATCAAGCCAACTGGGACCTTTATTTCCATTTAGCCGTTTTTAAGTACGATGAGCATGACTCAATACAGTTTTTATTTGAATATCTCTCAGTAACCATTCTTTCTGCTGCTAAGCAGTCTGTTTGGCGATCGTCTGGCCATCCTTCTCGATTTCTGTTTCCTTGATAAATGCCCTTCGTGCTCTCAGGGTGTTTTAACATCGCGCAATGCTGGCTCAACTCATAGGTATAAGAAGATGCATGTCAAATCTAGAACAGTTATTAAGGATGGTAAAAAGCAATTATGGAGCAAGTTTGTTACCTCCTTTAATCGACATGCATGTTCCTCGTAGATGACTTTGCGATCTTTTGCACTTCTTAGCGCACTTCTTTTGTGGAATGCCATGTACAGCGGTGCTGAGACAATGCACTGCTGGAGTTTTCGAAATGATTTTCAACACTCTACATAAAATTCTGGTGCCATAGAAGGTGCTTGCCACTATCACTTCAACTTCAGCCAGATTTACTTCCCTTTGTAGATGAGGCGAGATTCCTTGGGTTGATCTTCGATCAAAAACTTTGCTGGTCACCACATATAACGTAGCTGAAAGTGCGATGAGACCGTTCTCTCAATATTTTACAGATTCTGGGTGGCAAATCTTGGGGAGCAGATCGAACAAAGTTGCTGCTCTTTACCGTGCACTGATCTGGTGCAAATTTGACTACGGATACATTGTTTACTCTTCTGCATGACCATTTGTGTTGAGCAAATTAGGCTCTGTCCACAATCAGGGCATCTGTATAGTGGACGGAGCTTTTCCTACCAGCCCAGTTATTAGCCTTTATGCTGAATTGGCAGAACCCCCTCTACCATTTGGAGGGAATATCCTGTTGGATATTTATGACTGTGGGCTTCAGTGCATGCCTTTGCATCCATTTACCCCTTTTTTCAACACCGGGCTTAACGTACTTTACAGAAACTTGTCACTCAGTCCCAGGACTCAGATTTTCGTTTCCGCGAGCTTTTTCAGACACATGATAAAGGTGTATGGGAAATCTGCTACGCCTGTGTCTAGTATCTGTACTTGTTTTTTAGAACTTTTATCCCATTATAGGCCACATTTGTAAATATACTGATGGCAGTAGTGTTGCAACGGTGTTGGATGTGCCTTTGTTACAGGTACCGAATCTTCTACTTTTGGTTTACCGAGTAGCGCATCCATTTATGCTGCTATTTACCAAATCCTTCTGTATATTCGGTGACCAACATTCGGTGACTGCCTTATTCTGAGTGATGCCCTTGCTGCACTTCAGAGCATTCATGAGCTATACAATTAGCATCCTTTGGTGCAGCACATTCAGGACATCCTGCACATTTTGCATGCTTCTGGTGTTACTGTGGAGTGCGTATGGATTCTTGGACACTTTGGCTTACTGGGGGAAGAAGTGGCAGATTTGGCAACAAAATCGGCAGTCACTGAGCCGATTGTTACTGTTCCCAGTGCAACTAAGGACGATTTTAGAGTGGTTTTGTGGAGAGTGATATTTTTGGGCTGGCATGCTTAGTGGTCGGCTCTCTGCAGTAACAAGCTTAGGATAGTGAAAAACCTCCCCAACACCTGAACAACCTCCTCACACCCTTCACGTCAGGAGGAGGTGCACTTGATTCGGTTGTACTTTGGTTACTGTTGTTTTACCCATAGCTACCTTTTTAATAAAAGCGCACTGATGACCTTGTAGTTGAACGCCCTTAAACACTAACCATTTTTAATAGAGATCCTGAACCTGTCTGTCCGCTCTGTGGAGCAGCACTGACAGCGGCACATGGGCTGGTAGAGTGTGCTACTCTAGTAGGTGTTCGCACAACTCCCGCTGCCGACCTCTCTCGCAGAGGTGCTTGGCGATAACCCGAGTGCGATTGACAGGGTTTTAAAATGTTTTAGTTTTATCATCAGGACTTAGTTTTATTTATCATCCTCCTGCATTTTCATTTTCACCTACTTTTATCCCTTTTTATGCTCCATTGTTCCACATTGTTGTCATTTAGTTTTCTAAGGGCGCTGATAGCCTATAAATTGAATGTCCTTAAACCGCAATAAACAATCCTCATCATAAGTGCACCTAGAGACGTTGCTTTTATTGCCACAATGTAAGAGTTGTTTTAGTGTAAAATGTGTTTAATTTAAATGATTTTATTCTTTATACATTACTATTGTGATTAAGTTAATTAATGTAAGTGAAACGTTTATATCTATAGTTGATTAAAAGACTCTTCTTTACAAGCAACTACCTTGTATTAACAGAGATTCTGTTTTCAGATTCTACTTGATGTCAAATCCTTGAATTTTTCAGATTATACACAAAAGCTGTAGCTCATGATAGCAGTGGTAAATCATTATTGTCTTCTGCTGAAGTCTTAGGAAGAGATACAATTTTCTATAATGGAAATGATCATCCTGAATTTGAAAGTAAGGAAAGTGATGTCACAGAAATACCAAATGTAGAAGAATATTCTCACTCAGATCAGTCTGGCAAATGTAGTGATGGAGGAATCTGCCGCAGGACTTTATGCTTGAACCAAAAGGATTTGATGTATAAGAGAGAAAGGCCAAACAAGTGTACAATTTGTGATAAGAGGTTTACTCAGTTCTCTGATTTGGAAATACATAGTTGTATTCACAAGGGTAAAAATCCACATCAGTGTAAATTTTGTAATAAGCAGTTTACTCAGTTGACACATTTGAAAATGCATAATTTGATTCATGAGGGTAACAAGCCTAACCAGTGTAAAACTTGTGATCGGCGCTTTATTCGGTTTTCAGATTTAAAAAGGCATAATTTGATTCATGAGGGTAAGAAACCACACCAATGTAAAAGCTGTGATAAAAGTTTTTCTCAGTTATCACATTTGAAAGTGCATAAGTTGATTCATGAAGGTAAGAAGCCACACCAGTGCAAAGCATGTGACAAGAGCTTTACTCATTTATCAAGCTTGAAAAACCATAATTTTATTCATGAGGGTAAGAAACCACATCAGTGTGAAAATTGTGATAAGAGTTTTACTCGGTTAACAAGTTTAAAAACACATAATTTGATTCATGAGGGTATGAAACCACACCAATGTAAAACTTGTGATAAAAGCTTTACATGGTTATCAAATTTGAAAGTGCATACTTTGAGTCATGAGGGTAATAAGCATTACCAGTGTAAAACTTGTGATAAGAGATTTACTCGGTTATCACATTTGAAATTGCATAATTTGATACATGAGGGTAAGAAGCCATACCAATGTAAAACTTGTGATAGGAGGTTTAGTAGGTTGGCATATTTTAAAGTGCATAATTTGATCCATGAGGGTAAGAGGCCACACCAGTGTAAAACTTGTGGTAAGAGCTTTACTCAATTGTCAAATTTGAAAAGACATACCTTGCTTCATCGGTCTCATTAAGTTATACTGTGAACCTATGTTCTTGTATTGTTGTACAGCTTACAAAAGGCATAATTTAAATCGCGAAGGGAGAACCTCACAAAATAAAGACATTTGTCAGAAGTTCAGTACTTTGTCACCTCTAAATTAAAACCTACCTTGCAAGATGAAACATCTCTACACATATCAGAAGCCATGATGACTTCTTAGAGAATTACAGTAGACAATATCAATAGGAAGCAAAAGTTACACGATGTAATCGTTTCATCAATATTTCTGTATTAATTTCTGCTCATTTTACTTTAATGCTATAAGTGTTAAGCTATAAGGGATGTTTTGTGTTAACTAAGAGGTTATAGTATACATCAGGCTCAGATAATATATGTAACTGACACTCATCTTGGAATTACAAACTTGTACAGTAGAATAAACAAATCCTGTACATATGTAATTTTTTTTAAATGTTTCACAAGTAATCTACATAAGTAACATATGCTTAACTCTTTGCCTTCTGTTGTGAAATGTTTACCATAATAATTTCATATACTCAAAGTCGCAGGTTAAAACCCGGTAAAAGACAATGGAGTTTTTTTGGGCATAAAAATTCTTAGCATGGCTTCATTCAGAAGTGAAGTAAAGATGTTGGTCCAGTATCATAGATTTATGACATGTAAATTATGGCATCTGAAGCTTGAAAAAGATGCTTCTGAGCAAAATTAAGCGGTCTTTCACGCCCAGTATTGAATATGACACTGAGAACCACAGCAATTGAAGAGTATCCAAAAATAAAACTCCATTTGCAACGATGATTCATAATCACAAATTTAGATCTTCTCTTAGGTTTTGATTTATGTGGTTTTGCTTAATGCTGCTGAAACTGGTAAAATCTGATGTTTAGGTTCAATATGTGCACAGGATGCATGACATAACCCACTTTGTTATTGTGGGGTTGTATATCTGTCTTGTACTCAAGTTGCAAGTTTGAACCTCAGTTAGAAGTAATTGGGATAAGCCCACCTTGGTAGTGTGAGAGTAGCATATCTGCCTTATATTCAACAGGTTGCAAGTTTGAATGTAGCTCATAGTTACTCGGATAAGCTTTTGATGAAGTTTATTTCTGTTATCCTGATAAGCCAAATGTCCAGTAAGTTTAAGCTCCATAGACTCCCAGATTCTATGAGCATAATTTCAGCGATTTTATTCATTTATTCATTATCACCAAAGGATATAAGAGTTAGATTTTTCAAAAACCTTTTTTTTTCTTTCTTGTTTTGTTCTAAAAATAACTAAATGAAATAAGAACTGAAGCTTTCCTGGTGACATATTACTTCAAAATCTTCTCAGGTTTCTAACCTGGTAAAAACTTGGCTTGATACCGATGTTTCAAAGAATTGCATCTTCCTCGTCTTCAGGGTGAACTGATGGATTGAGCTTGCTGAACACTGTATAGAACAAAGTCACAAAGCTAATTTTACCAATACCAAGATAGCGGCAAAGTGTTCCAGCTACTGGGAAAGGAGAGTAAAAGAAGATTTAGTCATCTCATCTTTAACAAATAATCTAAATCGCGATTCTGGCCTTCAACTAAGTTCAGCATGGACACTTTTTTTTTTTTTTTTTTTTTTTTTAAATTACGCATTCAACTCCAGCCGAAGTGCAATGGCTGGGAGGATATGTGGGACTCTCCGCCCTGCTGCGGCATACCCACTAAAAAAACCCTCCACGTTATATCACGTAGTTTGCTGTATTTCACCGTGCTCGAAGCTTTGCGCGGTCCCGCAATTGCACCCGCGGTAGTACGTGGAATTTAGGATGATGCCGCACTATGTGCGGCAGCGGGTAAAAGGTTCTTTCTAGGCTACAGCCATGAAACCTGACTGCAGCCTAGGGAATTAAAGGTGATACTGAGAAGGAATGTAGGTGAAGGCTGTGCAGGAGTTTAGGTGGTGAACCTATAAGTGAATCTGACGATTCATGTAGTCATGTGCGAACTTTGACCCCGCTACCCTGGTTTTCGAACGGAGTTGGACAGGAGCGTTCCGGAGTTCAGTGTTGTGTCTGTGCCCCTCAGCTTGTGCAGGAGGAAGAGCGCTGTTGTGCTGGCGGTTTGATCGGAATAACTCGGCGGAGTAGGGAGCCTGCTGCAGGAGAACCTGCTTGAGCTGCGTTGAGATGCCTTCTACACGTGCTGACAAGTCAGCTGATGTAGACTGCAATGTTGTGATCGCTGTGGTGGTGAAAGCTTGTAACTCCTGAAGCTTCTCGTGTAAGACGCTGGAGAATGCCTCTTCTAGCGCAGCTAAGCGGGCGCCGACGTTAAGGATCTCCGCGTGGAGGTCCTCAATGGCATCCCGCGTCGCTGCGTCAGTTGAGGGTTCAGGCGGTGTGGCGTCGGCGTTGTAGTTCTGCGGTGGTGTCTTCCTAGTCCTCGGGTATTGAGGGCGCTGGGATTGTCCGGTGAAGTGTCCTGTGCCACGACAGGTGGCACAGAACCGGCGGCGGTGACGAAGATCATGGCCTGTACAGTCTGCGGTGGCGGAGTTGGCACCACAAAAGAGGCACCGCGGCGGAGAGGTACACGCTTCTGCCGTGTGTCCGAAGGCACAGCAGCGTCTGCAGGGCCTATGTCGTTCTCTTTGGCTTGCCTCAACAACAAGAAGTTGCCCTAACAAGGGCAACCCAGTCGCAAAGGCAGCCTCCAGATCTGCACGATCCCGCAGCTCGACCCTCATCAGTGGTGTTGGTCCCCGGCCGTTGACGATGCGAGTAGCCCTCATGCATTAGGGCCACTGCGACTTCGCTGCGGCGGTGAAGAGCCGGGTGGAAAGGTCCCTTGGGACCCCCCGAACCACGGCGCTGAACCGGGGAGTGAAGCTCTGCGCAGTTGCCGACTGCGACTGCAATCGCCGAGGTGAAGCGCTGCTAGCGGTCGGCGAAGTAACGAGGCTGGCGGAGGCGATTCAATCAAGGCAGGAGTTGCCTCGGGTATCGCCGTCGATGTTGAAGTAATTCTCGCGGCGAAGGTGGCCTTCCTAGAGGCTGCGGCTCAGCGTTGTTTGCTCTTCCCCATCGATACAGAAGACGATGGACATCGATGTTACAGAACCTTAACAACTACCAACAGTATTCCAAGGCTTGTTTTCTAGCAGGTCTGTGCTCAAACACAAAACAGTAGCCTATAACTGCTGAATATAGTTTTCATAGCCGAGCACATCCACTACCAGGGGCCTACTACGGTAGGTACGGGTTAGGCGCACCCGGGTCCCGAGCCACCTTGACTCCCTCTGTGGGCAACCTCAGAGTGGTGAGGGAGTCAGTAGGTCAAAATGCCCACCCACGTGTAGGCCGTGCGTGGAGACCCGTGTCGGTGAAAAGGAATATCCTGGTTGGTTGAGGGTTGCGTACCTGAGCCTGGGCTTCTGTCTTTCAGTAACTGGGGAGGGTGCGCAGCCTAATACACCGCTTTGGTTTCTGATTTGCCTAAACGGGAGGCTAGGGACTAACCCACCCCTAGTCAATCGGCCAGGACTAGGTATTACACCGAACTCCAGAGTGAGTGGGACGGCGAGCCCGCTATATCCCCTGTGTAGCCCTGTCACCCCAGTGGGGTGACCCCTCGTTGGGCTCCGTGGTGGGTGGGGAGCACTGGGGGATGAATTTATACCATTTTTTATGGCACCAAAACCAGAACCCCTTATTTTAAATGCAAACGTTGGAAAGGAAGTAGTCGAGTCATGTGGTCCTCGCTACTTGGTTATTCATAGTACAGAGGAAGGTAAGAAGTTCCTTACGGTGAGCCCTTTTACTATCCAAAAGGGTCTCGATGCCATTGCTGGTCCGGTCAAATCTTGCGTTCGAGCTCGCAACGGTACACTTCTTGTCGAAGCCAACTCCGCCTCGCAAGCTGCAAGGATACTTAAAGCCACCATGTTAGCCAGCTATCCAGTGAAGGTCGAGGTGCACAAGTCGCTGAACTCCTCCCGCGGTGTAGTAACAACCCGCGCGTTGGACGGTTTGTCCATTGAGGAGATCCAAGAAAATCTTGCGACTCAGGGTGTCTCAGCTGTTTATCGGGTACAACGTAAGATCAACGGTGAATTCCTGCCTACTCGTACCCTGTTTCTTACTTTTGATCGGGTTGATCTGCCTCAAAAGATTAGAGCAGGGTATGAAGCCATCGAAGTTAGGCCTTATATACCCAATCCGCTGAGGTGCTTTAAATGCCAACGTTTTGGTCACACTAGTGAGTTGTGTACCGGCAAGTCCACCTGCGTCCACTGCGGTGACACCTCCCACGATGGGGCTTGTGCTTCAGCTCCATCGTGTGTGAACTGTAACGGGGAACACCCATCTAGTTCCCGAGACTGCCCCCGTTTTGCAGAGGAACGAGCGATCCAGGAGATACGGGTGAAAGAGAAGGTGTCCTTCTTGGAAGCCCGGAAGCTCCTGCGACTCCGCCAACCCTCTGCCCCGAGGTCCGGTACCTATAGCTCAGTTGCAGCTAAACCGGTACCGCGTCGGGAAATCGCAACACAGACCGGCGATATGAACGGGGCTACAATTGCGGAAAAGGTTATTTTAGCCCAAGCGCTGCCAAAGCCTTCGGCACCTACACCCAAGTTGGTATCAACATCTGCCAAATCCGCCAGCTTACAGAATAGTCCTGCACACTTGTCACCTAAAGCCTCGACCTCCGGAACTAAAGCTATTAAATTCACGACGTCTTCTGCCCCAGAAAAACAGTTTAAGACCAAGTATGTACGACAAGACTTTTTGAAAGAGAATGTGCAATCTATTACCAAGTCATCTAAAGGTAAGAAAAGTACACGCAACTCCACACGTGTATCCTCCTCTGAAGGGTCATCTGGGGAGGAGGGCGTAAATCGGCGACGGCCGTCTTCGCCGATCAGCACATCCAATCGGTTCGAACTACTTGGACCGAAAACTGCTCTTGAAAAAGGGACCTCCCTTGTGGAGGAGATGGACCAGGAGGATTCTGCCGCCACTGCCAGAGGGACAGTGCGGAAACGGCAGGATCGTGCTCCTGAAAATAGTACTAGCCCAACGCCTAAGAAGAACAAATTGAACCGACCAGCTAAACCCAATCTGCAGAAGCGTCTTTCGATTTGAAACTTATCCCATAATATACTCAATGGCTATCCTCCATTGGAACATACGCGGAATTCGACCACATCGACCAGAGCTTGACTTGTTGCTGCGCCAGCATGAACCCTTGGCTGTATGTTTACAAGAGACGAAGCTCCGTCCACAGGACACCGTTACCATCAGGCAGTACTCCTCCGTACGATGTGATTTATCCCCGGAGGACGGTGTCCCGGCACATGGGGGCACTATGCTGCTTATTCGAGATTATATTTTTGCCAACTCCGTACCCATACAACCTGCAATCCAGTCCGTTGCTGTCAGCATTAAGCTACCCTCTACTTCATTCACCATTTGCAGTATCTATTTGCCTCCATCTGCGGACCTCTCGCACAGCGACTTAGAACACCTCATTTCGCAGTTGCCACCACCCTTTTTATTGGTAGGCGACGTGAATGCCCATCACCCTCTTTGGGGCTCTCCTCGGGCTTGTGCGAGAGGTACGCTACTTAAAGACTTCTTGGATAGTCAGAATCTTGCTCTCTTGAACACCCGAGACCCCACCTTTCTATCTGACGCATTTCATAGTTTTTCACACATCGACATTGCAATTTGTTCCCCTCAGCTGGCAGTCACCTTATGCTGGAATATCATCTCGGATTTGCATTCTAGTGACCACTTTCCTTGTCGTATTAGTGTCTTGACACCCGTTGTATGTTCCACCCGTTTACCTAGTTGGCGCCTAGACCACGCCAGCTGGGAACTGTACTCCCACTTGGCGGAATTTAGCTACGAAGAGCACGACTCTGTGAACCACTTGGTCGAACATCTCACAGGGACCATCCTTTCTGCTGCTGAGCAATGCATTCTGGCTACAGCCGTCGATTTCCGGTACCTTGGTGGACCGATGACTGTCGGGATGCTATTCGCGCTCGCAGACGAGCTCTACGGGTTTTCCAGCGTTTTCCTACACTGGATAACCTGATACACTATAAACGGATGCGTGCACATTCTAGGCGGGTTATTAAGGATAGCAAAAAGATGTCATGGAATAAATTCGTGGGTTCCTTTAATCGACATACACCTTCCTCTGTCGTATGGGATAAGTTAAGACGTGTGGCTGGGAAACCGAACCATATGCCCATCGCCGGTCTCAAAACACCTACCGGAGCTGTTGTTGATACATTTGACGTGGCGAATACTTTCGGCAGTGCTTCGCTCAGGTGTCTAGCTCAGGCAATTATTCACCTGAGTTTCTTACAGTTAAGAATCAGGTGGAATCTCAAGAATTCTCGTTTCTTTCTGGCAACCTTGAGGATTATAATCGCCTTTTCACCCTGGCAGAGCTAGACAATGCACTCTCCTCTTCACGACACTCAGCACCAGGTCCAGATGGTATCCACGTCCAAATGTTGCAACATCTCTCTCCTGATGGCAAAGATTTCCTACTCGAGGTCTATAATCGTGTCTGGGTTGATGGCATTTTTCCAGACAAGTGGCGGGAGGCCACCATCATACCCATTCTTAAACCTGGAAAGGACCGCCATCTTCCTTCCAGTTCCCGTCCTATTTCCCTCACCAGTTGCGTGTGCAAGGTGATGGAACACATGATCAATGGACGGTTGGTGTGGTGGCTGGAATCCCACAATCTTCTGACGAACATCCAGTGTGGCTTTCGACGACGACGTTCAACTGCTGACCACCTTGTCTCTCTGTCAACTCAGATTATGGACGGGTTTCTTAAGAACAGCCCCACAGTTGGGATATTTTTTGACCTCGAGAAGGCCTACGACACGTGTTGGCGGGCGGGAATATTGCGTACTCTGCACAACTGGAACATACGTGGACGCCTACCGTTGGTCATTCAGGAGTTTATGCGGGACCGCGTTTTTCGAGTGAGGGTGGGTTCGGTTTTTTCTAACCATTTTATTCAAGAGAACGGAGTGCCGCAGGGCTCGGTACTCAGCGTGACTCTATTTGCTATTGCGATAAATTCCATATCACTAAGTGTGCCTCAAGGTGTCTCTTCCTGTTTATTCGTGGACGACTTTGCCATCTTCTGTACTTCTCAGCGTACACCGTTTTTGGAACGCCGTCTCCAGCGGTGTTTGGACAATCTCTATGCTTGGAGCTCGAAACACGGTTTTCGTTTCTCCGCTGAGAAGACAGTCTGCGTTAACTTCTGGCGCCGTAAGTGGCAAATGCCGCCGTCTCTTCGACTCGGGCCAGATTTACTTCCTTTCGCAGACGAGGCGAGATTCCTTGGTTTGATCTTCGATCGGAAACTTTGTTGGGCACCACAAATAGCACAGCTTAGAGCACGATGTGACCGTTCTCTAAATCTTTTACGGATACTAAGTGGCAAGTCTTGGGGTGCAGATCGGACGGCATTGCTCCGTCTTTATCGTGCTGTGATTCGTTCGAAGTTGGACTATGGCAGCATTGTGTATTCTTCAGCTCGACCTTCAGTGCTCAGAAGGTTAGACACAGTCCATAACCAGGGCATCCGTGTGGCCGTTGGAGCTCTTCCAACGAGCCCAGTTGTTAGCCTCTACGCCGAATCGGGAGAACCTCCTCTGCGTTGTCGGCGTGATGTCCTGCTTGCTAATTATGGCTGTGGGCTGAAGTGTATGCCTGGGCATCCAACTTATCACGCGTTTTTCTCCCCTGAGCTGCACGAGCGATACTGCCTCCGCTCTCTGAGCCCCAGGCCAGCAGGTTTTCGTTTCCGCTTCTACGCCAGCACCATGTTGACATTCCTCGGCTGTTATCCAAGGGAGAGAGTATACACCCCCCTTGGTTACGCGCTACCTCCCATGTCGATCTCGGGATGACGCTCTACGGGAAATGTGTTACGCCTCTTGATAGTATTCGTCGTTGCTTTTTAGAATTTTTATCCAAATACAGTGGCCGTATTTGTATTTACACCGATGGTAGTAAGAGCCCCGACGGTGTTGGATGTGCCTTTGTCACTGGCACCGCAACTTCTACTTACGGTTTGCCTAGTTGCACATCCATATATTCTGCCGAGCTATATGCTATTTATCAAGCCCTTCTGTATATTCGACGTCGAAAATTAGGTGACTGTCTTATTCTTAGTGATTCCCTTAGTGCCCTTCAGAGCATTCGTGAGCTGTAAAAGTACCATCCTTTGGTGCAGCGCATCCAGGACGTTCTCCACATTTTGCACGCTTCTGGTTTTAATGTGGAGTGCGCATGGATTCCTGGACACGTTGGCTTGCCAGGGAATGACACGGCGGATTTGGCAGCGAAATCGGCAGTCACAGCGCCCAGTGTTACGATTACCCATTCAACAGCAGAAGATTTTAGAGTGGCTGTACGGAGAGCCGTTTTTTCGACTTGGCAGGCGGAGTGGTCGGCTCTCCGTGGTAATTAGCTGCGAGAGGTGAAGGACCTCCCTGTCAACCGGGTAACCTCCTCTCGTTTATTCCGCCGGGAGGAGGTAGTACTAGCTCGGCTAAGAATTGGCCACTGTACTTTTACTCACAGTTACCTTTTTAAACGTGAACCTGCTCCTGTCTGTGCGCTCTGTGGGGAGGCACAGACAGTTCGTCATGTGTTGCTGGAGTGTGGTCACCTGGCACACATTGGGTCATCTATGGGCATGCCGGCCTCTCTTGCTGAGGTCCTGGCAGATGACCCAAGAGCAGTGGACAGGGTTTTTAAATTTTTAGCAAAACTTTCTTTTATCTTGACGTTTTAGTGTGATAGCAGTTTTTTTTTTTTTTTTTAATTTTAATGTGTTGATTTTAGATGGAGTTTTATATCCAGCTCTGTTTAGAGGGCTGGACCGTTCTGTTACTTCAGTTTCAAATTTGTTAGCACTTTTACTTGTGTGTGTTTTTTTTTTTTTTGTATTTTTCTTACTGCCTATTGCCAAGTTTTAATCGTAAGGGCGCTTATGACCTCGGCAGTTGAGCGCCCTTAAACACCATTATCATCATCATCATCACTACCTATCGGCTCCCTTCTATGCTAACCTGACCTCCACCTTCAACGCCCTCATCCGCGGCCTGGGTGAATATGACTTTGACCCAGGCGAGCTCTACAAGCGCCCCAGACTCACTCTACGCAACTGACACTGTCTTATGAGCAACTGCTCGTTTAATTTGAAAAAAAAAGTTTTCCCCCTCACCCCTTTCGTTACTCTCTCCAAAAACCACCGCTGATGCTCTACATCTCCTAAATTTTCTTTTGGCAAACTGTAAATTCCAAAAACTTACTCTTGAATTTCCTCTCAATTCCCCCCCCCTCTCTCTCTCTCTCTCTCTCTCTCTCTCTCTCTCGCAAACTCCCGCAATTCCTAAACCCATCCCACTGCCAGTAGAGGGCCTAACCCTGAAATGGCAACAGAGGGAGGACCCTGCCAGCACCCGGCAGCCAAGTCGTCGCCTGATCCCCCGTAGAGCATTGGAACCTCAAACACCATTCCAAACTCCCCCCGTTTCATAGTAGAAACGGAAGCTCTTACTCGTATCAGGTTACAACGGCCCACCAACATGAAAATGCGCCGCACTTGCAATTCCGAAATTAAATGGCTCATTAAACACCTGCCTTTCAGAAAGGCCCCTGGCCCCGATCTCATTCCAAATCACGCCCTCAAGCAGCTGCCCCATAAGACCCTCACCACACTGACCTCACTCTTCAACGCCATCCTGGATCAGGGCTACTACCCTACATACTTGAAAAATGCCCTGGTCCTTCACTTCCCTAAGAAAAATAAAGACCAGTCAAACCCTAACAACTACCGCCCCATTAGCCTATTAAACACTCTCAGTAAACTTCTGGAAAAAATTGTCATCAAACGCTTAAACTCCTTCATTCACAAACACAACATCCTGATTCCGGAGCAGTTCGGTTTCAGAGCACAACACTCCACCACACTACAACTGGTCCGAGCCACTGAGCACATTACTCATGGCTTCAACAACAATAAGTCGACAGCAGCAGTCTTCCTGGACATAGAGCGCGCCTTTGATCGCGCATGGCACCCGGGACTCCTGAGGAAACTCCACGACTACAGCATCCCAGACTCCATTATCAAACTTATAGCAAACTACCTAGCCGACCGGACGTTCCAGTCCAAAGTTAATGAAACCCTGTCCTCCCGAAAAGTAATCCGAGCGGGCGTCCCGCAAGGCAGCATACTAGGTCCTCAACTCTTTAACTTGTACATCAACGACATACCAAAACCCCCTCTGCAGACTACTTCATCTACGCCGACGACACGACTATCATGACGCAGTCTGGATCCCCACGACTCCTGACTAACCGACTTCAAGTAGCATTAACGTCTCTAGAGGACTGGCTCACCAAGTGGCGCATTAAAGTGAACACAGCCAAATGTGAAGCCATATTTTTCTCAAAACGGGTCAACCACAGGAGATACGCACGCACACTACAGCCTCTCCAACTATTTGGTAATCTCATCACTTGGACACCAACAGTAACCTACCTAGGCGTTGTACTAGACCAAAGTCTCACCTGGAATAAACACAGAAAGCGAATGCCCAACTAGCAAACATTTACCCTCCAATCCATCTCAACAACACGCTCAAACTTCGTTCAGGCTTAACCCTTTACAAAACACTCCTTCGACCTATTCTCACTTACGCTTCACCAGCCTGAGGCTACGCAGCCCCCAGCCACATCAAAAAACTACAGCAGTTCCAAAACAAAGTCCTACGCCTTATCGCAAAAGTACCAGCCATCACACCGGCGAGTACACTTCACGCGGAACTCAAAGTGCACACCATAGAACAATTCATCAAGATGCTTACCCACGATATGTACGTCCGTGCCACAAAAAGCCACAACCCCCTTATTGCTAATCTTGGCAGATACGACACCACCACAAACAAGCACAAACGCCCACTCTCCCTATTCGATAGGAACCTTTCTGAAACAATCCCACCCGAAGACATCCAAGACTACCTGGACTCCTTGGTCCCAGACTGACACAACAACCACCGTCTCAGCTCACTCCTACACTGACCTCTCCTTCGCAGTTCCTTTTCCACAACTCCTTAAACACTCCAATAATCACCACTATCTCCCTCTTTTCACAGCCAGCCCTCCAAAGTCCCTGCTCTCAGAGGGCGGCCCGGGGTTTGAGGCCCCCCCCCAAACTGTGACCATATACTGACCTGCGCCACTGTACCCGGTACACGAACTTGGACACTCAGGCTGGATGGATTCCTTACGATAACCCTGCTCGACCCCGGATAAGAACCATGGATACGCTCTCAGGGGACCCGGGGGAAGGAGGGCCCCCAACTACCTTCGACACGGCTTGCATCGAGACACGATTGGAACCCACCACTGAATATACAACTTAAATGCACACGTTCAAGGTTTTCTCTAGCATTGTAGATATAGATTCACTAACTTAGATTAAACGTAGACTTTCTAATAACCACCAGACCCTGGCCACACCAGGCTTAATCTACCTCATCCAAACCGTCACTATCCTTCCTCCAGAACCACAGGCAACCACATAATATATTCCCACACACTAAGACACCTAGAGGCCCCTGCTACTTCCCACAGCAACACTCAGGACTTCAGTCCTGTTTTACCCTTCACCCGCTCGTATGCTCGCATACCAGCACTGCATGATACCGTTTACTTACCAGGGTGCATTGGCGGAACCTGACTCAAATGTACGTTTGTAGCGCCATAGACTAACAGCACCCTTCCCAGCCCTTGCATGTCTTTGTATACTAACGGCTTGTGCATGGGGACACGATGTAGCCTTCGAGGATGATCTTTTACGGGCGCGGCGGGTGTGGGGCCGCCCCTTTTGAATAAATAAAAGAAATAACATGAAGAGACAGAGCTAGGTGATATTGTGTTTCTGTGCTTCGTTAACTTTGGATATCTACATTGCCGATACTGCTTTGCCGGTGCGAAAACCTATGTGGTCGAGCGAGTGAGTGTTCCTTCTCCGACCATAGCGTTGGCGCACTGCTGCGTGCGGTATCGTGTGTACAGAAGTGTTTCTCCAAAAGTATCGTGTTAGAAAGTGCCACACACACAACGACGTTTACGCCGTTAAACTAAAGTGGTAGCCTATAACAGATACCGTGTGCTGGTGTTGGTGAATCGTGTGCTGTGCTCGTGTGATTTTACTCCTAATTAAGTCACACACCCAGCCACTCAGTGCAGCAAGGGGCTGTATGCCTTTGTTGCACGGACCGCCAGCAGGCATGGCATCTAACGGTCCCAATGCTGCTGCCGCAAGCCTCCCCAACCCCTCCTCTCTCAACCACCTGGGCAAACTGCTACTGCCAGTCTTCCAATCTCCTCCGAGCCGGCCACGCTCGGCCAGCTGGCCTCTCCACCGCTGCAGGCTAGCGCTGCAACAAACACAGCCAACTACTACAATTCCGACCTCGCCGTCTCCCGGCTCTACTTTGTAAGCGGTGGAGATCTGCAAACCTTTCTGCGTGAACCACTCATCATAGATCCTTCCTTCCCCCTCGCCCCTGAGGCTGCAAGCATTCTCTGGCTTGAAAAAATCGCCAGGTCACAGCATATAACAGAACTAACGGAAACCACCATCAATCACCTGGAGACCGTGGAGGGCGAGCACCACGCCTCCACACCAATCCAAGCCTTTAGGATAATTGCTGCTCACCAGCTGAGGATCAGGGTGATCGATCAATATTTGTTCGATCACGAAAAGTCCCTGCATTCCTCAGCCCAGTGGCAGACTCCTGCCCAGCGACACGTCGCGAGGAGCACCGACCTTCCTCTTCCTCTCTTCCCACCCCCATCTCTAACGCCTACGCTGCCCTCCAGGAGGAGGCGCCCGATCTCTACAAACTGTCGCCAACCGGTGCCTACAAGCGCCGCAAGAATACCCAAGCAACCACAGCTATGGACACCAGCGACGCAGCCGTGCCTACCACCCACACTCCTGCGCAGCAAACTACAACTGACTCACAACAGCCTTACAACCTTTCTAACAGAGGACCCCCAGGGCCCAATCAGTGAGGCGGCCCCCGCCAATATACCTAAAAAAACCCAAAGACGGTCGCACCATCACCTCCGATCCAGGGACAGCCACCTTCAACTTCGAAGTGCGTAACATGAGGGGGACCATGGCTCTTCGGTGCGGCACCCCTGCTGAACATCGCGCCCTCCGCCAGTTCCTTGAATCAAAATCTCTTGAATACATTTGTCACCTGCTCCCTGAGGAGAAAAGCCTACAGCCTACAGCCTACCATCAAGGACTTACCAATCTACATCGAGGCAGAGGAACTCGAGGAGGAACTTCGCCTGAGGGGCCTCCGGGTGGTGAGCGTCAGCCGCCTCCGCACTATCCGGACAGCAGAGCTACTCCCTCACTTCAGAGTAGCTCTCACCAAGTCTCCAGAAGCTGAGGCCATATACAAGCTGGACCGCCTCTTCTCGGCCGTCATCCAGGTGGAGCACTACCGCCCCCCTCCTCGACCCCTCTAGTGCCTCAACTGCCAGAGTTTACTCACAACGCAGCCAGCTGTAAGCTCCGCCCCGCCTCTCCTTCTGTGGGGAGCCTGGACATCTGAGAGACTCCTGCGCCAAGGTCGGGCAAGCTGGTGCCCAGAAATGTTGCGCCAACTGCGGCGACAACCATAGTTGCCGGTATGCCCGGTGTGGCAGGAGGCACGCCTTAAGATGGAAAGCAGAAGACAGAACAACACACCCCTGTCCAGAGTCAACATCCCGCCGAGGGTACCGAACCCCCGGAACCTTTTTCGGAACCCGCTACCCTGGCATTCCTGCTGCCTCCTTCGCAGCAGCTCTCCACCCACCTACATCCACATCCCCACCAAACACCACTGTTGCGCCTGTGGCTCCACTACCGTACCGCCAGCAACCACAGACAAACCCTACCGCTCCACCCACCGCCTCTCAAACCTCACGCCCAGTACCAACTTCCGCACCCAATCCCACTCCCCTCCCGGGGACACCTCGCCCCCCCAGACTTCCAGCAACAGCAAGCACACCATCACTTCAGCCGAAAAAGTCCGCGCCGACCACTTTCGACCCGGCCTTCTTCGAAGTCATATACCGCATCCCGGATCACCTGCAAATACAGTTCTCGGCGGCACTGATCGACGCCCTCACTTCCCGCCCTCCCCACCTTTCCCCAATGAAAATCCTAACTCACACAGTCTTGCAATTCTATCTGCAAAACTATGGCCGCTAATCCTGCTCCTACCCTCTCCCAACTCCTTGTCAGCTCCTGGAACGCCAATGGCGTCCGGAGCAAACTCCGGGAAGCGGCGAACTTCCTCGCACAACAGAAGGTGAAGGTGCTGCTGGTCCAGGAGACACATCTACAACCCCACATGAGAGCGCATATTCCTGGTATGCGCTCTTACCGCACCGACCGACCAGACGAATACGGAGGTACGGCCATCTACGTCGCAGCGGAGATTCCACATCACCAATTTTTCCTGCCACAGATGACCAGGCTGGAGGCTACACGAGTCCAGGTCCAAACGGACAGAGGTCCCCTGAACCTGTACTCTGTTTACTTGCCCCCACACCAACAGATCCCGGAAGCGGAACTCGATCAGCTCTTCAGCTCCCCTGTCGCCACCATTGCGGTGGGGGATTACAATGCCAAGCACGCGGCATGGAACTCCCTCATCACCAACACTAAAGGACGACGCCTGCTCCGGTACACCACAGCCGGGGCAATCCAAGTGCTCTCGCCCTCCTCTCCCACCATCCATTATGGCGACCGGCGTCCAGCTTCCTGGCTGGACATAGCCCTAGTCAAAAACCTCCGTCCTCACCTACGCATTCACAGTGTTCCCGCACTCTCCTCTGACCACTACTCTGTTCTCATAGGATTCCCAGCTAAGCCCTCCTCCAACCCCCCCCCCCGAGAATTTCCGCATCCCAGAAAAACCAAATGGCAAAAATATACGAAACTGATGGAGGAGAAATCGCCGCAGCTTACCTCCGCTTGCACCAACTCCAGTGACATTGATGAGCTTGTCAAGTTCCTGGCGGCTGAGATGGCCTCGGCCATCAAAGCCGCATCACCGAAACCGGCGACGCAAGTTTTTAGTGGCTCTGTCATCCCGCAGCGCATTCTTGCGCTGATAGCCATTAAAAACAGAGCTCGTCGTCGGTACCAGCTGTCCCGGGATCCCAACCGTCGCAGGGAGTACAGACGCCTCCAGGGGCTCGTCAACATCTAGCTGGCCGAGTTCTCCAACGAGAGGTAGGAGGCTCACCTCTCAAATCTACACATCGAGGATGGGTTCCTGTGGAAATCAGCCAAAGCTATGCTGCGGCTGCCTACCAGTAACCCACCCCTTCGGCTCGGCCAGCAGACAGCCCAATACGGCAGAGAAAAGGTGGAACTCCACGCTGCTCACTTGGCCGCCTCCTTCACCCCAGCAGACACCCCCGACTTGGTACACATTCAGCAAGTTCATACCACCGTCGAGGAGTTCTTCCGCCTCCCTCGCCCTCCCGTGGAGGACGTCACCACCAGGGAGGAACTTCTCAGCATCCTCCAGTCGATGTCCCCCTACAAAGCCCCAGGATTTGACGGCATCCCAACTGCCGCCCTCAAAGCTCTACCTATGACCTGGCTCGACGTCTTGGTGGGCCTCTTGAACGACATCCTGCGTTTAGCCTACTTCCCAGCCAGCTGAAAGAAGGCCAAGGTGCTGGCCACCAGGAAACCAGGAAAAGACGCCACCTTGCCGTCGAGCTATCGCCCCATCAGCTTGCTTAGTACTCTAAGCAAGCTGATGGAAAAGGTCCTCAAAATCCGGCTGGAGAACACTCTAGAAGGCAACAACGTGCTTCGGCCGGAACAGTTTGGATTCCAGCGTGGACTCGCCACCCCACCAGCTCCTACGACTGGCGGAGACAGCTCTGACAGCCTTCAACAGGTAGCAGTTTGTCCCCGCCCTGTTCCTGGACATTACGAGAGCATTCTACAGCGTTTGGCATGAAGATCTCCTCTCCAGACTCATACAATATCGAGTCCAACCCCATCTCATACACCTCCTACATTCCTATCTCACCGGCAGGTCTTTCGCCGTCTCCTCCCAAGACATTACTTCCTCCATCCATCCCGTAAGAGCCGGAGTGCCCCAGGGCTGTGTGCTGGAATCCGTGCTCTTCCTCCTCCACATCAATACCTTACCTTCACTGCCAAACTGCGAGCTCCTGCTCTTCGCAGACGACACAGCCATCCTTTCGACGTCCAGGAACCAAGCGGCTGCTACTGAGAGGATACAGCGCTACGCTACGCCGACCTGTTGACCAGTCTGGTTTTCCCGATGGAGGGGACGCCTTAACGGGCAAAAATCCCAGGCCATCACCTTCTGCAGGAGACGGATCCAGCTGATGCCCAACATTCGTATTGGCGGCGAGGATGCGCACTGGCAGTCCACCGACAAGTACCTGGGTGTCCAGCTGGACTCCAAGCTGACATGGAAGCCCCACCTCCAGGAAATCTCGACCAGGGTCAACAAACGCATGGGGATGCTCTATCCCCTGTGTGGCCGACGCTCTACCCTCTCAGTACCCAACAAACTGTTACTTTACAAGCAGATCCTGAGACCAACAATGACCTACGCTTGCCAAGTCTGGGGCGCTGCTGCCAAGTCCAACCTTAAACCCTTGGAATCCCTTCAATCCCGCTTCCTCCGCATAGCCACGGATTCTCCCTGGTATATTCCAAACGCCACCCTCCGCAGAGACCTCAACATCCCGACCATAGCCGAGCACATCCACTACCTATCGGCTCCCTTCTATGCAAACCTGACTTCCAGCTTCAACGCCCTCATCCGCGGCCTGGGTGAATATGACATTGACCCAGGCGAGCTCTACAAGCGCCCCAGACTCACTCTAGGCACCTGACGACTGACGCAACTGACACTGACTTTAGCAGCCGTTCATTTAATTAAAAAAAATGTGTTTTCCCCCTTTTCCCCCTTTCGCTACTCTCTCCAAAACCAACGCTGGTGCTTTATATCTCCTAAATTTCTTTTGGCAAACTCCAAACTCCCAAAATTACTCTCAAATCGCCTTCTAAACCTCTCTCTCTCTCTCTCTCTCTCTCTCTCGCAATCTCCCGTAACACCTAAACCCACCCCACTGCCAGTGTAGGGCCTAGCCCTGAAATGGCAACAGAGGGATAACCCTTCCAGCACCCGGCAGGCCCGTCCTCGCCTCATCCCCCGAAGAGCATATAACATGAAGGGACATGCAGCCTCCTCACACAGAAGCTGCAGGAATTGCAAGCTTCTAAGGCCGCAGCAGCCACCAGACAGCAGACTACAGCCGCCGACCTGTCCACCAGGATCGACGCCCTCGTGCAGCCTCTGAGGCAGGTTCTCCTGCAGCAAGCTGCTTACTCTGCTGAGCTGTTCCAGTCTAAACGTCACCAACCAAACACTGCTCCCCTTCCTGTACTGGCTGAGGGGCACGCATGGCTCGTGGATCCCCGGCAACCAACACAGTGGAAGACTACTGGGAGCTTCGCGGAGCAATTCCGAAGCATATATAATCCGTAAGATCTACGTCCTATTCTCTCCTCAATTTCGACCTCTTATTTCCTTTCCAATATCACCTCTATTGCCTAGGCTGCAGTCAGGTTCCATAGCTGTTAGCCTAGAATTAACCTTTCACCCGCTCCCGCACAACGTGCCGCAGCTTGCTATCTTTCGTCTACTAACGCGGGTGCATTAGCGGCACCGCGCAAAGTCACGAGATCTCAACAAACTACTGTTATAACGTGGAGGGGATTTCCAGTGGGTATGCCGCATGAGGAAGCGGAGAGTCCCACATATCCTCCCAGCCATTGCACTTCGGCTGGGGGTTGAATGCGTAATGCATTTTTCCCTTCCACGGTAAAAAAAATAACAACACTAGAGGGGGTGAGCTTCTTCTTCGACTCGCTAGGATGGCCAAGAAGAGACGGCGCAGACTCGCCGCTGCGAAGGCAGCATCCGACGCCTCTTCCTCGGCAGCCGCCGAGGAGGCAACAGCTCCAACACTACCGGTCCCGGCAAGCCCTGCTTCGCCGGCGGCCGCCATCGCAGGATCGCCGCATCTGCAGCCGCAGTTGCCAACATCACCGACGCCTTCGTCCAGCTCCACGCCGCCGCCACCCTGGTTCAGTGCCGTGGTATGGGGAGTCCCTCGGGACCTTTCCACCCGGCATCTGCTCACCGCCGCGCAGTCGCGGTGGCCTTCTTGCTTGAAGGCCACCCATATATACTGCGACCGGGGACCAACGCCGCTGGTTCGCCTGGGGATGCAGGACCAGGCTAACCTCACTTCAGGGTTGCCCTTGTTAGGGCGACTCCTGGCAGTTGAGAAAAGCCGACAGGAACGCCACAGGCCCTGTCGACGCTGCTGTGCCTTCGGGCATCAGGCTGACACCTGTTCCTCGCCGCCGCTGTGCCACTACTGTGGCTCCAAGAAGGCCACCGCCGAGAGCACTGGGCATGATCTGCGCCGTCGCCACCGGTTCTTTGCCACCTGTAGCTGGCTGGCCCAGTACCCGCTATACCCCAGGAGCAGGCCATCTTCACCACCAGCCCAGATTATACCACAGACATACACATTCACCGTCGCCACACCACTTGCGCCTACAGATTCAGCGACGGGGGATGCCATACAGGACCTCCACGCGGAGATCCTGAACATTGGCGCTCGTTTAGCTGATCTGGAGGAGGCATTCACCAGTGTCATTTCACAGAAGCTGCAGGACCTACAAGCTGTCCAACCGAAGAGCAGGCATCCAAGCGCAGCTACAGCAGCAACAGGCTTACCAACAGCTCCAATCTGCCAAGAGGGCCCCTTCAAGAACCGCACATCAGGTACAACGAATCTAAGGACAGCACAAGAAGCTCTCAGGTTACCGAGAAATGATCGAAGAGACGCAGCGGACTATAGGTAGCACGATTTCCTTCCCACTCGTCCAGTTAACCTGCCCCATAAATTCTCCTTCAAAATCTCCTGAAATCCGACAGGGGGGCAGGCTCGGCCTAGGTCAAGCCTGCCTGCCAGCACTCAACATCTCCTCTGGCGGCCGCACAGCGGGCCAGTTATTACCACCAGTACTACGCGGGTGCAACAGGGGTGCCGCAGAAATCCTTCTCCCTATCCACTCCAGCACCGGTGGAGGTTTTTTAGTCGGTAGGGCCACGTAGCAGAACCCGACACTCCGGACGTGCCCGGGTAGTCTATAAGGTAGATTTTTACTCCACTCGAAAAAAAAAAAACAAAAACACGGCCTCATACACCTCTTACATTCCTATCTCACCGACAGGTCCTTCGCCGTCTCCCCCCACGACATTACTTCCTCCACCCATCCCGTAAGAGCCGGTGTGCCCCAGGGTAGTGTGCTGGGACCCGTGCTCTTCCTCCTCCACATCAATACCTTACCTTCAGTTCCAAACTGTGAGCTCCTGCTCTTCGCCGACGACACAGCCATCTTATCGACGTCCAGGAAGCAAGAGGCTGCTACTGAGAGGATACAGCGCTACGCCGACCTGTTGACCACCTGTTTTTCCCGATGGAGGCTACGCCTAAACGGGCAAAAATCCCAGGCCATCACCATCTCCAGGCGACAGATCCAGCTGATGCCCAACATTCGTATTGGCGGCGAGGATGCGCACTGGCAGTCCACCGCCAAGTACCTGGGTGTCCAGCTGGACTCCAAGCTGACATGGAAGCCCCACCTCCAGGAAATCACTAGGAGAGGACACTACCTGAGGAACCGAGGCCCAGCGAGGACCAGCGGAGGTCTACGAAGGCGGGCGGAGATTCTACGGGCAACGCCGACAGGCAGCCGCGCTCCGCTCCTGCAGTACCGGCGCGCACCGCTCTAAACCGACCCGGCGAGCGAGCGCTCATTGGCCGGCATCCTCTCCGAGACAGCTCCGGCGTTCTACGAAGTAGCTCAGGCTGGGCTAGTAGCTCTACAAAACAGTATAGCAGGGTAGAGAAACAAGGCAGGCGCCTGTTTGTCGCGCTTTTCAGCGCCCTCTAGCTGCTCTTTCTCTTTTTCTTTCTCTACTTTCCTCTATTCTGTTAGTATTTAAGTACCCTTCCGACCCCCTAGCATTAAGGTAGGAGCTGTTTGCTGAAGCCACACACAAAAAGAGCGGTGGTCCAACTCCAGTCAGTGGCTCAGCAGCAGAATATCTAGGCTTTAAAACACTTTTCTCTCCCTTCTCCTTGTAGCTAGCTCTAAACTAAGTTCTTTTAATACACACTTGACTATTCCCTATCATTCACCACCTGCATCATGCCGAAGGTAGGCCGAAGCGATCACCCGCAGAAGCTATCCCCTTCATCTCTGTCAACTACCAAAAAGCCTGTAGTAGCCAAGGAACTGATTATGACAGAGCGATCATCCACCACGTCATGCCGGACGCGCTCATCGGCGCGCAAGCAATGCACCTCTCATACCACACTACCCGGTTCCGCGCCAACTGCACCTGCTCATACTCATAAGTCACCCACTCACAAGACATCTACACACTCCTCACCCAATCATGTCTCACTCACACTCCCATCACCCACACACAGTTCATCCACTCAGCCACAAGCCGTTCACCAATCACCCTCTCATGAATCACCCACACTCACATCATCCACTCAGGAGTCACCCACACTCACATCATCCACTCAGGAGTCACCCACACTCACATCATCCACTCAGCCACAAGCCACTCACAAATTACCTTCTCATGAATCACCCACACTCACATCTCCCACTCATGAATCACCCACACTCACATCACCCACTCAGGAGTTACCCACACTCACATCACCCACTCAGCCACAAGCCGCTTATAAATCACCCTCTCATGAATCACCCACACTCACATCACCCACTCAGGAGTCACCCAGACTCACATCATCCACTCAGCCACAAGCCACTCACAAATCACCCTCTCATGAATCACCCACACTCACATCACCCACTCAGAAGTCACCCACACTCACATCATCCACTCAGCCACAAGCCACTCACAAATCCCCCACTCATGAATCACCCACACTCATATCACCCACTCAGGAGTCACCCACTCACAGCATCCACTCAGCCACAAGCCGCTCACAAATCACCCTCTCATGAATCACCCACACTCATATCATCCACTCAGCCACAAGCCACTTACAAATCACCCTCTCATGAATCACCCACACTCACATCATCCACTCAGCCACAAGCCGCTCACAAATCACTCTCTCATGAATCACCCACACTCACATCATCCACTCAGCCACAAGCCGCTCACAAATCACCCTCTCATGAATCACCCACACTCTCGTCATCCACTCAGCCACAAGCCGCTCACCAATCACACTCTCATAAATCACTCACACTTACGTCACCCACTCAGGAGCCACCCTCACCCACACCACCGAGTCATCCACAAGCCGGTCATCAATCACCCTCTCATGAATCACTCACATCACCCGCTCACATATCACCCACTGCACCATCACCCACTCAGCAGTCACACATCCTCATGCTCACACCAACTGCGCAAGCGTCACCTCCCAACGCTCCACAGGCGCCCTCACATGATGCGGACGTGAATGACTTGAGACCCTCTCCTATACGTCAAGCACGCTCACCGATACCAGAGAGCTATGCAGGCGCGGTTATGACCACACCTAACCCAAACACCAACACATTCACAGACTACAGGGCGGATCTCGCACCTGTGTTTGTTAACAAAAGCCAGTACACACGAATACACATACTCACACAATCCTTTGACACAAAATACACACCCACATAAAGCTATAGGATACACACCGCCCACCGCTCCGGAGACTACGCGATAAAGGTGTTCTGCCTGAAGGACTACAACAAATTTGTTGAGCACCTCAGGAACGAAAAGCTACAGCATTATCTTCTCCAACACCCAGAAAACAGGACCATTAGATTTGTAATTAAAGGACTGTACGCCGAGTTCTCCGGAGCACACATAAAGCAGGCACTGGCAGACCAACAATTTGAGGCCATCAGAGCTGTGCAAATGTGCAGAAGGACTAGGGATAGAGCCCCCCTCCCCATGTTCCTTGTGGAACTGGAGGACACCACAGAGAATAGGCGCATTAGAGGCCTCAAATACCTGGCTCACTTTAGAGTTAGAGTAGAAGAGTACAGGATCGCAGAGGAGCCCAAACAATGCAAGCGTTACCAGATGCTGTGGCACACGCACAGAGAATGTCAGGAACCCCATGAAACCTGCGCCAAATGTGCAGGCCAACACCCCTCATTTAGCTGCAGGTTTCCCCCGGGGGAACGTAGGTTGCGCCCTGTGTAATGCCAGAGGACACGGAGCAACTTGGCGCGGTTGCCCGAGTTACCAGGCCGCACTGAATGGGCCACGACCGAGGGAGCAGCAAAATAGGGCCCCCCGACCCCACCGAGAGCATCGCCAGAATGAGGCTGCTGCTCCCAATAACACAGAAGGGCAATGGTACGTACGTGAACAGACCAGCCCAACCAGAGCCCTTCTTCAGCTGAAGTAAGACGGGTAGTGTTTGACTTGTCTCCAGCTATCCAAGAGTGCACCCCAGCAGCAATAGCATTGAATGTAGCGCATTCAATGTAACTGCACTCACTGTCCGGGAAGCGTTCAACAATGGCGTGGCCCTGAGCGAACTCCTGAACAGTATGGGAGTCTCATCTGCTGTAGGCTGGGAAGCCTTTAAAGAGTACATAAAGTGGCTCCTACAATCAATCTCCGATCCCAAATTCGACGCACTTTACCTTTTCAATTATGTCGCCAGATATCTGCACATACAACCCGCATCAAAGAAATGGCTCTCGCAACAACAGTTAACATTCTATACTGGAACTGCAATAACCTCCAAAGAAAACGCAAAGAACTCACAGATTTCCTTACTAGGAACTCAATCCAAGTAGCTCTACTCAATGAAACCCATCTGGATACAGGAGACAGGTTTACAATCCCTGGATACAACATTTACCGTAACGATAGAAATCGCAGAGGCGGGGGAACGGCTATAGCAATACAGAGCTCCCTAACACACTACCAAAAACAAGTCCCGCAATTAAACAGACTAGAAGCGACAGCGGTCAATGTGCAATTGCACAACACGACTGTCACAATGATTGCGGTGTATAACCAGCCCGGTGACATTAACACGGGGGACGTAGACGTCCTTATGAGAATGGACGCCAAAGTCATAGCCGCAGAAGACTTTAACGCCAAGCACTTCCTATGGAACTGCAGGAATGCCAATGTGGCAGGTAACAAACCTCTGGCATATATAAATAATTCCAATACACTAATAACAGGACCAGAAGAACCCACATATATCCCACGAATACAACATCATCTACCAGATATTCTGGATATTGCGTTACTAAAAGGTATAACCCACGATACGCGGAACACAGTTATAAATGATCTCACGTCCGATCATCTGCCAGTAATACTGGAAGTTGCTGCCCCAGTATCCTTTCGGCCAGAACAGACTAGACCAAATTACAGACTGGCAGACTGGCCCACCTTCGAAGAGGGCATTGACGCGCAAATAAACACCACAGCGGTCACGACGCATCAGACACAGGAGCTAGCGGTGACACAAATTACAAACGCGATACACCACGCCATAGAGCAACACGTCCGCATCAAAAGGTGTACTAGGAATGTCAGAATGAAATTTCCGCAAGACGTCAGGCAAACAGTTAAAGATCGGAATATTGCCCGACGGAAATGGCAACGCAGCCGAAACTTAATTCATCGAAACCAATACGAGGAGCAAAGAATTAGGGTCAATACCCACATCGCCGAATATACACTCAACCAGTGGAACAATACCCTGGAAAACTTGGACCCACAGACCCAATCGGTTTGGAGGATTGCGAAATGCCTCACGCGGACAGCTACAAATATTCCACCTCTCCGAATTGAAGGCCAAATAAAAGAGACGCCCGAGAATAAAGCGGAAGCCTTTGCAGACGCGCTGGAAGGTACCTGCGACCAAAACTTCGCGGTGGACACGGAAAGGTTGGCACTCTCCTTGCGAACAGCACAAACGCACAACAAAACAGAAAAACGAATGCCGGGGAAATTAAATGTCTAATTATGCACCTTCCCAACCGCAAAGCACCGGGACCGGACAAAATCCCAAACATTGTGCTCAAACACTTGCCCCTGAAGGCAATAAAATTGCTTGAGGAAATATTTAATTATACCTTAGAACACGGAAGATTTCCCCTTCAGTGGAAAGAAGCAAAAATTTTGCTTTTCCCTAAGCAACACAAAGATCTCTCTCAGCCCACCAGCTATAGGCCTATCAGCCTTCTAAACACGATGAGTAAACTCTTGGAGAAAATTATACACAAACGACTTAACACATTCATAATCAAGAATAACCTATTGACCAAGGAACAGTTTGGATTTAGATCCAAACACTCCACCACTCACCAACTATTGCGACTAACCGAAAATATTACGAGGGGTTTTAACACCAACCGCTCAACAGGAGCAGTTCTCCTTGATATAGAACGCGCCTTTGACAAGGTATGGCACGTAGGCCTCATACGAAAACTAAGCACGTACGGAGTGCAAGACTCTATGATCACCTTAATTGCAGATTACCTAAAAGATAGAACCTTCAGAACAGCAGTAGGGGAGGCGGAGTCATCCCTCCGTCCTATCCAAGCAGGCGTACCCCAACGAAGTATCCTAGGGCTTGTGCTGTTTAACATCTACATAAATGACCTCCCTCCACTTATCCGGGTAGAAAAATACATCTACGCCGATGATACAGCACTCGTACCACATCCCCCAGGGCCCTACTACGGTAGGTACGGGTTAGGCGCACCCGGGGTCCCGAGCCACCTTGACTCCCTCTGTGGGCAACCTCAGAGTGGTGAGGGAGTCAGTAGGTCAAAATGCCCACCCACGTGTAGGCCGTGCGTGGAGACCCGTGTCGGTGAAAAGGAATATCCTGGTTGGTTGAGGGTTGCGTACCTGAGCCTGGGCTTCTGTATTTCAGTAACTGGGGAGGGTGCGCAGCCTAATACACCGCTTTGGTTTCTGATTTGGCTAAACGGGAGGCTAGGGACTAACCCACCCCTAGTCAATCGGCCAGGACTAGGTATTACACCGAACTCCAGGGTGAGTGGGACGGCGAGCCCGCTATATCCCCTGTGTAGCCCTGTCACCCCAGTGGGGTGACCCCTCGTTGGGCTCCGTGGTGTGTGGGGAGCACTGGGGGATGAATTTATACCATTTTTTCTATGGCACCAAAACTAAAACCCCTTAATTCAAATAAAGACGTTGGAAAGGAAGTAGTCGAGTCATGTGGTCCTCGCTACTTGGTTATTCATAGGACAGAGGAAGGTAAGAAGTTCCTTACAGTGAGCCCTTTTACTATCCAAAAGGGTCTCGATGCACCATGTTAGCCAGCTATCCAGTGAGGGTCGAGGTGCACAAGTCGCTGAACTCCTCCCGCGGTGTAGTAACAACCCGCGTGTTGGACGGTTTGTCCATTGAGGAGATCCAAGAAAATCTTGCGACTCAGGGTGTCTCAGCTGTTTATCGGGTACAACGTAAGATCAACGGTGAATTCCTGCCTACTCGTACCCTGTTTCTTACTTTTGATCGGATTGATCTGCCTCAAAAGATTAGGGCAGGGTATGAAGCCATGGAAGTTAGGCCTTATATACCCAATCCGCTGAGGTGCTTTAAATTCCAACGTTTTGGTCACACTAGTGAGTTGTGTACCGGCAAGTCCACCTGCGTCCACTGCGGTGACATCTCCCACGATGGGGCTTGTGCTTCAGCTCCATCGTGTGTGAACTGTAACGGGGAACACCCATCTACTTCCCGAGACTGCCCCCGTTTTGCAGAGGAACGAGCGATCCAGGAGATACGGGTGAAAGAGAAGGTGTCCTTCTTGGAAGCCCGCAAGCTCCTGCGACTCCGCCAACCCTCTGCCCCGAGGTCCGGTACCTATAGCTCAGTTTCAGCTAAACCGGTACCGCGTCGGGAAATCGCAACACAGACCGGCGATATGAACGGGGCTACAATTGCGGAAAAGGTTATTTTAGCCCAAGCGCTGCCAAAGCCTTCGGCACCTACACCCAAGTTGGTATCAACATCTGCCAAATCCGCCAGCTTACAGAATAGTCCTGCACACTTGTCACCGAAAGCCTCGACCTCGGGAACTAAAGCTGGTAAATTCACGACGTCTTCTGCCCCGGAAAAAAGACCAAGTATGTACGACAAGACTTCTTGAAAGAGAATGTGCAGTCTATTACCAAGTCATCTAAGGGTAAGAAAAGTACACGCAACTCCACACGTGCATCCTCCTCTGAAGGGTCATCTGGGGAGGAGGGCGTGAATCGGCGACGGCCGTCTTCGCCGATCAGCACATCCAATCGGTTCGAACTACTCGGACCGAAATTTGCTCTTGAAAAAGGGACCTCCCTTGTGGAGGAGATGGACCAGGAGGATTCTGCCGCCACTGCCAGAGGGACAGTGCGGAAACGGCAGGATCGTGCTCCTGAAAATAGTACTAGCCCAACGCCTAAGAAGAACAAATTGAACCGACCAGCTAATCCCAATCTGCAGAAGCGTCTTTCGATTTGAAACTTATCCCATAATATACTCAATGGCTATCCTCTATTAGAACATACGCGGAATTCGACCACATCGACCAGAGCTTGACTTGTTGCTGTGCCAGCATGAACCCTTGGCAGTATGCTTACAAGAGACGAAGCTCCGTCCACAGGACACCGTTACCATCAGACAGTACTCCTCCGTACGATGTGATTTATCCCCGGAGGACGGTGTCCCGGCACATGGGGGCACTATGATGCTTATTCCAGATGATGTTTTTGCCAACTCCGTACCCATACAATCTGCAATCCAGTCCGTTGCTGTCAGCATTAAGCTACCCTCCGCTTCATTCACCATTTGCAGTATCTATTTGCCTCCATCTGCGGACCTCTCGCACAGCGACTTAGAACACCTCATTTCGCAGTTGCCACCACCCTTTTTATTGGTAGGCGACGTGAATGCCCACCACCCTCTTTGGGGCTCTCCTCGGGCTTGTGCGAGAGGTACGCTACTTAAAGATTTCTTGGATAGTCAGAATCTTGCTCTCTTGAACACCGGAGAGCCCACCTTTCTTTCTGACGCATTTCATAGTTTTTCACACATTGACATTGCAATTGGTTCCCCTCAGCTAGCAGTCTCCTTATGCTGGAATATCATCTCGGATTTGCATTCTAGTGACCACTTTCCTTGTCGTATTAGTGTCTTGACACCCGTTGTATGTTCCACCCGTTTACCTAGTTGGCGCCTAGACCACGCAAGCTGGGAACTATACTCCCACTTGGCTGAATTTAGCTACGAAGAGCACGACTCTGTGAACCACTTGGTCGAACATCTCACAGGGACCATTCTTTCTGCTGCTGAGCAATCCATTCCGCGTTCGACTGGCTACAGCCGTCGATTTCCGGTACCTTGGTGGACCGATTACTGTCGGGATGCTATTCGCGCTCGCAGACGAGCTCTACGGGTTTTTCAGCGTTTTCCTACACTGGATAACCTGATACACTATAAACGGATGCGTGCACATTCTAGGCGGGTTATTAAGGATAGCAAAAAGAAGTCATGGAATAAATGCGTGGGTTCCTTTAATCGACATACACCTTCCTCTGTCGTATGGGATAAGTTAAGACGTGTGGCTGGGAAACCGAACCATATGCCCATCGCCGGTCTCAAAACACCTACCGGAGCTGTTGTTGATACATTTGACGTGGCGAATACTTTCGGCAGTGCTTCGCTCAGGTGTCTAGCTCAGGCAATTATTCCCCTGAGTTTCTAACAGTTATGAATCAGGTGGAATCTCAAGAATTCTCGTTTCTTTCTGGCAACCTTGAGGATTATAATCGCCTTTTCACCCTGGCAGAGCTAGACAATGCACTCTCCTCTTCACGACACTCAGAACCAGGTCCAGATGGTATCCACGTCCAAATGTTGCAACATCTCTCTCGTGATGGCAAAGATTTCCTACTCGAGGTTTATAATCGTGTCTGGGTTGATGGCATTTTTCCAGACAAGTAGCGGGAGGCCACCATCATACCCATTCTTAAAGCTGGAAAGGACCGCCATCTTCCTTCCAGTTACCGTCCTATTTCCCTCACCAGTTGCGTGTGCAAGGTGATGGAACGCATGATCAATGGACGGTTGGTGTGGTGGCTGGAATCCCACAATCTTCTGACGAACATCCAGTGTGGCTTTCGACGACGACGTTCAACTGCTGACCACCTTGTCTCTCTGTCAACTCAGATTATGGACGGGTTTCTTAAGAACAGCCCCACAGTTGGGATATTTTTTGACCTCGAGAAGGCCTACGACACGTGTTGGCGGGCGGGAATATTGCGTTATCTGCACAACTGGAACATACGTGGACGCCTACCGTTGGTCATTCAGGAGTTTATGCGGGACCGCGTTTTTCGAGTGAGGGTGGGCTCGGTTTTTTCTAACCATTTTATTCAAGAGAACGGAGTGCCGCAGGGCTCGGTACTCAGCGTGACTCTATTTGCTATTGCGATAAATTCCATATCACTATGTGTGCCTCAAGGTGTCTCTTCCTGTTTATTCGTGGACGACTTTGCCATCTTCTGTACTTCCCAGCGTACACCGTTTTTGGAACGCCGTCTCCAGCGGTGTTTGGACAATCTCTATGCTTGGAGCTCGAAACACGGTTTTCGTTTCTCCGCTGAGAAGACAGTCTGCGTTAACTTCTGGCGCCGTAAGTGGCAAATGCCGCCGTCTCTTCGACTCGGGCCAGATTTACTTCCTTTCGCAGACGAGGCGAGATTCCTTGGTTTGATCTTCGATCGGAAACTTTGTTGGGCACCACAAATAGCACAGCTTAGAGCACGATGTGACCGTTCTCTAAATCTTTTACGGATACTAAGTGGCAAGTCTTGGGGTGCGGATCGGACGGCATTGCTCCGTCTTTATCGTGCTGTGATTCGTTCGAAGTTGGACTATGGCAGCATTGTGTATTCTTCAGCTCGACCTTCAGTGCTCAGAAGGTTAGACACAGTCCATAACCAGGGCATCCGTGTGGCCGTTGGAGCTTTTCCAACGAGCCCAGTTGTTAGCCTCTACGCCGAATCGGGAGAACCTCCTCTGCGTTGTCGGCGTGATGTCCTGCTTGCTAATTATGGCTGTGGTCTGAAGTGTATGCCTGGGCATCCAACTTATCACGCGTTTTTCTCCCCTGAGCTGCACGAGCGATACTGCCTCCGCTCTCTGAGCCCCAGGCCAGCAGGTTTTCGTTTCCGTGAGCTTCTACGCCAGCACCATGTTGACATTCCTCGGCTGTTATCCAAGGGAGAGAGTATACACCCCCCTTGGTTACGCGCTACCTCCCATGTCGATCTCGGGATGACGCTCTACGGGAAATCTGTTACGCCTCTTGATAGTATTCGTCGTTGCTTTTTAGAATTTTTATCCAAATACAGTGGCCGTATTTGTATTTACACCGATGGTAGTAAGAGCCCCGACGGTGTTGGATGTGCCTTTGTAACTGGCACCGCAACTTCTACTTACGGTTTGCCTAGTTGCACATCTATATATTCTGCCGAGCTATATGCTATTTATCAAGCCCTTCTGTATATTCGACGTCGAAAATTAGGTGACTGCCTTATTCTTAGTGATTCCCTTAGTGCCCTTCAGAGCATTCGTGAGCTGTACAATTACCATCCTTTGGTGCAGCGCATCCAGGACGTTCTCCACATTTTGCACGCTTCTGGTTTTAATGTGGAGTGCGCATGGATTCCTGGACACGTTGGCTTGCCAGGGAATGACACTGCGGATTTGGCAGCGAAATCGGCAGTCACAGCGCCCAGGGTTACGATTACCCATTCAACAGCAGAAGATTTTAGAGTGGCTGTACGGAGAGCCGTTTTTTCGACTTGTCATGCGGAGTGGCTCTCCGTGGTAATAAGCTGCGAGAGGCGAAGGACCTCCCTGTCAACTGGGTAACCTCCTCTCGTTTATTCCGCCGGGAGGAGGTAGTACTAGCTCGGCTAAGAATTGGCCACTGTATTTTTACTCACAGTTACCTTTTTAAACGTGAACCTGCTCCTGTCTGTGCGCTCTGTGGGGAGGCACAGACAGTTCGTCATGTGTTGCTGGAGTGTGGTCACCTGGCACTCATTCGGTCATCTATGGGCATGGCGGCCTCTCTTGCTGAGGTCCTGGCAGATGAACCAAGAGCAGTGGACAGGGTTTTTAAATTTTTAGCAAAACTTTCTTTTACCTTGACGTTTTAGTGTGATAGCAGTTTTCTTTTAATCTCTTTTAATTTTAATGTGTTGATTTTAGATGGAGTTTTATATCCAGCTCTGTCTAGAGGGCTGGACCGTTCTGTTACTTCCGTTTCAACTTGTTAGCTCTTTTACTTGTGTTTTTTCCTTTTTTTTTTTGGTATTTTTCTTACTACCTATTGCCAATTTTTAATCATAAGGGCGCTTATGACCTCGGCAGTTGAGCGCCCTTAAACACCATTAGCATTATCACTCGTAACACAGTCAACCCAACCACGGATCATTCACCTAAGACTCCAGAATGCTCTAAACGAACTGGAGCCGTGGCTTACGAAATGGAGGGTAAAAATGAACGCCAGAAAATGCCAAGCAATAGTTTTCACGAAGCGCCACTTGCATAGGCAAAGAAGGCATGCTCTCCCACCACTTACCTACAGGGAAGGGCCTATCGAGTGGGGGAGCTCAGTCAGTTACTTAGGAATATTGATGAACGAATGCCTCACGTGGAAACAACACATAAACATGGTACGAGCTAAAGCTAACAATCAACTTAACAAACTTTATCCGATAATAAATTTAAATAGCAGCCTCAAACTTAGCATGGGGCTAACACTATATAAAACCTTGATTCGCCCAATATTAGCATACGCCGCACCCGTATGGGAATATGCGGCCTAAACACACATCAAACGGCTACAAACAATGCAAAACCGTATACTGCTAAACTACCAGCAGTAGCACCAACGTGGGCTCTGTATGAGGAGCTCAAAATCTGCTCCATCGAGACCTACATAAAACACTTCGCATTCAACCTTTATAAACGCAAAAAAAAAATAACCACAACGAGCTCATTCAAAATCTAGGAAATTACGACACCGATCACGATAAGCACCCCCGCCCACTGGCACTCTTTGACAGAACCATCGGAATAGGAGAGCCTGAAATCAACATACAAGAATACCTGGACACCCTGATTAGGGTATAAAATCTAGATCTGGTACAGCGTAGGGCAGTGACTGCGACAATCCTTCCAGTTCCTGCCTCTCACTCACAACAAACACACACACATGCACACTCATTACTAATCTTCTTTTTCAGCAGCCCTCTAAGCCCTTGAGCTTACCCAGCCAAGGCGGTCCCGGGGGAAGAGGGCCCCTCCGCGAGTGGCACGGGTCCGCACCTGCAATATGATAGGCAGGCAGTCAGCCACATGTGCACTCTATACTACAACGCTCAGAAAATGGACTATGCCTAGAGGTTTTAAATGACGTATACCTAAGACGGATAATATCACATTTACTTATCTAATACACTTTAACGATGTCTTGGGCTGAATATAATAACTCATGTATATATGTAACAGTATATGTAATAGTATTACTCGTAAGATAGATAATAACACTTAGATAAATATCACAAAGACGAAGCCTACATAGGCGAAACTCATACAAAAGCTAAGCTTAATATAACTCTATACATAGTATGTACTCACAGGCGGAGCCTATGGCAGACCTCAACTATTACCTCATAAAAATAAGCGACTATAGTATTAGGACCGACGATTAACAATAAGTTAGTTTGTTTCAGAGACGCAGCGCTAGCGAAGCAGGACCCACAAAGACCTAGCTGGCTTTAGGTAGCACGATTTCCCTCCCACTCGTCCAATTAACCTACTCCTAAATTCTCCTTTAAAATCTCCTGAAATTCGCCAGGGGGCAGACTGGGCCTAGGCCAAGCCTGCCTGCCGGCACCCAATATCTCCTCTGGCGGCCGCACAGCGGGCCAGTTATTACCACCAGTACTACGCGGGTGCAACAGCGGTACCGCAGAAATCCTTCTCCCTATCCACTCCAGCACAGGTGGAGGTTTTTTAGTCGGTAGGGCCTCGTGGCAGAACCCGACACTCCGGACGTGCCCGGGTAGTCCATAAGGTAGATTTTTCCTCCAGTCGAAAAAAAAAATAACAACATGGAGTCAAACCTCCGCAGAGGAACGTGAGCGAGATGAAACGGAAGAAGGAAACCTCAACAGCAACCGCCGAGGCCACAGAAACGCGGCCGCCGGCCATCGTGGCAGACTATACTACCACCCAAGCGCCTCCAACCGCCGCAGAATGTCGGCAGATGTAATCGCACCTGCCGGCCAGCCATCCAGCCACCGCCGAAGAAGCCCGGCAACTGCCGGCTTCTACTCCCGACACCACCTCAGCACCAGAGCTTCCAGCCACCACCGACGCACCTTCCAACGCAGCACCGACGCCTCAACAGCATCTGCCGCCACCGTTGCTACTCCTCGAGAGGTACAGTGCTGTGATTCGGGGTGTACCTCGAGACCTATCCACTAGGCTCCTCACCGCCGCAGCACGCCAGAGATGACCCTCAGTAATGAGGGCCACAAGGATTATGTCCGCCAGGGGGATGTCCCCCCTAGTACGGATTGTATTCGCCGTGGCCGGGGATCTCAATTCCGCCTTGCGCGAGGGCCTGCCCATGTTTGGGCGGCGCCTAAGCATCGAGGCTAGCCGAGAACCCCGATCGACACCATGCCGCCGCTGCTGCGCATTCGGCCACACCGCTGACACCTGCGCCGAGCCCCCACGGTGCCACTACTGTGAGGCGACACGCATGACAGCTGAATGCGCAGCCCATGACCTAAGGACCCGATGCCGGTACTGCGCCACCTGTGATGGCCTTGGTCACTTCACAGGACCGGCGCAGTACCCTTATTACCCTCGCAGCCGCCGCCACCAACACTTGACACCAGCCTCCGCCGCCATGCCCTTAGCCGAAACTGCGAGGACCACCTCGACGCAGACTGAAAACTCCAACATTATCCATCACCTGCCTGCCGCCACTACCACTCCACATGCACCAGCAGCTGCAGCGCCATCCGACAGCACCGTTAAGGACGCCGTGCAGGACCTGTACTCAGAGGTTCTGCTCATCAGCGGCCGACTGAATATGCTGGAAGAAGCGCTGACTGCCATCACCGCAGCCATCACAAACTCCCACACCACTCCTACAACCATCCTTCAAGACACAGAGGCCAAATCCCAGAACCAAACTGGAGCTCAACGTCCTCCACACCCTGCTACAAGAAATTCACGACGTTAACCCCAGGATCTTGGGGGCCAAGCAGGACCTCCATGCTCAACTAGCGAAATTACCGACACGCTTTTTGCACCTGGAAGAAGCGTTCACAGGAAACCAAAACGAGATCATGATTCTTCAGCGACAGATTCTTCAGGACCTTTCCACCAATAACTCATGCCGTCACACACACACCCGAAACACCAGACATCACTACTGAAAACTCACCAAGACTCCCTAGCGCTATACTCAGGGCCTTCTGGCTATGTTTATAGATTAGTCAAGCCACCTTTCCTTGCTGCAGCAACATCAACTTCACCGCTAATCACGGAGGTGCTATTGCGGAACTCCGTTATCCCCCACTCACTCTTCCTATCCTATTTCCTCCCGCACTTCACCCAATGGCGAGATAAGCCATTCTTTCTATCTTCCAACTCTCTTACTGTCTCCCCTTTCCAAAAAAAAAAAACAAAAAAAAAAAAAAAAAAAAAACATGGCCATAATATTACGCGAACCAATCAGATGTTAGCTTCATTCTAGTTCTTATAAATACCAGTCTCTGCAAGCTCAATCCATCAGTTCACCCTGAAGACGAGGAAGATGCACTTCTTCGAAACGTTGTTAGCAAACCAAGTTTTTACCTGGTTAGAAGTCCGCGAAGATTTTGAATTAATAACTAAATGGTTTATTAGAATACCACATATTTGAGATATTTTCATGACAAATGAAATTGAATATTTTGAACTTTCTGGGCATAGTTTGTGACTTCCTCTTCATAACCTGTAAAGTGCAAGAAGTGACCAAACCTTTTTAATATAAAGAATGAAGATCTCGCTAGTGCATACAGTTCATAACAGATGTGGATAATTTTTATGGAATTTTTTTTTTGTTGTTGTTAATAGTTGACTTGTTCTTTTTTTTTATGTTTTCTAATACCGGTGCTTTTCTTAGATGAGAAGTTTCATTTTTTTTAACCCTAGCCATGCATAGGAGATATAATTTCAAAAGCATTGTATAGCAATAACCCTTAAAATTTTACTTGCTTTGCCTAGTATATTCACTGCACCACAAAGTAAGCATAAAGGCCATCTCTGTAAATATTCATTTTGATTAGCATGAAGGAGATTGAATAATACTTTGTAAGAATGTCTTGCAGAATAACTTGAGACAGTTATGTGAATGGAAAACATCAGATTTTGAATTTTCATGCTATGCCTGTACAAGTTCCTGTATTTGTAACTAATGAAAAATCTAATATAAGATTTTCTCTACCTGTTCTGCAACAAACTGTTTTTAGAAAACCTTACTCTTTAACTACTTCATGCTAATCAAGGTAAACGTTAACAGAAATAGTCTTATAATTTGTATCCTTATAGGTACAAGGGAAATAAGTGAATGTACTAGGCAAAGCTTTTAAGTACTGTTTGCTTTGATATTGAAATTTGATTCCATTTGTAAGAAAACAAAAGTGAATGATGGTTCTCATTTAACAAAAGTATAAGCATTTTAAAATTTAGACCAATAACTAGGAACATCTGAGAAATAGTTAACTGCACAAAAGCAAAACAAAATATCTGACATGTTTATGTACTAAGATCTTTTATGTGAAAAGTGGAAATGTCAAAACGCAAGTGCCATTTTTATACAGGAAAGTCCCAGATGCACATTTCCTATTTGTTGAAACACTAAACAGTGCCAATTTGAGGATTAAGTAGTTCAATGACTCTTTAACAGATAGCATAGGCCTAAGTTCCAACTAGTGACGACATATTGTGTTCCAAGCACCAGCATTTCGGACATCTTTTGGACTGTTGAGTTGTGAGCTGAGCATGCAGTCATACATAATTAGGTATTGGCTTTATAGTAAATAATAACATTTCAATCAAATTTTTTTGTAATGGAAGGAGAAACACTGATATCTGGAAGAGTAAAACATGGTAGCTGGAGAAATGAACAAAAAAGGAAACGAGTATTAGGAAGAAGTTATGAGAAGCAAAACACAAAATGCATTGTTCCAGACAAGAAACTTCTCAAGAATGACGTTAGTAATCCTTATGCGGTATTAATGTATGTGTGTGTGTGTGCGTGCGCGCGCGGGCGGGCGTGCGTGCGTGTGTGTGTGTGTGATTATTTCTCTGCAAGTGGGTATCACCCGGTGGCAGAGTTATATATGTATACAAGATATATAAATAATATTTCACAGCTGCCAGTTTATGGCTTTGTAAGCTAGATATAATAGTTATTTACACAAATATGAAAACATTAATTTTTCTCTCAATTCAGATGAATTAATTTCATAATTAGAATCACCAACCAATTTAACATTTGTATTTACAACAATATGAAATCACAAGCATTTCATTTAAGGAATATTTACAAAAATTATCCAACATTAAAGTCAAGATTTTTCCTAAATTTCTTCAGAGACAGGGGACAACCCCGAAAGGCTGCTCCAGGCAATTCATTCCAGTCTTTTATGGTTCTATTTACAAAGGAGAACTTTCCCACGTCAGTTCTGTATTTTCTACCCTTAATTTTGAACGGATGATCGTTTCGTGCATAGTAAGTTGGGTTTTCCAGTTTGTCAGTAACGTCCTCCCATGCGTTTAAGCCAGCGTAAGCTTTAAATAAAGCGCACAACCTCTGTTTCTCACGCCTAACTTTCAACGGCTCCCATTTTATTTCCTCGGCGTTTGGAGGCCCAAAATATTTACCCCTTTTTATGAATTTTATAGCCCTTTTCTGCATCTTTACTAACGAATCAATTTGATTTACTCTATACGGGTCCCAACAAGTTACTCCAAATTCCATGACCGGCCGCACTAAGGACTTGTACGCGATTTCCCTGGACTTTGCACTCCCCTTTTTTAAAATCCTCATTAAGAAGTGCAGTGTTTTCCACGCTTTCTTAGATACCGAATTTACCTGCTCGTCTCATCCAGCGTTACTCGCCAAGTAAACTCCCAAGTATTTGCAGCTGTCTACCTGTGGAATTTTTTCCCCACCCATGTGATAGTTTTGCAGAATTTTTTCCCTAGATCTATTAGTGCAATTGACTTACTTTTTCCAGCGTTAATTTTCATTTTATTTGCAGCAGCCCAATCACTAATTTCATTTAAATAGCCCTGAATAGCAGTCTCATCTTCAACATTTCTAATTTTATTGTAAATAGTACAATCGTCTGCAAACAATCTTATCTGGAATTTTATATTAACAGTTATGTCATTTACAAACATAAGAAAAAGTAACGGCCCCAGTACTGAGCCTTGGGGTACGCCTGAGCTTACCATACCCCTTTCAGATAGCTCCTTGCCTACTTTTACCCTTTGCGATCTTCCTTCCAAAAATTTGTTAATCCATAGAACTACGCGTTTATCTATTCCTGTAGCAGTTAGCTTCTGGATAAGTAAATTTTATGATACAACATCAAAAGCTTTGGAAAAATCTATCACCACTGCATCTGTTCTTCCCCCTGCATCCACCTCCTCTGCTAAATCTTGAAATAATGACGTTATCTGGCTTTCACACGAGTATCCAGGTCTAAACCCATGTTGCGCTTTATTGAACCACTTTTTGTTTTCTAATTCCTCCCGTATATATTCCACAATTAAATGTTCCATCAATTTGCACACTACTGAAGTTAGGCTGACTGGTCGATAATTATTTAATTCTGTTTTATTTCTCCCTTTATGAATTGGAACTACAATCGCGGTTTTCCAGTCTTCCGGTAAGGCACAGTTATTTATTGACATATTAAATAAAAGCATTAGGTACGGAATCATGGATTCCCCTCCAATTTTTAGTATTTTGGTTGGTGTATTATCAGGCCCCTCCGACTTTCAATTTTGCAGCATTCTGATCCTTCTGCGCAATTTGGATGCCATTATTTGAAAAACGGAATTTCCACTATCCTCAATTTCCAATTTATAATTATAATCCGTTTTGTTAAAAACAGACACAAAATGTGAATTTAATGTCTTCGCTTTTTCCTTATCGTTCAATATGGCAATTCCATTTTCCTTGAGTTCTGGTATTACATAATTGTAAAAAAGATTTCCAACTATTATTGGTCCCACTAAGAATTTGTTCTAAGAACCGCTCCTGGGCTTGCAACGTTTCGTCTTTCAATTGTTTAGCTAATTCTTTATATCTGTTAAAATGCCAATCTGACTTCTTCCGTTTATGAAACGCGCGCCTAGACTTTCGTTTAAGTTTTCTAATGGATCTTGTATCATATTCTGGATCATTATTTTGTTTGATAACTTTGTATGGAACGTATTTCTTTATTGATTCCGAAATAAGTATTTTGAAACTATCCCACGCTGCATCTACATTTGTAGATTTGTAGATTTTACAAACAGGCAACATTGCTTTTTGAGAAAAGTCTGAATTCCATCTACGTCTGCTCTGCAGAAGTTAAAACTAACAATTTCCTCTCCTTCAAACCGGTTTCGCACCTTCCAGTTTATGTCTAATTGTACACAGCTGTGGTCACTTATACCTGGCAAAACCTCACATGCGCTAAACAATGACTCAGGTCTGCATAGAAACACGTCCAATACAGCCGATTTCCGGGTATCTGTTTTGACTAACTGCGAAAACCCATGATCCCAAACCAGAAGGTTAACAACACATTGAGCTTGGCCTCCTAATAACTGCCCATTCCAGTTTATATTTGGCAAATTTAGATCTGCTAAAATAAAATTTTTTCCCGTTTCCGAAGAAATTTTTTCCACTAATTTATGAAGAGTTTTAACGTGAGTTTCGCCAGGTGGTCTGTAACACGCTATTAATGTAATGTTATTTGCTTCGTTTTTGTGATCGATAATTTCAATGGCCATCATTTCTACGTCTTCTTCCACCCACAATATGTTACTGCTTAACTCTAACTTGGTACAAATAAAACTTCCCCCTCCTCTTCCTTCCCTGTCCCTCCTAAATACCCTGTAATCTGATCTAAATATCTCCGCGTCATTAATATCAACACTGAGCCATGACTCCGTACCTATAATCACACTTGGGTTACTTATTTCCATTAAATTCTAAAATTCTAATGTATTGTTTATGATGCTTCGGCAATTTACCTGCAACAGCCTGAGAATCGTCGCTTCCCCGAAGCCGTTGTCAGTGCGGCCCGGTGACACCGCTCCACTCGGATACCCTTGCGAACAATGCTGCCAACTTTGAAGTTCCTCTTCTGTTTAGGTGAACACCATCCCGTCCATAGTCCCAGCCGTCAATTCACGAATTTGAGTCCACAAACTGTACATCCAGTCGTTCAGCCACCCACGAAAACGCGTTGTTTACCTGCATTACCTTCCTCCAGTTGATATCGCGTCGCCTCAAAACTCCACTGATGACAATGTTTGCTGAGGGAAACAGTGCCTTTGTCTTCTTAACTAAATCATACATGTCTCCCATCACATAGTCAGAACTCCTTCGTAGGTCATTACTTCCAACGTGTAATACGGTGGTCCGGTAGTTGCTTTCTTCCTCCTCTCGCTTCTTCTCAATTTCCCTCAGAAGGCCGTCAGTCTTTATGCCAGGATAGCAAGCTACCTTTGCGTTTGTAGTTCCCGCGTGTCTAACGATAGAGTCGCCGATGATCAAACATGGTTTCTCCTCTTCCTTTAGGTCATCTTCCCGTGTCTCCCTCAGTAAGCGGTTTTCTTCTTTACGCTTCCGAATAATATCTTCCGCTGTTTTCAGCTTGTCGCGTAAGCCTTGTAGTTCCTCCTGCAGCTGCTCCAATTTTTTGTCATTTGCGGTGACGGTCACATCTCTCCTGCAGTCCTTACATGACCAGTTTTCTTCTATGTTCTGCTCTCTCTTAATTTTTTGACAGCCAAAATGGTACCATCTCGCGCATGAAATACAAAGAAATCCGGTCCTCAGTGCTTTGTTGAAGCTTCCACATCTTTCATCTCCTACAGGTCCTGGATTTATTACAACTTCTCCTATCACAAGCAGGGCTAGTAATACAAAAGCCATAAAATAATAATTCTTTGTAGCTTCCATAGCTCCAGTCGCCCCTCTACCTGCTTTCCGCGGTCGCCTGCCCGACCACATTCCTACCCACGCCCGGTAAACAACCAGATCCACACCCATTGTTCTGCTGCTACCTGCCTCCCACTGGTACGTCCGCATTTCTCGAGATCCCAAACCAGAATGTTATTATGTGACTAATATTTTATGCATTATCAATAATAACATAATTTGTGTATCTTTATATAATATACAAATTTCATTTTTATTGCTTTAGGCATCCTGTAAGTATAGCTACAAATGTGATGATATACCATTTCACTCGAAGCTGTACAAGTGTGATGATGTACCATTTCACTCGAAGCTGAAACTTTTCAGTGATTACCATGGACTAAAGACTAAAAACCAACAAGGAAGTTACTAGGTAGGTTTAATTCAGGTCACTGAAATCAGGAGACACAGACATGATCCAGCAAACAGTGGCTGTAGAGTGTGCTATGTAATACCTTATACTGATGATGTACCATTTCACTCGGAGCTGTACAAGTGTGATGATGTACCATTTCACTCGAAGCTGAAACTTTTCAGTGATTACCATGGACTAAAGACTAAAAACCAACAAGGAAGTTACTAGTTAGGTTTAATTCAGGTCACTGAAATCAGGAGACACAGACATGATCCAGCAAACAGTGGCTGTAGCGTGTGCTATGTAATACCTTATACTGATGGTGAGACAGGACAAGTATGTAAAGTAACATTCCACGAAACCTTGGTGTTCGGCACAGAGTTTTACAAACTCTTCAGGGTAGAGATATTAGTCTACATGGGAAATGCACAGTCACTGACAATGATCAAAGACTACATAAACATTTTCCCTTGTGAGGAAAGTCAAGTAAAGAGTACTTAATCCCCAATTTGAATGTACACAAGGCACAGTATCGATGATGATGATAATGGTGTTTAAGGGCGCTCAACTGCCGAGGTCATAAGCGCCCTTATGATTAAAACTTGGCAATAGGCAGTAAGAAAATACCAAACAAAAAAAGTAAACACAAGTAAAAGAGCTAACACAGTTGAAACGTAAGTAACAGAACTGTCCAGCCCTCTAACCAGAGCTGAATATAAAACTCCTTCTAAAATCAACACATTAAAACCAAAAGAGTTTAAAAACCGCTATCACACTAAAACGTCAAGGTAAAAGAAACTTTTGCTAAAAATTTAAAAACCCTGTCCACTGCTCTTGGGTCATCTGCCAGGACCTCAGCAAGAGAGGCCGGCATGCCCATAGATGACCGAATGTGTGCCAGGTGACCACACTCCAGCAACACATGACGAACTGTCTGTGCCTCCCCACAGAGCGCACAGATAGGAGCAGGTTCACGTTTAAAAAGGTAACTGTGAGTAAAAATACAGTGGCCAATTCTTAGCCGAGCTAGTACTACCTCCTCCCGGCGGAATAAACGAGAAGAGGTTACCCAGTTGACAGGGAGGTCCTTCACCTCTCGCAGCTTATTACCACGGAGAGCCGACCACTCCGCATGCCAAGTCGAAAAAACGGCTTTCCGTACAGCCACTCTAAAATCTTCTGCTGTTGAATGGGTAATCGTAACACTGGGCGCTGTGACTGCCGATTTTGCTGCCAAATCCGTCGTGTCATTCCCTGGCAAACCAACGTGTCCAGGAATCCATGCGCAATCCACCAGAAGCGTGCAAAATGTGGAGAACGTCCTGGATGCGCCAAAGGATGGTAATTGTACAGCTCACGAATGCTCTGAAGGGCACTAAGGGAATCACTAAGAATAAGGCAGTCACCTAATTTTCGACGTCGAATATACAGAAGGGCTTGATAAATAGCATATAGCTCGGCAGAATATATAGATGTGCAACTAGGCAAACCGTAAGTAGAAGTTGCGGTGCCAGTGACAAAGGCACATCCAACACCGTCGGGGCTCTTACTACCATCGGTGTAAATACAAATACGGCCACTGTATTTGGATAAAAATTCTAAAAAGCAACGACGAATACTATCAAGAGGCGTAACAGATTTCCCGTAGAGCGTCATCCCGAGATCGACATGGGAGGTAGCGCGTAACCAAGGGGGGTGTATACTCTCTCCCTTGGATAACAGCCGAGGAATGTCAACATGGTGCTGGCGTAGAAGCGGAAACGAAAACCTGCTGGCCTGGGGCTCAGAGAGCGGAGGCAGTATCGCTCGTGCAGCTCAGGGGAGAAAAACGCGTGATAAGTTGGATGCCCAGGCATACACTTCAGCCCACAGCCATAATTAGCAAGCAGGACATCACGCCGACAACGCAGAGGAGGTTCTCCCGATTCGGCGTAGAGGCTACCAACTGGGCTCGTTGGAAAAGCTCCAACGGCCACACGGATACCCTGGTTATGGACTGTGTCTAACCTTCTGAGCACTGAAGGTCGAGCTGAAGAATACACAATGCTGCCATAGTCCAACTTCGAACGAATCACAGCACGATAAAGACGGAGCAATGCCGTCCGATCCGCACCCCAAGACTTGCCACTTAGTATCCGTAAAAGATTTAGAGAACGGTCACATCGTGCTCTAAGCTGTGCTATTTGTGGTGCCCAACAAAGTTTCCGATCGAAGATCAAACCAAGGAATCTCGCCTCGTCTGCGAAAGGAAGTAAATCTGGCCCGAGTCGAAGAGACGGCGGCATTTGCCACTTACGGCGCCAGAAGTTAACGCAGACTGTCTTCTCAGCGGAGAAACGAAAACCGTGTTTCGAGCTCCAAGCATAGAGATTGTCCAAACACCGCTGGAGACGGCGTTCCAAAGACGGTGTACGCTGGGAAGTACAGAAGATGGCAAAGTCGTCCACGAATAAACAGGAAGAGACACCTTGAGGCACACATAGTGATATGGAATTTATCGCAATAGCAAATAGAGTCACGCTGAGTACCGAGCCCTGCGGCACTCCGTTCTCTTGAATAAAATGGTTAGAAAAAACCGAGCCCACCCTCACTCGAAAAACGCGGTCCCGCATAAACTCCTGAATGACCAACGGTAGGCGTCCACGTATGTTCCAGTTGTGCAGATAACGCAATATTCCCGCCCGCCAACACGTGTCGTAGGCCTTCTCGAGGTCAAAAAATATCCCAACTAAGGGGCTGTTCTTAAGAAACCCGTCCATAATCTGAGTTGACAGAGAGACAAGGTGGTCAGCAGTTGAACGTCGTCGTCGAAAGCCACACTGGATGTTCGTCAGAAGATTGTGGGATTCCAGCCACCACACCAACCGTCCATTGATCATGCGTTCCATCACCTTGCACACGCAACTGGTGAGGGAAATAGGACGGTAACTGGAAGGAAGATGGCGGTCCTTTCCAGCTTTAAGAATGGGTATGATGGTGGCCTCCCGCTACTTGTCTGGAAAAATGCCATCAACCCAGACACGATTATAAACCTCGAGTAGGAAATCTTTGCCATCACGAGAGAGATGTTGCAACATTTGGACGTGGATACCATCTGGACCTGGTTCTGAGTGTCGTGAAGAGGAGAGTGCATTGTCTAGCTCTGCCAGGGTGAAAAGGCGATTATAATCCTCAAGGTTGCCAGAAAGAAACGAGAATTCTTGAGATTCCACCTGATTCATAACTGTTAGAAACTCAGGGGAATAATTGCCTGAGCTAGACACCTGAGCGAAGCACTGCCGAAAGTATTCGCCACGTCAAATGTATCAACAACAGCTCCGGTAGGTGTTTTGAGACCGGCGATGGGCATATGGTTCGGTTTCCCAGCCACACGTCTTAACTTATCCCATACGACAGAGGAAGGTGTATGTCGATTAAAGGAACCCACGCATTTATTCCATGACTTCTTTTTGCTATCCTTAATAACCCGCCTAGAATGTGCACGCATCCGTTTATAGTGTATCAGGTTATCCAGTGTAGGAAAACGCTGAAAAACCCGTAGAGCTCGTCTGCGAGCGCGAATAGCATCCCGACAGTAATCGGTCCACCAAGGTACCGGAAATCGACGGCTGTAGCCAGTCGAACGCGGAATGGATTGCTCAGCAGCAGAAAGAATGGTCCCTGTGAGATGTTCGACCAAGTGGTTCACAGAGTCGTGCTCTTCGTAGCTAAATTCAGCCAAGTGGGAGTATAGTTCCCAGCTTGCGTGGTCTAGGCGCCAACTAGGTAAACGGGTGGAACATACAACGGGTGTCAAGACACTAATACGACAAGGAAAGTGGTCACTAGAATGCAAATCCGAGATGATATTCCAGCATAAGGAGACTGCTAGCTGAGGGGAACCAATTGCAATGTCAATGTGTGAAAAACTATGAAATGCGTCAGAAAGAAAGGTGGGCTCTCCGGTGTTCAAGAGAGCAAGATTCTGACTATCCAAGAAATCTTTAAGTAGCGTACCTCTCGCACAAGCCCGAGGAGAGCCCCAAAGAGGGTGGTGGGCATTCACGTCGCCTACCAATAAAAAGGGTGGTGGCAACTGCGAAATGAGGTGTTCTAAGTCGCTGTGCGAGAGGTCCGCAGATGGAGGCAAATAGATACTGCAAATGGTGAATGAAGCGGAGGGTAGCTTAATGCTGACAGCAACGGACTGGATTGCAGATTGTATGGGTACGGAGTTGGCGAAAACATCATCTGGAATAAGCATCATAGTGCCCCCATGTGCCGGGACACCGTCCTCCGGGGATAAATCACATCGTACGGAGGAGTACTGTCTGATGGTAACGGTGTCCTGTGGACGGAGCTTCGTCTCTTGTAAGCATACTGCCAAGGGTTCATGCTGGCACAGCAACAAGTCAAGCTCTGGTCGATGTGGTCGAATTCCGCGTATGTTCTAATAGAGGATAGCCATTGAGTATATTATGGGATAAGTTTCAAATCGAAAGACGCTTCTGCAGATTGGGATTAGCTGGTCGGTTCAATTTGTTCTTCTTAGGCGTTGGGCTAGTACTATTTTCAGGAGCACGATCCTGCCGTTTCCGCACTGTCCCTCTGGCAGTGGCGGCAGAATCCTCCTGGTCCATCTCCTCCACAAGGGAGGTCCCTTTTTCAAGAGCAAATTTCGGTCCGAGTAGTTCGAACCGATTGGATGTGCTGATCGGCGAAGACGGCCGTCGCCGATTCACGCCCTCCTCCCCAGATGACCCTTCAGAGGAGGATGCACGTGTGGAGTTGCGTGTACTTTTCTTACCCTTAGATGACTTGGTAATAGACTGCACATTCTCTTTCAAGAAGTCTTGTCGTACATACTTGGTCTTAAACTGTTTTTCCGGGGCAGAAGACGTCGTGAATTTACCAGCTTTAGTTCCCGAGGTCGAGGCTTTCGGTGACAAGTGTGCAGGACTATTCTGTAAGCTGGCGGATTTGGCAGATGTTGATACCAACTTGGGTGTAGGTGCCGAAGGCTTTGGCAGCGCTTGGGCTAAAATAACCTTTTCCGCAATTGTAGCCCCGTTCATATCGCCGGTCTGTGTTGCGATTTCCCGACGCGGTACCGGTTTAGCTGCAACTGAGCTATAGGTACCTGACCTCGGGGCAGAGGGTTGGCGGAGTCGCAGGAGCTTTCGGGCTTCCAAGAAGGACACCTTCTCTTTCACCCGTATCTCCTGGATCGCTCGTTCCTCTGCAAAACGGGGGCAGTCTCGGGAACTAGATGGGTGTTCCCCGTTACAGTTCACACACGATGGAGCTGAAGCACAAGCCCCATCGTGGGAGATGTCACCACAGTGGACGCAGGTGGACTTGCCGGTACACAACTCACTAGTGTGACCAAAACGTTGGCATTTAAAGCACCTCAGCGGATTGGGTATATAAGGCCTAACTTCGATGGCTTCATACCCTGCTCTAATCTTTTGAGGCAGATCAACCCGATCAAAAGTAAGAAACAGGGTACGAGTAGGCAGGAATTCACCGTTGATCTTACGTTGTACCCGATAATCAGCTGAGACACCCTGAGTCGCAAGATTTTCTTGGATCTCCTCAATGGTCAAACCGTCCAACGCGCGGGTTGTTACTACACCGCGGGAGGAGTTCAGCGACTTGTGCACCTCGACCTTCACTGGATAGCTGGCTAACATGGTGGCTTTAAGTATCCTTGCAGCTTGCGAGGCGGAGTTGGCTTCGACAAGAAGTGTACCATTGCGAGCTCGAACGCAGGATTTAACAGGACCAGCAATGGCATCGAGACCCTTTTGGATAGTAAAAGGGCTCACCGTAAGGAACTTCTTACCTTCCTCTGTCCTATGAATAACCAAGTAGCGAGGACCACATGACTCGACTACTTCCTTTCCAACGTCTTTATTAAGGGGTTTTAGTTTTGGTGCCATAGAAAACATGGTATAAATTCATCCCCCAGTGCTCCCCACCCACCACGGAGCCCAACGAGGGGTCACCCCACTGGGGTGACAGGGCTACACAGGGGATATAGCGGGCTCGCCGTCCCACTCACCCTGGAGTTCGGTGTAATACCTAGTCCTGGCCGATTGACTAGGGGTGGTTTAGTCCCTAGCCTCCCGTTTAGGCAAATTAGAAACCAAAGCGGTGTATTAGGCTGCGCACCCTCCCCAGTTACTGAAATACAGAAGCCCAGGCTCAGGTACGCAACCCTCAACCAACCAGGATATTCCTTTTCACTGACACGGGTCTCCACGCACGGCCTACACGTGGGTGGGCATTTTGACCTTCTGACTCCCTCACCATTCTGAGGTTGCCCACGGAGGGAGTCAAGGTGGCTCGGGACCCCGGGTGCGCCTAACCCGTACCTACCGTAGTAGGCCCCTGGGGGGAAGGCACAGTATCCATAAACCTTTGTTTCTTACAAATTCTGTATGTCTCTTTTTAGGAAACATATTCCACATGTATCCTTTTATAGGCCTAACACACTCATGCAAACAATGTGATGTACTGCACTTTTGAGGTCCAAGGCAATAATAAATATTCAACAAATGCCAAAATAAAACAGCAGCTCCATCATCAAAAGTACAAACATGCATAGGAATTAATGAGCATTGATTCAGCTGATTCAAAACTCCCCAAATGTGAATATACTGTATTGTCCATTGATATGCAACAGGTATTGCCTATACAGCAATAAAGTTGTTACAATCTGGTCAACATACAACCTCTTGTCCATCCATCCATCTCAGTACTAGTATTTTACGTTCATCCCTTTCTTAGTTTATCGGCCATTTTAGGCATTTCTGTCCTGTTCTTTCTTACCATCTCACCTGTATTTATTTTGTGCATCTAGCCAGGTATAAAAAACAGGACTGGAATACCAATTGTCAGTTCCCTTATTTATGATTTTAGTTAATAAGAGTCTGTAATACAGCACCAAATATTCCTAATTCACTGTCCTAAACAATGTCTGTGGTTGCCTCTCTGTCCAAAATAAAGTCAAGTATATACCCTGTTTTGCAGTTGCCAAACACGTAAACGTTTATGGCAAATCTGGGCCTTTTAGAGGAAATGAATTGTTTGAAAACAAGGCAAACTTTCAGCAATACCAGATTCTGGTCAATGAAAAGATTTTGAAAAGGAATGAAACAAGCTCAAAAAGTGTGCCTCATATGGTCAACAATAGGTTTCAATTTATGTCATTGTCATTTAGTAGCAAAAGATATCTGTTTCTTGCCATGTAATCTCAAAATTGCAGAGTAGAATTACTCTGGTCATCCCAAGCTGTGTATGTAGTTTCAGAGGAGGACTACCAACAAGACTTTAGTGTTGGTGGTTGTCTCTGATAAAGAAATTGTAATATTGTTTAGTTTCTTCAGCTGAAAGCATCCAAAAATTTGAAGTTTTCACTTAAATTGATGGAAATACCTGAATAATGGTCATCAAAAAAATTATTTTCGGACCAGATTGCCACTTAGACACCGAAATGAAGGACTAGCAACCCTCCTTCTCTTTGAGTGTTGCATGGCTCTTTGAAGTGGGAGTTTTTCATTATTATCATTTATTTCATTTTCATTTTTACATTTTTCATCGCTGTAATTAAAATCTGATATATCAGATAGCAAAACTCAGAATTCTGCCAGCATTTCATCATCACTTAAAGAGTGTTCCTGTCTGCTTGAGTCAACAAGTACAATAAAAAATCCCAGAAATCATGTGACCTGGCACAAAGCTCATCATTGTCGAGAGAAATGCAATTGCAAGCCTATGCATTTTTCCTTCCAGAGACCACTACAAAAATCAGAGAGATGATTGAAACTGTTTCTTCATAAACCTAACAGATGGCAGAACATGTTCTTTTAGTTATAAGCACTTGTAGAAATTCCCTTTATTGCATAACATGCCTCGATTTCAGCAGGTGACTTATGACGTTCAAGACACAGTGATGACAATTTCTCCAGATGTACATACGACCTCCAAGGCAGTGAAAGGGTTAAACATTTGTTTTTTTGGTCAAAATTAGTAGAACCCTGTTGGAGAATACTTGTCCATGTTAAAGTGAGTTGGATACAGGGGAATTTTCCTAAAGTTCTTAATGTTGCATCTTTAAAGGATAATGAACTTCTTAAAAATGTTTTTGTTTTTCAGTTCAGCTATTCAGGGGCACACACACACACACACACACACACACACACACACACACACACACACACACACACACACACACACACACACACACACACACACACACACACACACACACACCACACACACACACACACACAAATACAGACTTCAGCAGCAAGAAGGTCTAAGACCCGTAGGTAACAGTTTCAAATTCACACATGGTAAGTGATTGTCTAAAGGAGGAACACAAGGCAATAAGATTAAAGTTTGAGCTACCAGATGACAGATTCAAGAAGGAAGCCTTAACTCTTCAAGAATTACTATTTATTATATATATATAGCTACAAATGAAAACACCAATTTTGTTTCTGTTAAATGCAGTTTATTGGTCACTGTAACACTATATGTAATACAACACATATACAAATAACTGAATCACTGTGTTCCCATTACTTTCTCATCAAGTGTCATTCACTTTGATTCAGTTGAGTTCTCTAGCATTGCCTTCTTATATAGTCCACCCCATTCTCTTGAGGTTCCAGTCTTAAAACATGTTTAAGAGATGTTTACCTATATTTTATGTTCAGTAAACATAGTTTGATACGATGATCTTTGTCAAGCATGAGATAGCTCCACATGGGAACTATGTAGTTACGTGCATCACATATTAACTATATTATGATAGTGAAAAATGACCATTGAATGAAAAAGTTGTTTGTCTTTTTCATTCAGTTTTAAAGGTATCAAGGATGCCAATAGCATGAAAAGGTGGCAGTACAGATCACATCTCTACTTTTGTTCAGATGTAAAGTATATTACTATATTCATTGCTGTACCAAAGTAATCTAATGCTCATTGTAATATAAAATTAAGACACAAAATGCTTGCAAATAATAAAAGTGGCACCTACTGAATAGCTTGGCAGCTCTATCTTCCCAAGTGAATTAAACTGCTCTTAACTTGAGGCTTTAGATGTCATTCTTGAATGTTCATTTCCAGGGTATTTGAAATATTGTATTGCTGTAATAAAATATTAATTCTTTAAATGTGATTTTGTGCAAAGAAATTGTCCATAAGGTTGTACAAAGACCTGCGCTTCAATACATTTTAAAGTAAAATTCCAAAAGTTGGTAAGAAAACTTATGGCTATCTAACATATAAGTCAAAGGGACTGCATATGTACAATAGTAAGCAAACTCCTTCCATTTTCCCAAATCTTGCCAAGGCATTCATCCCTCAAACTGCTAAGTTAGTGTTCATCTTCTAAATAATTTATTCTATTTATATTTTATGACAACCCAGATTTGATTGGAGATGTATCAGCATGCTTATATCTATACTGCACAAGGTATAGAAGTAGAAGTATGTGTACTCCTGAAGTTTCTGTGGTTTACTGCTACACAGTATTGAAGCAGAAGTATTTGCACTCCTGAAGTTTCCATTATATCCTGCAACACTGTATTGAAGCAGAAGTATGTGTACTCCTGAAGTTTCTGTGGTTTACTGCTACACAGTATTGAAGCAGAAGTATTTGCACTCCTGAAGTTTCCATTATATCCTGCAACACTGCATTGAAGCAGAAGTATGTGTACTCCTGAAGTTTCCGTTCTTTACTGCAACACTGAATTGAACCAGAAGTATGTGTACTCCTGAAGTTTCCGTGGTTTACTGCAGCACTGTATTGAAGTAGAAGTATTTGCACACCTGAAGTTTCCATTATTTACCGCAACACTTAACTGAAGCAGATGAATGTGCACTCTTGAACTTTCCTAGGTTTTCTGCAACACTTTACTGCAGCAGAAGTAAGTGTACACCTGAAGGTTCAACACTTTACTGCAACACTGCTTTGAAGCAGAAGTATTTAAACTCCTGAAGCTTCCATTATGTACTGCAACACGGTATTAAAGCAGAAGTTTCTGCGCTCCTGAAGTTTCTGAGGTTTACTGCAGCACTGTATTGAAGCAGAAGTATGTGTACTCCTCAAGTTTCCAAAATTTTCTGCAACACTGTATTTAAGCAGAAGTTTGTATACTCCTGAAGTTTCCAAGGTTTACTGCAACACTGTATTGATGCAGAAGTTTGTGTTCTCCTGTAGTTTCCAAGGTTACTTTGATACTTTATTGAAGCAGAAGTATATATACTCCTGAACTTTCTGAGGTTTACTGCAACACTGTATTGAAGCAGAAGTATGTGTACTCCTGAGGTTTCTGAGGTTTAATCCAACATTATTGCAACAGAAGTATATGCACTCCAGAAGTTACCATGGTTTACTGCAATACTGTAAAGAAGCAGAAGTATGTGTACTCCAAAAGATTCTGCAGTTTACTGCAACACTGTATTGAAGCAGAAGAATGTGTACTCCTGAAGAATCCAAAGTTACTGAACACAGCTTTGAAGCAGAAGTATGTGTACTCCTGAAGTTTCTGCGGTATACTGCAACACTGTAGAAGCAGAAGTATGTTTATTCCCCAAGTTTCTTTGGGTTTACTGTTCCACTGTATTGAAGCAAAAGAATGTGTACTCCTGAAGTTCCTGAGGTTTACTGCTACACTATATTGCAGCATAAGCAGAATTTTGTGTACTCCTGAAGTTTCCAAGGTTACTGCAATACTGTATTGAAGCAGAAGTATGTATACTCCTGAAGTTTCTGAGGTCTACTGCAACACTGTATTCAAGCAGAAGTATTTGAACTCCAGAAGTTTCCAAGTTTAACTGCAACACCTTGTTAAAGTAGAAGTATGTGTACTCCTGAAATTACTGAGGTTTACTGCAACACTGTATTCAAGCAGAAGTATGTGTACTCCTGAAGTTTCCGAGATTTACTGCAGGCTGTGTTGAAGCAGAAGTATATGTACTCCTGAGGTTTTCAAGGTTAACTGCATCACTATTGAAGCAGAAGTTTGCATACTCCTGAAGTTTCCAAGGTTTACTGCAACACTATACTGAAGCAGAAATTTGTTTTCGTCTGAAGCTTCCAAAGTTACTGCAATACTGTATTGAAGCAGAAGCGTGTGTACTCCTGAGGTTTCCAAGCTTTACTGCAACACTTTGTTGAAGCAGAAGTATGTGTACTCCTGAAGTATCTGTGGTTTACTGCAATACTGTATTTAAGCAGAAGTATTTGAACTCCAGAAGTTTCCAAGTTTAACTGCAACACTGCATTAAAGCAGAAGTTTGTATGCTCCTGAAGTTTCTGTGGTTTACTGTAACACGGTATTGAAGCAGAAATTTGTGTACTTCTGAAGTTTCCAAGGCTTACTGTAACGCTGTATTGAAGCAGAAATTTGTGTACTCCTGTAGTTTCCAAGGTTACTGCAATACTGTATTGAAGTAGAAGTAAGTGTACTCCTGAAGTTTCTGAAGTGTACTGCAACACTATTGCAGCAGAAGTATGTGCACTCCAGAAGTTACCATGGTTTACTGCAACACTGTATAGTAGCAGAAGTTTGTGTACTCCTGATTTTTCCTAGGGTTACTGCAATACTGTATTGAAGCAGAACTATGTGTACTCCTGAGGCTTCTGAGGTTTAATGCAACATTATATAGAAGCAGAAGAATGTGTTCTCTTGAAGTTTCCAAGGTTTACTGCGACACTGTGTTGAAGCAGAAGTACTCCTGAAGTTTCCGAGCTTTACTGCAACAATGTATTGAAGCACAAGTATGTGTACTCCTGAAGTTTCCAAGCTATACTGCAACAATGTATTGAAGCAGTAGTATGTGTACTCCTGAAGTTTTTGATGTTTACTGCTACACAATTGCAGCAAAAGTTTATGTACTCTTGAAGTTTCCAAGGGTCACTGCAACACTGTATTGAAGCAGAAATTTGTGTACTCCTGAAGTTTCCACGGTTTACTGCAACACAATATTCAAGCAGATGTCTGTGTACTACTGAAGCTTCCAAGGTTACTGCAAAACTGTATTGAAGCAGAAGTATGTGTACTCCTGAAGTTTCTGAGGTATACTATAACAGCTTAATGATGCAGAAGTATGTGTACTCCTGAAGTTTCCAAAGATTACTGCAACACTGTAATGCAGCAAAAGTATGTGTACCCCTGAAGATTCCTAGGTTTACTGCAACACTGTATTCAAGCAGAAATATTTGAACTCCTGAAGTTTCAAAGGTTAACTGCAACACTGTATTAAAGTAAGAGTTTGTGCGCTCCTGAAGTTTCCAAGGCTTACTGCAACACTGTATTGAGGCAGTAGTATGTGCTGTCCTGAAGTATCCAAGGTTAACTGCAATACTGTATTGATGCAGAAGTTTGGGTACTCCTGAAGTATCCAAGGTTAACTGCAACACTGTATTGAAGAAGAAGTTTGTTTACTCCTGAAGTTTCCATGGTTTACTGCAACATTGTATTGAAGCAGATCTGTGTGTACTACTGAAGTTTCCAAGGTTCTGCAACTTTGTATTGAAGCAGAAATAATTGCACCCCTGAAGTTACCAAGGTTAACTGCAACACAATATGGAAGCAGAAGTTTGTGTGCTCCTGAAGTTTCCAAAGCTTACTGCAGCACTGTATGGAGACAGTAGTATGTGCTGTCATGAAGTATCCAAGGTTAACTGCAACACTGTATTGAAGCAAAAGTTTGTGTACTACTGATGTTTCCATGGTTTACTGCAAGTTTGTATTGAAGCAGAAATATTTGCACTCCTATAGTTTCCAAGGTTAACTGCAACACTGTATTGAAGCAGAAGTTTGTGTACTCTTCAAGTTTCCAAATTTTACTGCAATACTGTATTAAAGCAGAGGAATGTGTACTCCCGAAGTTTCTGAGGTTTAATTCAACACTGTATTGAAGCAGAAGTATGTGTACTCCTGAAGTTTCCAAGGTTTATTGCAACACCTTGTTGAAGCAGAAGCATGTGTACTCCTTAAGTTTCCAAAGTTTACTGCAACACTGTATTCAACCAGAAGTATTTGAACTTCGGAAGTTCCCAAGGTTACCTGCAGCACTGTATTAAAGCAGAAGCTTCTGCACTCCTTAAGTTTCTGAGGTTTTCTTCAGCACTGTATAGAAGCAGAAGTATGTGTACTCCTTAAGTTTCCAAAGTTTACTGCAACACTGTATTGGTTAAGAAGTTTGTGTTCTCCTGTAGTTTCCAAGGTTACTTTCATACTTTATTGAAGCAGAAGTATGTATACTGCTGAAGTTTCTGAGGTTTACTGCAACACTGTATTGAAGTAGAAGAAAGTGTAGTCCTGAAGTTTCTAAAGTTACTCCAAAATTTTTGCAACAGAAATATTTGCACTCCAGAAGTTACCATGGTTTACTGCAATACTGTACAGAAGCAGAAGTATGGGTACTCCAAAAGATTCTGAGGTTTACTAAAACACTGTATTGAAGCAGAAAAATGGGTACTCCTGAAAATTCTGCGGTATACTGCAACACTGTATTGAAGCAAAAGAATGTGTACTTCTGAAGTTTCTGAGGTTTAGTGCTACATTATATTGAAGCATAAGCAGAAGTTTGTGTACTCCTGAAGTTTTCAAGGTTACTGCAATACTGTATTGAAGCAGAAGTATGTATACTCCTGAAGTTTCTGAGGTTTACTGCAACACTGTGTTGAAGCAGATGTATGTGCACTCCTGAAGTTTCCAAAGTTTACTGCAACACCTTGTTGAAGTAGAAGTATGTGTACTCCTGAAATTACTGAGGTTTACTGCAACACTGTAATGAGGAAGAAGTATGTGTACTACTGAAGTTTCCGAAATTTACTGCAAACCGTGTTGAAGCAGAAGTATATGTACTCCTGAGGTTTTCAAGACTAACTGCATTACTATTGAAGCAGAAATTTGTGTACTCCTGAAGTTGCCAAGGTTTACTGCAACACTATACTGAAGCAGAAGTTTGTGTACGTCTGAAGCTTCCAAGGTTACTGCAATACTGTATTGAAGCAGAAGTATATGTACTCCTGAGGTTTTCAAGATTAACTGCATTACTATTGAAGCAGAAATTTGTGTACTCCTGAAGTTGCCAAGGTTTACTGCAACTCAATACTGAAGCAGAGGTTTGTTTACTCATGAAGCTTCCAAGGTTACTGCAACACTGTATTGAAACAGAAGTATGTGTACTCCGCAGTTTCCAAGCTTTACTGCAACACTTTGTTGAAGCAGAAGCAAGTGTACTCCTGAATATTCTGATGTTTACTGCAACACTGTATTAATGCAGAAGTATGTGTACTCCTGAAGTTTCCAAAGTTTACTGCAACACTGTTTTGCAGCAGAAGTATGTGTACTCCTGAAATTTCCTAGGTTTACTGCAACACTGTATTCAAGCAGAAGTATTTGAACTACAGAAGTTTCCATGGTTAACTGCAACACTGCATTAAAGCAGAAGCTTATGCGCTCCTGAAGTTTCTAAGGTTTACTGTAACACTGTATTGAAGTTGAAGTTTGTGTACTCCTGTAGTTTCCAAGGTTACTGCAAATATATATTGAGGCAGAAGTAAGTGTACTCCTAAAGTTTCTGAGGTGTACTGCAACACTATTGCAGCAGAAGTAAGTGCACTCCAGAAGTTACCATGGTTTACTGCAACACTGTATAGAAGCTGAAGTTTCTGTACTCCTGGATTTTCCAAGGTTTACTGCAACATTGTATTGAAGCAGAAGTATGTGTACTCTTGAAGTTTCCAAGGTAACTTCAACACTTTGTTAAAGCAGAAGTATGTGTACTCCTGAAGTTTCCGAGCCTTACTTCAATACTGTGTTGAAGCAGAAGTATGTGTACTCCTGAAGTTTCCGTTGTTTACTGCAACACAATTGGAGCAAAAGTTTGTGTACTTCTGAAGTTTCCAAGGTTAACTGCAACACTGTATTGAAGTAGAAATTTGTGTACTCCTGAAGTTTCCAAGGTTTACTGCAACACATAATTGAAGCAGATGTTTGTGTACTACTGAAGCTTCCAAGGTTACTGCAACACTGTATTGAAGCAGAAGTATGTGTACTCCTGAAGTTTCTGAGGTTTACTACAACATCTTGTTGAAACAGAAATATATGTACTCCTGAAGTTTCCGAGCTTTACCTCAAAAATTTTGTTGAAGCAGAAGTATGTGTACTCCTGAAGTATCTGAGGTTAACTGCAACACAGTATTGATGCAGAAGTATGTGTACTCCTGATATTTCTGAGGTTTACTGCAACACTGTTTAGCAGCAGAAGTATGTGCACTTCTGAAGTTTCCGGAGGTTTACTGCAACACAGTATTGAAGCAGAAGTATGTGCACTTCTGAAGTTTCCGGAGGTTTACTGCCAAACTGAATTGAAGCAGAAGTATGTATACTCCTGAAGTTTCTGAGGTTTACTGCAGGACTGTATTGAAGCAGAAATATGTGTACTCCTGAATTTTACAAGGTTTACTGCAACTCTGTATTGAAGCAGAAGTATGTATACTCCTGAAGATTCTGAGGTTTACTGCAGGACTGTATTGAAGCAGAAATATGTGTACTCCTGAAGTTTCCAAGGTTTACTGCAACGCTATATTGAAGCAGAATTTTGTGTACTCCTGTAGTTTCCAAGGTTACTGCAATACTGTATTGAAGCAGAAGTAAGTGTACTCCAAAAGTTTAAGTTTCTGAGGTTTACTGCAACACTGTATTGAAGCAGAAGTATGTGTACCCCTGAAGTTTCTGAGGTTTACTGCAACACTGTGTTGAAGCAGTATTATGTGTACTCCTGAAGTTTCTGAGGTTTACTGCAACACAGTATTGAAGCAGAAGTATTTGAATTCCTGAAGGTTCCGAGGTTTACTGTAACACTACTATTTTCACAAAATAACATCCAAAATCAACTTGTGCAAACATAAAACCACGTTCTTAACGCAAATTTGACATATGAATGGTCCATTCTAGAATCAAATTCTATTTTTACTGAAGTATCTTCTGTTGATGAAAGAAGGCATGAATAAGGATGGAATGTGTGTTTATGCTTTTATTTTTAATGCATATCATATATGTAAGTGTCCTGTTTAAGAAAAAAAAACATTTTTGTTCAGTGAGATTGCATATATAATGGAATATCAATTTAGCTCCTAAAATCCTCAGTTCTATCTTTATTAAACAGTTTTCATTTCACTTAACATAATTAAGACAGTTTGTCCACAAAATACGTGATTATATTGGGAAGTGAGTGAAATGGGCAACACAAACAAGCTAAAACTCAATCAAAGTTCATCCTTCCATATGGGAAAACCCCAAAAATAACTTTATGTAGGACATTCAGTTTTCATATTCAGATGTTGTAGCTGTAGATAAAGCAAGGTATAAAAGCATGCAGAATAGAATTGAACATATATAGGTGCCCAGAGGCAACACTGCACAGATGATTATTACAAGAGTATTTGGGTTAAATACATATGAGTTATCCAGTATATCTTCACTGAAAATTAAAACTGCAAAAATTTCATTATGTCCCATGTGGAAAAAACATATATTTGTGTCACAGAATTTTTTACATTAGGACATTTAAGATCCTTAACTTAGTTATGCTCCAGAGAATTACAGAAGCACATCATGATTTAAACAGTGTTTGTAACACATACACTTTATTTTCATAGGTGCATTATCCAAAAAAATTCAAAATGCCTTATTCCTTTTTAAATGGAATCTGATACTAGAGTCCTCTCTTTTCTGACATAATATTGTTTCAGTAAATCTATGTCTGTTGTAGCATGTACCTCTTTTTAACTGAGCATGACACGTGTAACCTCTCTTTTCCCACAAAATTCTGTCTCAGTAGATGTATGTCTGTTGTTGCATGTACCTCTTTTTAACTGAAACTTGACACCAGAGTCCTCTCTTTTCTCACAAAATTCTGTCTCAGTAGATGTATGTCTGTTGTTGCATGTACCTCTTTTTAACTGAAACTTGACACCAGAGTCCTCTCTTTTCTCACAAAATTCTGTCTCAGCAGATGTATGTCTGTTGTAGCATGTACCTCTTTTTAACTGAGCATGACACGTGTAACCTCTCTTTTCCCACAAAATTTTGTCTCAGTAGATGTATGTCTGTTGTTGCATGTACCTCTTTTTAACTGAAACTTGACACCAGAGTCCTCTCTTTTCTCACAAAATTCTGTCTCAGCAGATGTATGTCTGTTGTTGCATGTACCTCTTTTTAACTGAAACCTGACACAGAATCCTCTTTTTTCTCACAAAACTCTGACTCAGTAGATGGATGTCTGTTGTTGCATGTACCTCTTTTTAACTGAAACCTGACACAGAATCCTCTTTTTTCTCACAAAACTCTGACTCAGTAGATGGATGTCTGTTGTTGCATGTACCTCTTTTTAACTCCCCCCAGGGGCCTACTACGGTAGGTACGGGTTTGGCGCACCCGGGGGTTCCCGAGCCGCTCACCGCCACTTCACCCTACCTATCGCAATTCACTGTTGCCACGTCTTTTGTTCTGCATTTGTTTGTTTCGTTTGTTTACTTTATCACCCTCTTCCTCTTCTAGGCTTATGGAACTTGGTAGTTTGTAAGGCATTAGGTTTATTAACTCCTGTCTCAACAGCAGGGATCTTTCACTATCCCCGTGGTTCCTGTCCCACGGTTCCAGCGCGGCTCCCAATTTGTGTGCTCTACGGAGGACCCAGGCTTGAAGGTTGGGTGCACCCTCCCCACTGCCCCTATGTGTAGCCTTAGGTGCGGAGCCCGTCCATACCGTCATGTACATTCACGTAGCTTGTTAGTAAGCCCGGCCTGTGCTGGTGTCCCGACGACCGCGTTACGTCGTTGGGATAGTTTCACGGGCCGGACGTGTTACCGCTGACATTGCCCCGGCGTAATCAACCACAAGTCCCCTGAATCTGTGCATGTGTTCTGTCGCTGCACGGCCTAGAGCGGGGAGCCACAGGCGGTTATTCCTGTGGTAGGGGCTTAAAACCGGGGCGTGCATGGTGAACGGTATACGCATATGGACCAGCAGTGGTGTTTGGAGGGTAACCCTTGTGACGTAGGCCTTGAGTATCGGTCACAGGATGGTTATTCCTGTGGTAGGGGCTTAAAACCGGGGCGTGCATGGTGAACGGTATACGCATATGGACCAGCAGTGGTGTTTGGAGGGTAACCCTTGTGACGTAGGCCTTGAGTATCGGTCACAGGATGGTTATTCCTGTGGTAGGGGCTTAAAACCGGGGCGTGCATGGTGAACGGTATACGCATATGGACCAGCAGTGGTGTTTGGAGGGTAACCCTTGTGACGTAGGCCTTGGGTATCGGTCACGGGATGGTTCCCGTGACGGCACAGACCGTGGAGATTTGGTGTCTTTTCTTCTTTAACCCCCGGATGGCAGGCTGACGCCGACGGTTCCGGAAGGGGGTCCTTTCAATATGTCAAACCGCGCACCACCTTCTTATTTTGACCAGTTTATTGTTATGGCTATGTTGAACGAGACCAAGAAATTTTCAGACATAAGTCCATTCTACGTGCAAAGGGAAGTTGACAGGATCTGCGGCAAGGTTAAAAACGCGACAAGGCTGCGAGACGGTACGCTACTGGTAGAGGTCCACAATAAAGACCAATCGGACAAGCTACTTCGTGCTACTCTGTTGGGATCGTACAGCATAAAAGTTTACCCCCACAAGTCCAGGAACACCTGTAGAGGAGTTGGCACCACCTCTAGCTTAGACGACCTCACCAATGAAGATATTGCCACCCATCTTTCAGAACAGCGAGTTTGTCAGGCGTACCGTCTACATTGTAAACGTGAGGGCAAGGAGTACGCATTGCGTACGATCTTTCTCACGTTCAAGGGTACTAGTGTTCCGGAGTTCATATACTGTGGTTACGAACGTGCTGCCGTCCGCCCGTATGTGCCGAACCCTATGCGGTGCTTCAAGTGCCAGCGCTTCGGGCATACCCAAGTCGCCTGTGCCCGACCCGCAACCTGCGATCGTTGTGGTCTAGTGGCACACGTTGACACCGTCTGTACGCGCGCACCGTGCTATGTAAACTGTGAAGGCAGTCATCCGTCTAGCTCTCGACAGTGTCCCATGTACTTGGCAGAGAAAAGCATACAAGAAATGCGTGTAAAGGAACATCTTACTTTTCCTGAGGCGAGACGGCGCTTTGAGCAGCTAAAGCCGGCCAACACCACAGGATACTCCTCAGGCGTTCGCCGTAAGTTCACTCCGTCGGTTTACAGACTGAGCCTGTCGTCAACGCAAACTGACTTGTGCGAAGCCGCTCCTTTACGTGCTCAATCATCTGCATCTCAGAGTACAACTTCTGATGCACAGCAGCAATCAGCCGTCGACTAACCCATGTGCTCCTAGTTCATCCTTCGCCGGAGATCGTTCCCGTCAACGTAGTAGACCGATGAGCCGAACTTCGGCAACGTCCCGCTCTCGTTCTGCGAACCGAAAGACTTCGTCTGACTCCCGATCACCAGTGGAGTCTGAGGAAGACACGGATTTTAGGTTAGTTGGTGCTAAATCTGCTAAGGTGAGAAAGAAAGAAGTTACACAACCTTAATTTCTATCTCACCATGGATATAATCCAGTGGAATGTCAATGGGATCAGGGCCCGTCTACCAGACCTTCAACATATAATCAACATGCGTTCACCCTCAATCCTCTGTCTCCCGGAAACCCACTTACATCCCCACTATACCCTTCCACTTCGTCATTTTCAATCTTTCAGACACGACTTTGTTGGTGGCCAGCGTGCTTGTAACGGTGTTGTTACTCTCGTGGCTCCTACCATCCTTGCCGCCAGTATTACACTCAACACCCCGCTACAAGCGGTAGCTGTGCGCGTAACATTGCCTTCCATCTGCTTTTCTGTTTGCAATGTCTATTTGCCGCCGCACGATGTGATCTCAGACACTGAGCTTCGGGCATTGTTAGCACAAATTCCCCCGCCGCTGATCTTTTTGGGCGATGTCAATGCTTGCAATGTTCTTTGAGGTTCTTCGGCTGACGATGCTCGAGGTACAATAATAGCAGACGTTTGCGACGGGTCTGGTTTATTACTCTTAAACTCCGGTGCGCCCACATTCTTATCTGCTGCATATGGCACCCTATCCGCCCTAGATGTAATTTTCTGCAGCCCTGCTTTACTACCCTTCCTGGATTGGTCAGTATTTTCCGATCTTCACGGCAGTGATCATTACCCCATTGACATTCGTTTTTCGGGAAAATATCCCTTACCCACTCAACATCCCCGCTGGATTATCTCCAAAGCTGATTGGGAAAAGTTTTCCTCTCTGCTCAATCTCAATTCCGATGGCTGTACCTCCATAGAAGACATGGTGGAGTATTTTACTTGCTCGGTTTTGCTCGCCGCAGAATCCAGTATTCCTCGGAGCTCTTCTACCCCTCGGCGTATTCCAGTGCCGTGGTGGACCGAAGACTGCAACTTGGCATTAAAGGCACGTAAAAAAGCTCTTCGTCTTTTCCACCTACACCCGACGGCGGAGAACTTTGTTGCTTTCAAACGCGCCCGGGCTAAGGGGCGCTATATCGTTCGTAATGCCAAGCGGAATTCGTGGAAAGCTTATGTCTCCTCGCTTTCTTGCAGGAGCTCCTCACAGAGTGTGTGGACTTCGGTGCGCCGCATGACCGGCAAATGTCTCAGGACATACATCCCTGGCCTTACCGTTCACGGCTCCACCTTCACCTGCGAACGGGATGTTGCCGACGCTCTAGCCACCTCCTTCGCTGTGACAAGTGCAACGGGCAATTACGACAATGCATTCCTTCCCATTAAGGAAGCTGCTGAGAGATTTCGCCTTGATTTTACTAGTGACTGTAGTGAGCCGTACAATGCACCCTTCACCCTTGCGGAACTAACTCATGCTTTACACGCTGCGAGGGACTCTTCTCCTGGTCCCGATGATATTCACCGACAAATGTTGCTTCACCTCCCACCTGCAGCCGTTACATTCCTGCTGGACCTCTATAACCGCATTTGGCGCGAACAGGTTTTCCCGCCTGTGTGGCGAGAGGGTATTGTCCTATCCCTCGTCCTGGCAAAGACCGGACCTGCCATCCTCTTACCGGCCGATTTGCCTCACGAGCGTCGTTTGCAAGACTTTGGAACGCATGATCAGTATTCGGTTTACTTGGTGGTTGGAGGCGAACGAAGTGCTCTGTTCCGAGCAGTGCGGATTTCGTCGCGGTCGTTCAAGCGTTGATAACCTGGCGCGTATGGAAGCTTATGTACGGAATGCTTTCCTTCTGAAGCAGCAAGTCGTGAGTGTCTTTTTTGACCTCGAGAGGGCTTACGACACTACTTGGCGATATGGTATTCTGCGTAATTTGCACAGTTCAGGGTTACGCGGCCATCTACCCTATTTCTGTGCAACTTTCTCCAGCAGCGCCGCTTTCGTGTCCGTATTGGCAATACTCTCTCGCGGGAGAAGATTCAGGAGAACGGTGTACCCCAAGGTTCCGTTCTTAGGGTTATGCTTTTTGCCGTGGCCATCAACGGCAAAACTAGCGTGATTCGTAGTGGGATAACATCGTCACATTATGTGGATGACTTTGCGCTGTACTATCGCTCCTACAGCACTGAACATCTCGATTGACAATTCCAGCTCTCCATAAACTCCATCGCTGGTTGGGCGCTTTCCAATGGTTTCGTTTTTCCCCTACGAAAACTCAGTGCATACACTTCCACCGTCTTCGCGGAGTACACTCTCCTCCTGACCTCCAATTGAACTGTGTGCCACTGCCTTTCGTTCCGTCGTTGAAGTTCTTAGGTCTCCACCTATACCGTGAACTTTCTTGGGTACCCCACATCCGATACCTTCGTGCCTCCTGTGACCGATCGCTGCGGATCCTCAAACTGCTTTCTGGTGCGTCGTGGGGCGGCGATCGTTCAGTGATGCTGCGTTTGTACCGTTCATTCGTTCGCTCAAAACTAAACTACGGTTGTTTTATCAAAATACTGCTTGACACGCTGGAGGTGCTGTTTCCTAACTCCGCAATGTAATGGCCTCCAGACTCGTCAGGAGACCATTACGAGCCGCGTTTTGGAACGCAAACGGAATTAGGGAACATTACCCAAGCTTGCTTGAGTTTGTAGAATCCCACGGGATTGACGTTTTACTAGTCTGCGAAACAAACCTGCATGCTGGTATAAATTTCTCGTTGCCAAGTTACACCACCCATCGGTCGGATAGAATTGGCCGACAGGGTGGGGGTACCGCTATATTCATCAAAAACCACATTACCCACACCCCTTTTCCTCTCCCGCAGTTTCAGCACGTGGAGGCGTGCGCCATTCGGCTTGCCATTGGTGGACTCGACACGCTGCTGATAGCTGCTTATGACCCTCCTGACGCCCGCTATTACGAGGCGGATTACACCGCCTTGTTAAACCTGCATCCTGTAGTCTGCATTGCAGGCGACTTAAACGCAAAGCACGGGCACTGGTACAGCCGTGTTTCTAACCAGAGGGGCCGCGGACTCTACCGCCTCATCAGCGGAGATCCCAGCCTTCATGCGCACGGACCGAGAGGGCCTACGTTCTACCCGGCCCGCGGCAGGCCGGACGTACTCGACATCATGATCACCAAAAACATTCCATTCCATCTAGACCTCTCAGTGGTAAACGAACTGGATTCTGACCACAACCCAGTTCTGGTGGAATCCAATGTTCACATACCAGCCCTGGCAATCCCAGACTGGTTTAACGAAGTCGACTGGGATGCAGCAGTCCTAGAACTCACCCAGACCATCTACCCGCAGCCTCGCATCCACTCTGTCGATGCGCTGGAAGCGGCGGCGAGGGCATTCTCCCAACAGATCCTAAAGGCGGTACGCGCTCACACACACCGCATCCCGTCTGAATCCTCTAACCCTCGGACCATTCCTTATGAACTCCGGCGGCTGATAAAAGCCAAAGCGACAGTCCGGAAGCTATGGCAACGCTTCCGCCACCCCAGGATAGGGCAGTATACCAGAGGTTCAAAACCCTGGCAAGGCGACTGCTCCGAGCGCAAGGGAAACAGGCCAGGAAAAACCTGATGCAGACCGTCAACCTGCAAGAAAAGAAACCGTGGCGGATTATCAAGTCCCTAAGGAAGGACAAGACCCAATACCAGCATCCTCTACATGGCACTCGTGGGAGTCTCGCTTTTGAGCCCTGCGAGAAGGCCACAGTGTTTGCAGACTACCTAGAGAGTCAGTTTGAACCCCGGGATGGCCCCCAGGACGAGGACTTCAGTGACCTTGTGGAGGCGACGGTGGACTATCTCTTTGAGGAGACACCGCCGCCACACGACGGGATCCAACTTCCTATAGTCACCCCGAAAGAGGTGACTTCCGAAATTCAAAAACTGCACCCAAGCAAATCCCCGGGGCACGACGGCGTCACGGCGCCCATGCTCCAACACCTACCCCGAAAGGCCGTGATCCACCTGACCCGGATTTTTAATGCATGCCTCCAATTCCGTCACTTTCCAACTTGTTGGAAGGAGGTATGTATTCTAAAGCCCGGCAAGGACCCGGTCTTCCCATGTAATTACCGATCCATCAGTCTACTCCCGACCGTCTCAAAAGTCTTTGAGCGGTTTCTCCTGCCCCGTCTCACCCCTCTATTCGAGGAAAGGCACCTCCTACCGGATCACCAGTTTGGTTTTCGTCGAGGGCACTCCACGACTTTGCAGCTACTGCGCCTCGCCGAGAAGGCGGCCCTGGGCTTCCAGGGCAACTTCAAGACGATCGCGGTGTTGCTGGACATGGAGAAGGCCTTCGCCACTACCTGGCATCATGGGCTCCTCTACAAACTCAAGCAAGCAGGCGTCCCTCCCCCCTATCTCACCCTGATAAGCAGCTTCCTTCGGGAACGCTCATTCCGGGTGAGAGTGGAGGGAAGACTCTCCACCGTCAGACCCATAGCGGCGGGAGTGACGGAGGGCAGCGTACTGTCCCGATTACTCTTCGCCGCCTACATGTCTGACATCCCGACGGAACCCCGAACTGTCCTGTGCCAATATGCCGACGACGTCCTCATAATGGCACAGAACAAGAACGCCCGTTACTGCTTCCCCCCACTACAGCGACTACTCCGGGCCATCGGCCGGTGGAGTGAAAGGTGGAGGATGGCCATCAGTCCGGGGAAGAGTTCGGCTCTTCTCCTGGCGAAGGTCCGTCGCTGGCGGCCGATGCGTGCCCTGAGGTTGAGGCGGCGGCAGATCCCATGGGTCACCGCCACCAAATATCTTGGGGTTCTCCTCGACCGCGGGCTCACTTTCGCGCCACATGTAAGGGGCAAGGTGGGGCTAGGCCACGCCGCCCTCAGGCAGTTGAACCCGGTTCTTAAATCCGCCATGCCTAAACACCTCAAACTGCGCCTGTATCAGGCGATCATTCCCCCCCTGATCCTGTACGGCTGCGAGGTCTGGGGAACAGCGGCGCCGACCACAATCCGCAGACTTCAAGTCGTCCAGAACAGGGCGTTAAGGATGATCTATGATACTGGGTACAGATTCCCATCTCACATCCTACGTACCTACTCAGGAATCCCGTATATCATCGACGTCGTGAGGGAACGAACCCGCACGTTGTATGATAAACTCCCCTTTCACCCTAACCCTCTGGTGCGCACTTTGGGCGACTACGACCATAGGGCGCCAAGAAGGAGAAAATCCTACCCCCTGCCAAGGGACGCTCTCGGTCCACTGGCCTGAGAGACTGCCATCCCTTAATCCAAACAATCCCCCAGGTTATACAGCAACGGAAGGGGTGGCAGCCGGTTGGGAGACCACCCGGCTGAAACCCTGCCCCCCCTGACTAACCTGGAATCCATCACCCACCCAAATCCATAATCCTACCAACTTTCCTCCCACCTGGCCTGCTTAACACGGTGGCCATACAAGCGGCACGTCGAGTTAAGCAGCATCGAGCGTGGTCACCACTTGGGTGGGTGACCGGCCAAGTGACCGACTACACTCAGCCCTGTGGCTGCGGAGGAATTTTAACACCGCCCGGGCGGACGTAGACAATAAAGCTTGTGGAACAAAATCTTTTTCCCCTATAATATCGCACAGGTAAAACCGCTTTTAGCGGTTAGGTACTGTGGCGACTTACACTCCGCCCAGGTAAACCTGGGCGACCTGTTCTTGGACTCTGGACTCTAAACTTCGCCTTTTAGACACCGTTCATCATATCGGTTTACGTCTTGCTACAGGAGCCTTCCACACTAGTCGTGTGCAATGCTTGTACGCCGATGCTGGTGAACCTCCACTGGCAGTGCGTCGCTCATTTTTACTTTGTTCGTATGCTGCAAAGTTGCCTGCGAACCCCCGCCATCCTTGTTTTAACCCTGTGTTACGCCCGGATTATTCACACCGCTATCTGAGGAACGCCACTGCTTCACGCCCCTGTGGTATTCGGTTTCGTGAACTGCTCTCTGATAGGGGTCTCAGATTGCCTCCTGTGGAGCGTGTTTTTGGTTATCCGGAACCTGCTTGGCAACTGAGGCGTCCCACTTTCGACCTGACCCTCTCCAACCTCGTGAAACGTTCGACCGCTCCGGAGGTATTTCAGCGACTGTTTTACGAACTTTTAAGCAATTACCGGGCATATGCACCGGTATTCACTGACGGCTCCCAGCTGGCAGGAGCTACAGGTTGTGCCTTTTATTTCAATGGAGTAACACATAATTATCGACTTGCGGACGCCAGTTCTGTATTCACCGCCAAACTGTACGCTATCTTTTACTTTCTAGATTTTATCTCGCTTTTAGCACGTGCTAGTTTTCTTGTTTGCAGCGATTCTTTGAGTGCCCTACAGGCTCTGCAACAGTATACTGGCTCCTCATCACTCGTTTAGCGCATTCAATCTCGCCTTTCTGAATTGATTGCTTGCAGCTACCAGTTCATCTTCACGTGGGTTGCAGGTCATGTCGGTATTGCACGTAACGAGGTAGCGGATAGGTCTGCCAAGGCTGCCTGCTCCTTGCAGGATTATTCGAAAGCGGCTGTGCCCTCAGGGGATGCTTCACGTTACTTTCGCAGGTCTCTTATTTTAGCTTGGCAGCATTCTTTGCAAAACTTAGCAGGTACACAGCTTCGCACTCTCAAAGACACGGTACAGCCATAGCTCACATCTTGCCAACGAAACCGGCGACGCGAGGTTATCCTTACGCGTCTGCGTATCGATCACACGGGGCTAACACATGGCTACCTTCTACGCGCTGAGCCAGCTCCTATATGTCAGACCTGCGATGTTCGTCTGTCTGTGGGACATGTGTTGCTTGATTGTCCCAAATTTCATCGTGAACGGCAATCCATCGGCCTGGGTACCTCCTTACCTGCCATTTTATGCGACGATGCCAATTCCGTCGATATGGTGCTACGCTTTGTTGCCTCTATTGGCCTCAGCAAAGACATCTGACCTGTTACATGCGTGTGTGCAATTTTAGCCTTTTTAACTTTTTAGACTCTGACTTTTACCATATGGGACCACTTTTTGTGTGTGTGTTTTTAGTTTTTTAACCCTTTAGCCTCGGTTTTATCAACCGGGGCTTTTCTCGTGTGTGCCTTTGTAAGGGTTTTTAGCACATTTTAACTTTTCTTCTCTAGATTTGTTTTTAATGTGTTTTTCTTTTTCTTAACTTCGGGCCCAAATGACCTAGTTGTCGACGGGCCCTTAAAAACTACACACTCACTGACTCACTCTTCTTAACTGAAGCCTGACATGAGAGTCCTCTCTTTTCTCGCAAAATATTGTCTCGGTAAATCTATGTCTGTTGTAGCATGTACTTCTTTTTAACTGAAGCCTGACACCAGAGTCCTCTCTTTTCTCCCACAGTATTGTCTCGGTAAATCTATGTCTGTTGTAGCATGTACTTCTTTTTAACTGAAGCCTGACACCAGAGTCCTCTCTTTTCTCACAAAATATTGTCTCAGTAAATCTATGTCTGTTGTAGCATGTACTTCTTTTTAACTGAAGCCTGACACCAGAGTCCTCTCTTTTCTCACAAAAAATTGTCTCAGTAAATCTATGTCTGTTGTAGCATGTACTTCTTTTTAACTGAAGCCTGACACCAGATTCCTCTCTTTTCTCACAAAATATTGTCTCAGTAAATCTATGTCTGTTGCATTTACCCCTTTTTAACTGAAGCCTAACACCAGAGTCCTCTCTTTTCTCACAAAAAATTGTCTCAGTAAATCTATGTCTGTTGTAGCATTTACATCTTTTTAACTGAATACTGACACCAGAGTCCTCTCTTTTCTCACAAAATATTGTCTCAGTAAATCTATGTCTGTTGCATTTACCCGTTTTTAACTGAAGCCTGACACCAGAGTCCTCTCTTTTCTCACATAATTCTGTCTCAGCAGATGTATGTCTGTTTTTGCATGTACCTCTTTTTAACTGAAGCCTGACACCAGAGTCTTCTCTTTTCTCACACAATTCTGTCTCAGTAGATGTATGTCTGTTGTTGCATTAACCTCTTTTTAACAGAAGCCTGACAGCAGATGCCTCTATTTTCTCACATAATTCTGTCTCAGTAGATGTATGTCTGTTGTTGCATGTACCTCTTTATAACTGAAGCCTGACATCAAAGTCCTCTCTTTTCACACAAAATATTGTCTCAGTAGATCTATGTCTGTTGTGGCATGTACCTCTTTTTAACTAAAGCCTGACACCAGATTCCTCTATTTTCTTACTAAATTTTGTCTCAGTGGATCTATGTCTATTGTTGCATGTACCTCTTTTTAACTGAAGCCTGACACCAGAGTCCCCTCTTTTCTCACACAGTATTGTCTCAGTAAATCCATGTTTGTTATTGCATGTAGCTACCTCTTTTTAATTGAAGCAAGACACCAGATTCTTCTCTTTTCTCACAAAACTCTGTCTCAGTAGATCTATGTTTGTTGTTGCATGTACCTTTTTTTAATTGAAACCTGACATCAGAGCCCTCTCTTTTCTAACAAAATGCTGTTTCAGTATGTCTGTTGTAGCATGTACCTCTTTTTACCTGAAACCTAACACCAGTGTCCTCTTTTTTCTAACAAAATTCTGTGTCAGTAGATGTATGTCTGTTGTTGCATGTACCTCTTTTTCACAGAAGCCTGACACCAGATTCCTCTATTTTCTCACTAAATTTTTTCCCAGTGGATCTATATCTGATGTTGCATGTAGCTACCTCTTTTTAGTTGAAGCAAGACACCAGATTCCGCTCTTTTCTCACAAAATTCTGTCTGTGTAGATGTATGTCGGTTGTTGCATCTACCTCTTTTAAACTGAAAACCTGACACAGAGTCCTCTCTTTTCTCACAAAATTCTCTCTCAGTAGATGTATGTCTGTTGTTGCATGTAGCTCTTTGTAACTGAAGCCTGACACCAGAGTCCTCTCTTTTCTCACAAAATTCTCTCTCAGTAGATGTATGTCTGTTGTTGCATGTACCTCTTTTTCACAGAAGCCTGACACCAGATTCCTCTATTTTCTCACTAAATTTTTTCCCAGTGGATCTATATCTGTTGTTGCATGTAGCTACCTCTTTTTAGTTGAAGCAAGACACCAGATTCCGCTCTTTTCTCACAAAATTCTGTCTGTGTAGATGTATGTCGGTTGTTGCATCTACCTCTTTTAAACTGAAAACCTGACACAGAGTCCTCTCTTTTCTCACAAAATTCTCTCTCAGTAGATGTATGTCTGTTGTTGCATGTTGCTCTTTTAAACTGAAAACCTGACACAGAGTCCTCCCTTTTCTCACAAAATTCTCTCTCAGTAGATGTATGTCTGTTGTTGCATGTTGCTCTTTGTAACTGAAGCCTGACACCAGAGTCCTCTCTTTTCTCACAAAATTCTCTCTCAGTAGATGTATGTCTGTTGTTGCATGTAGCTCTTTGTAACTGAAAACCTGACACAGAGTCCTCTCTTTTCTCACAAAATTCTCTCTCAGTAGATGTATGTCTGTTGTTGCATGTAGCTCTTTGTAACTGAAGCCTGACACCAAAGTCCTCTCTTTTCACACAAAATATTGTATCAGTAAATCTATGTCTGTTGTTGTCCCCCCAGGGGCCTACTACGGTAGGTACGGGTTAGGCGCACCTGGGGTCCCGAGCCACCTTGACTCCCTCTGTGGGAAACCTCAGAGTGGTGAGGGAGTCAGTAGGTCAAAATGCCCACCCACGTGTAGGCCGTGCGTGGAGACCCGTGTCAGTGAAAAGGAATATCCTGGTTGGTTGAGGGTTGCGTACCTGAGCCTGGGCTTCTGTCTTTCAGTAACTGGGGAGGGTGCGCAGCCTAATACACCGCTTTGGTTTCTGATTTGCCTAAACGGGAGGCTAGGGACTAACCCACCCCTAGTCAATCGGCCAGGACTAGGTATTACACCGAACTCCAGGGTGAGTGGGACGGCGAGCCCGCTATATCCCCTGTGTAGCCCTGTCACCCCAGTGAGGTGACCCCTCGTTGGGCTCCGTGGTGGGTGGGGAGCACTGGGGGATGAATTTATACCATTTTTCTATGGCACCAAAACAAAAACCCCTTAATAAAGACGTTGGAAAGGAAGTAGTCGAGTCATGTGGTCCTCGCTACTTGGTTATTCATAGGACAGAGGAAGGTAAGAAATTCCTTACGGTGAGCCCTTTTACTATCCAAAAGGGTCTCGATGCCATTGCTGGTCCTGTTAAATCCTGCGTTCGAGCTCGCAATGGTACACTTCTTGTCGAAGCCAACTCCGCCTCGCAAGCTGCAAGAATACTTAAAGCCACCATGTTAGCCAGCTATCCAGTGAAGGTCGAGGTGCACAAGTCGCTGAACTCCTCCCGCAGTGTAGTAACAACCCGCGCGTTAGATGGTTTGTCCATTGAGGAGATCCAAGAAAATCTAGCGACTCAGGGTGTCTCATCTGTTTATCGGGTACAAGGTAAGATCAATGGTGAATTCCTGCCTACTCGTACCCTGTTTCTTACTTTTGATCGGGTTGACCTCCCTCAAAAGATTAGGGCAGGGTATGAAGCCATCGAAGTTAGGCCTTATATACCCAATCCGCTGAGGTGCTTTAAACGCCAACGTTATTGTCACACTAGTGAGCTGTGTACCGGCAAGTCCACCTGCGTCCACTGCGGTGACATCTCCCACGATGGGGCTTGTGCTTCAGCTCCATCCTGTGTGAATTGTAACGGGGAACACCCATCTAGTTCCCGAGACTGCCCCCGTTTTGCAGAGGAACGAGCGATCCAGGAGATACGGGTGAAAGAGAAGGTTTCCTTCTTGGAAGCCCGGAAGCTCCTGCGACTCCACCAACCCTCTGCCCCGAGGTCCAGTACCTATAGCTCAGTTGCAGCTAAACCGGTACCGCGTCGGGAAATCGCAACGCAGACCGGCGATATGAACGGGGCTACAATTGCGGAAAAGGTTATTTTAGCCCAAGCGCTGCCAAAGCCTTCGGCACCTACACCCAAGTTGGTATCAACATCTGCCAAATCCGCCAGCTTACAGATTAGTCCTGCACACTTGTCACCGAAAGCCTCGACCTCGGGAACTAAAGCTGGTAAATTCACGACGTCTTCTGCCCCGGAAAAACAGTTTAAGACCAAGTATGTACGACAAGACTTCTTGAAAGAGAATGTGCAATCTTCTACCAAGTCATCTAAGGGTAAGAAAAGTACACGCAACTCCTCACGTGTATCCTCCTCTGAAGGGTCATCTGGGGAGGAGGGCGTGAATCGGCGACGGCCGTCTTCGCCGATCAGCACATCCAATCGGTTCGAACTTCTCGGACCGAAATTTGCTCTTGAAAAAGGGACCTCCCTTGTGGAGGAGAAGGACCAGGAGGATTCTGCCGCCACTACCAGAGGGACAGTGCGGAAACGGCAGGATCGTGCTCCTGAAAATAGTACTAGCCCAACGCCTAAGAAGAACAAATTGAACCGACCAGCTAATCCCAATCTGCAGAAGCGTCTTTCGATTTGAAACTTATCCCATAATATACTCAATGGCTATCCTCCATTGGAACATACGCGGAATTCGACCACATCGACCAGAGCTTGACTTGTTGCTGCGCCAGCACGAACCTTTGGCTGTATGCTTACAAGAGACGAAGCTCCGTCCACAGGACACCGTTACCATCAGGCAGTACTCCTCCGTACGATGTGATTTATCCCCGGAGGACGGTGTCCCGGCACATGGGGGCACTATGATGTTTATTCGAGATGATATTTTTGCCAACTCCGTACCCATACAATCTGCAATCCAGTCGTTGCTGTCAGCATTAAGCTACCCTCCGCTTTATTCACCATTTGCAGTATTTATTTGCCTCCATCTGAGGACCTCTCGCAGAGCGACTTAGAACACCTCATTTCGCAGTTGCCACCACCCTTTTTATTGGTAGGCGACGTGAATGCCCATCACCCTCTTTGGGGCTCTCCTCGGGCTTGTGCGAGAGGTACGCTACTTAAAGACTTCTTGGATAGTCAGAATCTTGCTCTCTTGAACACCGGAGAGCCCACCTTTCTTTCTGATGCATATCATAGTTTTTCACACATTGACATTGCAATTTGTTCCCCTCAGTTAGCAGTCACATTATGCTGGAATATCATCTCGGATTTGCATTCTAGTGACCACTTTCCTTGTCGTATTAGTGTCTTGACACCCGTTGTATGTTCTACCCGTTTACCTAGTTGGCGCCTAGACCACGCCAGCTGGGAACTGTAATCCCACTTGGCTGAATTTAGCTACGAAGAGCACGACTCTGTGAACCACTTGGTCGAACATCTCACAGGGACCATTCTTTCTGCTGCTGAGCAATCCATTCCGCGTTCGACTGGCTACAGCCGTCGATTTCCGGTACCTTGGTGGACCGATGACTGTCGGGATGCTATTCGCGCTCGCAGACGAGCTCTACGGGTTTTCCAGCGTTTTCCTACACTGGATAACCTGATACACTATAAACGGATGCGTGCACATTCTAGGCGGGTTATTAAGGATAGCAAAAAGATGTCATGGAATAAATTCGTGGGTTCCTTTAATCGACATACACCTTCCTCTGTCGTATGGGATAAGTTAAGACGTGTGGCTGGGAAACCGAACCATATGCCCATCGCCGGTCTCAAAACACCTACCGGAGCTGTTGTTGATACATTTGACGTGGCGAATACTTTAGGCAGTGCTTTCGCTTAGGTGTCTAGCTCAGGCAATTATTCCCCTGAGTTTCTTACAGTTATGAATCAGGTGGAATCTCAAGAATTCTCGATTCTTTCTGGCAACCTTGAGGATTATAATCGCCTTTTCACCCTGGCAGAGCTAGACAATGCACTCTCCTCTTCACGACACTCAGCATCAGGTCCAGATGGTATCCACGTCCAAATGTTGCAACATCTCTCTCCTGATGGCAAAGATTTCCTACTCGAGGTCTATAATCGTGTCTGGGTTGATGGCATTTTTCCAGACAAGTGGCGGGAGGCCACCATCATACCCATTCTTAAACCTGGAAAGGACCGCCATCTTCCTTCCAGTTACCGTCCTATTTCCCTCACCAATTGCGTGTGCAAGGTGATGGAACGCATGATCAATGGACGGTTGGTGTGGTGGCTGGAGTCCCACAATCTTCTGACGAACATCCAGTGTGGCTTTCGACGACGACGTTCAACAACTGACCACCTTATCTCTCTGTCAACTCAGATTATGGACGAGTTTCTTAAGAACAGCCCCACAGTTGGGATATATTTTGACCTCGAGAAGGCCTACGACACGTGTTGGCGGGCGGGAATATTGCGTTCTCTGCACAACTGGAACATACGTGGATGCCTATCGTTGATCATTCAGGAGTTTATGCGGGACCGCGTTTTTCGAGTGAGGGTGGGCTCGGTTTTTTCTAACCATTTTATTCAAGAGAACGGAGTGCCGCAGGACTCGGTACTCAGCGTGACTCTATTTGCTATTGCGATAAATTCCATATCACTATGTGTGTCTCCAGGTGTCTCTTCCTGTTTATTCGTCGACGACTTTGCCATCTTCTGTACTTCTCAGCGTACACCGTTTTTGGAACGCCGTCTCCAGCGGTGTATGTACAATCTCTATGCTTGGAGCTCGAAACACGGTTTTTGTTTCTCCGCTGAGAAGACAGTCTGCGTTAACTTCTGGCGCCGTAAGTGGCAAATGCCGCCGTCTCTTCGACTCGGGCCAGATTTACTTCCTTTCGCAGACGAGGCGAGATTCCTTGGTTTGATCTTCGATCGGAAACTTTGTTGGGCACCACAAATAGCACAGCTTAGAGCACGATGTGACCGTTCTCTAAATCTTTTACTGATACTAAGTGGCAAATCTTGGGGTACGGATCGGACATCATTGCTCCATCTTTATCGTGCTGTGATTCGTTCGAAGTTGGACTATGGCAGCATTGTGTATTCTTCAGCTCGACCTTCAGTGCTCAGAAGGTTAGACACAGTCCATAACCAGGGCATCCGTGTGGCCGTTGGAGCTTTTCCAACGAGCCCAGTTGTTAGCCTCTATGCCGAATCGGGAGAACCTCCTCTGCGTTGTCGGCGTGATGTCCTGCTTGCTAATTATGGCTGTGGGCTGAAGTGTATGCCTGGGCATCCAACTTATCACGCGTTTTTCTCCCCTGAGCTGCACGAGCGATACTGCCTCCGCTCTCTGAGACCCAGGCCAGCAGGATTTCGTTTCCGTGAGCTTCTACGCCAGCACCATGTTGACATTCCTCGGCTGTTATCCAAGGGAGAACCTATATACCCCCCTTGGTTACGCGCTACCTCCCATGTCGATCTCGGGATGACGCTTTACGGGAAATCTGTTACGCCTCTTGATAGTATTCGTCGTTGTTTTTTAGAATTTTTATCCAAATACAGTGGCCGTATTTGTATTTACACCGATGGTAGTAAGAGCCCCGACGGTGTTGGATGTGCCTTTGTCACTGGCACCGCAACTTCTACTTACGGTTTGCCTAGTTGCACATCTATATATTCTGCCGAGCTATATGCTATTTATCAAGCCCTTCTGTATATTCGACGTCGAAAATTAGGTGACTGCCTTATTCTTAGTGATTCCCTTAGTGCCCTTCAGAGCATTCGTGAGCTGTACAATTACCATCCTTTGGTGCAGCCCATCCAGGACGTTCTCCACATTTTGCACGCTTCTGGTTTTAATGTGGAGTGCGCATAGATTCCTGGACACGTTGTCTTGCCAGGGAATGACACGGCGGATTTGGCAGCGAAATCGGCAGTCACAGCGCCCAGTGTTACGATTACCCATTCAACAGTAGAAGATTTTAGAGTGGCTGTACGGAGAGCCGTTTTTTCGACTTGGCATGCGGAGTGGTCGGCTCTCCGTGGTAATAAGCTGCGAGAGGTGAAGGACCTCCCTGTCAACTGGGTAACTTCCTCTCGTTTATTCCGCCGGGAGGAGGTAGTACTAGCTCGGCTAAGAATTGGCCACTGTATTTTTACTCACAGTTACCTTTTTAAACGTGAACCTGCTCCTGTCTGTGTGCTCTGTGGGGAGGCACAGACTGTTCGTCATGTGTTGCTGGAGTGTGGTCACCTGGCACACATTCGGTCATCTATGGGCATGCCGGCCTCTCTTGCTGAGGTCCTGGCAGATGACCCAAGATCAGTGGACAGAGTTTTTAAATTTTTAACAAAAGTTTCTTTTACCTTGACGTTTTAATGTGATAGCAGTTTTTCTTAAACTCTTTTGGTTTTAATGTGTTGATTTTAGATGGAATTTTATATCCAGCTCTGGTTAGAGGGCTGGACAGTTCTGTTACTTCCGTTTCAACTGTGTTAGCTCTTTTACTTGTGTTTACACTTTTTTTTGCAATGGTATTTTCTTACTACCTATTGCCAAGCTTTAATCATAAGGGTGCTTATTACCTCGGCAGTTGAGCGCCCTTAAACACCATTATCGTCATCTTCTCACATCATTCTGTCGCAGTGAAACTATGTCTTTTGTTGCATGTACCTCTTTTTAACTGAAGCCTGACACCAAAGTCCTCTCTTTTCACACAAAATATTGTCTCAGTAAATCTTTGTCTGTTGTGGCATGTACCTCTTTTTAACTGAAGCCTGACAGCAGAGTCCTCTCTCTTCTCACAAAATTCTGTCTCAGTAGATCTAAGTTTGTTTTTGCATGTACCTCTTTTTAACTGAAGCCTGACACCAAAGTCCTCTCTTTTCACACAAAATATTGTCTCAGTAAATCTTTGTCTGTTGTGGCATGTACCTCTTTTTAACTGAAGCCTGACACCAAAGTCCTCTCTTTTCACACAAAATACTGTCTCAGTAAATCTTTGTCTGTTGTGGCATGTACCTCTTTTTAACTGAAGGCTGACACCAAAGTCCTCTCTTTTCACACAAAATTCTGTCTTAGGAAATCTTTGTCTGTTGTGGCATGTACCTCTTTTTAACTGAAGCCTGACATCAGAGTCCTCTCTTTTCTCGCACAGTATTGTCTCAGTAAATCCAGGTTTGTTATTGCATGTAGCTACATCTTTTTAATTTAAGCAAGACACAGATTGCTCTCTTTTCTCACAAAATTCTGTCTCGTTAGATGTATGTCTGTTGTAGCTTGTACCTCTTTTTAACTGAAACCTAACACCAGTGACCTCTCTTTTCTCACAAAATTCTGTGTCAGTAAATCTTTGTCTGTTGTGGCATGTACCTCTTTTTAACTGAAGCCTGACACCAAAGTCCTCTCTTTTCACACAAAATACTGTCTCAGTAAATCTTTGTCTGTTGTGGCATGTACCTCTTTTTAACTGAAGCCGGACAGCAGAGTCCTCTCTTTCCCACAAAATATTATCTCAGTAGATCTATGTCTTTTGTTGCATGTACCTCTTTTTAACTGAAGCCTGACACCAGAGTCCTCTCTCTTGTCACAAAATTCTGTCTCAGTAGATCTAAGTTTGTTTTTGCATGTACCTCTTTTTAACTGAAGCCTGACATCAGAGTCCTCTCTTTTCTCGCACAGTATTGTCTCAGTAAATCCAGGTTTGTTATTGCATGTAGCTACATCTTTTTAATTGAAGCAAGACACAGATTGCTCTCTTTTCTCACAAAATTCTGTCTCGTTAGATGTATGTCTGTTGTAGCTTGAACCTGTTTTTAACTGAAACCTAACACCAGTGACCTCTCTTTTCTCACAAAATTCTGTGTCAGTAAATCTATGTCTGTTGTTGCATGTACCTCTTTTTCACAGAAGCCTGACACCAGATTCCCCTATTTTCTCACTAAATTTTTCCCAGTGGAACTATATCTGTTGTTGCATGTAGCTACATCTTTTTAATTGAAGCAAGACACCAGATTGCTCCCTTTCCACACAAAATTCTGTCTCAGTAGATCTATGTTTGTTGTTGCATGTACCTCTCTTTAACTGAAGCCTGACACCAGAGTCGTCTCTTTCCTCACAAAATAGTGTCTGAGTAAATCTATGTCTGTTGTTGCATGCACTTCTTTTTAACTGAAACCTGACACCAGAGTTCTTTCTCTTGTCACAAAATTCTGTGTCAGTAGATATATGTCTGTTGTTGCAATACCTCTTTTTAACTGAAACCTGACACCAGAGTTCTCTCTTTTCTCACAAAATATTGTCTGAATAAATCTATGTCTGTTGTTGCGTGTACCCCTTTTAAACTGAAGCCTGACACTAGAGTCCTCTCTTTTCTCACAAAATATTGTCTGAATAAATCTATGTCTGTTGTTGCGTGTACCCCTTTTAAACTGAAGCCTGACACTAGAGTCCTCTCTTTTCTCACAAAAAATTCTGTCTCAGTAGATGTATGTCTGTTGTTGCATCTACCTCTTTTTAACTGAAACCTGACACACAATCCTCTCTTTTCTCATAAAATTCTCTCTCAGCACATGTATGTCTGTTGTTGCATGTACCTCTTTTTAACTGAAGCCTGACACCACAGTCACCTCTTTTCTCACAACATATTGTCTCAGTAAATCTATGTCTGTTGCAGCATGTACCTCGTTTTAAGTAGGTCCTGACACCAGAGTCCTCTCTTTTCTCACAAAATATTTTCTTAGTAAATCGATGTCTGTTGAAGCATGTACCTCTTTTTAACTGAAGCCTGACACCAAAGTCCTCTCTCTTGTCATAAAATTCCTTCTCAGTTATATATGTCTGTTGTTGCATGTACCTCTTTTTAACTGAAGCCTGACACCAGAGTGCTCTCTTTTCTCCCAAAATTCTCTCTAAGTCGATGTATGTCTGTTTTTGCATGTACCTCTTTTTAACTGAAGCCTGACACCAGAGTCCTCTCTTTCCTCACAAAATAGTGTCTGAGTAAATCTATGTCTGTTGTTGCGTGTACCTCTTATTATCTGAAGCCTGACATGTATAACCTCGCTTTTCCCACAAAATTCTGTCTCAGTAAATCTAGGTCCGCTGTTGCATGTGCCTCTTTTTAACTGAAGCCTGACATGTGTAGCCTCTCTTCCCCTACAAAATTCTCTCTTGGTAGATGTATGTTTGTTGTTGCAGGTAGCTCTTTTTAACTGAAGCCTGACACTAGATCCTTTCTTTTCTCACAAATATTGTCTGAGTAAATCTATGTCTGTTGTTGCGTGTACCTCATTTTAAGTGAAGCCTGACATGTGTAACCTCTCTTTTCCCAAAAAATTCTGTCTCAATAAATCTATGTTTGTTGTTGCATGTACCTCTTTTTAACTGAAGCCTGACACGTGTAACCTCTCTTTGCCCAAAAAATTCTGTCTCAGTTAATCCACGTTTGTTGTTGCATGTACCTCTTTTTAACTGAAGCATGACACGTGTAACCTCTCCTTTCCCACAAAATTCTGTCTCAGTAAATCTATGTCTGTTTCTGCATGTACCTCTTTTTTACTGAAGACTGACACGTGTAACCTCTCTTTTCACACAAAATTCTCTCTCAGTAAATCTATGTCTGTTGTTGCACGTACCATTTTTTTAACTGAAGCCTGACACCAGAGTCCTCTCTTTTCTTACCTAATTCCGTCTCATTAGATGTATGACTGTTGTTGCATGTACCTCATTTCAACTGAAACCTGACACCAGAGTCTTCTGTTTACTCACAAAATTCTGTGTCAGTAGATGTATGTCTGTTGTTGCATGAAACTCTTTTTAACTGAAGCCTGACACCAGAGTCTTCTCTTATTCACAAAATTCTGTCTCAGTAGATCTATATCTCCTGTTGCATGTAACTTCTTGGAGTGGGTTCTATATAATGTTTTAAATTTAAATTGTTTGGAAATTACTTCAACCAGAGTCATTTGTCCACTACAAATTATTTAGATATGATAATGACTGGTATTCTAGCAATTAAATAGAAGTATTTACTAACGAGGAGATTTTGAAGAAATTGTAATGAAGACATGCAAAACTGGTCACAAACCTTCCCATTCAGAAATAAATTAAACATAGGATTTGTATCACACAAATACTCCAGTTCTTTAGTTAAGATATAAATGTTGTCTTTATTTGTTGGCAGTTTACAAGTGAAGTTAATCCTTGTCTCTCTTACTCTACATCATTGCCAAAAAAGGCAATACAACTGAGCTGATTGAGTCAACTGACAATTTGCTATATGAAGATAAGTAGGGGTAACTCATATATTCGACAGAAACTTTCTCACCGTGCTAAGCTAACTTTTGAGAACCAATTTAATTTTTTCTTAAAAAGACGTTAGAGATTCATGAAACTAGCTGAATTAAGCTCAATTTGCACAACTCAAATATTCCCCAAATAATACCAAAATGACACACTTTTTTAAACTCATGAAAGAACAAGTTTTTTGATTGTGTATTGTAACCACGGCACACAATGGCACTACCCTCTGTTTTGTCGGAGAACTGTTTTAAAAATGATTACTAGCTACTTTACTTTTATGGTCAGTTCATGATTAACAGAAGTATGACTCAGAGAAAACAATATAAAATATATCTTCTGCTCAATTGTCTTACACTTAAGTGCTGACCAATCAGCTGTCACTTTCACATGATTTGTCTTAATTGATGTCTGTGATGAGTAATATTTATAAAAGTAATAGTAATGATTAATGATAATAATAACAACAATAATAATAGTAAGAAAAATTATTATCCGGGCTTGTAGGCTGTGGTCTACTAGGCTCCTTCATCTTCCCAGATGTTTCGTCTGCGGCTGCGGCAGACATCTTCAGTGGCAGTGCGATCGAAGTGTCCTGGTGGAGGTCTCAACAGCGACTGTGCTGTTAGGCCAGACCAGAGCATTTGGCAGGCTGAGAGCAGCCCGAGGTGTGTTAGACGTGTCCCTGTTCTCGGAGAGAACTTAACCACGTTCTGACGGGATTGTGGGGTTTGCAGGATGGCAGGGTGAGAGTTGGGGTTGTGGAGTGACAGGAGGAGGCAAGTATTGCTCCTCGACGGTTGCCTATTATGGTGCAATGGCCCTTGTGCACCGCTGGTGTGCAGTTTATTCAAAATGTTTATTCTGGTTTTTAATTTTGATATCCAAGCAACTCTTGAAGGATTGTAAGGAGCTTAGCCGTAGCAGCTGTTGGAGGTGCTCCTTCGTTACCGGAGATGCCCGCAAGCCATGCGGGGAAGCCGGTATCGCCTGAAGCGGCGGTTTGTGGGATCCTAATCCCCAAAAGACCAAACGAGGGCGCTCCGATGGAATGGTAACCCTTCGTTGAATTTTGTTGCCCAACGCCTAATCTCGTCCTCCAGGTATGGTAGACCAGAGGTTTCGTGCAGGAGTCTCGTATGAAGTAGTCCAGCCACAGAATAGATGGCCCGAAGGCATCTATTCTGTACCCGCTGAAGCAACAGCAGACTGAAATATGCCGCCATGCCCCAGATCTCACAGGCGTAGATTAATAAGGGGACTATGAGGGCCCTCAAAAGGCGCAACTTAAGGGGAACCGGCACAACCGACTTCAGCATCGAGTACAGTGAGGGCGCTGCCCCGTTGCCCCGACACTTCAGTTCCCTGATGTGCACCCCAAAAGTGCCGCCCTTGTCAAGCTTCACCTCCAAGTAGGTTATGGTTTTCGTCCATTGTATTCTTCGTCTGAGGTACGTGAATGTAGGGAAGTTTGCGGGATAGCGGCGCTTGTTGAAGAGAATAGTGTGGCTTTTCTCCGGATTGATGGACAACCGCCAACGCTCGCACCACTCTTGGATGAGGCGGAGGTGTCCCTGAATGGGGTTGAAGGCTCTGCGTGGGTGTTTGTACAGAATAACAGCACGTCATCAGCATACTGAGTTATATTGACTTACTGCACTGTTGGTAGGTCGGCGTGGGGGATAGTGCAGAGCCTTCGGGGACTCCGCCTCTTTTTGGCCTAGGTGTCGATTTGTGTCCCGCAAATGGCACTACAAAATATCTGTGTTTAAGGTATGAGTGTAGTAGGTGTATGATGTGTGCCGGGAGCTCTAGTCGGATGAGTTTGGGGAGCAGACCCGCGTGCCAGGTCGTAGAGAAGTCCTTCTCCACGTCCAGCGACACCGCCGCAGTGTAGGCTCTGTCTTGGAAACCCAGGGCTGCGGCCTCCACCACTCTCAGTAGTTGCTGGGGTGTAGAATGCCCAGGACGAAAACCAAACTGTTGGTCTGGGATGGCTCGAATGTCGCCCAAAAGAGGGGACTAGTAGTAGCCTCTCGAAAACCTTCGAGAGAACTGATAGGAGGCTGATGGATCGGTAGTTGGATCGGTGTAGCAGGTCTTTCCCCGGCTTCAAAATACATATCACCCGGGCCTCCCTCCACTCGCGTGGAAAGTGGCAGAAGGTGAGACACATGTTGAAAACCTTGGTTAGAAAGAGCACCGCCTTGTTGGGAAGGCAGCGGAGCATGGCGGGGGTCAACCCGTCAGGTCCCGTTGCCTTTTAGGGGTTGAGACGCCGGAGTGCGCCCTGGAGCTCACTGGGTCGGATGACAGGAAGTCGGTCCGCCTCGTTAGGGGGACGTCGAAATTGTCGACGCACCTCTCGACGAGCACGGTCCGAGAAGTCTTCGTCCTGGGGGTTGTCTCGTGACCTCATAGTCCTTTCGAGGCAGTCAGCGAACACATCGGCTTTGGATTTGGGTTCATAAGCCAGGCTTTGGGTGCCTTGGATTGGGGAGGTGATATGACCTCCGCGGTGTCGGAGAGCTTTGGCAATCCTCCACACGTCGCCATCTTCGAGCCTCAAGCGGGTCATCGTCTCCTCCCACGCTCGCACCCGTGCTCGCGTAGTCGGGTCCGGACCACAAGGCGTAAACGCCTCAGGAGTGCTCGGTTATGTGGCGTGCGATGACGCTGGTAAAGTCTGCGGTCGGCCCAGGAACGGCCCACGAGCAGATGGAGTTCAAGGGGAAGGATTTCCGCGTGTAGAGGTGCTGGGGTGTGAACGGTTAGGTTATGAGCAGTTCGCACCACGATGGAGGTGAAGGATTGGACCGCAGCCTCCAGGGATGGGATGTCTGTGATCCTAGGGTTCGGCGGGATGGAGTCATTGAAGCAAATCCTGTCGCATTCCCAGTCGACGTCGCGGTTTTGAACTGAGACGTCATGACTGGCAACCCGTGTGTTAACCTCAGCTAACACGGGGTTATGATCGGAATGAAGTGCATTGATCGAAGTGAGAGATGTATAAAAAGGGAATTGCTTGATGATCGCGAAGTTAATAACGGTTGCCGGTCCTTGACCTCGTGGATGGTGTGTGGGTTGCCAGGGGCCCCCTACTCTGAGGGACCTAGATCGATTCGCCATTCTGGGCGGTCTGGAGGATCATGGTCAGGAGGGCAATTCCCTCCATGGCTACAGCCATCTTTGCGGCTGGGTCGGTGGCAGATTGGAATCTGACCAGCAGATCACAAATGCGCTGTCCATGGTTCAGCAGAAGCTGCTGCACCACGCCATCACATCCGACATATCCGATATATGTTGGGGGTGATGGTTCTAGGAGAGAGTATGGGAGGAATGGGTCGGGGCTCTGGTTCTTCGCCTACTGCCTCCTGCCCCTGCTGTCGCTCGGGTACGGGGGTACCGTTCCCTTTGCGGAGCCCTGGGTAAGAAGTTAGGCTGCCTGGCTGGCCAGCGCACCTTAGCTTGGGTGGGGGGCTTTTGTTTGGGGTTGGCTGTAGCTTGTTTATTGCGCGGTGGTTGGTATGTGTTGCTCCCATCCCGTGGCTTCGCAGGACCACCATCAGCCCTTTGCGCCGTAATGGTGTTGGTGGCTATCCTTTGTTGCGCCGGCTGTGTTGCAGGAGGAGCAGGTGCAGTGGTTGGCGACAGGTGCTAGTCTTGTATCCTGCTGTGGTTCTGGCGGCGGTCTCCTGGCCGCTATGACGGCGATCCTCTTGGGACCGCCACCATAGCTTGCGATATGATCGCCAACACAGTTTGCACATTTCGGCTTCACGGTGGAAGCTATCTTTCAGACCTCTTTAGAGTGAGGGCCTCCGCAATTTAAGCAGCGCAGGTTACGGAAGCAGAAGTGACTGGAGTGGTTAAAACCCAGGCACCAGTGACATTGAGAGGGCCCGCCAGAGCCCTTGGAAGGTTCAATTTTAACCCTGAGGTAACAGATGGCGGTAACCCCATCTATCTTGGCCTCAGGGTCTTTGGCCCGCTTCACCACTACGAGGAAGAGGGGGACAGGAGTTCTGAGGCCTTGCCCATTTGGAGCGGACCTGGTGAGCTGCTTCACAAGTCTTGGGGTGATGCCCTGGCGGATGAGGTCTGTCGAGGTATCTTCCATCGAGGTGTCGACTGGTAGGCCACGAATGACCCTGCGAAGGACACGGGACTTGTCCAGCCCGAAGATAAAATGAGGAACACTTTTCCTCTTGAGAACTTGCAGGATGAGGTTATAGTCCTCCAGAGTCTTCGCTCTTGTTCTTCCGAACCGTGCACTGACTCGATGGCTTGACCTCCATGAGGAAACCTACTTTAAGTTGTCCAAGATAATCGGCGGAACGTGCCTCCTCGACCCAGGGTTCTGGGCGGGCCCAGAATCACTGGCACGCCATCTGCAGTCAATCGGGTTCTCTTCTTCTCCTTCCTCGAGGTCACTACACGAAAATCGTCCTCTCGGTCTGTGGAGAGGCCGAAAAAGGACTCCTCATTATCTACCATCATGGAGGATGAGTGGTACGACAAGACCGAGGTCCTGCCGCTGTGGTGAGAAATGTCTGTGGAGACACTGGCACAGTCTCCGTAGGAGTCAGACTCCGGATTTTGGCCTTTGCGTGAATCTGGTTCGCGGGGGAGAACCAGAGTAACAGGAAACTTATAGCAAGAGATTTGACATAGCTGCTCGTATAATCTGCCAAATATTTTTCCTCCGTTACAACTTTTCTATAATATTAAATGAGCGTGTAATTATAGCAAGAGATTTGACATAGATCCATATAAAACTAGCCAAATATACCTTCCCCTTTATAATTTTTTACAATAATAAATAAGGTGAAAATTATTGCAAGAGATTTGAGATAGATCCTTTTAAAATCTGACAAATATTTCTACCCATTATAACTTTTCTACAGTATTAATTAAGGGGAAATTTATAGCAGGAGGATTGATATAGATCCTCCTAAAATCTGGTAAACATAATTCCTCAATTGTAAATGTTCTAAATTATTTAATAAGCGTACAATTATAACAAGATGTTTGACATAGATCTTCCTGGCATATGCCAAATCTATTCCCTTGTTTATAACTTTTCTACAATTTTAAGTGAAGGAGAAATTATAGCAAGAGTTTTGGTATGGACTGTCCTGATATTTGCCAAAAATACCTCCATTTTATAACTTTTCTACAATATTGAACCAGAGGAAAATTATGGCAAGATATTAGACATAGATCCTTCTAAAATCTTCCAAATATACCACCTCTTTTATCACCCTTCGCAAAATTAAAAAAGGGGAAAATTATGGCAAGAGATTTGAAATAAATTCTCGCAAAATCTGCCAAATATACCTTCACTTTTATAGCTTTTCTGCAGTAGTTTAATAAAGGGCAAATTAAGGCAAGAGATTTGACATAGATCCTCCTGAAATCTGCTAAATATGTTACTTATTTTCTAACTTTTCTACAGTATTAAATAAGGGGAAAAGCATATTAGGATGTGTGACATTGATCCTTCTGGAAGCTGCCATATATACCACCTACTTCTAACTTTTCTACAATATTAAGTATCCGTAAAATTATAGCAACAGTTTTGACATAGGTCTTCCTGAATACTGCCAAATCTACCTCCTCCCTTATAACATTTCTACAGTAATAAACAAGAGGAAAATTATAGCAAGGAATTTGACCTCGATCCCCCTGAGAGCTGCCAAATGTACCTGCTTCTCTATACCTACTCTACAATATTAAACAAGGGAAAAGTTAGACCAAGAGGTTTGAAATCAATCCTTCATAAATCTGCAAAATATACATCCTCCTTTATAACTTTTTTAAATAAGGGGAAAACTATAATAACAGATTTAACGTAGGTCCTCCAGTATCCTTTAAATTACACCTCCTCCTTTATCATTTTTCTACAATATTAAATAAGCGTACAATTACAGCAAGAAAATTACCATAGGAATGCCAGAAATCTGCCAAATATACTTTCACCTCTACAACTTTTCTACCATATTATTTAATCGTACACTTATAGCAAGAGTTTTGACACTAGTCCTCCTGAAATCTGCCAAATATAGTCCTCTTTTATAACTTTTCTCTAATTATAAATATGAGAGAAATTACAGCAAAGTATTTGACATGGATCCCCGTGAAATGTGCCAAATATACCTCCTGGACTATAACCTTTATACTACATTAAATAATGGGAAAATAATAGCAACAGATTTAACATAGATCCACCTGAAATCTGCCAAATATATCGTCTCTTTATAACTTTTTAACAAAACTAAATATAGGTACAGTAACAGCAATAGGTTTGACTAGGTCGTCCTGAAATCTGCCGAATATACCTCTTCTTTTATTAGTTATCTAAATATTAAATAGGTGTATAATTATAGCCAAATATATAGATATAAATCCTTCTGAAATCTGCCAAAATATGCCTTGTCTTATCACATTTCTATAACATTAAATAACCGGAAAATTGTAGCAAAATATTTGACATAAGTTCTTCTGAAATCTACCCAATTTAAATCCTTCTTTTAATATCTTCTGTAATTCTATATAAGTGGAAAATTATGTCAAGAGGTTTGACGTAGATCCTCTATAAATCTGCCGAATATAAGTCCTTTTTTTAACTATTCTAAAATATTAAATAAGCGTATCGTTTATAAAGGTATTTGACACATATATTCCTTAAATGTGCCAAATACACAACCTCTTTTATAACTTTTCTACATTAGTAAATAACCGTATTAATATAGCAAGAGATCTGATATATATCCTTTAGAAATCTGCCAAATATACCACCACCTTTGTAACTTCTGTACAAAAATTAATAAGGGGAAAATTATAGGAAGAAGTTTATCTTAGGTCCTCCTGAAATCTGCCGAATATAATTCCTCCGTTATAAATTTTTACAGTATCAAAATAGCGTTCAATAATAGCAAGAGATTTTATAAATATCCTCAATAAGTCTGCAAAATAAAGTTCCTTTCTTATAACCGCACTAACATATTTAATGTAGTGAAAATTATAGCAACAGGTTTGACATCGATCCTTCTGAAGTCTGCCAAATATCCCTCTTCGTTTATATCTTTCCTTCAATATTGAGTAAGCCTAAACTTATAGCCAGAGATTTGACATAGGTTCTCCTGAAATCTGCCAAATATACTTCCTCCTATGTAACCTTTCTAGAATTTTAAATACGGGGAAAATTATTACAAAAAATTTGACATAGTTCCTCCAGAAATCTAGCAAATATACCTCCTCCTTTATAACTTTTTTTACAACATTATATAACCGTACTGTTATAGCAAGAGATTTGAAATAGATATTTTTGAAATCTACAAATATACCTTCTCCGTTTTAACTTTTCTACAAAAACAAATAAAAGATAAATTGAAGCAGAAGAATTGATATAGATGCTACTAAAATCTGCCAAATATACCTCATCGTTTATAACTTTACTACAATATTAAATAAGCATACAATTATAACAACAGATTTGAATTAGATCCTCCGCAAATCTGCCAACTATACCTCCTCCTTAATAATTTTCTACAAGATTGAATTAGCGTACAATTACAGCTAAATATACCTACTCCGCTTTAATTTATCTACAACATTAAATAAGCGTCAAATTAAAGCAAGAGTTTTGACATAGATCCTCTTGAAATCTGCCAAATATACATTTTAATTTGTAACATTTTTGAAATATTATATAACCGTACAATTATAGCAACAGATTTGAAATAGATCCTTATAAATTCTACCAAATTTACCTCCTACTTTATACCTTTTCTACAAAAATTAATAAGAGGAGAACTATAGCAAGAGAATTGACATAGATGCTCATATAATCTGCTAAATATTTTTCTGCGTTATTATTTTTCTACAATATTAAATGATCGTGTAATTATTGCAAGAGATTTGACATAAATCCGTATAAAATTAGCCAAATATACCTTTTCCTTTACAATTTTTTACAATAATAAATAAGGTGAAAATTATTGGAAGAGATTTGACATAGATCCTCCTGAACCCTGCCAAATATTTCTACCCATGATAACCTTTCTGCAGTATTAATTAAGGGATAATTTATAGCAGGATAATTGACATAGATCCTCCTAAAATATGGTAAATATAATTCCTCAATTTTAATTTTCTAAAATATTTAATAAGCGTACAATTAAACACCATATTTGACATAGATCTTCCTGACATATGCCAAATATACTGCCTTGTTTATAACTTTTCTACAATATTAAACAAAGGAGAAATTATAGCAAGAGCTTTGGTATATACTGTCCTGATATTTGGCAAATATATCTCCCTTTTATCATTCTTTACAATCTTAAACCAGAGGAAAATTATAGCAAGAGATTTCACATAGATCCTCCTACAATCTTCCAAATATATCACCTCTTTTATCACGCTTCCCATAATTAAAAAAGCGGAAAATTATAGCAAGAGATTTGAAATAATTTCTCCCAAAATTTGAAAAATATACCTTCACTTTTATAGCTTTTCTACAGTAGTTTGATAAAGGGCAAATTAAGGCAAGAGATTTGACATAGATCCTCCTGAAATCTGCTAAATATGTTACTTCTTTTATAACTTTTCTAAAGTAATAAATAAGGGGAAAAGCATTCTAAGAGATTTGACATTGATCCTCCTGGAAGCTGCAGTATATAGCACCTATGTTATAACTTTTCTAGAATATTAAGTATCCGTAAAATTATAGCAAGAGTTTTGACATAGATCTTCCTGAATACTGCCAAATCTACCTCCTCCCTTATAACATTTCTACAATAATAAATAAGGGGAAAAATATAGCAAGGAATTTGACATATCCCCCTGAAACCAGCCAAAGGTACCTGCTCCTCTATAACTACTCTAAACTATTAAACAAAGGGAAAATTAGAGCAAGAGGTTTGGAATTGGTCCTTCATTAAGCTGCAAATTTTACCTCCTAGTTTATAACTTTTCTACAGTATTAAATAGGGGAAAAATATAATAACACATTTGACGTAGATCCTCCAGTATACTTCTTATTACACCTCATCCTTTATAATTTTTCTACAGTATTAAATAAGCGTACAATTACAGCAAGAAATTTACCATGGATCTGCCCAAAATCTGCCAAATATACCTTCACATCTACAACTTTTCTACAATATGATTTAAGCTTAAACTTATAGCAAGAATTTTGACACAAATCCTCCTGAAATATGCCAAATATAGTCCTCCTTTATAACCTTTTTCTAATTATAAATACGGGAAAAATTACAGCAAAGTATTTGACAGGGATCCCCGTGAAATGTGCCAAATATATCTCCTCGTTAATAAATTTTCTACTACATTAAATAACGGGAAAATAATAGCAACAGGTTTAACATAGATCCTCCTGAAATCTGCCAAATATATCGTCTCCTTTATAACTTTTCTACAAATTTAAATAAGGGGAAGTTTAAAGCATGAGATCTTACGTAGATCCTGCTGAAATCTGCCGAATATACCTCCCCCTTTATAACGTTTCTACAATGTTAAGTAAGCCTATAATTATTGCATGAGATTTGGGGAAGATTCTGCCTTATTCTGCCAATTATACCTGACCCTTTATAACTTTCCCACAATAATAAATACGAGGAAATTATATGAAATGACTAGACATGGATCCTCCTGAAATTTGCCAAATATACCTCCCCCTATATAACTTTTTTATAATATGAAATACGGGGTAAGCTATATCAAGATATTTGACATAGATACTCCTTAAATCTGCGAAGTATACCTCCTCCTTTATAACTTTCCTACAATTTTAAATAAGGGTAAAATTGTAGCAACCGAGACAGTATATGTCTTGCCCGAGGGAAATAGAATATATCACGAAGATGAAGTATAAATGTGTAGTGACAGTGAAAAGGTAGAAAGACCTTTAACACGTTTAAGGCACGGGCTAGGGATACAAGATCCTCTATTTCAGAGCGTTGACCCGAGGGGAAGAGGTGAGAATGCCCTGCTCAAGGCACACTAACGGGAAACAGCAAAATAATGCTCTCCGTTGGTCAAGGGTTCGCTTTCTGAGGCTTTTGACGGAAGTAAGTGATCCTAAGACCGATCATGGTACGAGACATATCAATGCATCAAACGAATAAATTATAATAGTCGAGTGCAGATAAAGTGCAACTTCACAGTAGAAAATTAAAACGTATTCGCGTGTGTTCTGCGGCAAAAAAAAAAAAAAGGCCGGACTCAGTTAATAAAGCACTTGTGTCTCACCACAACCTGAGTTTCCATTCCAATAAAAAGCCGGAGCTAAAATGCGAACACAGAACCGCCACATAACACATTTGCATTAGATCCTCCTGAATTCTGCGAAGTATACCTCCTCCCTTATGACTTTTCTACAATATTCAATAAGCGTACAACTATAGCAAGAGGTTTGACATAGATCCTTCTCATATCTGCCCAATATACCTCCTCTTTATATTTTTTCTACAATATTAAATAAGCGTACAATTATAGCCAAATATACCTTCTCGTTTTTAACCGTTATACATTATTTAAATAAGCGTACAATTGTAGCAAGAGATTTGACATAATTCCTCCTGAAATCTGCCAGCTATACCTCCTCCTTTATAAGCATTCTATTAATATTAAATAAGGGTAAAATTATAGCTAGAGATTTGTCAAAGGTCCATTTAAAATCTGCCAAAAATACCTCCTCCTTTATAAATTTTCTACAAAATAAAATACGAGAAAAATTAAGCATGAGATTTAACATCGGTTCTCCTGAAATCTGCAAAAAGTACCTCCTCCTTTATACATTTTTTACAACAACAAATAAGGGTAAAATTATAGAAAGCTATTTGTAATAGATCCTCCAGAATTACGCCAAATATACCCCGTCCTTTACAACTGCTCTACAATATTGAATAAGCGAACACTTAAGACAAAAAAGGTGACATTGGTCTTCCTGAAATCATCCAAATATACCTCTTCTTTTAAAACTTTTATACAATATTAAATAACTATAAGCTTATAGCAAGAGGGTTTGACATATATCCTCCTAGAATCTGCTAAGTATACCACTTGCTTTATAAATTTCTACAATATTAACTCCTTTACAACTTTTCTGCGCAATTAAATAAGGGGAAATTTATCGCAAGATATTTGACACAGATTCTGCTGAAATCTGCCTAATATAGCCAAATATACCTCCTGGTTTAAACCTTTTATACAATATTAAATAAGATGAAATTATACCAAGAGATTTGACATAGATGCTCCAGAAATATGCTAAATATAAGTCCTCGTTTATGATGTAACTACAGTGTTAAATAAGGAGAACATTGAAGCAAGAGATTTGACATAGATCGTCCTGAAATCTGCCAAATATACTTCCTCCTTTATGCTTTACCACAATATTAACTAAGCGTACAATTAAGCTAGAGACTATAAACAGACCCTCCTGAATTCTGGTAAATATACCTCCTTCCTTATAACCTTTCTGCAATATCGAATAAGGGGAAAACAATACAAAAAGAGATTTAACATAGATCCTCGTGAAATCTGACAAATATACATCGTCCTCTAAAAATTTTGTAAAATATTAAATAAGGAAAAATTAAAGAAAGAGGTTTGACATAGATCCGACTGAAACCTTCCAAATATACCTCTTCCTTTATATATTTCTTATAAATTACAATTATAGCAGGAAATTTGATCCTGCTGAAATTATTCAATTATAGATCCTCCTTTATAACTTTTCTACAATAATAAATAAGGGGAAAATTAGAGCAATAGATTTGAAAGAGATCTTCCTGAGTTCTGCCCAATATACCTCCGCTTTTATAACTTATCTACAATTTTAGGTAAGCCTACAATTATAGCAAGATTTTTGACATAGATCCTCCAGATATCTGAAAAAATTCCTCCTTCTTTATAAGTTTTTTTTACAATATTAAATAAGGGTAAAATTATAGCATGAGGTTTGACATAGTCCCTCCTGAAGTCTGAAATATATACCTCCTTCTTTATATCTTTTCTACAATATTAATAACCGTACAATTACAGCAGGAGATTAAATTTAGATTCTCCTGAAATCTGCCACATATACCTCGGCCTTTAGAGCTTTTGTACAATATTAAATAAGGGGAAAATTGTAGCAAGAGATTTGATATTGATCCTCCTGAATTTTGCCAAATATTTCTCCTCTTTATAACCTTTTTACAACATTAAATAACCTAAACTTGTAGCAAAAGAATTAACATAGATGTCCTAGAAATCTGCCACATATTTCTCCTGAATTATAACTCTTCTACAATATTAAATAAGCATACTATTATAGAAAGACATTTGACATTGATCCTCTCAAATCTGCCAAACATGCCTCATCCTTTATAACTTTTATACAGTATAATATAAGTGTTAAAATACAGCAAGAGATTTGACACATACAGTGCTGAATCTGCCAAATATACCTACTGCTTTTAACTTTTGTAAAATATTAAATAAGGGGGAAAATATAGACAGAGATATGATATAGATCCTTCCGAAATGTTCCAAATATACCTCCTCCTTTAAAAGTTTTGTGCAATATTATATAAAGGGAAATTGTAGAATGAGGGTTTACATAGATTATCCTAAAGGCTGCCAAATATACCCCCTCCTTTATAACTTTGCTGCAATATTAAATAACGGGAAAATTATAGCAAGATATTTGACATAGATCCTTCTGAAATCTGCCAAATATACCTCCTCCTTTGAATTTTCTTTAGCATTAAATAAGTGTAAAATTAAAGCAAGAGAATTGAAATTGATTCTTTTGGAATCTGCCAAATATTACTCCTCCGTTATTACTTTTCTAAAATATAAAATAAGCGTTCAACTATAGATAGACTTTTGACATAGATCTTCCTGAAGTCTTCCAAATATAGCATCTTGTTTCTCACTTTTGTACAACATTAAATAAGGGGAAAATTAAAGCAAGAGGTTTGACATAGATCCTCCTAAAATTTGCCAATATATGTCCTTCTTTATAACTTATCTACAATAGTACGTAAGGGGACATTTAATTAGACCCTGCTGAAATCGGCGAATATACCTTCTCTATTATAACCTTTCTACAATATTAAATAAGGGAAAAATAATAGAAAAAAATTTGACATAGATCCCTCTGAAATCTGCTAAATATAACTCTTTATAGCTTTTCTACAATATTAAATCTGCGTACAATCACAGCAACAGATTTGATATAGATTCTCCTCAATTCTGCCCAATATGTCTAATGTTTTATAACCTTTGTACGATATTAAATAAAGAGAAAATTGTAGTATCAGATTTGATATAGATCCTTCTGAAAACTGCACAATATATTGCCTCGTTTATCAGTGTTCTACAATATTAAATAAGGGGGAAATTATAGCAAGAAGTTTGAAATAGATCCTCCTAATATCTGCAAAAAATACCTACTCCTTTATAACTTTCCTACAATATAAAATAAGGGTTAAATTATAGCATGAAATAGATCCTCCTGAAAAATACCATACTTACCTCGTACTTTATAACTTTTCTACAATATTAAATAACCGTAGAATTATACCAGGAAATTTGACGTAGATGCCCTTGAAATCTGCTAAATATATATCTTCCCTTGTAACATTTCTATAGTAATATATTAGCGTTCTATACAGCAAGAGATTTGATATAGCATCTGCTGAAATCTGCCAAATATACTTCCCCCTTTAAACATTTTCTATAATGTTAAATAAGGGTAACATTATAGGTAGGGATTTGACATAGATCCTTCTGAAATCTGCCAAAGATACCTCCTCCTTTATACCTTTTGTGCCATATTAAATAAGGGGAAAATTATAACAAGAGGTTTGACACAGGTTCTTCTGAAATATGTCAAATATACCTCCACCTTACAACCTTTCAACAACATTAAATAAGGGAAAAATTATAGTAAGAGAGTTTACATAGATCCTCCTGAATTCTGCCTAATAATACATTCCTCCTTCTAGCATTTCTACAAGATTAAATAAGGTGAAAATTACAGCCAGAGATTTGCAATAGAGCTGCCTGAAATCTGCCAAATATACCTCCTATTTATAAATGTCTACAATATTAAATGCGGGGAAAATCATTGCAAGAGATTTGACACAGATCCTCCTCAAATCTGCCTAATTTACCTCCTCTTGTATAATTTGTCTGCAGTATTAAATAAACGGAAAATTATAGCAAGAAATTTGGCATAGATCCTCCTGAAACGTGCCAAATATACCTCCTCCCTTATAACGTTTCTGCAAAATTAAATAAAGGGAAGGCTATGGCAATAGATTTGACATTGATCGTCCTTAAATCTGCCAAATACAAATCCTCCTTTATATTCTTTCTGAAACACGAAACAAGGGGAAAACTATTGCATGCGATTTGGCTTTAATCCCCCTGAAATCTGAGATATATACCTCTTCCTTTATAGCCTTTCTACAAGAATAAGTAAGCGTACAATTACAGCAAGAGCTTTGACAGTGATCCTGCTGAAATCTGCTATATAAACCTCTTGTTTATAACTTTTCTACATAATTAAATAAGGATAAAATTATAGCAAGAGAGTTTACATAGATCCTGCTGAAATCTGCTATATATACCTCTTGTTTATAACTTTTCTACATAATTAAATAAGGATAAAATTATAGCAAGAGAGTTTACATAGATCCTGCTGAAATCTTCGAAATATACCTCCTCCTTATACAGTTCTTAACAACATTAAATAAGGGGAAAATTGTAGAAAGAGAATATAGATAGACGCTCTTTTACTCTGCCAAAAGTTCCTCCTCCTTTATAAAATGTCTACAATAGTAAATAAGCATGCAATTAGTGCTTGAGGTTTGACATTGATCCTCCTGAAATCCATCAATATACCTCCTACCTTATAACTTTTCTACAATATTAAATAAGCGAACAACTAAAGCAAGAGGTTTTAAATAGCTGCTTCTAAAACATGCCATATATACTTCCTCCTTTATTACCTTTCTACAATAAATAAGGGGGAAATTATAACAAGAGTTTTGACGTAGATCCTCCTGAAATTTGCTAAATATACCTCCTCCTTCATAACTTTTTTTCTACACTGTTAAATAAGTGTACAATCACAGCAAGAAATTTGACATTGCGGCGGAAACTGGTGGACGGACCTGGTGGGGCTGGGGTACGACTGGTCCTCAGTGCTGCGTTGCAGCTGCTTAAGCCGATTCTTTATGCTCCTCGGCTATTGGTGGACTCAGCGACGAGCAATTGAGACCTATTTATATCTTGCTCTGGTATTTAGCTACGGTGATCTCCAGGGAGTGGTACGGGAATTAACTTGAATACCGTCTGCACTTTTCGTTCAATCAAGGTTTATTTCTCTTTTTCAAGCGTTCCCGAGGGTGGTCCTGGCGCGATTGATTTTCGATAATTTCCCTCGAACAAAACCGAAACGCGCAAAAAGGTAACTAAACCTTACGCGGCGACGAGTGCAACGATTACGTGCGGAATAATTGTAGAAAAGTATGCATGAGATTGGACATAGCCCATCTTGAAATTTGTCAAATTTCCCTCCTCTCTTAAAACATTTCTACAATATTAAATAAGCGGACAATTATAGCAGAAGTTTTGCCAGGAATCCCACAAAAAACAACCGATTATAAAATAAGAACTAAAGCTTTCCTGGCGACATGTTAATTCAAAATCTTCTCGGGCTTCTAGCCAGGTAAAAACTTGGCTTATCAGTTCACCCTGAAGACGAGGAAGATGCACTTCTTCGAAACGTTGGTGTCAAGCCAAGTTTTTACCTGGCTAGAAGCCCGAGAAGATTTTGAATTAACCGATTATACCTTCTCATTTATAACCTTTCTTTAATATTAAATAAGCGTACAACTGTAGCAAAAGTTTTGCCATAAATCCCACAAACACAACAAAATTTACCTTCTCATTTATAACCTTTCTACAATATTAAATAAGCGTAAAATTATAGAAAAACATTTGACATATATCCTGCTAAAATATGCCAAATACACCTCCTCTTTTAACACATTTCTACAACATGAAACACGAGAAAATTACAGCAAGAGATTTGACATTGATCCTCCTGAAATCTTCCAAATATACCTCCTCCTTAATAACTTTTCTTCAATACTGAATAAGGGGCAAATTATAGCAATATATTTCACATACACCCTCGTGAAATCTGCCCAGTTTTGCTCCTTTATAACCTTTCTACAATAATAAATACGCATAAAATTATAGAAATACATTTGACATAGACATTCCTGGAATCCGCCAAATATACCAGCTATTTTATAACTTTTCTACAATGATAGAAAAGCGCAGAATTATAGCAAGACGTTAAGACACAGTTGTTATTGAAATATGCAAAATACACCTCCTAGTTTATAACCTTTTCAACACAATTACATAAGAACAAAATTATTGCAAGTGATTTCACATAGCTCCCTCTGAAATTTGCCAAATATATCTTCTCTTTTTAACCCTTCTATAATATTTAATAATAAGAAAATTGTAGCGAGAGAGAGGAATATATCCTCCTGAAATTTGCCAAATGGATCTCCACGTTTATAAATTTTCTACAATGTTAAATTAGAAGAAAATCATTTCAGGATAATCCAATCAGAACCTTCACAAAGCTGCCAAATACACCTCTGCTTTTAACTTTTTTACAATTCTAAATAACGTAAAAATTAAAGGGTTTTATGTGACATAGATCCTACTCAAATCTGCCGAGTATCCTTGCTCTTTAATAACCTTTCTACAATATTACATGAGCGTACATTTATAGCAAAATTTTATCAATTGTCCTCCATAAATCTGTTAAATATACCTCCTCATTTACTACTCTTCTACAATATTAAATAAAAGTGAACTACAGCAAGAGATGTGCCTTGGATCCAGCCAAAATTTGCCCACTCTGACTCCTCTATTATAACTTATAGATAATATAAAATAAGAACACAATTACAGTAAGAGATTTGACATATTTCCTCCTGAAATCTGCCAAATATACCTCCTCATTTATAGATTTTCCACAATGCTAAATAAGCGTAAAATTATAGCAAGAGACGAGACATAGATTCTCCCGAAATCTTCTAAATACATCTCCTGCTTTATAATCTTTCTACAATATTAAATAAGCGTACCATTACTTCATTAGTTTTGACATAGACCCTCCTGTACTCTGCTAATATAGCTCCTCTTTTATAATGTTGCTAAATAATGTGAAAACAACAGCTAGAAATTTGACATAGATCCTTCTGATATATGCTAAATAAACTTCCTCGTTTGTAACATTTCTAAAGTATTTAATCAGCATACAAATATAGCAAGAGATTTGTCACAGATCCTCCTGAAATCTGCAAAACGTACGTCCTCCTTTATAACACTTGTACAATATTAAATACAGCGAAAATTGTAGCAAGAAATTTTACAAGTTCCTTTGATATATAGTAAATATAAATCATCCTTTATAACCTATTTAACGCATAAAATAAGGGAAAATTTATAGCATGAGGTATTAATCTTCCTGAAATCTGACATATATACCTCCTCCCTTACAACCTTTCTACAATATTAAATAAGCGTACAATTATAGCAAGAGGTCAGACATTGATCCTCTTGGAATCTGCCAAATGTACCTCATGCTGTAATTCTTTTCTACAGTATTAAATAAAGATAAAATTACACCAAGAAATTTTTCATAGATCCTTCTGAAATCTGCAAAATATACCTCCTGCTTTAAATGTCCTAACAACATTAAATAGGGGGGAAATTATAGCAAAATAATTGACATAGATCCTCTTAATCTCTTCCAAATGTTCCTCCTCCGATATAAAAACTACAATAATAAACAAGCATACAATTAGTGCAAGAAGTTTGACATTGATACTCCTGGAATCTATCAAGTATATATCCTCCTTTAAAATTTTGCTACAGTATTAAATAAGCGTACAATTAAAGGAAGGGGTATTAAATAGTGCCTCCTGTAATCTGCCATATATACCTCCTCTTTTATAAAATTAAATAAGGAAAAATTATAGCAAGAGGTTTGACGTAGATAATCCTGAATTCTGCGAAACATACCCTCTCCTTTATAACCTATTTTCTACACTATTAAATAAGCGTACAATTATAGCAAAAAGTTTGACGTAGATGCTCCTGAAAACTGCGAAACATACCTTCTCCTTTATAACTTATTTTCTACACTGCTAAATAAGCGTACAATTATAGCAAGAAGTCTGACATAATTCCTCCTAAAATCTGCCATATACAGCCCCTTCTTTATACCTTTTACACATTATTAAATAAGATGAAAACTATAGCAAGAGGTTTGACACCGATCCTTCTGATATAAGCCAAATATTTATATCTCTGTATAACACTTCTACTGTATTAAATAAGGGGAAATTTATAGCAGAGCATTTGAATTAGATGCTACTGTAATCTGCTAAATATACTTTCTCAATTTTAAATTATGTGAAATATTTAATAAGCGTACAATTATAACTAGAAGTTCGACATATATCTTCTTGATATCTGTAAAATATACTTCCTTGTTTATAGCTTTTCTGCAATATTAAGTAAAGGAGAAATTATAGCAAGAGATCTGACATAGACTGTCACGAAATTTACCAATTATACCTCCTTTTTTATAACTTACCTACAATAATAAACCAGAGGCAAATTATAGAAAGAGATTTGAAATAGATCCTTCTAAAATTTGCCAAATATACCACATCCCTTATTTATTTTATAGAAAATTCGGTAAGCGTACAATTATATCAATGGATTATAAATAGATTCATCCGTTGTCTACCAAATATACCTCCTCCTTTATTACATTACTATAATATTAAATAAGGGGAAAATTATAGCAAGAATTTTGCCTTAGATCCTCCTGAAATCTGGCAAATATACCTCCTCCTTTATAACCATTGTACAATTATAAATAATAGGAAAACTATATCAAGCGATTTGGCATGGATCCCTCTGAAATCTGTCAAAAATACCTCGTCCTTGTAACCTTTCTACAACATTAAATAACGGGAAAATTATAGCAGAAATTTGGCAAAGAATAAGGGTACATTTTTAGAAAGAAGTTTGACACAATACCTCTTTAAGTCTGCCAAATATACCGCCGACTTTGTACCTTTTCTACAATATCAAATATGGCGAATATTATAGCCTTGAGATTTGACATAGAATCCTATTTCGTCTGCAAAATGTACCTCCTCCCTTATAACTTTTCTACAACATTAAATAACGTGTAAATTATAGCTACAGAGCATGAGATCTGTCAGATATGTTTCTAGCTTTTTAACTTTTCTACAACATCTAATAAGGGGCAAATTACAGCAAGAGGTTTGACATAGATCCTCGTGAAGAGTGCCAAATATATCTCCTCCTTTATAACTTTCCTATAATATTAAATGGGCGTACAATTATAGCAAGCGCTACGACATAGATCCTCCTGAACTGCTAAAATTACCTCCTACTTTATAACTTTTTTAAAATATTACATAAGCGTACAAGTATGGCAAGACATATGGCATATATCCTACTGTAAATCGCTAAATATACCTCCTGCTTTATAACGTTTCTACAACATTACGTAAGCGTACCATAAAAGCAAGAGATTAGGCATAGATCCTTCAAAAATCTGCCAGAAATACCTTCGACTTCATAACTTTTCTACAATACGAAATAAGTGTACAATAATAGCAAGAGGTTTGACAGAGATTCTCCTGAAATCTGGCAAATATGACTCGTCTTTTATAACATTTCTATAATATTAAATAAGGGAAACATTTTAACAAAAGGTTTGACATAAATCCTCTTGAAATCTGCCAAATGTACCTCCTCCTTTATAACGTATTTATAATATGAAATAATCGTACAATATAAGCAAGAAGTTTGCCATTAGTCCTCCTGAAGTCTGCCAGAAATACCTCCTTTTATAACTTTTCTACAAAACTAAATATAAGTACAGTAACAGCAAAGGGTTTGACTAGGTCGTCTTGAAATCTGCCGAATGTACCTCCTCCTTTATAACGTATTTATAATATGAAGTAATCGTACAATATAAGCAAGAAGTTTGCCATAAGTCCTCCTGAAGTCTGCCAGAAATACCTCCTTTTATAACTTTTCTACAAAACTAAATATAAGTACAGTAACAGCAAAGGGTTTGACTAGGTCGTCTTGAAATCTGCCGAATATTCTTTTATAACTTTTCTACAAAACTAAATATAAGTAGAGTAACAGCAAAAGGTTTGACTAGGTCGTCTTGAAATCAGCCGAATATTCTTTTATAACTTTTCTAAACATTAAGTAAGCGTATAATTATAGCCAGATATTTGACAAAGATCCTCCTGAAATCTGCCAAATGTACCTCCTCCTTTATAACGTATTTATAATATGAAATAATCGTACAATATAAGCAAGAAGTTTGCCATAAGTCCTCCTGAAGTCTGCCAGAAATACCTCCTTTTATAACTTTTCTACAAAACTAAATATAAGAACAGTAACAGCAAAGGGTTTGACTAGGTCGTCTTGAAATCGGCCGGATATTCTTTTCTAACTTTTCTAAACGTTAAGTAAGGGTATAATTATAGCCAGATATTTGACAAAGATCCTCCTGAAATCTGCCAAAATATGCCTCGCTTTATCATATTTTTATAACATTAAATAACGGGAAAATGATAGCAAAGAATTTGACATAAATTATTCTGAAATTTAGCAAATAGAAATCCTTCTTTGAATATCTTCTAGAATTCTAAATAAAGGGAAAATTATGGCATGAGGTTTGACATAGATCTGCAAGTCTGCCTTTTTATAATGATTCTAAAATATTAAATAAGCGTAAGATATAAAAAGATATTTGACACAAATACTCCTGAAATGTGCCAAATATACAACCTCTTTTATAACTTTTCTACTTTAGTAAATACACGTATTAATATAGCAAGAGATCTGACATATATGTCTTTGAAATCAGCCAAATATACGTCTTCCTTTATAGCTTTTCTACAGTAATAAATAAGCGTTCTATACAGCAATAGATTTGATACAGAACCTGCTGAAATCTGCCAAATTTACTTACCTCTTTATAAATTCCCTACAATGTTAAATAAGGGGAAAATTACAGGCAGATATTTGACATAGATCCCTTCGAAATCTTTCAAAGGTACCATCTCCTTTACATACTGGCCCCAGGGGCCTACTACGGTAGGTACGGGTTAGGCGCACCCGGGGTCCCGAGCCACCTTGACTCCCTCTGTGGGCAACCTCAGAGTGGTGAGGGAGTCAGTAGGTCAAAATGCCCACCCACGTGTAGGCCGTGCGTGGAGACCCGTGTCGGTGAAAAGGAATATCCTGGTTGGTTGAGGGTTGCGTACCTGAGCCTGGGCTTCTGTCTTTCAGTAACTGAGGAGGGTGCGCAGCCTAATACACCGCTTTGGTTTCTGATTTGCCTAAACGGGAGGCTAGGGACTAACCCACCCCTAGTCAATCGGCCAGGACTAGGTATTACACCGAACTCCAGGGTGAGTGGGACGGCGAGCCCGCTATATCCCCTGTGTAGCCCTGTCACCCCAGTGGGGTGACCCCTCGTTGGGCTCCGTGGTGGGTGGGGAGCACTGGGGGATGAATTTATACCATTTTTTCTATGGCACCAAAACAAAAACCCCTTAATAAAGAAGTTGGAAAGGAAGTAGCCGAGTCATGTGGTCCTCGCTACTTGGTTATTCATAGGACAGAGGAAGGTAAGAAGTTCCTTACGGTGAGCCCTTTTACTATCCAAAAGGGTCTCGATGCCATTGCTGGTCCTGTTAAATCCTGCGTTCGAGCTCGCAATGGTACACTTCTTGTCGAAGCCAACTCCGCCTCGCAAGCTGCAAGAATACTTAAAGCCACCATGTTAGCCAGCTATCCGAAGGTCGAGGTGCACAAGTCGCTGAACTCCTCCCGCGGTGTAATAACAACCCGCGCGTTGGACGGTTTGTCCATTGAGGAGATCCAAGAAAATCTTGCGACTCAGGGTGTCTCAGCTGTTTATCGGGTACAACGTAAGATCAACGGTGAATTCCTGCCTACTCGTACCCTGTTTCTTACTTTTGATCGGGTTGATCTGCCTCAAAAGATTAGAGCAGGGTATGAAGCCATCGAAGTTAGGCCTTATATACCCAATCCGCTGAGGTGCTTTAAATGCCAACGTTTTGGTCACACTAGTGAGTTTGTGTACCGGCAAGTCCACCGGCGTCCACTGCGGTGACATCTCCCACGATGGGGCTTGTGCTTCAGCTCCATCGTGTGTGAACTGTAACGGGGAACACCCATCTAGTTCCCGAGACTGCCCCCGTTTTGCAGAGGAACGAGCGATCCAGGAGATACGGGTGAAAGAGAAGGTGTCCTTCTTGGAAGCCCGGAAGCTCCTGCGACTCCGCCAACCCTCTGCCCCGAGGTCCGGTACCTATAGCTCAGTTGCAGCTAAACCGGTACCGCGTCGGGAAATCGCAACACAGACCGGCGATATGAACGGGGCTACAATTGCGGAAAAGGTTATTTTAGCCCAAGCGCTGCCAAAGCCTTGGGCTCCTACACCCAAGTTGGTATCAAAATCTGCCAAATCCGCCAGCTTACAGAATAGTCCTGCACACTTGTCACCGAAAGCCTCGACCTCTGGAACTAAAGTTGGTAAATTCACGACGTCTTCTGCCCCGGAAAAACAGTTTAAGACCAAGTATGTACGACAAGACTTCTTGAAAGAGAATGTGCAATCTATTACCAAGTCATCTAAGGGTAAGAAAAGTACACGCAACTCCACACGTGTATCCTCCTCTGAAGGGTCATCTGGGGAGGAGGGCGTGAATCGGCGACGGCCGTCTTCGCCGATCAGCACATCCAATCGGTTCGAACTACTCGGACCGAAATTTGCTCTTGAAAAAGGGACCTCCCTTGTGGAGGAAATGGACCAGGAGGATTCTGCCGCCACTGCCAGAGGGACAGTGCGGAAACGGCAGGATCGTGCTCCTGAAAATAGTTATAGCCCAACGCCTAAGAAGAACAAATTGAACCGACCAGCTAATCCCAATCTGCAGAAGCGTCTTTCGATTTGAAACTCATCCCATAATATACTCAATGGCTATCCTCCATTGGAACATACGCGGAATACGACCACATCGACCAGAGCTTGACTTGTTGCTGCGCCAGCATGAACCCTTGGCTGTATGTTTACAAGAGACGAAGCTCCGTCCACAGGACACCGTTACCATCAGGCAGTACTCCTCCGTACGATGTGATTTATCCCCGGAGGACGGTGTCCCGGCACATGGGGGCACTATGATGCTTATTCGAGATGATATTTTTGCCAACTCCGTACCCATACAATCTGCAATCCAGTCCGTTGCTGTCAGCATTAAGCTACCTTCCGCTTCATCCACCATTTGCAGTATCTATTTGCCTCCATCTGCGGACCTCTCGCACAGCGACTTAGAACACCTCATTTCGCAGTTGCCACCACCCTTTTTATTGGTAGGCGACGTGAATGCCCATCACCCTCTTTGGGGCTCTCCTCGGACTTGTGCGAGAGGTACGCTACTTAAAAACTTCTTGGATGGTCAGAATCTTGCTCTCTTGAACACCGGAGAGCCCACATTTCTATCTGACGCATTTCATAGTTTTTCACACATTGACATTGCAATTTGTTCCCCTCAGCTGGCAGTCACCTTATGCTGGAATATCATCTCGGATTTGCATTCTAGTGACCACTTTCCTTGTCGTATTAGTGTCTTGACACCTGTTGTATGTTCCACCCGTTTACCTAGTTGGCGCCTAGACCACGCCAGCTGGGAACTGTACTCCCACTTGGCTGAATTTAGCTACGATGAGCACGACTCTGTGAACCACTTGGTCGAACATCTCACAGGGACCATTCTTTCTGCTGCTGATCAATCCATTCCGCGTTCGACTGGCTACAGCCGTCGATTTCCGGTACCTTGGTGGACCGATGACTGTCGGGATGCTATTCGCGCTCGCAGACGAGCTCTACGGGTTTTCCAGCGTTTTCCTACACTGGATAACCTGATACACTATAAACGGATGCGTGCACTAGGCGGGTTATTAAGGATAGCAAAAAGATGTCATGGAATAAATTCGTGGGTTCCTTTAATCGACATACACCTTCCTCTGTCGTATGGGATAAGTTAAGACGTGTGGCTGGGAAACCGAACCATATGCCCATCGCCGGTCTCAAAACACCTACCGGAGCCGTTGTTGATACATTTGACGTGGCGAATACTTTAGGCAGTGCTTTCGCTCAGGTGTCTAGCTCAGGCAATTATTCCCCTGAGTTTCTTACAGTAAAGAATCAGGTGGAATCTCAAGAATTCTCGTTTCTTTCTGGCAACCTTGAGGATTATAATCGCGTTTTCACCCTGGCAGAGCTAGACAATGCACTCTCCTCTTCACGACACTCAGCACCAGGTCCAGATGGTATCCACGTCCAAATGTTGCAACATCTCTCTCCTGATGGCAAAGATTTCCTACTCGAGGTCTATAATCGTGTCTGGGTTGATGGCATTTTTCCAGACAAGTGGCGGGAGGCCACCATCATACCCATTCTTAAACCTGGAAAGGACCGCCATCTTCCTTCCAGTTACCGTCCTATTTCCCTCACCAGTTGCGTGTGCAAGGTGATGGAACGCATGATCAATGGACGGTTGGTGTGGTGGCTGGAATCCCACAATCTTCTGACGAACATCCAGTGTGGCTTTCGACGACGACGTTCAACTGCTGACCACCTTGTCTCTCTGTCAACTCAGATTATGGACGGGTTTCTTAAGAACAGCCCCACAGTTGGGATATTTTTTGACCTCGAGAAGGCCTACGACACGTGTTGGCGGGCGGGAATATTGCGTTCTCTGCACAACTGGAACATACGTGGACGCCTACCATTGGTCATTCAGGAGTTTATGCGGGACCGCGTTTTTCGAGTGAGGGTGGGTTCGGTTTTTTCTAACCATTTTATTCAGGCGAACGGAGTGCCGCAGGGCTCGGTACTCAGCGTGACTCTATTTGCTATTGCGATAAATTCCATATCACTATGTGTGCTTCAAGGTGTCTCTTCCTGTTTATTCGTGGACGACTTTGCCATCTTTTGTACTTCTCAGCGTACACCGTTTTTGGAACGCCGTCTCCAGCGGTGTTTGGACAATCTCTATGCATGGAGCTCGAAACACGGTTTTCGTTTCTCCGCTGAGAAGACAGTCTGCGTTAACTTCTGGCGCCGTAAGTGGCAAATGCCGCCGTCTCTTCGACTCGGGCCAGATTTACTTCCTTTCGCAGACGAGGCGAGATTCCTTGGTTTGATCTTCGATCGGAAACTTTGTTGGGCACCACAAATAGCACAGCTTAGAGCACAATGTGACCGTTCTCTAAATCTTTTACGGATACTAAGTGGCTAGTCTTGGGATGCGGATCGGACGGCATTGCTCCGTCTTTATCGTGCTGTGATTCGTTCGAAGTTGGACTATGGCAGCATTGTGTATTCTTCAGCTCGACCTTCAGTGCTCAGAAGGTTAGACACAGTCCATAACCAGGGCATCCGTGTGGCCGTTGGAGGTTTTCCAACGAGCCCAGTTGTTAGCCTCTACGCCGAATCGGGAGAACCTCCTCTGCGTTGTCGGCGTGATGTCCTGCTTGCTAATTATGGCTGTGGTCTGAAGTGTATGCCTGGGCATCCAACTTATCTCGCGTTTTTCTCCCCTGAGCTGCACGAGCGATACTGCCTCCGCTCTCTGAGCTCCAGGCCAGCAGGTTTTCGTTTGCGTGAGCTTCTACGCCAGCACCATGTTGACATTCCTCGGCTGTTATCCAAGGGAGAGAGTATACACCCCCCTTGGTTACGCGCTACCTCCCATGTCGATCTCGGGATGACGCTCTACGGGAAATCTGTTACGCCTCTTGATAGCATTCGTCGTTGCTTTTTAGAATTTTTATCCAAATACAGTGGCCGTATTTGTATTTACACCGATGGTAGTAAGAGCCCCGACGGTGTTGGATGTGCCTTTGTAACTGGCACCGCAACTTCTACTTACGGTTTGCCTAGTTGCACATCTATATATTCTGCCGAGCTATATGCTATTTATCAAGCCCTTCTGTATATTCGACGTCGAAAATTAGGTGCTGCCTTATTCTTAGTGATTCCCTTAGTGCCCTTCAGAGCATTCGTGAGCTGTACAATTACCATCCTTTGGTGCAGCGCATCCAGGACGTTCTCCGCATTTTGCACGCTTCTGGTGGATTGCGAATGGATTCCTGGACACGTTGGTTTGCCAGGGAATGACACGGCGGATTTGGCAGCGAAATCGGCAGTCACAGCGCCCAGTGTTACGATTACCCATTCAACAGCAGAAGATTTTAGAGTGGCTGTACGGAGAGCCGTTTTTTCGACTTGGCATGCGGAGTGGTCGGCTCTCCGTGGTAATAAGCTGCGAGAGGTGAAGGACCTCCCTGTCAACTGGGTAACCTCCTCTCGTTTATTCCGCCGGGAGGAGGTAGTACTAGCTCGGCTAAGAATTGGCCACTGTATTTTTACTCACAGTTACCTTTTTAAACGTGAACCTGCTCCTGTCTGTGCGCTCTGTGGGGAGGCACAGACATTTCGTCATGTGTTGCTGGAGTGTGGTCACCTGGCACACATTCGGTCATCTATGGGCATGCCGGCCTCTCTTGCTGAGGTCCTGGCAGATGACGCAAGAGCAGTGGACAGGGTTTTTAAATTTTTAGCAAAACTTTCTTTTATCTTGACGTTTTAGTGTGATAGCAGTTTTTTATTTTTTTTTTTTTTTTTTTTTTGTAAACTCTTTTAATTTTAATGTGTTGATTTTAGATGGAGTTTTATATCCAGCTCTGTTTAGAGGGCTGGACCGTTCTGTTACTTCAGTTTCAACTTTGTTAGCACTTTTACTTGTGTTTTTTTTCCCTTTTTTTTTGGTATTTTTCTAACTGCCTATTGCCAAGTTTTAATCGTAAGGGCGCTTATGACCTTGGCAGTTGAGCGCCGTTAAACACCATTATCATCATCATCTCCTTTACAACTTTTGTGCCATATTAAATAAGCGTAAAATATATCAAGAGATTTGATATAGATCGTCCTTGAATTCTGCCCAAAAATGCACTCCTCCTTCTAACCTTTCCACAACATTAAATAAGGTGAAAATTATAGCCAGGAATTTGCAATAGATCCCCTGAAATCTGCGAAATATAACTCCTATTTATAACTTTTCTACAATATTAAATACGACGAAAATCATTGCATCAGATTTGACATAGATCATCGAAAAATCTGGCAAATATACCACCTCATGTATAATTTTTCTGCAATATTAAATAAAGAGAAAAATATAGCAAGAAATTTGGCATAGATCCTCCTGAAATCTGCCATATAAACCTTCTCCTTTATAACGTTTCTGCAATATTAAATAAAGGGCAGATTATAGCAAGAGATTTGACATTGTTCATACTAAAATCTGCCATATATACCACCCCTTTATAAATGTTATAAAATATTAATAAGGAAAAACATTATAGCAGCAGGTTTCAGGTTTATCCTCGTGATATCTGCCAAATATGCCTCCTCCTCTGAAACTTTTCTACAGTATTAAATAAGCGTAAAATTACAGCACGAGAATTGACATAGATCCTCCTAAAACTGTCAAATATACCTTCCTCTTTATAACTTTTCTACAATATTAAACCAGCGTACAATTATAGCAAGAGATTTGACATAGATAGTTTGAAATCTGTCAAATGTGCATCTTTCTATATATCTATTCTTAAATATTTAAAACGGGGAAAATTAGTGTAGGAGATTTGACACAGATCCTCCTGAAATCTGCCAAATATACTTCCTTATTTATAACTTTTCTACAATATTAAATAAGCGTATATATAGCAAGAGATTAGACATAGATCCTCCTGATGTCTGCCAAATTTACCTCCTCCTTTATAAATTTTCCACAATACTAAATAAGGTGAAAATTATTGCAAGAGTTTGAAATAACAGTCCCGAAATCTGCTAAATAGAACTCCTCCTTTATAATTGTCATACAATATTAAATAAGGGGAATATTGTAGTAAGGCATTTAACAGATCTTGCTGAAATCTGCCAAGTATTCCTCCTCTTTTATAAGTTTCATCCAATAGTAAAGAAAGGGAAAATTATAGCAAAAAATTTGACTTTGGTCCTCCTGAACTCTGCCAAATATAAATGCTCCTTTATAACTCTTCTACAGCATTAAGTAAGAGAAAACTTTTAGCATGAGATTTGACATAGATATTTTAGTAATCTGCCATATATACCTCCACCTGTATAAGGTTTCTACAATATTTAGTAACCGTACAATTATAGTAGGAGATTTGACGTAGATCCTCCTGAAATCTGCCAAATATACCTCCTCCTTTATAACTCTTCTAGAACATTAAATAAGGGAAAAGTTTTAGTATGAGATTTCACATAGATAGTTTAGTAATCTGGCATATATATATATACCGCCGCCTGTATAATGTTTCTACAATATTTAGTAACCGTACAATTACAGCAGGAGATTTGACGTAGATCCTCCTGAAATCTGGCAAATATACCTCCTCCTTTATAAGTTTTCTACAGTATTAAATCAGTGTTCAAATACAGCAAGAGGTTTGATATATCCTCCGGAATTCTGTCAACCTTCTCTTTATTGCATTTCATCAATATTAAATAAGGCGAATATCATAGCAAGAGATCAGTTATTGATCCTTCCGAAAACTGCCAAATATACCTCATCTCCTAAAACGTTTCTACAAAATTAAATAAGGAAAGAATTATAGCAAGAGGTTTGATGTAGATCCTTCTGAAATCTTCCAAATATACGTCCTCCTTTTTAACTTTTCCTCAATATTAAATAACTGCACAATTTCAGCAAGAGATTTGACATAGATCGCCCTGAGGTCCGCCAAATACACCTGCTCCTTAGTAACACTTCTACAGTATTAAATTAGGGGGAAATTATAGCAAGAGGTTGGATATAGCGCCACCTAAAATCTGACCAATATTATATATCTCTGTTCTACAGAATGAAATAAATGTGCAATTATAGCAAGAGATTTGACGTAGATCCTCCTGAAATCTGCCAGATATACCTCCTCATTTATAGCTTTTCTACAATATTAGTTAAGTGGAAAATTACAAGATATTTTCCGAGATTATCCCGACAACTGCCAAATATACCCCCTCCTTTATAAGTGTTCTACAATATTAAATAAAGGGAAAACTATAGCAAGAGATTTGTCGTAGATCCTCCCGAAATCTGCCAAGTATAACGCCTTCTTTGTACCTTTTCTGCAATATTAAATAAGGAGAAAATATTAACAAGAAGTTTGACACTGATCCTCCTTATATCAGCCAAATATACCGCCTCCTTTATAATTGTTCAACAATATTAAATATAGAGAAAATTACATGAAAACTTTTGACATAGAGCCTTCCGAAATCTGCTAAACATACCCCCTGTTTTATAACCTTTGTACAATATTAAATAAGGGAAAAAAATGTAGCAGGACATTCGATATAGATCCTCCTGAAATCTGTCAATATACCTTCTGCTTTATAACTGTGTATAATATTAAATAAGTGGGAAATTACAGCATGAAGTTTGACATAGATTCTCTTAACTCTGCCCAAACACCTCCTTTTGTATTACCTTTTTACAATATTAAATAAGCATACAAATATAGCAAAATATTTGACTTAGATCCTCCGGTAATAAGCTTAATCCTATATAGGTCTTCTACAATATCAATTAAGGGAAAACTACAGCAAAAGATTTGACATGGATCCTCCTGAAATTTGCCAAATATAGCTTTTCCTTTATAACTTTTTGTACAATATTAAATAAGCGTACAAATATAGCAAGAAATTTGACATGGATCCTCATGAAGTCTGCCAAATATACCTACTTGTTTATAACTTTTCTACAATATTAAATAGCATGAATGTTATAGCAAGTGGTTTGACATAGATACTTCCGAAATGTGCAAAATATAGCTCCTTCTTTATAAGCTTTCTTGAACAATAAATAAGGAATAAATTATAGCAAGAGATTTGACATTAAACCTCCTGAAATCTGTCAAATATAAATTCTTCTTTATAGCTTTGCTACCACACCAAATAAGAGTGAAATTATAGGAAGAGATTTGACATAGATCCTCTTGAAATCTGCCAAATAAACCTCCTCCCTTATAACGTTAATAAAATGTTAAATAAGCGTACAACTTTAGAAAGAGATTTTACATCGGTCATCTTGAAATCTGCCAAAAGTACCTACTTTTTTATAGCTTTTCTCCAATATTAAATAACCGTGCAATTATAGCAAGAGGTTTTACTCAGATCCTCTTGAAATCTGCCAAATATGCCTCCTGCTTTATAACTTTTCTACAATATTAAGTAAGGTGAAAGTTAGAGCAAAGGATAAGTCATAAATGTTTTTGTTAGCTGCCAAAACTACCTGCTCCCTATATTTTTATTACAATATTAAATAAGGTTAAAATTATAGGTTTGACATAGCTCATCCTTAAATCTGCCACATATATTGTCCAATTAATAACTTTTCTACAATATTAACTAAGAAGAAAATTATAGCAAGAGATTTGATGTTGATCGTCGTCAAATGTGCAAAATATATATCCCCCTTTTAACCTTAATACAGTATTAAATAAGCGTACAGTTACAGCAGGAGATTTGACATAGATCCTACTGAAATATGCAAGATATACTTTCTCTTTTATAAGCTTTCTACAATATTAAGAAAGCGAACAATTATAACAAGAGATTTAAAATACATCCTCCTGAAATCTGCCTAATATACCTCCTCCTTTATTACTTTTCTACAGTAGTAAACAAGGGGGAAATTATAGCATGAGTTTTGACAAAGATGCTTCTCAAATCTGCCAAATATACCGCCACCTTTACAAGCCTTGTACAATAGTAGATTAGTAAAAACTTGCAGTAGGAGATTTGACAAAGATCTTTCCAAAATCTGTCAAATTTTACCTCCTTCTTTTTAACTTTTGTACAATATTCAATCAGCGGTAATTGTGGCAAATATTTGACATAGATCCTCTTGAAATTTACCAAATATTCCTCCTGCTTTATAACTTTTCGTCAATAGTAATTAATTGTACAATTATAGGGAGAGATTAGGCATAGATCTTCCTTAAATTTGCCAAATTTATCTCCTTCTTTATAACTTTTCTACAACATTAAGTAGGTGGAAAATTATAAAAAACGTTTTGACATAGATTTTCATGAAATCTGCTATATATATACCTCATCCTTATAACCTTTCTACAATATTGACTAAGGGGAAAATAGTAGCAAGAGATTTAACGTAGGTCCCCCAAAAATCTCGAGAATGAACCTCCTCTTTTATAACTTTTCTGCAATATTAAATAACGGGAAAATTATATGAAGAGACTTGACAAAGATCCTCGTGAAATGTGCCAAATATATCTCATGCTTTATAATTTTTCTACATTATTATATAAGCGTACAAATACAGCAAGAGATTTGAAATAGATCCTTCTGAAATCTACCAAATATAAATCGTCCTTTATAACTTGTTTTATAATATTAAACAAGCTTACAATTATAGCAAGAAATTTAGCTCAGATCATCCTGAAATCTGCCAAAGATACCTCCTGCTCTATAACTCTTCTACAATACTAAAAAAGTGTACAATTATAGCAAGTGATTTGACATAGTTACTCCGGAAATGTGCCTAATAAAACTCCGCCATATAACTTTTCTACAATATTAAATGAGGGGAAAATTACAGCAAACGATTTCACATAGGTCCTCCAGACATCTGCCTTATATACATCGTACTTACTAATTTTCCTACAGTTTTGAAAAAGGGTAATATTATAGCAAGGGTTTTAGATCATACGGGAATCAGCTACATATACCGCCCTCTTTATAACTTTTCTACAATATTAAATAAGGAGAAAATTATAGCAGGGGATTTAACGTATACCCTCTTGTAATCTGCCAAATATACATCTTGCTTTTATATATTATATTGTTTTAAATAAGCGTATAATTACAGCAAGAAAGTTTGATATGTATCCTCTTGAAATCTGCTTAAGATACCTCCTCCTTTATATCTTTTCTATAGTAATAAAAAAGGCGGAAATTATAGCAAGAGATCTGACATAGATGCTTACGAAATCTACCTAATATACCCCTGCTAAATATAGCTTGTCTTTTTAACCTTCCACAATATTAAATATGAGGCAAATTGGGCAAGCGGTCTGACATAGATCCCCCAGATATCTGCCATATATACCTACTCCTTTATGACGTTTCTACAATATTTAATAAGGGGAAAGTTATAGCAACAGATTTCACATAGAGCCATTCGAAATCTGCCACATATACCTCCGCCTTTATAACCTTTGTACAATATTAAATAACGGTAAAATTATAACAAGAGATTTAACATAGAACCCCCTGAACTGTGCCAAAACTACCTTATCCCTTATAACTTTTCTACAACAATAATAAAGGGGGACATTTTAACATGAGTCTTGACATAATTTCTCCTGAAATTTTCCAAATATACCTTCTCATTTATAGCCTTTCTACAACATTAAATAAGGGGGAAATTATAGCAAGAATGTTTGCATAGATCCTACTGAAATCTGCCATATATACCTTCACCTTTATCACCTTACTACAATGTTAAATAAGTGTACAATTATAGCGAGAGTTGATATATAGATAGGTAGGTAGATGGATGGATGGATGATGGATGGATGGATGGATGGATGGATGGATGGATGGACGGACGGGCGGGCAGATAGATAGATAAATAAATAAGTTTATTTGCCAGAACAAGGTACATTGTGTAGCAACGTCAATTATCAATAATATAAAAAACAATTGGCATTATTGTAAAATTCATCAAGACAATAAAATGAATTTAAAATCAAAGTGCTCTTCACTGACCTCTTTAAAGTTTCAATGGAGAGAACTTTATTGCTGTTACAAAGCTTTTTTAAATAGATTTAATAATATTGTCTCAAAGGAATTTTTTATCTTACTGTATTTACATCTATTTATATTGGAACTAGTTCTGTTGTGATGAGGATGGATTTGGGAACATAGATTGTATTTATGACTATTTTTCTTAGCAAATAAGAGGCATTGGAACACAAACAATGAATTCAAAGTTAAAACCCCCCACTAAACAAACAAAGGTTTACAATGAGTTCTGGGGGCTACACCACATAAAATTCGCATTGCCTTTTTCTGTAATAAAAGTACCTTTTTAGATAAACCATGGTTCCCCCAAAATAAAATACCATAACTCAAAAGGCTATTGATTTGTACATAATAAACTGATAATACAACATTGGAACACACATGACTTTTTTAAAACACGTAACATAAATATATCTCTGCTTACTTTGTTGGCGATATAATTAATATGTAAACGCCAACCTAGACCAGGTTCGAAATGTATGCCTAGAAATTTTGTATTTGTTTCAGTTAAAAAAGCAGCACAACTAATATTAAAGTAAGGTCAATTGTTTTGTATTCATTGAGAACAAGACTATTGTATTTGCACCATTTATCAATTTTTTCAGTAAGTGCATCAAGTTATCGTGCAGAATGGCATCAGAACTGACAGAAGTACTTACTGCCAAATATGTTTCTAGGCAATCCATCTTGGATATTAAATAATATAGATTATAAAAAATAAAAAGCCGGACAAAGGGCCCTGTGGAACGCCATGCTTAACTAATTTAAAATCAGAATAACAAACATTTATACAAAGAGAATGATATCTATTACAGAAATAATATTTGATAAAATAAAAGGTGTACTTGTCAAAACCATAAAATTCCAATTTTTTAAACATGTCATGAGAAAAAGTGTCAAAAGCTTTTGTTAAGTCAAAAATCTGTTATAAACCAAAGCACCTTTATCAAGACATTAAAAACATTTTGTCATAAATGCAATTATAGCATCAATAGTGCTGCGAGAAGATCTAAAGACAATTTGACAATTGGTAAATAACAAATTTTCATCAAAATAGTGTGTGATTTGTTCATTTAAAATAATTTCAACAACCTATGACATAATTGGCAATATACTAATAGGCCTATAGCTGAGAAATCAGATGTGCCCCCCCCCCCCCCCCATTTATAAATAGGAATTACTTTGGCAATTTTAAAAATGTCTGAAAATTCACATGAATCAATAATGTGGTTAAATTTATCAGTTAAAGGTTCACAAATAAATTACGCTGCCAATTTTAATATTTTTGAATTCAAGCCATAAACATCCAGGCATGCACTGTTGTTAAGTTTTAAAATGGTATGATGAACATGCTCAACACTAACATGACTGAACTGGAAGGTTCTCGTTGTTCTGGGTAACTTATCCAAAAAGTTAAAAGTATCATGATTAACATGGGGTAAATTAGAAATAATATCCTCAACTTTATCAATAAACATTAATTAAAAAAGTCTGGAGACAAATAAAGAAGTACCTTATGAGATTTGGAACTGGTATTCAAAAACATGGATGGAACTGACCAAATACATTTAGTTTTATTCTCGCTGTTATTGATTAAATTTGAATAGTAATTGATTTTAGTTGATTTAAGAGTATATTTTAATTGCTTTTTTAACTCATTGTATATATGTTTAAGTTGAGAGAACCCAAAATACTCATAGATATGACAATAATAAAGGCATTTTTGTTTTAAAATCCTGAGTTCAAATGTATATCATTTATTGTGCTCATTTAACAGATTACGGTTACACTGAGTTAAAGGAAAAGACAAGGTTTATCTGCAGGACACCTGCTGTATAAATAAATCCAATTTATGATTTTAATCGGTTAGTAAAATAACATCAATTATAACCATTAACTGGCCAAACAAGATTTAAATCACTTTTTGTGATTTTGCAAGGACTTAAATAAAATAAAATTGCATGGACGTCAGATAAAACAGTGTTAAATACCTTTGAGGACCATCTGTCACTATGGATAGATGTGATAATAGTATCCAAACTATTCCAATAGAAACGCTTAAACCTGGTCTAGTAACTTCATTAACAGTTAAGCGTAATCCAAAACTGTGAAGTAAGTTTCCAAATTCAATAATGTAGTTTGAAACGGAAAGAAAATCAAAATTAAAATCACCGGCTGCAACCACATGTACATTGGAATTATACTCGTGATATACTAAGTTTAAAAATTCATAAAATCTACTTAAAGATGCATCAATTTGAGTCGTTTTACTGTGAGCCTTTCTATAAACTGTTACGCACAATAGAATGCAGGAAGCAATAAAAGTAGAACATATTTCAAACACAAAATCTGAACATGTGTAATTGTTGAGCGTGCTTTTAAATCCACAAAGTTCATTATTAATAAAAATAGCAGAAGCACCATGATTGCCCTTTGATATACAGTAACTATCAGACAAATAATTACCAGGTACTTTAATTAGGTAGATCTCATCATAAGTTAACCAATGCTCTGTAATCTAGACAATATCTGCTTGTAACTGATTCAGTAAATTAACATATAATCAGTTTTGTTGGAAATGTACTCAGCATTCCAGTATAGCATATTAATTCCATTATCACAAACGGATTTAAAGGTAGAACAATTTGTATTACGAGTTATTAGGTTTCCTCCAATGGGGCGGGTCCCTTCTGAAAAAACTTAGCAACTAATATACCAAGAGGCCAGACTGCAATGTCCATTGCCTTATCTATATTACTTGCGTCAATAGTAACCTTGAAAGATGCATATGAATCAGGGTATTTAGATTTAAGGGCTCGCAAGTTGCTTCAGGAAAACTAACTGCACGGCTGTCGTAGTTGGATCTATCCTCGAAACAAAAAGACATGCTCTCTTGCGGACAGTTTTTGAACCAGAAACCTGATTGGATTTCTTAACACCCACAATCACCTGTTTCTGTTGCTTTGCTTTTTTAATATTTTTTTTTTTCAACGCTAGATCAACTACCCTCTTTGACGGCCATGTTCGGTCCACCTTGTTTACATTCACTAGCGCTTTCAACTCCTTAACCCCTGCCATTTCTTTAACAGCACCTAGCACTTCTTCTTTTTCACGGGGATTTAATTTGTGGCTAACTGGCACACTGTTGTTGCCTGCACTACCCGTAGCCACAGCGTAGTATTTCGTCAAATTTAATTGCTCCGTCAATAACCTTACCTTCTGGTTCAATTCACATATAACAAGATCCTTTTATTGTATTATATGGTTTATAATACGTTTGTCAATTTTGTTATCTGATTCAGCTATTTCTCTAATAGCTTCGTAAAAGTTCACTTCCATGTCGTTAGGATTTACCTGTTTACAGTCACACCCCTAACACTGCACTGTATTATCATCCAGGATTTTAATATTGCTTAATTTTGCAACACTGTTATGAAAATAATTTTCACAGACGCAGCATTTTAAGCCACTATAAACCTTGGCCTTGTATTCCTTACAAATAGCCGATGCACCAGTCGTTCCTCCTATTAGGTTATGTTCACAGACAAGAGCGAACACAAGAATCGTCCGTTCACTGGACAGCTGAACAGGTAACCTAATTCCTCCTGAATTCTACCAATTATACCACCTCCATTATAACTTTGCTACAATATTAAATAAACGTACAATTATAGCAACAGATTTTACATAGATCTTCCTGCAGTCTGCCAATTATTCCTCCTCTTTTATAACTTTACTACAATATTAAGTAGCGGGAAAATAATAGCAAGCGTTTTGACATAGATCCTCCTACGTTTTTCTAGTGTTTCCCAGGAAGTAGCAGTGCTGGTATGATTTTGGAATCGTTTACTTCTGTCTACAAATTTAGCTGCTCTTTTTTGAACTCTCTCTAGTGCCAGTTTTTGCCCCACCCGATACGGATCCCAGCATGCAGCACTATATTCTAATATTGGTCGAACTAAAGAAGTGTATGCCAAATTTCGCAACTTTCCATTGCTGTGTTTTGAAATCCTCATTACGAAATGCATCGCTTTCCACGCCTTCCGAGTGATGGAGTTTACATGTTCCTCCACTCCAATATTTTATTTAATATTACCCCTAAATATCTGGTGCTATTTACTCTAAGTATTTTGTTATTGTCTAATTTATATATTACGTTTTCTACTACTCCTGCTCTTGAAGATATAATGGTTTTTCATTTGTTTGGATTTATTTCCATTTTATTATATTTTGCCCAGAGTTGAATTTTCTTTAAATCTTCTTGTAGATCTATTGTGTCACATTTACCGCTAATATTTCTATAGTTTGTTCACTCGTCTGCAAATAGGCGAATCTGAGATGTTATCGCTTCCCGTAAATCATTTATATATGCTAAGAAAACAACGGCCCGATCACGCTTCCCTGGGGCACACCAGAAGTTACATTTGTAGGAGACGATAATTTATTTCCCACCCGCACTCTTTGGGTTCGTTGGCTCAAGAATTCCTGAACTCAAGTTATCACTCTGTTGTCTATTTGCAGATTACAAAGGTTTTCTAGTAGTCGTCCATGAGGTACAAGGTCAAACGCTTTAGAAAAATCAATTTCTATTGCATGTACTTTTCCACCCGCGTCAAGTGTATCGGCTACATCCTGACAAACAGCTACTAGTTGACTCTCACAAGAATGTCCGTTCCGGAAACCATGTTGGCCTTCGAAGAGCCAATGCGTTTTATCCCATTCGCGTCTTAAATGTTGTGCTTTAAGATACTCAACTTGTTTGCTTACTACTGATGTCAAACTAACTGGCCTATAGTTTGCTGCATTTGTTCGATCCCCTGCTTTATAAATAGGCACAACTATAACCTGCTTCCAATCTTGCGGTATACTTCCGTTATTTACTGTTACTTCGAATAGCCTGAGTATGTATGGAACGATTGCCTCCCCCCAATCTTAAGAAAGTCGCCCGAAATGCCAGCTGGCCCGACTGATTTATGTTTTTCTAATTTAGCTAACGTTTTCTAATGTCGCTTGGTTTCACTGTCATAGGGGGCCTTTCCATTCTTTTAATACTGGCATTGCTCTTTACTCGAAAAATTGAAGTGAAATGTTGATTAAACACTTCAGCTTTTAACAATGAATCGGCCATTAGTATATTTCCATTCTTGATTTCTGGAATGATTTCTGCGTTTCCCCTGCCCCTTCTCCCAAATTTAAAAAATTGCTGCCAATTATTCCTGTCAGACGAGAGAATACTTTTTAAGAAATGTTCTTCTGCGGTAATCTTTTCTAATAGAGGTTTGTTTGACAAAACTCGGAATTTATTTGCGTGATAACTACTAATTTTTCGTGAACTATATGCTCTCCTGACCTGTTTCTTTAGCCGTTTTACTGTTTTATTGTAGTATTCCGGGTCAGGTTTTTAGTTAGCATTTTACGGGGTATAAATATGTTGCTTCCATAACAATGTTTTTAAAATGTTGCCATATTTCTTCTACCGAGCTTCCAGATTGGGGCCACATGGAATATTTTTCGTTTAGGAATTTTTGCAGCCTCGGAATGTCTCCGTTGTAATATTGGTTAAAGTGTCTCATTTCATCCTTGCGAAACTTGGCATATATTCCTTCTACTTTAAGTAATACGCAGCTATGGTTACTTATACCTGGAAAACCCTCGCATTCTAGTACAGCTTCTTCTGGCTATACAAGAAATATGTCCAAAACCTCCCTTCTCTGGTTGGGGTTTTTACGGTTTGAACAAGGCCACCTTCCCAAATCAGGTCATTAACAATAGCCTGCGATTCTCCACCCCTCACGTCACCCGCCCAGTTAACTCGCGGAAGATTTAGGTCTACCCCTACAATTACCTGCTCACTGGCCATGCCACTCTTAAAAATTCGTTTTGCAAATGATTTTAGTGATACTAGGTGATCACCTGCTGGCCTATATATTCCTATTACCTGTCATTTATTTTTACTATAGTTTCCTGAAATTTCTACTTGTAAGATTTCATATTCCTCCTCCTTCCGTAATTCGACAGCATTGTATATATTCTTGACACAAATAAATATCCCACCTCCTCTGCCATTCCTATCTCTTCTTATTATCGTGAGGTTATTTTCTAAACCTTCAGCGTTTCTAATATCTGGATGAAGCCATGATTCGGTACCTATTACTACGTCTGGATCATATGGATCTATTTAGTTTGAGAATTCAAAAGTTTTGTTTAAGATACTTCGACAATTTACCTGCAAAATCGCTAGAGACTCATCTTTACTATTAGGTTTTCGTCGGCGTTACCACACTTCCATTGTTAATTGCCATCAGCCTCATCCCGTCCGCCACCGACCTCGACTTGTCCGTCGCCTTCCTCGTCTCGTCCGCAGTACCCCTCGCCAGATGCGCCACCGTTGTGTTCATCACCGTCCTCATCTCGTCCGCAGACCCCCTCGCCAGATGCGCCTCCGTTGTGTTCATCACTGTCCTCGTCTCGTCCGTCGCCTTCCTCGTCTCGTCCGCAGCCCCCCTCGCCAGATGCACCACCGTCGTGTTCATCACCGTCCTTGTCTCGTCCGTCGCCTTCCTCGTCTCGTCCGCAGCCCCCCTCGCCAGATGCGCCACCGTCGTGTTCATCATCGTCCTCATCTCGTCCGCAGCCCCCCTCGCCAGATGCGCCTCCGTAGTGTTCATCACAGTCCTCGTCTCGTCCGTCGCCTTCCTCGTCTTGTCCGCAGCCCCTCTCGCCAGATGCACCACCGTCGTGTTCATCACCGTCCTCGTCTCGTCCGTCGCCTTCCTCGTCTCGTCCGCAGCCCCCCTCGCCAGATGCGCCACCGTCGTGTTCATCACCGTCCTTGTCTCGCCCGTCGCCTTCCTCGTCTCGTCCGCAGCCCCTCTCGCCAGATGCGCCTCCGTAGTGTTCATTACCGTCCTCGTCTCGTCCGTCGCCTTCCTCGTCTTGTCCGCAGCCCCTCTCGCCAGATGCGCCTCCGTTGTGTTCCGTCCTCGGCTGGTACAGCGCCGTTCTCCGCCGAACGATGCAGCCACTCTATTGAAAAGTGACGCCAATGACGCCGCTCCTCTCCTATTTAGGTGCACACCGTCACACCCTAAATCATTATCACCCAGCCAGGAGTTTGGGTCAACGAAGAGAAGTCCCAGTCGCTCTGCGACCAATTGAGAAGAGTCATTTACTCTACCAACCTTGCGCCAGTTTACGTCTCTCGTCGTACCACTCCACTTAAATTATTTTAGCAGCGAGAAATTTACTCTTCATTGTTGTAGCCAAATCGTACATGTTTCCCATAACGTGGTCTATGCTTCCCCTCAGGTCATTTGATCCTTCATGCAAAATTATCGCTTTGTTCCTGCTGCTCCACAAAGTGCCTCATCTGCTCCGTTCTTATTCCAGGGAAGCACTCTACAGTCAACTGTGCACTGTGATATCCAACATACTTTATTATTGAGTTTCCCACCAACAAACAACGTTCCCGCTTTGTATGTACCTCCGGAGTTTTTAACATTTTCATTTGTTCTTTCAAGTTGTATTTGTTCTTCGGCTCGCTGCAACTTTACTCTCAGCCGCCGAATCTCATCCATCATTTTAATTTCTTCCCTTTCTTTTTCCATTTCCATGTGGGTTTTCTCGCACTGAATACACCTCTAACTGTCCTCAATTTGCTGTGTTTTCTTTATTTTTTGGCAACTGAAATGAAAACAGCTTATACAGACACTGCAGAGAGTCCGTACATTTTTCTTGCATGTCTGGCATTACACCACTGGTCCTGGGTTTATTTCTGCACAACCTATCACCAATAACACAGAAAACACAATGCATAGAAGTGCATATGTCTTGATGCATCTTCGTAGCTTTCCCGGTGTAACTTTCGTCCCCCTCTATCTGTCCTAATGCCGATCCCCGCCCGGTATGTCTGAAGGTCACACCTCATCACGAGCAGGTAGAAAATATGTGCTTCCGTGATGGGTCCTCGGAGAACCTGATGACGTATGCAAATATACTTCCTCTTCTACAACTTTTCTACAATATTAAATACACTTATAATTATAGCAAGAGATTTGACATATATCCCCCTGAAATCTGCCAAAAATTCCTCCTCCTTTAAAATTTTTCTAAAATATTGGATAAACGTACAATTAAAGCAAGAGATTTCGCGTAGATCTTCCTGAAATAAGCCAAATATACCTCCTCTTTATAACTTTTCAACAACATCAAATAAGGGGAAAATGATATCAAGAGGTTTGGCATTGATCCTTCTGAAATCTGTCAAATAAACCTCCTCTTGTATAACTTTTCTACAATATTAAATGAGGGGAAAGTTGCAGGAAGAGATTTCACGTTGATCCTCCACAAACCTTAGAAAAATATCTCCTCCTTTATAACTTTACTACAATATTACATAAGCGTACAATTAGAGCAAGAGATCTGCCATCGATCCTCCTGAAATCTACCAAATATACTTTTTCGTTTATAACTTACCTACAATATTAAATAAGCGCAAAATTATAGTAAGAGGTTTGACATAGATTCTGCCCAAGTCTGGCAAATATACCTCCTCATTTTTACCCTTTGTACCATATTAAATAAGGGGAAAATATCTGCAAGAGGTTTGACATTAATCCTCTTGAAATCTCACAAAAACAAACTCCTGCTTTATAACTTTTCTACAATATTAAATAACGGAAAATTAGGACAAGTATTTTGACATCCATCGTCGTGAAATAATTAAACATAGTCCCCTTTTACAACTTTTCTACAATATTAAATAAACCTACAATTGTAGCAAGATCTTTGACATAAAACGCCCTGAAATCTGGCAAAAATACTTCCTGATTTATAACCCTTCAACAATACTAATAAGTGTACAATATTGGCAAGAAATTTGCCATAGATCTTCCTGAAATCTGCCAAATATACCTCCACTTTTATAACTTTCCTAAAACATCAAATAAGGGGAAAATGAAAGCAAGAGGTTTGACATACATCCTTCTGAAATCTGCTAATAAGGTCCCTCCTTTATAGCTTTTCTACAATATTAAATAAGCGGAACATTATACCAAGAGATTTGGTGTTGATTCTCCTGAAACCCACCAAATATTTCTCCTCCTTTGTAACCTTTCTACAATACTACATAAGCTTACAATTATAGCAAGAGATTTGATTTAGACCCTCCTGAAATCTGCCAAAAATATATGCCCTCCTTTATAACTTATCTACAATATTAAATAAGGGCAAAATCATATTAAGGGATTTGACATAGATCCTGCCAAAATCTGCCAAATATACCTCCTCCTTTTTAACCTTTGTACAATATTAAATAAGGGCAAACATATCAGCAGGAGATTGGACATTCATCCTCCTGAAAACTGACAAATAGGCCTCCTGCTTTATGACCTTTCTCCAATAATAAATGAAGGGCAAATTATAGATACATATCTGATATTGATCCTCCTGAAATCTGCCAAATATAAGTTGTCATTTATAACTTTTCTATAGCTTTAAACAAGGGGAAAATTAAAGAGAGAGATTCGATATAGATCCTTGTGAAATCTACAAAATATACCTCCACCCTTATAACTTTTCTCCATTGTTAAAATAAGGGGAAAATGACAGCAAAAGATTTGACATAAATCCAACTGAAATCTGCCAAAATAACTTGTCGTTTATTACTTTTTACAGAATTAAATAAGTAGAAAACTATAGCAAGAGGTTTGACTTAGGTCCTGCTATAATCTGCCAAATATTCCTTCTCCTTTATAACTTTTCTGCAATATTAAATAAGCGTACAACATAGCAAGAAATTTGACCTAGATCCTCCGGAAGTTTTCCAAATTTGCATCCTCCTTATAACTTTTCTACAGTACTAAATATGGGGGAAATTATAGCAAGAGATTTGACATAGATCCTTCTGAAAACTACCAATATATCTTTTCCTTTATATTGTTTCTACAATATTAAATAAAGTTGTAGCAAGAGATTTGACAAAGATAATCCAGTAATATGCCCAATATACATCCTGATTATTAACGTTTCTACAATATTAACTAAGCGTACAATTGCAGCAAGAGATTAGACGTAGATCCTCTTGGAACACGCTAAAAACTCTTCCTCATAACTTTCCTGCATTATTAAATAAGGGTAACATTAAAGCAAGAGATATGAGATATACCTCTTCCTTTATAGCTCTTCTACATTATTGTATACGCGTTAAATTAGAGCAAGAGTTTTGACATAAACCCTCCAGAAATCTGCCGAATGTACCTCCTCCCTTATAACAATATTAAATAGGAGGTAAATTATGGCAAGAGATTTGATATAGGTCCTTCTGAAATGTGACAAATAAACACCCTCCTGTATAACTTTAATACAATACTTAATAACAACAAATTTAAGCCAGAGATTTGACATGATTCCGTATAGAATCTGCCAAATATGCTTCCTCCTTCATCACTTTCTATAATATATTAAATACTGGGAAAATTATAGAAGGGATATGACATAGATTCTCTCAAAATTCCAAATAAACCTGCTTATTTATCCCCTTTCTTCAATATTAAATAGTGGGAAAATTACAGCAAGAGATTTGACATAGGTACTTTTTAAGTCTGGCAAATATTATTAAACTCTAAGAGCCTTTCTACAACGTTAAATAACATGAAAATTATAGCAAGAAATTCAACATAGATTCCTTTGAAATTTTCCAAACATTACTCCTCCATCATAACTTTTCTACAGCATTAGAAATGGTCTGAAATTATAGCAAGGGTTTTGATATATATCCTCCTGAAATTGCTAAATATACCCCCTCCTTTATAATTTTTCTACAGTATTAAATAAGGGAAAAATTATAGCATGTTATTTATTATCGCTCCTGCTGAAATGTGCCAAATATACCCGCTCCTTTATGGTTCTACATTATTAAATAAGGGGAAAACTATAGCAAGAGATTTGTCATAGCTCCTCCCGAAAAAAAGCCAAATATACCTCCTCCATTATATCTTTTGTAAAATATTAAATAAGTGGAAAAAATTAACAAGTGATTTGACATAGATCCTCCTCAAAATCTATCAAACATACCTCCTCTTTTATAACGTTTCTACAATACTAAATATGCGGAAATTACAACAAAAGAATTCACATAGAACCTTACAAATTCTGCAGCATATAGCCCTTCCTTTATAACCTTTTTCAATATAAAATATGGCGAAAATTGTAGCAAGAGGTTTGAAATAGATGCCTCTGAAGTCTGGCAAATATACCACCTACTTTATAAGTTTTCAACAATAATAAATAAGAGGAAAATTATAGCAGGGGATTTGACATAGGTCGTTCTGAAATCTGCCACATATACCTCCTAATTTATAACTTGTCTATAATAATAAATAAAGGGAAGTGTGTATCACGAGATTAGACATATATGCTCCTGCAGTCTGCTAATACACTTCCTCATTTATAACATTTCTGCAATATTAAATAAGGGTAAAATTATAGCAACTGACTCAACATATATCCTCTTGAAATCTGCCAAACACACCTCCTCTTAGTAACTTTTGTACGATATTCAATAAGGGCAAAACTTATAGCTAGAGATTTGAATTAGCTCCTCCCAAAATCAGCCAAATAGACCCCCTCTTTATAACTTTTCTACAATATTTAATAACCGGAAAATTGTAGCAAGAGATTTGACATAGATCCTCCTGAGACGTGCAGTATATATATCTACGTTTATAGCTCTTCTACAATGTTAAAGAAAGTGAAAGCCTTTGCAAGTCATTTGACATAGATCCTCTTCAAATCTTCCAAGTATACCTCCTACTTTACAACTCTTCTACGATATTAAATTAGGGGAAAATTATAGCAAGTGTTTCGACACAGATACTCCTGAAATCTGCCCAATTTGCCTCCTCCTTTATAACCTTTCTACAGAAATAAATATGCGTACAATTATAGCAAAAGATTTTACACATCTCCTCCGGAAATATGCCAAATATACCTCCTTTTTACAACCCTTCCACAATACTAAATAAGCCTAAACTACAGCAAGAGATAGGGCATGGATTCCCCTGAATTCTACCAAATATACCTTCTGGTTTATAACCTTTCTACAATATTAAATAAGCGTACTACTATAGCAAGAGGTTTAAAATAGATCCTCCTAAAATCTGCCAAATATACCTCCTGCTTAATAACTTTTCTACATATAAAACAACGGGATAATTATAGCAAGAGATTTAACATAGATTATCCTGAAATAATCCAAATATAGCTACCCTTTTATAACTTTTCTTCAATATTACATAATTGCACAACAATAGCAATAGATTTGACATAAATCCTCCTGAAATCTGCCCAATATACCTCCAGCTACAATATTAAATATGGGGGAAATTATAGCGAGAGATTTGACGTATATCCACGAGTAATCTGCCAAATCGGCCTCCTCCTTTATAATCCTTCTACAACATTAAATAGGCGACAAATTACAGCAATAGATTTGACACAGATCTTCATAAAATCTGCCAAATATACCTGCTCTTTTATAACTTTTCTACAACATTAAATATGGGGAAAATTATAGCCAGAAGTTTGAAATAAATCCTCCTTAAATCTGCCAAATATACTTCCTCCTTTATAACTGTTCTACAATGTTAATAAGCGCACACTTATGGCAGAAGATTTGACATAGGTCTTCCTGAAACCTACCAAATGTACGTCCTCCTTTATAACTTTTCGACTATATTAAATAAGGGAAAAGGGAAAATAATAGCAACAGATTTGACATATATCCTCCTAAAACCTGCCAAAAATACCTTCTCCTTTGTACCTTTACTACAATATTAAATAAGAAGAAAAACATAGATCCTCCTAAAATCTGTCATATATTCCTTCTCCTTTGTACGTTTACTACAATATTAAATAAGTAGAAACATAGATCCTCCTCCTAAAATCTGTCATATATTCCTTCTCCTTTGTACCTTTACTACAATATTAAATAAGTAGAAACATAGATCCTCCTAAAATCTGTAAAATATTCCTTCTCCTTTGTACCTTTACTACAATATTAAATAAGTAGAAACATAGATCCTCCTAAAATCTGTCATATATTCCTTCTCCTTTGTACCTTTACTACAATATTAAATAAGTAGAAACATAGATCCTCCTCCTAAAATCTGTCATATATTCCTTCTCCTTTGTACCTTTACTACAATATTAAATAAGTAGAAACATAGATCCTCCTAAAATCTGTAAAATATTCCTTCTCCTTTGTACCTTTACTACAATATTAAATAAGTAGAAACATAGATCCTCCTAAAATCTGTCATATATTCCTTCTCTTTTGTACCTTTACTACAATATTAAATAAGTAGAAACATAGATCCTCCTCCTAAATTCTGTCAAATATTCCTTCTCCTTTGTACCTTTACTACAATATTAAATAAGAAGAAACATAGATCCTCCTCCTAAAATCTGTCATATATTCCTTCTCTTTGTACTTTTACTACAATATTAAATAAGTAGAAAAATAGATCCTCCTAAAATCTGTCATATATTCCTTCTCCTTTGTACCTTTACTACAATATTAAATAAGAAGAAAAACATAGATCCTCCTAAAATCTGTCATATATTCCTTCTCCTTTGTACCTTTACTACAATATTAAATAAGTAGAAACATAGATCCTCCTAAAATCTGTCATATATTCCTTCTCCTTTGTACCTTTACTACAATATTAAATAAGTAGAAACATAGATCCTCCTAAAATCTGTCATATATTCCTTCTCCTTTGTACCTTTACTACAATATTAAATAAGTAGAAACATAGATCCTCCTAAAATCTGTCATATATTCCTTCTCCTTTGTACCTTTACTACAATATTAAATAAGTAGAAACATAGATCCTCCTAAAATCTGTCATATATTCCTTCTCCTTTGTACCTAACTGATTTGACACAGATCCTCCTGAAATCTGCCAAATATACTTACTTCTTTATAACTTTTCTACAATATTAAATAAGGAGAAATCACAGCAAAAGTTTTGGCATAGATCTTTCTGAGAACTGCAGAATATACCTCCGCCTTTATAACCTTTGTACCATATTAAACGATGGGAATATTATAGCAAAGGATTTCAAATCATTCCTCCCAAAATCTGCCAAATACACCTCTTGGTTATAGCCTTCCTGCTATATTAAATAAGGAGAAAAAATTCTGGCAAGAGATTGGATATAGACTGTTCTGAAATCTGCCACATATACCTCCTATTTTGTGACTTTTCTAAACTATTAAATAACTCTACAATTCTAATAAGAGATTTGACGATGATCGTCCTGATATTTGCTAAATATACCTTCCCTTTAAAACCTTTAGCCAATATTAAATAAGGGTAAATTCTGAGTTGTGTCACATATACCTCCTACTTTATAACTTTTGTACAATATTCAATATCCCTACATTTCTAACAAGTGATTTGACGTAGATCCTTTTGAATCTACCAAATATACCTTCCCTTTTTAACCTTTCTGCAATATTAAATAAGAGAAAAATTATAGCAAGAGATTTGACATGCATCGATCCATAATCTGTCACATATACCTCCTCGCTAATAACTCTTCTACAATATTAATCAAGTGTACAATTATAGCAGGAGGTTCGACATACATATTCCTAAACTCTGCCAAATATACTCCTCCAACATACCCTTTCTACAATATTAAATAAACGTACATATACAGCACGAGATTTGACATAGATCCTTCTGAAATCTGCCAACTATACCTCCTCCGTTATAGCTGTTATACAATATTAAGGAAGGTGAAAATACTATCAAGCGATTTGACACACATCTTCCTGAAATCTGGCAAAGATACCTCCTCTTCATAATGTTTCTACAATATTAAATAATAGGAAAATTATAGCAAGAGATTTGACATATGTCCTGAAATTTGCCCAATTTACCTCCTGCCTTATAGTCTTCCTACAGAATTGAATAAGCGTACAGTTATAGCAAAAGATTCCAATAGGTCCTCGGTAAAAATGCCAAATATACCTCGTCCTTAATTACTTTTTTACAATATTAAATAAGCAAGAAATTATAGGAAGAGATTTGACATAGATACTCCGGAAATTTGCAAATGTACCTCCTCCCCTATAACTTTTCTACAATTCTAAATAATGGAAAAATTATAGCAAGCAACTTGACATAGATTCTCGTAAAATCTGCCAAATACACCTGAATTTAATAAATTTACTAAAATATAAAATTAGGGAAAAATTATAGCAAAAGATTTGAAATAGGTCTTTCTGAAATCTTTCAAATATAGTTCCTCCTTTATAATTTGTCTACACTAAATGGATAACTATAGCAAGCGATATGACATTCATCACCCTGAAATATGCCCAGTTTACATATTCCTAATTAACTTTTCTACACTATTAAATAAGTGTACAATTACAGCAGTAAATTAGACATAGATCCTCCTGAAGTCTGCCAGACACACCACCACCTTTAAAAGCTTTCTATAATTTTAAATAAGGAGATAATTATTGAAGGAAATTTGACGTAGATTCTTCTGAAATCTGCCAAATATAACGCCTCCTTTATGATTTTTCTACAGTATTAAATAAGCTTAGAATTATGGCAAGAGTTTTTACATAAAGCCTCCTGAAATCAGTCAAGTATATTTCCTCCTTTAACCATTTTCTACAATATTAAATACATGAAAAAATATAGCAAGATCTATGACACAGGTCCTCCTGAAATCTGCCTAATTTACCTCCTCCCTTGTTATTTTTGTACAATATTAAAAAAGGAGAAAATTGCAGCAACAGCTTTGACATAGATCCTTCTGAAATCCAATAAATATACGTTCTCCTTTATGACATTTCTAATATTAAATAAAGGAAAAATTATAGCAACAGATTTGATATTGATCCTTCTTAAATCTACCAAGTATAAATCTTCCTATATAACCTTTCTACAACATTAAATAAGGGAAGAGTTATAGCAAGAGATTGGACATAGATCCTCATGAAATCTACTAAACTGTCCTTCTCATTTATAACGTATCTAAAATATTAAATAAGTGTACAATTATGGCCAGAAATTTGATACTGATTCTCCTGAAATCTGCCTAATATAAATCGTCCATCATAGCTTCTCCATAACATAAAATAAGAGGAAAATAACAGCAATAGATTTGAGATAGATCCTTCTGAAATCTGCCAAGTATACCTCCTCCTTTAATCATTTTCTGCATCGTTAAATAAGCGTAAAATTAAAGCAAGGGATTTGATATCGATTTTTATGAAATCTAAAAATATAGCTCCTCTCTTATAGCTCTTCTACAGTATTAAATACGGGGAAACATTTTATACAACGCTGAATTAGCATAAAATTATATCAAGGGATTTGACATACATCCTCCTGAAATCTGGAAAATATACGTCGCCCCTTTTACCTTTTCTACATCATTAAATAGGGGGGGGGGGGATATAGCAATTGGTTTTGTCATAAATCCTCCTGAAATCTGCCAAATACACTTACTCATTTATAGCTCTTCTACAGTATTAAATACGGGGAAAATTAAAGCAAGTCATTTGACATTGATCCTCCTGAAGTCTGATAAACATATCTCTTCCATTATAACTTTTATAAAATATTCAGTGAGGAGAAAATTATAACAAGAAATTTGACGTTAATCCTCCTATAATCTGCCATATACACCCTTCTCTGATAATATTTCTACAATATTAAATAAGGGGAACTTACAACAAAAGATTTGACATAGATCCTTCTGATTTCTGTCAAATATACGTCTTCTTTTATAACTTTTGTACAATATTAAGTAAGTCGAAAATTGTTGGAGAAGTGTCATATAGCCCCTTCTGAAATCTGCCACACATACCTCCTACTTTACAACTTTTCTACAATATTAAATAACCGTATAGTAATAGAAAGAGATTCGACATACATCCTTTTTAAATCTGCCAAATATACATCCTCCTTTATATTCTTTCTGCGATAATAAATAAGGGGAAATGTTAGCACGAAGTTTGACATACATCTTGCTGAAATCTGCCAAATATACCTCCTCCGTTATAATTTATCTACAATATAAGACAAGCGTGTAATTACAGCACGAGATTTGACACAGAAGCCCCTGCAATCTGCCAAATATACCACTTACTTTATAACTTTTTTAAAGTATTAAATAAGCCTACAATAATTGTACGCTTATTTAATATTTTAGCGTAAAATCTCTTGCTATAATTGGTATAGCAGGAGATTTTATACAGATCCTCCTGAAATCCGCCAAATATATCCCCCACGTTAATAACCTTTCTAGAATATTAAATAAAGGGAAAATCATCGCAAAATATTTGACATAGATCCTCCTCAAATCTGCCAAGCTTACCTCTACTTTATACATTTCTACAATATTATATAAGGGAAATCTACACCAAGAGATTTGACATTCATCCTCTTAAAATCTACTAAATATACTTCTTTCTCTGCAACTATTCCGAAATATTAAATACGCATAAAATTACTGCAGGAGGTCTTACATATATCGTTCTTAAATCTGCCAAATATACCCCCTCTTTTTTAACTTTTCTACAATATGAAATAAGGGAAATTTATAGCAAGAGATTTGACATAAATCCTTCCGAAATCTGCCAAATATACCTCCTCCTTTATAAATGTTCTTCAAAGTTAAGTAAACAAACATTATAGCAAGAGTTTGGACACCATTCGTCCTGAAATCTGTCAGAAATGCATCCTCTTTATAACTGTTCTAAAACATTAAATAAGTGGAAAATGATAGCAAGAGATCTGACATAGATCCTCCTGATATCTGCCAAATATACTATTCCTTTATAACATTTTTACAATGTTAAATAAGCGTACAATTATAGCAAGAGGTTTGACATACATCCTCCTGATATCTGCCAAATATACTATTCCTTTATAACATTTTTTACAATGTTAAATAAGCGTACAATTATAGCAAGAGGTTTGACATACATCCTCCTGATATCTGCCAAATATACTATTCCTTTATAACATTTTTACAATGTTAAATAAGCGTACAATTATAGCAAGAGGTTTGACATAGATCCTCCTGAAACCTCTCAAGTATACTTCTTCCTTTATCACTTGTCTACAATTTTAAATAAGGTGAAATTTACAGCAAAGGATTTGACATAGATCCTCCTAAAATCGCCAAATATACCAGCTCAATTATTACTCTCTTGCAATTTCATATAAGTACACAATTATAAAAACATATTTGATATAGATACTCCTAAAATTGACCAAAATTCCTGCTCCTTGATAATTGTTCTAAAATATTAAATAAGCGTAAAATTATAGCAACAGATTTGACATAAATCTAACCAGTGTCTGCCAAATTAACCTCCTTCTTGATAACATTTCTACCATATTAAATAGGCATTCAATTAGAGCATGTATTATGACATACCTATTAAATATGGGCAGAACTATTGCAGGAGATTTGTCATAGATCCTTCCCAAATCTGACAAATATAACTCCTTGTTTATAACTTTTCTGCAATATTAAATATAGGGAAAACTGTAGCAAGAAATTTCACATAGATCCTTCTGAAATCTCACCAATATAACTTCCCTTTATATCTTATCTCCAATTATAAATAAACGAATAGGTATATCAAGAGATATGACTTTGATACTCCTGAAATCTGCCAAATATTAATCGTCTATTATTACTTTTCAACAACGCTAAATAAGGGTCAAATTATAGCATTGGATTTTACATTGTTCTTCCTGAAATCTGCCAAATATTCTTCCTCCTTTATAACTTTTCTCCAATATTTAATAAGGAAAAATTATAGCAAGCTATTTAACATTGCTCCTCCTGAAATCTGCCAAATATAAATCGTCCTTATAACTATATCTCCACGTTTATAACATTATAATTATTATTAAATAAGAGCACAAATTAAGCATGAGATTTTCCTCAGATCCTCTTGAAATCTGCAACTATAGCTCCCCCTTTAAAACATCTCTTCCTAATTAAATAACGGTAAAATTCTAGCAAGAATTTTGGCATAGATCCTCGTGAAATATGCAAATATACCTCCTCCTTTATAACTTTTCTACAATACTAAATAGACCTACAATTGTAGCAAGAGATTTCACATAGATCCTCGTGAAATATGCAAATATACCTTCTGGTTTATAGCTTTTATACAATATTAAATAAGGGGAAATTATAGCAACAGATTTGACATAGATCCTTCCGAAATCTGCTAAATATACCTCCTCCTTTATAAATTTTCTTCAGCATTAAGTAAGTTAAAATTATAGCAAGAGATTCGACATAGTTCGTCCTGAAATATGCCAAATATACCTCCTTTTTATAACTGCTCTACAACAGTAAATAAGTGGAAAATGATAGCAAGGGATTTGACATAGATCCCCCTAAAATCTGCTAAATATTCGTTCTCCTTTGTAACTTTTCTACAATAATAAATAAGCGAACAATTATAGCAAGAAATTTGACATAGATCCTCCGGAAATCTGCCAATGGACTCTATTCCAGTATAACATTTCTACAATATTAAATTAGCATACAATCATAGCAGGAGTTCTGACATACATCCCCCTGAAGTCTGGTAACATTCCTTGTCCTTTCTTAATTTTTCTACAATATTAAGTAAGGGGGAAATTGACCAAGATCCTCCTAAAATATGACAAAAATAAGTCTTCTTATACAACCTTTTTCCAAATTGAAATACAGCGAAATTTATAGTAAGAGATTTGACGTTGATCCTCCTGAAATCTGCCAAGAATAGCTCCTCCCTTATAAACTTTCTATAATGATAAATGACAGTACAATTGTAGCAAGAGATTTGACATAGATCCTCCTGAAATCTGCCAAATATGCCTCCTTCGTTATAACTTTTTTTTCTACAGTATTAAATATAGAGAAACTTATAGCAAGAGATTTGACAAACTTCGCTTCGGACTGTCGAGGCACCACTTCGCTCTGTTTTTATCAGTAAGGCAGTATGCCTAGCAAAAGTAATATTGATTCTGGTGTGTTATGCAAGCTGTGCAAGCAAAAAGTGGTCAATGGACAAAAATGTGTCGACTGTTCCAACTTCTTTCATATTAGTTGTGCGAAATTAACTAATACTATGCTATTCCTAGACGAGAGTGCTGTGGAAATGTACAAGTGAAACCAATCTACTCAATGCTGCGTTGAATGAAGAACTAGTAAAATGTGACTGGGAGCTGTTGATGTGGATGAGACTGTAAATAAAATAGATTTGCGTATTATGAAATACGTTCTTAATCAGAAAGACATAATGATCTGTGAACTTCGTGAACAAGTCGAGACATTGAGTTGTTGGTGAACTGCATTAAGGACCCCATTCAACCGAATAAGGAGGTCAGAATAAACAAGCCAGCTGATGCACCGGATAATTCACAGGTACTTAATATCAAGAATACTAGGAAGATTCCAAGTAAGTTTGCCAATGGACCAAAGTGACTGATAGCTGTGATGATGATGATGATGATGATGATGATGAATGGGGTTTAAGGGCGCTCAACTACTAAGTTATCAGCGCCCTTAACGTAAAACTGGGGAGTTAAAACACCTGAGCTGTATGCTAAAACGGATCTCCATCAAAAGAGCTAAAATATAGATAAAATCAGCAGAAGCAACTAAAACCAAGATAAAATAACTGTCCAGCCCTGAATCCAGAGCTGGCAATAAAACTATGACACTAAAACTACTAAAACAAGAGCGAACATAAAACAATGGTGACTAAAAGTTTCAAGGGTTATAAAAGGTTTCAAAAACCTCACGTATCACTCAAGTATCTGCGGCAAAAATAAAACTAGATACTTACGGCGTATGTCACTTTAGATATAAATTTAAAAACATTCTCCACCGCTCCGGGATCATCGGCCAGGACCTCCGAAAACCTGGCCGGCAGACGTAGAGTGTCTCGTAGTGGTGCTAATGCAGCACACTCTACAAGTACGTGCCGAACTGAAAGCGTTTCGCCACAGAGCGGGCAGACAGGGGAGGTTCCCTCTGAAATAAGTGGTTATGACTAAAAATACAATGGCCAATACGCAATGTTACTAAAATAACTTCCTGGCGTCGCGAGCGGCGTGAGGAAGTCACCCAGTGTGCTTTAGGTAATCATAAATGCACTAAATATTAGAGGATATATATATATGTATATATATCTTTAAGATTTTGGTGGGAGCTTCTTCGTTGCCACGAAGAGCCGACCACTCTCCATGCCAGCTCGAAATTACCGCTCTGCGGACAACGAGTCTAAAATCTTCGGCCGTCACAAAGTTAGTGGTAAGACTGGGCGCAGAGGATGCCTTCTTTGCCGCCAAATCCGACAGCTAATTCCCCGGCAGGCCAACGTGTCCAGGAAGCCAAGCGCACTCCACAGCTACACCAGAAGTGTGCAAAATGTGGAGGATGTCCTGAATGAGCTGTACAAGAGGATGATAAAAGTACAGCTCACGAAGGCGCTGAATTGCACTAAGAGAATCACTCACAAGAAGCCAGTCACCCAAGTTTCGACGGCGAATATATAAAACGGCTCGGTAAATATCATACATCTCTGCAGAATAAATCGATGTGGTACTCGGCAAACGGAAAGTAAATGGTGGTTCGTTTTGAGTGACAAAGGCACATCCATCTCCATCGGCGCACTTACTGCCATCGGTGTATATATGACTGCGGCCACTGAATTTTGATAAACATTCTAAAAAACAAGAAGGGATACTAAACATAGGCGTAGAAGATTTCGCATAAGCCGTTATTCCGAGATCTATGTGGGAGGAAGTACGTAACTAAGGTGGGTGAACGCTCTCCCCCTTGGGAAACATGTCAGGCATTTCAAGACCGTGCGTTCGAAGCAGCTTCCGGAATGGAAATCCTGCAGGTGTAGAACTACGTAACAAGTTTTTATAACGGTCGTCTCATCCGGAATTAAAAAAGGGAGTAAACGATAAATGCGCAGGTATGCACTTCAGGCTACAGCCATTGTTAGATAGAACATCCCGCCGACAACGTAGAGGGGGCTCTGCAGATTCGGCATAGAGCCTCACAACAGGGCTTGTTGGAAACGCTCCAACAGCCACCCGGATGCCCCGATTGTAGACATCATCTAACTTCCTCAACACAGACGGGCGTGCTGAGCCATAAACAAAACATCCATAGTCTAACTTTGATCGGATCAGTGCACGATAAAGACGTAGCAGTACTATCCGATCTGCTCCCTAAGATTTGCCGCTTAGTATCCGTAAAATATTCAGAGAACGGTCACACCGAGCTTCAGGCTGTGCTGTATGAGATGACAAGCATAGTTTTCGGTCGAATATCAACCCCAGGAATCTCACCTCATCTGCGAAGGGAAGTATATCTGGCCCGAGATGAAGAGAGGGTGACATTCGCCATTTTCAGCGCCCGAAATTATCGCAGAATGTCTTCTCAGGTGAAAAACGAAATCCGTTTTTCGAGCTCCAATTATACAGATTGACTAAACACCACTGGAGACGCCGTTCCAAGAACGGCGTACGCTGAGAAGTGCAGAAGATGGCAAAGCCGTCCACGAATAAACAGGACGAGACACCTGGGTGATGATGATAATGGTGTTTAAGGGCGCTCAACTGCCGAGGTCATAAGCGCCCTTATGATTAAAACTTGGCAATAGGCAGTAAGAAAATACCAAACAAAAAAGTAAACACAAGTAAAAGAGCTAACACAGTTGAAACGGAAGTAACAGAAACGTCCAGCCCTCTAACCAGAGCTGGATATAAAACTCCATCTAAAATCAAACCATTAAAACCAAAAGAGTTTAAAAAAAACCGCTATCACACTAAAACGTCAAGGTAAAAGAAACTTTTGCTAAAAATTTAAAAACCCTGTCCACTGCTCTTGGGTCATCTGCCAGGACCTCAGCAAGAGAGACCGGCATGCCCATAGATGACCGAATGTGTGCCAGGTGACCACACTCCAGCAACACATGACGAACTGTCTGTGCCTCCCCACAGAGCGCACAGATAGGAGCAGGTTCACGTTTAAAAAGGTAACTGTGAGTAAAAATACAGTGGCCAATTCTTAGCCGAGCTAGTACTACCTCCTCCCGGTGGAATAAACGAGAGGAGGTTACCCGGTTGACAGGGAGGTCCTTCACCTCTCGCAGCTTATTACCACGGAGAGCCGACCACTCCGCATGCCAAGTTGAAAAAACGGCTCTCCGTACAGCCACTCTAAAATCATCTGCTGTTGAATGGGTAATCGTAACACTGGGCGCTGTGACTGCCGATTTCGCTGCCAAATCCGCCGTGTCATTCCCCGGCAAGCCAACGTGTCCAGGAATCCATGCGCACTCCACATTAAAACCAGAAGCGTGCAAAATGTGGAGAACGTCCTGGATGCGCTGCACCAAAGGATGGTAATTGTACAGCTCACGAATGCTCTGAAGGGCACTAAGGGAATCACTAAGAATAAGGCAGTCACCTAATTTTCGACGTCGAATATACAGAAGGGCTTGATAAATAGCATATAGCTCGGCAGAATATATACACGTGCAACTAGGCAAACCGTAAGTAGAAGTTGCGGTGCCAGTGACAAAGGCACATCCAACACCGTCGGGGCTCTTACTACCATCGGTGTAAATACAAATACGGCCACTGTATTTGGATAAAAATTCTAAAAAGCAACGACGAATACTATCAAGAGGCGTAACAGATTTCCAGTAGAGCGTCATCCCGAGATCGACATGGGAGGTAGCGCGTAACCAAGGGGGGTGTATACTCTCTCCCTTGGATAACAGCTGAGGAATGTCAACATGGTGCTGGCGTAGAAGCTCACGGAAACGAAAACCTGCTGGCCTGGGGCTCAGAGAGCGGAGGCAGCATCGCTCGTGCAGCTCAGGGGAGAAAAACGCGTGATAAGTTGGATGCCCAGGCATACACTTCAGCCCACAGCCATAATTAGCAAGCAGGACATCACGCCGACAACACAGAGGAGGTTCTCCCGTTTCGGCGTAGAGGCTTACAACTGGGCTCGTTGGAAAAGCTCCAACGGCCACACGGATGCCCTGGTTATGGAATGTATCTAACCTTCTGAGCACTGAAGGTCGAGCTGAAGAATACACAATGCTGCCATAGTCCAACTTCGAACGAATCACAGCACGATAAGGACGGAGCAATGCCGTCCGATCCGCACCCCAAGATTTGCCACTTAGTATCCGTAAAAGATTTAGAGAACGGTCGCATCGTGCTCTAAGCTGTGCTATTTGTGGTGCCCAACAAAGTTTCCGATCGAAGATCAAACCAAGGAATCTCGCCTCGTCTGCGAAAGGAAGTAAATCTGGCCCGAGTCGAAGAGACGGCGGCATTTGCCACTTACGGCGCCAGAAGTTAACGCAGACTGTCTTCTCAGCGGAGAAACGAAAACCGTGTTTCGAGCTCTAGCATAGAGATTGTCCAAACACCGCTGGAGACGGCGTTCCAAAAACGGTGTACGCTGAGAAGTACAGAAGATGGCAAAGTCGTCCACGAATAAACAGGAAGAGACACCTTGAGGCACACATAGTGATATGGAATTTATCGCAATAGCAAATAGAGTCACGCTGAGTACCGAGCCCTGCGGCACTCCGTTCTCTTGAATAAAATGGTTAGAAAAAACCGAGCCCACCCTCACTCGAAAAACGCGGTCCCGCATAAACTCCTGAATGACCAACGGTAGGCGTCCACGTATGTTACAGTTGTGCAGAGAACGCAATATACCCGCCCGCCAACACGTGTCGTAGGCCTTATCGAGGTCAAAAAATATCCCAACTGTGGGGCTGTTCTTAAGAAACCCGTCCATAATCTGAGTTGACAGAGAGACAAGGTGGTCAGCATTTGAACGTCGTCGTCGAAAGCCACACTGGATGTTCGTCAGAAGATTGTGGGATTCCAGCCACCACACCAACAGTCCATTGATCATGCGTTCCATCACCTTGCACACGCAACTGGTGAGGGAAATAGGACGGTAACTGGAAGGAAGATGGCGGTCCTTTCCAGGTTTAAGAATGGGTATGATGGTGGCCTCCCGCCACTTGTCTGGAAAAATGCCATCAACCCAGACACGATTATAGACCTCGAGTAGGAAATCTTTGCCATCAGGAGAGAGATGTTGCAACATTTGGACGTGGATACCATCTGGACCTGATGCTGAGTGTCGTGAAGAGGAGAGTGCATTGTCTAGCTCTGCCAGGGTGAAAAGGCGATTATATTCATCAAGGTTGCCAGAAAGAAACGAGAATTCTTGAGATTGCACCTGATTCTTAACTGTTAGAAACTCAGGGGAATAATTGCCTCAGCTAGACATCTGAGCGAAAGCACTGCCTAAAGTATTCGCCACGTCAAATGTATCAACAACAGCTCCGGTAGGTGTTTTGAGACCGGCGATGGGCATATGGTTCGGTTTCCCAGCCACACGTCTTAACTTATCCCATACGACAGAGGAAGGTGTATGTCGATTAAAGGAACCCACGAATTTATTCCATGACAACTTTTTGCTATCCTTAATAACCCGCCTAGAATATGAACGCATCAGTTTATAGTGTATCAGGTTATCCAGTGTAGGAAAACGCTGAAAAACCCGTAGAGCTCGTCTGCGAGCGCGAATAGCATCCCGACAGTCATCGGTCCACCAAGGTACCGGAAATCGACGGCTGTAGCCAGTCGAACGCGGAATGGATTGCTCAGCAGCAGAAAGAATGGTCCCTGTGAGATGTTCGACCAAGTGGTTCACAGAGTCGTGCTCTTCGTAGCTAAATTCAGCCAAGTGGGAGTACAGTTCCCAGCTCGCGTGGTCTAGGCGCCAACTAGGTAAACGGGTGGAACATACAACGGGTGTCAAGACACTAATACGACAAGGAAAGTGGTCACTAGAATGCAAATCTGAGATGATATTCCAGCATAAGGTGACTGCTAGCTGAGGGGAACAAATTGCAATGTCAATGTGTGAAAAGCTATGAAATGCGTCAGAAAGAAAGGTGGGCTCTCCGGTGTTCAAGAGAGCAAGGTTCTGACTATCCAAGAAGTCTTTAAGTAGCGTACCTCTCGCACAAGCCCGAGGAGAGCCCCAAAGAGGGTGATGGGCATTCACGTCCCCTACCAATAAAAAGGGTGTTGGCAACTGCGAAATGAGGTGTTCTAAGTCGCTGTGCGAGAGGTCCGCAGATGGAGGCAAATTGATACTGCAAATGGTGAATGAAGCGGAGGGTAGCTTAATGCTGACAGCAACTGACTGGATTGCGGATTGTATGGGTACGGAGTTGGCAAAAATATCATCTCGAATAAGCATCATAGTGCCCCCATGTGCCGGGACACCGTCCTCCGGGGATAAATCACATCGTACGCAGGAGTACTGCCTGATGGTAACGGTGTCCTGTGGACGGAGCTTCGTCTCTTGTAAGCATGCAGCCAAGGATTCATGCTGGCGCAGCAACAAGTCAAGCTCTGGTCGATGTGGTCGAATTCCGCGTATGTTCCAATGGAGGATAGCCATTGAGTATATTATGGGATAAGTTTCAAATCGAAAGACGCTTCTGCAGATTGGGATTAGCTGGTCGGTTCAATTTGTTCTTCTTAGGCGTTGGGCTAGTACTATTTTCAGGAGCACGATCCTGCCGTTTCCGCACTGTCCCTCTGGCAGTGGCGGCAGAATCCTCCTGGTCCATCTCCTCCACAAGGGAGGTCCCTTTTTCAAGAGCAAATTTCGGTCCGAGTAGTTCGAACCGATTGGATGTGCTGATCGGCGAAGACGGCCGTCGCCAAATCACGCCCTCCTCCCCAGATGACCCTTCAGAGGAGGATACACGTGTGGAGTTGCGTGTACTTTTCTTACCCTTAGATGACTTGGTAATAGATTGCACATTCTCTTTCAAGAAGTCTTGTCGTACATACTTGGTCTTAAATTGTTTTTCCGGGGCAGAAGACGTCGTGAATTTACCAGCTTTAGTTCCCGAGGTCGAGGCTTTCGGTGACAAGTGTGCAGGACTATTCTGTAAGCTGGCGGATTTGGCAGATGTTGATACCAACTTGGGTGTAGGTGCCGAAGGCTTTGGCAGCGCTTGGGCTAAAATAACCTTTTCCGCAATTGTAGCCCCGTTCATATCGCCGGTCTGTGTTGCGATTTCCCGACGCGGTACCGGTTTAGCTGCAACTGAGCTATAGGTACCGGACCTCGGGGCTGAGGGTTGGCGAAGTCGCAGGAGCTTCCTGGTTTCCAAGAAGGACACCTTCTCTTTCACCCGTATCTCCTGGATCGCTCGTTCCTCTGCAAAACGGGGGCAGTCTCGGGAACTAGATGGGTGTTCCCCGTTACAGTTCACACACGATGGAGCTGAAGCACAAGCCCCATCGTGGGAGATGTCACCGCAGTGGACGCAGGTGGACTTGCCGGTACACAACTCACTACTGTGACCAAAACGTTGGCATTTAAAGCACCTCAGCGGATTGGGTATATAAGGCCTAACTTCAATGGCTTCATACCCTGCCCTAATCTTTTGAGGCAGATCAACCCGATCAAAAGTAAGAAACAGGGTACGAGTAGGCAGGAATTCACCGTTGATCTTACGTTGTACCCGATAAACAGCTGAGACACCCTGAGTCGCAAGATTTTCTTGGATCTCCTCAATGGACAAACCGTCCAACGCGCGGGTTGTTATTACACCGCGGGAGGAGTTCAGCGACTTGTGCACCTCGACCTTCACTGGATAGCTGGCTAACATGGTGGCTTTAAGTATTCTTGCAGCTTGCGAGGCGGAGTTGGCTTCGACAAGAAGTGTACCATTGCGAGCTCGAACGCAGGATTTAACAGGACCAGCAATGGCATCGAGACCCTTTTGGATAGTAAAAGGGCTCAGCGTAAGGAACTTTTTACCTTCCTCTGTCCTATGAATAACCAAGTAGCGAGGACCACATGACTCGACTACTTCCTTTCCAACGTCTTTATTAAGGGGTTTTAATTTTGGTGCCATAGAAAAAATGGTATAAATTCATCCCCCAGTGCTCCCCACCCACCACGGAGCCCAACGAGGGGTCACCCCACTGGGGTGACAGGGCTACACAGGGGATATAGCGGGCTCGCCGTCCCACTCACCCTGGAGTTCGGTGTAATACCTAGTCCTGGCCGAATGATTAGGGGTGGGTTAGTCCCTAGCCTCCCGTTTAGGCAAATCAGAAACCAAAGCGGTGTATTAGGCTGCGCACCCTCCCCAGTTACTGAAAGACAGAAGCCCAGGCTCAGGTACGCAACCCTCAACCAACCAGGATATTCCTTTTCACCGACACGGGTCTCCACGCACGGCCTACACGTGGGTGGGCATTTTGACCTACTGACTCCATCACCACTCTGAGGTTGCCCACAGAGGGAGTCAAGGTGGCTCGGGACCCCGGGTGCGCCTAACCCGTACCTACCGTAGTAGGCCCCTGGGTGCAGACACCTGGGTGGACACATTCCGATATACTGTTAATCGCTCAAGCAAACAGCGTCACGCTTAGCACCGAGCCCTGCGGCACCCCGTTCTCTTGAATAAAATGGTGAGAAAAAACCGAGCTGACCCTTACTCGGAAAACGCGGTCCCTCATAAATTCCTGAATAAACAACGACAGGAGTCCACGTATGTTCCAGGTGTGGAGGGAACGTAAAATCCCTGCCCTCCAACACGTGCCGTAAGCCATCTCGAGGTCAAAAAAGATTCCAACCGTCTGAAAATTCTGAAGAAAGCCGTTCATGATCTGCGTCGATAGTGACACAAGGAGATTAACCGCTGAAAGACGCCTTCGAAAAACACATTGGATGTTGGTCAGAAGATTATGGGATGCCAGCCACCACACCAACCGTCCATTGATCATGCGTTCCATCACCTTGGAAACGCAGCTGGTGAGGGAAATAGGTCGGTAAATGGAAGGAAGAAGGCGGTACTTTTCAGGTTTCAAAATGGGTATAATGGTGGCCTCTCGCCACTGAGCTAGGAAAGAGGCGTTCACCAAAATACGGTTATATACCTCCAGCAGGAAAGCCTTACCTTCAGGAGAGAGATTTTGCAACATTTGGACGTGGATACTATCTGGCTCTGGTGCTGAGTTTCGCGAAGATGAAAGTGCATGGTCTAGCTCCGCCATGGTGAAAAGGCAATTGTAGTCTTCAAGGTTTCCAGAGTAGAAGGCAGAAGGCGACTCCACTTGGGCCTTAGTTGGAAGAAACTCAGGGGAATAGTTCTCTGAGCTAGACACTTGAGCGAAAGCACTGCCAGGAGTATTAGCCACGTCCAACGGATCCACCACGGTGCCGGCAAGTGTGTTCAGACGGGCTATCGGCAAATGGGTCGCTTTTCCGGTCACACGCCTTAACTTATCCCATACAACAGAGGAAGGGGCTTGTCGAGTAAAAGATGCTACAAAGTTTGTTCCATGATGTTTTCTTGCTATCTTTAACAAATTTTCTAGTTTGAGCACGCAGCTTGTTATATTCTATAGATTACAGAGATTAGGGCACCGCTGGAAAACCCCGAGAACACGTCGGCGAGTACGAATGGCATTCCGGCATTCATCTGTCCACCAAGGGGGCGTCCTGCCGACCGCGGAATAGAAAGCTCAGAAGCGCAAATAATAGTCCCGGTGAGGTACTGGACTAAAGAACCCACCGAGTCATGCTCGTTGTACTGAAAAACGGCCAAGTTTGAATAAAGGTTCCAGTTGGCTCGTTCTAAGCGTCTTCTAGGTACGTTTGTGGAACATACGTCCTGAGCTAAGAGACAAATAAGAATAGGAAAGTGGTCACTAGATGGTAGGTCAGAGGTGATATTCCATTGGAAGGAAACTGCCAGCTGTGGAGAACAAACTGATATATCCAGGTGAGAAAAACTGTTGTAGGCGTCAGAAAGAAAGGTAGGCTCCCCGGTGTTCAGGAGAGCGAGATTAACAGAATCCACGAAATCGACAAGCAGCTGTCCTCTCGCACAGGATCGAGGGGAGCCCCAAAGTGGGTGGTGGGCATATCCCCTACCAGCGGAAAAGATGTTGGTAGCTGGGAGACTAGATCTGCGAGAGGTCGTCAGATGGAGGTACATATATACTGCATATGGTGAAGCAAATGGAAGGTAGCTTAATCCTGACAGCAATGGACTGTATGTCGGAATGAAGGGGTACGGATTCGACGAAAACATAATCTCTGATAAGAATCATGATGCGCCTATGTGCAGGTACTCCATCTGCCGATGAGATATCAAACCAGACAGAAGCGTACTGCTTTATTGTAAGGTGGTCCTAGGGGCGGAGCTCGGTCTCCTGCAAGCACACGGCTAAAGGCTGATTCTGAAGGAGCAACAATTCCAGGTCTGGTCGATGTGATCGATTTCACGTATGTTCCATTGAAGGATAGCCATGGGATTAGTATAGGATAAGTTTTAAATGGAAAGGCGTTTCTGCATATTTGGCTGTGCTGGTCGGTTGTTTGTTTTTCTTGGCCGTTGGACTTATACCTTTTTCAGGAGAACGATCCTGCTGCTTACGCACTGGCCGTCTTTCAGCTAGGCTAGGATCCTCCTGGTCCAACTTCTCCACCTGGGAGGACCTCTGTCCAATTGAGAACTTAGCTTCGAGAACCTCGAAGCGATTGGAGGTGCTGATCGGCGAAGATGTTCGTCACCGATCGGTACTCCTCCCAGAAGATTCCTCAGAAGAGAATCTGCGAGGAGAAGCACGGGCTTTGCTTTCCCGTAGATACTTTAGGAGAGAGCTTGGCATTATTCTTCAGAAAGTCGGTTCGCACATATCTAGTCTTATAGGTCTTTACAGGTGCAGAATAACCTACAGGTGTAGCGGTGTTTTTGCCCGAGGTAGACGGTTTGGGTGACGCTGCTACCGGAGAGCTCTTCACGATGGTGGATTTCGTGGTAGATGCAGCCGATCTAGATGTAGCGGACTTCGTTATTGGACTGGCAACGATAATCCTCTGTGCAATAGTGGCCCCGTTTATATCGCTGGTTTGAGTCGCAATGTCCCGGCTCGGTACCGGTTTAACTGCAACCGAGCTATAGGTACCAGAGTGCGGGACAGAGGGTTGGTGTAGGCGCAGGAGCCTATGGGCTTCGTTATTGGACTGGCAACGATAATCCTCTGTGCAATAGTGGCCCCGTTTATATCGCCGGTTTGAGTCGCAATGTCCCGGCTCGGTACCGGTTAAGTTCCAACCGAGCTATAGGTACCATAGCGCGGGACTGAGGGTTGGTGTAGGCGCAGGAGCCTATGGGCTTCGTTATTGGACTGACAACGATAATCCTCTGTGCAATAGTGGCCCCGTTTATATGGCTGGTTTGATTTGCGATGTCCCGGCTCGGTACCGGTTTAGCTGCAACCGAGCTATAGGTACCAGAGTGCGGGACAGAGGGTTGGTGTAGGCGCAGGAGCCTATGGGCTTCGTTATTGGACTGACAACGATAATCCTCTCTGCAATAGTGGCCCCGTTTATATCGCCGGTTTGAGTCGCGATGTCCCGGCTCGGTACCGGCTTAACTGCAACCGAGCTATAGGTACCAGAGTGCGGGACTGAGGGTTGGTGTAGGCGCAGGAGCCTACGGGCTTCGGAGAAGGACACCATCTCCTTCACCCGTATCTCCTGGATCGCACCCTCCTCTGTAAAACGGGGGCAATTGCGGGAAAAGATGGATGTTCCCCACTGCAATATACACAAGATGGAGTGGTAGCACAACTTCCATCGTGCGATGCGGCTTCACAGATAGCACAGGTAGTATTGCCAGTACAGAAGTCACTGGTATGCCCAAACCGCTGACATTTGTAACCTTTGAGTGGGTTGGGTATATAGGGCCTAACCTCGATGGCTTCGTACCCAGCCTTAATCCTTTGGGGAAGATCTACCCGATCTAAGATAAGGAACGGGGTACGGGTAGGCATGAACTGAACATTAACTTTCCTCTGAACCCTTTAAAAACATGTTACACCTTAGTCTGCTAGTTCTTCTTGAAGCTTCTCTTTGGACAAACCGTCCAAGGCGCGGGTGGTGATAACGCCACGCGAGGAGTTCAAGCTCTTATGCTTTTCGACCTTAATGGGATAGCTTCCTAAGAGTTTGGCTCTATCTTCTCTGCCTGGGATACTGACAGTACTTCCACCAGGAGAGCTCCAATTCGGGCTCTAATACAAGATTTCACCGCACCAGCAATTTTGTCTAAACCCTTTTGGGAAGCAAAAGGGTTAACCGAGGCAAATTTCCTCCCTTCCTCTGTTCTATTGATAACCAAGTAGCGAGTGCCACTGAACTCAACTACTTCTTTTCCAGACACGTTATTATAATAAGGTTATTTTTGCCAAGAAAAAAGCAGAACAAATTCTTCCCCCACTCACCACGGAGCCCAACATGGGGTCATCCCACTGGGGTGACAGCGCTACACAGGGGATATAGCAGGCACGCCGTCCCACTCACTCTGGAGCTCGGTACAATACCTAGTCCTGGCCAATTGACTAGTGGTGGGTTAGTCCCTAGCCTCCCGTTTAGGCAAATCAGAAACCAAAGTGGTGTATTAAGTTGCGCACCCTCCCCAGTTACTGAAAGACAGAAGCCCAGGCTCAGGTACGCATCCCTCAACCAACCAGGATATTCCTTTTCACCGACACGGATCTCCAGAAAAGCCTACACGTGGGTGGACATTTTGACCAGCTGACTCTCTCACCATCTGAAGTTGCCCACAGAGGGAGCCAGGGTGGCTCGGGACCCCGGGTGCGCATACCGTAGTAGGCCCCTGATGGGACTGATAGTTGTAAAAATGGTAGTGAAAAATCTGCAAATTCTAATGAAAATGGCGGAACAATTTTGACTGTTAAAGACAATATTAATGAGCATCTTACTAATGCTAAGTTACCTCAAGAAAAGTGGGCTAAGGTTGTAGGAGGAAAGCAAAAACGTATCACAGTGGTTGGGAATAATAATGAATCTGCTACAGGTAGTTTACATTTGCAAGGTGTAACTAAAATGATTATCGTCTTGTTCCTAAACCAACGGTAGAACAAGTTGTCAATTTTCTTAAAGGACGTTTTCCACAAGTTAAATGCGAACTGTTGCAATCTAGACATCCGGAACTTTATTCCTCTTTTAAAGTTGAAGTAATTGAGGAACATTTAGAAGCAGTTATGGATCCTACATTGTGGCCGAAAAATGCTTGTGTTAGACGTTTTTTATACCCAAGAGTAAATTTCGAGAAGAAACTGTGATCTCAAAATGTGATGTCAAAAACATAAGCAAAAAACTTAAACTTATTACCTTGAATGTGCAATCTATTATGAGCAAAATTAACAACATCGCTTTATTTTTAAACATGGAACACCCAGACATTGTATGCCTTCCGGAACATTGGCTATCCGGCAACAGTTACCCATATTTTATGGGATATAAACTGGCAGTTGCATTCTCGAGAACTAAATATATCCATGGTGGTGTCATAATTTTCTGTAAATGTGAATTAACTGTAACTGAAATTAATTCCATGAGCATTGGAGAAGAAATTCCCTTTGAGTGTATCGGCACAAAAATGACCGTTAATGAATTTAATTGGGTGGCTTTGTGTGTATATACGTCACCGGTGGACAGTATAGATATGTTAAGCTAGAACAAATTTAAAATTAGCAACTAAAATAAACAATAAAGTGATTCTTGCTGAAGATTTTAACGTAAATGCTAATTTCAGAACTAACTGCACTGATAGACTATTTGATATTTTCAAATCTTTTGAGATGGTGTCTCACAATGATGAGCCTACCCATCAAGGGCCTATTAATGACAGTACAATAGTATCCAATATAGACCAAAATAAACGCTTCACCGAGCTTCCTCATATCTCTGATTATTACGCTGTTATTTTTAATTTTAAAATTTATGTGGCAAATAACCATGCACCGTTAAATGATGTCATTTATTATAAGCATTTAAGTTCGAGTTTCTAAATTGGATGCTGAGCATTGTTACCTGGTGTGACGTGTATGAAGCCACAACTTTAAATATTGGTTTTAGTAGACTTCTAGCCACACTGTGCTATTATTTTGAAATTGCATGCCCAATGATGCGTAAAATAAATAATACTAACAATAAGAAGAAGTTGTCCAAGTTAGGGGTTACTGAAAAAAATCATTAATAGAACCAAAAACCTGAAAATCCTGTTTCACCTGCTAAATTAGATGAACTGTGAAGCATTAAATGTGATATATAGAAAAGAGAAACGTAAGTATAAAATACTTCTGTTTGAGTGTAAAAGAAGCTATTATAGCAATGCAATATCCAATTTAGATAATACACCAAAACATATTTGGAAAATTGTAAATAATGAATTAGGGAAAACTACAAGAAATATGATAAATAAGGTACTTGTTGACGATAAATATACAGAGAATCCACTTATGATTGGTAATTCCTTTTCTAATTACTTTTCCACTATGATTACAAATAAATTAAACCAGCATCATCAAAATGTAAATGGTCAAGCTACTTTAGGTACCTTTAACAAGCAATCTATGGTTCTCTTTCCTGTAACTGAATTGGAAATAAAAAAAATATTAAACAGATTAAAATACAAAAGCAGCTGGTTACTAAAAATATCTGTAAATGTTATAAAAGCTATACTAAATAATAGTATTATTCCTTTAACATATTTTTGTTCCATTTTCAGGTTTTATTCCTTTAACATATTTATTCAATTTCGCTATACTGACAGGTGAATTTCCAGATTGCATCAAAATGAATATGATAGTACTAGTATTTAAAAATGGTAACCCATGTAATAAAATAAATTATAGACCTATATCATTAAGTTCTTTTTCTAAAATATTTGAAAAGATATTGTATATTAGACTCCTAAGCTTTTAGTAAGCTACAATGTGTTAACTGTAAATCAGCACGGCTTCATACATGGTAAATCAATTAGTACTGCTTGTGTTAAACTTATTGATTTTATACATGGTTGTATGCATGTAGTTGGTCTCTTCTTTGATCTGAGTAGTGCATTTGTCTCGATAGCTCATCTGTTTTTAAAAACCAAGCTTTATCATTTGGGTATAAGGGGCATGGTTAATGAATTAATCATGTCATACGTTAGATCTAGAGAATCTGTAGTTAAAGTGAAGAACTATTATTCCAGGAAGCATTCCCCTAGTAATGGTGTATCACAGGGTTCAGTCTTGGGACCGTTGTTGTTTATTTTATATGTTAATGAATTAGAACATCACAGTGATATAGAATGTTTAACTATGTATGCAGATGATACTTCAGTTGCAGTATGATCCAATAGCATCTATGAATTTAATTCAAAAGTTATAAATTCTGTGAATTCTTTTAAAAATGGTGCATTGCTAATAAACTTTTTTAAACCTTGACAACACTAGTTGCTTGTATATTAGTAACAAAAAGATTTTAACAAATATGAATTTTAAAATGAGTGTTACTATTTATAGTGTCTTGACACGACGAAATTTTTAGGTATGGTTTGGATCAAAATCTTACTCGGCATAAACAGATTGATTTTATATGTACCAAATTAAAGCATGCTTTGCTATTTGGTGCCTGAAAATGTGTTTGGATATTAACTGCTTGCTTATTGTATATTATGCCACTGTACAGTCAATTTTATCATACAATATTTTAAAATGGGGAACTGAAACTGAAGTAAATAGGGTGTTTTTAATTCAGAAGAAAGTGTTAAGAATAATCTTCAATATGAAGTCAAGAGATTCATTAAGACACGTTTTTAAACAATTTTATACTTTTACTTTGACTGATTTATTGGTATGTAATGCAGCACTATTTTATAGAAACCACTCATACTTATTCACTCTCAACTGTGAAGTTCATAATCATTTTACTAGAAGTATGAATTATATCCGTATAGTAAAATATAAAACAACTAAACACCCAAAATCACCAACGTGCCTCATCAGTAAAATTGTCAATGCTATACCGTATGAAATTATTGAAATTGATGATCTGCGAAAATTTAAAACATCACTACCTTCAGTTTTTCATGACAATACATTTTACAGTTTAAGTGAATTGCTAAATTAGTGTATATATTATAACGAGTCTATCTGTACAGTGTATGGCAACAGACACTAAATCTACCTATCTATCTACCTACCCACCTACCATCCATCCATCCATCCATCCGTCCGTCCGTCCATCCGTCCGTCCGTCCGTCCGTCCGTCCATCCATCCATCCATCCATCCATCCATCCATCCATCCATCCATCCATCTGTCCTCTATCTATATATCTACCTAAAAATCTATCAGAGATTTTCCTCAAATCTGCCATATATTACCTCCTTTTAATAACCTTCTACAACATTTTATAGAGGGAAAATTAAAGCCAGATATTGCGTATAGGTCCTCCTTAAATCTGTCAATCATACCTATACCTTATAACCTTTCTACAATATTAGATAAGGGGAAAATTATGGCAAGAGATTTAACATAGATGCTTGCGAAATCTGCCAAATATTCCTCCTCCATTATAACTTCTCCACAAAATTAAATAAGCATACAATTATAGTAAGAGATTTGCATAGATCTTCCTGAAGTCTGCCAAATATACCTCTTCCTTTTTACTTTTTCTACAATACTAAATAAGGCAAAATTATTGCATGAGATTTGAAATAGATCCACCCTACATCTGCCTCATAAACCACCTCTTTTATAACATATCTACAATATAAAATAAGCTTACAATTATAGCCAGAGATTTGACATACATCCCCCTGAAAAGGGCCAAATATACCTCCTCCTTTATAGCCTTTCTACATTATTAAATAAACGGAAATTTATAACAAGTTATTTGTCGTTATCCTCCTGAAATCTGCCAAAATACCTCCTTTTTTCATAATCTTTCTATAAGATTAAATAAGCGTGCAATTACAGCAAGAGGTTTCACATAGATCCCCTGAGATCTCCCAAATATGGTCCCTCCTTTATAATTTTTCCACAATATTAAGTAAGGGGAAAACTATAGCAAGGGGTTTGTAATAGATTCTCCTGAAATGAGCCAAAAATACCTGCTCCTTAATACCACTTCTACAATATTAAATAACGAGAAATTACAGCAAAAGTTTTGACATCGACCGTTCCGAAATCTGCCGAATATTAAAACTCGGCTATAACTTTTGCACAATATTAAATAAGGGGGAGATTACAGCCACAATTTTCACCTAAACCCCTTCCTTAATATCTGCCAAATATACCTCCTCCTTTAAAACTGTTCCACAATATTAAAATAGGGGAACATTATAATACTAGGATTGACATAGACCAACGTGAAATCTGAGAAACATACCTCCGCTTTATAGCTTTTGTAAAATATAAAAATAAAGGCAAAACTTTTAGCAAGAGATTTGTATTAGATCTTCCACAAATCTGCCAAATTTTCGTACCGCTTTATACTTTTCTACAATATTAAATAAGGGAAAATTATATGAAGAGCTTTGACATAGATCCTTCCGAAATCAGCCAAATACACCTGCTGCTTTATAACTGTTCTACAACATTAAATAAGTAAATAATTATTGATTTCGTTTTGATATAGATCCTCCTAAAACATGCCAAATATTCATTCTCCTTTATAATTTCTCTACAGTAACAAATAAGCTAATAAATATAGCAAGAGATTCGACATAGACCTCTTCCTTTATAACATTTTTTTCAATATTAAATAAGCATACAATCAAAGCAGGAGCCGTGACAATCATCCTTCTGAAATATGGTAAAGACAAATCGTCCTTTTAAACTTTTTTACAATATTGAATAAGCGGAAAATTACAGACAGAGATTGAACATATATCCTGACAAATATAGGTCCTCTCATACAACTGTTCTCCATTATGAAATAAAGCGAAAGTTATAGCCCAAGATTTGAATATGATCCTTAAGAGATCTACCAAATATACTTCCTCCTGTATAACCTTACTACAATACTAAAGAAGGGAAAAATTATAGCAACAAATTTGACACTGATCCTTCTGAAAACTTCCAAATATACATCCTCCCTATTAACTTTTCTACAAAATTAGGCAAGTCTACAATTATAGTAAAAGATTTGATATGAATACTTCCTTCTTATAACTGTCGTACAAAATAGATAAGGATAAAACTATAGCAGGAGAACTGACATAGATGGTGCTAAAATCTGCCAACAATACCTCCTTATTTATAATTTTTCTATAATATTAATAAAGGAAAAAAATATAGAAAAAGATTTGACGCAGATCCTCTTGAAATCTTCCAAATATTGCTTCCGTATTAAATAAGCGTAAATTACAGCAAGAATTTTTAACAAACCGTTGCTGAAATATACCTCCTGCTAATAACTTTTCTACAATTTTAAATTAAGGGCAATATTATAACAAGAGATTTACTATTGATCTTTCCGAAATCTACCAAATATACCTCCTTCTTTATAACTTTTGTACAATATTAAATTAAGGGCAATATTATAACAAGAGATTTACTATTGATCTTTCCGAAATCTACCAAATATACCTCCTTCTTTATAACTTTTGTACAATATTAAATTAAGGGCAATATTATAACAAGAAATTTACTATTGATCTTTCCGAAATCTACCAAATATACCTCCTTCTTTATAACTTTTGTACAATATTAAATTAAGGGCAATATTATAACAAGAGATTTACTATTGATCTTTCCGAAATCTACCAAATCTACCTCCTTCTTTATAACTTTTGTACAATATTAAATTAAGGGCAATATTATAACAAGAGATTTACTATTGATCTTTCCGAAATCTACCAAATATACCTCCTTCTTTATAACTTTTGTACAATATTAAATTAAGGGCAATATTATAACAAGTGATTTACTATTGATCTTTCTGAAATTTACCAAATATACCTCCTTCTTTATAACGTTTCTACAATATTAAGTTAAGGGCAATATTATAACAAGAGATTTACTATTGATCTTTCCGAAATCTACCAAATATACCTCCTTCTTTATAACTTTTATACAATATTAAATTAAGGGCAATATTATAACAAAAGATTTACTATTGATCTTTCCGAAATCTACCAAGTCTACCTCCTCCTAATAACGTTTCTACAATATTAAATTAAGGGCAATATTATAACAAGAGATTTACTATTGATCTTTCCGAAATCTACCAAAAATACCTCCTCCTAATAACTTTTGTACAATATTAAATTAAGGGCAATATTATAACAAGTGATTTACTATTGATCTTTCTGAAATTTACCAAATATACCTCCTTCTTTATAACGTTTCTACAATATTAAATTAAGGGCAATATTATAACAAGAGATTTACTATTGATCTTTCCGAAATCTACCAAATATACCTCCTTCTTTATAACTTTTCTACAATATTAAATTAAGGGCAATATTATAACAAGAGATTTACTATTGATCTTTCCGAAATCTACCAAATATACCTCCTTCTTTATAACTTTTATACAATATTAAATTAAGGGCAATATTATAACAAAAGATTTACTATTGATCTTTCCGAAATCTACCAAGTCTACCTCCTCCTAATAACTTTTGTACAATATTAAATTAAGGGCAATATTATAACAAGAGATTTACTATTGATCTTTCCGAAATCTACCAAATATACCTCCTTCTTTATAACTTTTGTACAATATTAAATTAAGGGCAATATTATAACAAGAGATTTACTATTGATCTTTCCGAAATCTACCAAATATACTTCCTTCTTTATAACTTTTCTACAATATTAAATTAAGGGCAATATTATAACAAGAGATTTACTATTGATCTTTCCGAAATCTACCTAATATACCTCCTTCTTTATAACTTTTCTACAATATTAAATTAAGGGCAATATTATAACAAGAAATTTACTATTGATCTTTCCGAAATCTACCAAATATACCTCCTTCTTTATAACTTTTGTACAATATTAAATTAAGGGCAATATTATAACAAGAGATTTACTATTGATCTTTCCGAAATCTACCAAATCTACCTCCTTCTTTATAACTTTTGTACAATATTAAATTAAGGGCAATATTATAACAAGAGATTTACTATTGATCTTTCCGAAATCTACCAAATATACCTCCTTCTTTATAACTTTTGTACAATATTAAATTAAGGGCAATATTATAACAAGTGATTTACTATTGATCTTTCTGAAATTTACCAAATATACCTCCTTCTTTATAACGTTTCTACAATATTAAATTAAGGGCAATATTATAACAAGATATTTACTATTGATCTTTCCGAAATCTACCAAATATACCTCCTTCTTTATAACTTTTCTACAATATTAATTTAAGGGCCATATTATAAGAAGAGATTTACTATTGATCTTTCCGAAATCTACCAAATATACCTCCTTCTTTATAACTTTTCTACAATATTAAATTAAGGGCAATACTATAACAAGAGATTTACTATTGATCTTTCCGAAATCTACCAAATATACCTCCTCCTAATAACTTTTCTACAATATTAAATTAAGGGCAATATTATAACAAGAGATTTACCTTTGATCTTTCCGAAATCTACCAAATATACCTCCTTCTTTATAACGTTTCTACAATATTAAATTAAGGGCAATATTATAACAAGAGATTTACTATTGATCTTTCCGAAATCTACCAAATATACCTCCTTCTTTATAACTTTTCTACAATATTAAGTTAAGGGCAATATTATAACAAGAGATTTACTATTGATCTTTCCGAAATCTACCAAATATAGCTCCTTCTTTATAACGTTTCTACAATATTAAATTAAGGGCAATATTATAACAAGAGATTTACTATTGATCTTTCCGAAATCTACCAAATATACCTCCTTCTTTATAACGTTTCTACAATATTAAATAAAGGGCAATATTATAACAAAAGATTTACTATTGATCTTTCCGAAATCTACCAAATATACCTCCTTCTTTATAACTTTTGTACAATATTAAATTAAGGGCAATATTATAACAAGAGATTTACTATTGATCTTTCCGAAATCTACCAAATATACCTCCTCCTAATAACTTTTCTACAATATTAAATTAAGGGCAATATTATAACAAGAGATTTACTATTGATCTTTCCGAAATCTACCAAATATCCTCCTTCTTTATTACTTTTGTTCAATATTAAATTAAGGGCAATATTAAAACAAGAGATTTACTATTGATCTTTCCGAAATCTACCAAATAGACGTCTTCCGTATAAATTTTCTACAAAATTAAATAAGGGGAAAATTATGACAAGATATTTTACATAGATCCTCCTAAAATCTGGTAAATATATTTCCACGTTTATATAATTTTTCCACTAAATTAAATAGGGGGATTATTATAGCAAGAGGTTTGAAATAGATCCATCCGAAATTTGCCAAATATACCGCCTCCTTTAAAGCTTTTCTACAATATTATATAATTGTACAAATATAGCAAGAGATTTCACATTGGTCCTCCTGAATACTGCCAATTACAAAACGTCCTTTATAAGCTTTTTTGACATTATCCTGAAATCTCCCAAATTCACCATCTCCCTTATAACCTTTTTAAGTGTTAAATAAGCCAACAATTATAACAAGAGATTTGTCTCAAATTTTCTTGAAATCTGCGAAATATATCTCATTTTTTATAGCTTTTCTACAATGTTAAATATGGAGAAAATTATATCAAGGGATTTGAAATATATCCTCCTGAAGTCTGCCAAATATACCTTTTCCTTTATAAATTTTTACAAAATTAAATAAGCCTGTAACTCTAGCAAGACATCTTACTCAGATCCTCTTGAAAAGTGCCAAGTATACCTCCTCCTTTATAACATTCAGAAAGAGTCAAATTATAGCAAGATATTCTACGTTGATCCTACTGAAATCTGCAAAAATACATGCTACTTCATAACTTTTCTACAATATTAAATATGCGTACAATTATAGCAAGACATTTCACATAGATCCTTCTGAAATCTGTCAAATCTACCCATCCTTTATTATATTAGAAGAAAACTTTTGCAAGAAATTTGTCATAGATCCTCCCGAAAAGTGCCAAATATACCTCCTCTTTTATATGTCTTTTTATACAATATTAAATAAAGAGAAAGTAATACAAGAGATGACATATATCCTCCTGAAGTCTGACCAATATATTGACTCTTAATACCTTTCTAAAATATTAAATAGGGGGAAATTAAAGCAAGAAATTTGATTTAGATCCTCCCAAAATCTGGCAAATACATCTTAGTGTTTATAGCTTTTCTTCAAAATTAAATAACGGGCAAATCGTCGCACGAGAGTTGACACATATCCTGATCAAATCTTCCAAATATATATACTACATTATAACTGTTCAACAATATTAAATTACAGGAAAAGTATAGCAAAAAATTCGACATATATCCTCCTGACATATGCCCAATTTACCTCTTCCTTTATACCCTTTCTACAGAATTAAATAAGCGTATTGTAAAAGTATTGACATAGATCCTCTAGAAATATGCCAAATATACCTTCTCCTTTATAACTCTTTTACATTACTAAAAAACTACAGCAAGAAATTGGACATGCATCCTCCTGAAATCTGCCAAACATGGCTCCTAGTTTATAACTTTTCTTCAATACTAAATAAGGGTAAATTGCAGCAAAAGATTTGACATCCATGCTTCTAAAATGTGCCGAATATACCGCCTCCCTTATAACTTTGTATAATATTAAATAAGAGGAAAATTGTAGCAAGAATTTTCACCTTAGTCCTACAGAAATCAGCAAAATACACCTCCTCATTTTTACTTTACTACAATATTAAACAAGAGGAAAATTAAAGCAAGAGTCTTGGGATTGGCCCTCGGGAAATCTGCCAAAAACACCTCCTCTTTATAGTCTTGTAAAATATTAAATAACGGCAAAACTTATAGTCAGAGATTTTTTATAAATCCGTCTGAAATCTGTCGAACAAACGTCCGCCTTATAACTCTTCTAGAAAATTAAGTAAGGGGAAAACTATAACAAGATATTTGACATAGATCCACCTGAAATGTGTCAAATATATCTCCACGTTTATAGCTTTTCTACAACATTCAATAACGGGAAAATTATACCAAGAATTTATACGTAGGTCCTACTGTAATCTGTGAAATGACCTCCTCCTTTATAATCTTTCCAAAATACTAAATAAGAATACAATTATAGCGAGAGATTTGACTTATACCCTCCTAAATTCCTCCATTGATACCTCCTCCTTTAGAACGTTTCTGCAATATCAAATAAGCGTACAATTATAGCAAGAGACCTGACATAGATCTTCCTGAAATCTGCAAAATATACCACAACCCTTATAACCTTTCTAGAATATGAAATAAGCGTGCAATTTCGGTAAGGGTGTTGACATTGATCCTCCTGAAATCTAACATATATAACTCCTCATTTATAACTTTTCTACAACATTAAATAAGGGGAAATTTGCCAAATAGTTCTCCTCCTTTATAAGTTTTCTACAATATTACATAAGCGTATATTATAGCAAGAGGCTTGACATAAATCCTCCTGAAATTTGCCAAATATACCTCCTGCTTTATAACTTCTTTACAATATTAAATAAGCGTGCAATATAGCAAGAGGTTTTATATATATCCTCCTAAAATCTGCCATATATCTCTATTTTTATAACTTTTCTACAATATTAAATAAGGAGAAAACCCCAGTAATTGATTTGACGCTTTTCTTCATGATATCTCCCAAATAAACTTCCTGCTTTATAACTTTTCTACAATATTAAATAGGCGTAAAATTACAGCATACAAATTATTGCAAGGGATTTGACATAGGTCCTCCTGAAATCTGCCAAATATGCCTCTTCGTTTATAACTCTTCTACAGTATTAAAGTAGCATACAATTATAGCAAGACATTTGACACATATCCTCCTGAAATCAGGCTAATATAACTCCTGCTTAGTAACCATTCTACAACATTAAATAAACGTAAACTTATAGCAAGAGATTGAAAATGCATCCTCCTGAGATCTGAGAAATATTCCTGGTGCTTTTAAACTTTATGCAATATCTATTTTGGGGAAAATGATAGCAAGAAATTTGACAAAGGTCCTCTTGGTGTCTGTCAAATATACCTTCTCCTTTATAACTTTTCAACAATATTAAGTGAGGAAAAAAGCATAGCAAGAGATTTGACATAGATCCTTCCGAGCTTCCAAATACATCTCCTCCTTTACAACCTTTGTACAATATTAAATAACGGGAAAATTATAGCGGGTAATTTGACATAGATCCCCCTGAAATCTGCCGGATATGCCTCCTCATTTATAACTTTTCTACAATATTAAATAAGCGCACAACTATTGTAAGAATTTTGACATATATCTTCCGGAAATGTGGTAATTATACCTCTGGCATTATAATATTTCTACAATATTAAATTAACATACAATTACACCAATATGTTTGACATAGATATACTTGAAATCTGCCACATATAACTCCACCTTCATAGCTTTTCCACAAAATTAAATATGCGCACAATTATAGCACTAGACTTGACATATATCATCTTGAAATTTGCCAATTATTCCTCATTCTTTATAACTTTTCTGCAATATTGAATAAACGTACAATTATAGCAAGAAACTTGATATAGGTCATACACAAGTCTGCTAAGTATTCCTTCGGCTTCATAACTTTTGCACAATATTAAATAAGCGCACAACTATAGCAAGAGATTTGACAAAGACACTCCTGAAATATGTCATATATACCTACTCCTTTATAATTTTTCTACAATACTAAATAAGGAGAGAACTATAGCAAGAGATTTGACGTAAATCATCCTGAAACCTGCCGAATATACCTCCTCCTTTATAACTTTACTGCAGTACTAAATTAGCGTACTATTACAGCAAGAGATTTGACATTGATCCTCCTGAAAGCTGCCAAATATACATACTCATTTTTAACTTTTCTGAAAAATTAATTAAGGCCATATTTATAGTTAGTTTTTTTGACATAGCTCCTACCTTATAAATTATCAACAATATTAAATAAAGGTAAATTATAGCAAGAGGTTGACATAGATCCACATGAAATCTACCAAATATAACCCTCCTTTATAACTTTTCCGCAACATTAAGTAAGGGCATACTTACACAATGATATTTGACATAAATGCTCCTGAAATCTGTCTAATATACCTCCTCCTTTATAACCTTTATACAATGCTAAATAAGGGGAAAATTATAGTAAGAGATTTGACATAGATACTTCGGAAATCTGCCATATATACCTACTCTTTTATAACTTTTGTACAATATTAAATTAGGGGAAAATGAAAGAAAAAGAGTTGCATTATATCCCCCTAAAATCTGACAATTAAACTTCTACTTTATAACTTTTCTACAATAATAAATAAGGGGAGAAATATAGCGATAGATTTGACATATATCCTCCTGTAATCTGCCAAATATACTTCATGGTTAATATTTGTTCTACAATACCAAATAAAGGCGATATTATAGTAACGGATTGGAAATAGCTCCTATTGAAATCTGTCAAATATTACTATTCTATTATAACTTTGCTACAATATGAAAAAACCTGAGATTAGACAAAAATCCTCCTGGAATCTGCCAATTATACCAAGTCCTTAAAACATTTCTACATTAGTATATAAGGGGAAAATTATAGCTAAATATATAATACAGGTCCTGCTGAAAACTTCCAAATATACTTCTATGTTTATATTTTAACTACAATACTAAATAAGGGGGAAATCACAGTAAGAGATTTGGGATAGACATCCCTGAAATATGGCATATATACCTTCTCGTCTAAAGCCTTTCTACAATATTAAATAATCGCAGAGTTATAGCAAGACATTTGACATAGATCCTCCTAAACTCTGGCAAATATAAATCCTCTTTTATATCTTTTCTACTACGTTAAATAAGGCGAAAGTTTAAGCAAGAGAATTGACATTGATCCTCCTGAAACCTTCCAAATATGCCTCCCCTTTATAATTTGTCTACCATATTAAATAGATGTACAAATAGCAAGAGATTTCACAGAGATGCTGCTGAAATCTAACAAATATAGATCCATCTTTATAACAATTCTAAAAGTATAAATGCGGGGAAAGTTGCTGCTGGAGATTTGACATAGATTGTCCTGACATCTGCCAAAAATACCTCCTCCTTTATAAGTTTTGTGCAATATTAAATAAGCGTACAATTACAGCGGGAATTTTGACATAGCTTCTCCTGAAATATGCAAAATATGCCTTCTCATTTATAACTTTTCTACAAAATTAAATAAGCATACAAATATAGTAAGAGATCCTTCTAAAATCTGACAATATACCTCCTCCTTTATAACTTTTCTATAATATTAAATAAGCGTGCAACTAAATTGGGAATTTTGACATACATCTTTCTGAAATCTGCCTAGCATACCTTGCACTTTGTAACTTTTCTACAATATTAGATAAGCGTACAAATATAGTTAAAGGTTTAAAATATATCCTCCTGAAATCTGCAAAACATACCTCCTCCTTTATACTTTGTCTACAATATTAAATAAGGGGAAAATTGTGGCAAAAGGCTTGACATAAATCCTCCTGAAATCTGCTAAATATACCTCCTCCTCTATAACGTTTCTACATAATAAAATAAGGGGAAAATTATTGAAATAGGTCCTCGTTAATCTGCCAAATACGACTCCTCCTTATAACTTTTCAACACTATTAAATAAGAGGAAAATTATAGCAAGAGATTTGTCTTAGATCCTCTAGAAATTTTCTAAATAATCCTCCTCCATTATATCTTTTCTACATGATTAAATAAGCGTACACTTATACCAACAAATTTGACGTAGATCCTTCAGAAATCTGCCAAAGATACCTCATCCTTATAACCTTTGTACAATTAAATAAGGGGAAAACTATAGCATGAGGTTTGACTTAGGTCCTCTTAAAACCTGCCTAAGAGTCCTCCTGCTTTGTAACTTTTATACTATAATAAATACGCGTAAAATTATAGCAGGAGTTTTTACATAGATCCTCCTGAAATTTGCTAAATATACCTCCTCCGTTAGAACCTTTCTACAATATTAAATAAGCGTACAATTATAGCAAGAAATTTGACTTAGATCTTCCTGTATTCTGCCAATTATACCTCCTCCATTATAGCTTTTCTACAATCTTAAATAAGGTACAATTATAGCGAGTGATTTTATATAGATCTTCCTCTAATCTGCCAATTAGACCTCCTTCTTAATAACCTTCCTACAATATTAAACAACCGGAAAATTATAGCAAGCGATTTGGCATAGATCCTACTGAAAACTGCAAATATATATCTCCTCATTTGTAGCCTTTCTACAATATTAGATTGGCTTACTTTAGATTAAAAAGCATTCTATAGATTCGTTTAGGCCAGGAAGGTTCTGAACATTTAGTTTGTAAAGACATTTATTTTATTCATTAGAAAAAAAATGTATAAAGCTAGGTTACAAAAAAGCGAAATAGACAAATAATTACACCATTTGAGGCCTCTACTATACCTAACGTGCTTTATATAAGCACATGAACTTTTTCTTTCTTCTTCTTTCTTTTTTTTTTTTTTTTTTTTTGCAATTACATAAAAACAAAGAGTATCAAAAAGGAGTGTTAAAATGTATAATTAAATATAATTTCGTTAGAATTAACACTTATGTAAAGTCAGATGATAGCCTTTTAATTATCGACATTATAGCTACTGCCAGTAATTATATAAAACTAAAATATGACTATTGTATTATATACTCTTCATACATGTCAAAAAATTACAATACATATTTAGGAATATGTTATAGGGTTTCCAATGTACAAAATTTACAATTATGCACCAGAGTTTAAAATATCAAAGCATCAGGCGTTACAGACCTTGTGTCATTGCTAAATACTAAAAATGCATTTGACACATTCGTGCAAGTCAAAGTATACATCAGTTTAATTTGAATGTAAAACACACACACTAATATACACAAAATGCAATACATTATAATACTTATAAATACAATGATTGTTGACAGCACTGTCAGACAAATTTGTCATTTAAATATTCATCTACAGAGTAAAATGATTTGTTGCAATGGTAGTTCTTAAGAGAGGCCTTAAGATCCGTGAAATTTCCAACATTTTCTTTGAGATTACTGGGGAGAGCATAAATATCTTGATTGTTTCATAAGATACACCTCTCTGAAGATTGGCATTGGGACGATGACTATATCCATTTTGTCTAGTATTAATGTTATCGTTAATTCCTATTTGTATGTGTGTTTATGGTGACCGAGTAGCTATATATTTAATTGTTTTTGTTTTTTCAAGGATTACTCCTAGTTTGTTTGCCTTGAACCAATTTGACATACAATTTAGAACATAGTTTAATTTTACTACACCGTCATTGAAATCTTTACTTGTTACTAGAACACGCAAACAAATAAATGCTTGCTATACTCTTAATGGATAATGGCAGATCATTTAAGTATACCAAGAACAAAAGAGGCCTTAAGATTGATCCCTGGGGAGCACCATGTTTGACTGATTTCCATTCTGATGCACTATTTTGATACCCATTGGAGTTATTAATTTCAAACCTTTATTTTCTCTGCTCTAGTAATGAAATGAATCAATCTAATATGCTATTCTTTATTCCATAGAAATGTAGACTTGCTATCAGAATCTCATGTTTAACACAGTCAAAAGCCTTCACTAGGTCACAAAATATTCCACCGACATATTCCTTTTCATATAGCGCTCTTAGCACTTTATGCGTGAGCTTGTAGTTTGCATTATCTGTCGCTACTCCTTTTCTAAAGCCGAACTGTTCTTTGGCAAGTAAGTTGTTCTTCTCTAAGTAATAATAAAGCCTATTGAACATTGCTTTCTCAAACACTTTTAAGAAAACAGACAAGAGAGATAACGGTCTATAATTTGAAATATTACCTTGCTTACTTTTTTTAAAAAGTGGTTTGACAATAGAGTACGTCAATCTGTCAGGAAGTATTCCGCTCTTTAGTCATTCGTTACATAAATAGCTAAGGGGAATGCTCATTAGGTCAGAACATGCTTTTAGGATTTTACTTGATATTTCACCATATCCAGAGGAATTTTTTGTCTTTAGCAAATTTATTGTATTTTGCATTTCAAACGGTGTAGTCATTTTTACCTTAAATTCAGGGTCTCTGTTTACGAAAGAAGTTTTCAAAAACTTAATGTTGATTCTTTACATCCATAATTTATATTTAATTTGTCTGTTACATTCAAAAAGAAATTGTTAAAAATATCTGCGACGTTTTGAGGATCATTACTTTTTTGATTACCGGAATTCAGTGTAAATTAGGAGCTCTCTTGAGATCCTTTGCTTGTTTCTCTTTCTATTATATTCCACATAGTTTTTATTTTAGTATCAGAATTGGATATATCTTTATTATAATCCAATATTTTATCAGATTTTGTTGTTTCTTTTAGAGTTTTACAATATCTTTTGAAATGATATTCTAAGTTTGGGATCTTATTAAGTTTCAGTTCGTGGTATAATTTTCGCTTACGTTTGCAAGAAGTTTTAATGCCTGTTGTAATCCAGGTGTTATTTTCGTTCTGATTATGTGTTTTACGATATTTGACTGGAAAGGATACTACAAAGTGAGAGTTGAAATGTTGTAGGAAATGTTTGAACTTGTAATTTACTCCATTTATTTCATAAATTTCAGTCAATGATTCTTGTTGAAGAGCATACTTAAACAATGTGAGGGTGCTTTCATTTACTTTTCGAGTTCTACAATATTTATAGTTTGGTTTTAACTTTATGTTAATCTCTTTAATAAGAAGTATTTGTGTCTCATGATCTGAAAGACCATTTGCAAATGGTATGGTTATTGACGTTTTAATTCTATCTTTATGTATGAATATGTTATCTATTGCTGAAGAGGAGCTACCCTGAATTCTTGTAGGAAAATTTACTGTGTGTGACATATGGTATGTAAAAAGTATAGAATTGTGTTAGTCCTTTCGGAGACTAGGTATAAGATAATCGATTTTAATGTCACCATAAATTATCAGCTCTTGTTTCGATTTCAATATAAACTTTAAGGAATCATCTGTTTTGAATACCTCATAGCTAACTGGGACCGTTATAGAGCTATAATTGCAAAATTTACTTGATTTATGTTTAGTTGAACTGCGCACATCTCTATGTCTAGCTCAAAACTTGTTTAGATGAATGGTTTTATAGGGTATATCATGTCTTACCAATATGTAAACCCCTCCTTTTTTTAAATCTTTCCTTAAATATACTGCCTCTAAAGAGTACTCATGCAGTGACATTTGCATGAATTCCTGTTCTGTTAAGTGATGTTCGGATAAGCATAAAACATGTGGCTGTAATTTTTCAGAAGCAGGACTAAGAAAACTTTCATCAACTTTGTTTCTTAAACCCCTAATATTTTAGTGAAATATACACAATGAGCCACTGCTATTATTTATCTTAATAAAATTACTGACATTTTCTGTATTCCGAAAATTCTTTGTTGGTGAGCTTCTATTTATTTCAATTGACTTAAAGTTCTTTCATGGCTATTTTGACGGATTTCCTTTAACCTAAAAAAGTCCTATCACATATCACAACAGGAATTCTACCCATAATTCTGTCGACAATAAGCTGCGAAAGCTGCCTTTTGCCTGTAGAATTGAGGTGTAGACCTGAGATGTGTAACCATCTCGGCCTATACCACTAACACGTATCATATCAATGTGAGAAGCAACAGGGCTCAACAAGGCACGCCCAAGTTGCAGATTCAGCTCCGTCACCCTCCTATGAAGCCGCTGCTTGTCGTGCCTATTGAAAAGTCCCACAAAATTCATACTGGTATGGCTACTGGATTCCCTTATGTCACACAGATCTTTCTCAATTGAATAAATACTATCTCTATCCAGGTTATTTCCTGGCCCGCCCACAATAACTACATGATCCCTCTTAGTAAAACCAGAAGTCAGTTTTACCAGATCTTCAGTGACACAAGGGAGCCCAGCATTAGGTTTAACTATGCCTACTAAATCATAGCTGCTTCCCAAATCCTCCTTCAGCAAGGATGCGATGCCTCTACCATGGCTACTCCCAAGCAACAAAACCTTGTTTTTAGTGCAGTATTCAACTAAAACCAGCACAGAAGGATTTGGGGACTGATCAACAGTCTCAAGAACACTGAATCTGTTGCTCAGTTTGACATCGTGCTTTTTTTGACAAGCTCAAGTTCTTTTCTGAGGTTAGAAATGGTTTCCTAGTGCCTTTTGGTCAATTCTTTAAGCCTACAACATTCACAGAACCATTCACAACAATCTCTCACATCATCGCTAACAGTGTTACTGCACGCCCAATGAATCCAAACCTTACAACTTTCATAAAAGACACCTTGACTAAGCTTACGACGGCATGCACCACAGATACCACTGAGGTCACACGCTTCTGCACTAATTGCACAGCACTTTGCACAAACACAACACTTACATTCATAACAGGTACGGCTAAACGGGTTAGAACTGGTTTGTCACAAGAGTGAAACGAAAGAAATACGATTCAACAAAGCACTAGCTTGTCAGAGACTTATATTCACACTACACAATTACTTTATTCACCAAACACTAACGAAAAATCATATACTAAATAAGCCTACAATTATTGCAACAGATTTGACATATATCCCACTGAAATCTGCCAAATATAACCTCCTGATTTATAACTGTTCTTCAATATTAAAAAAGCGGACAATTACGGCGTACAAATTATTGCAAAAGATTTGACATAGATTCTCCTGATATCTGCCAGATATTCCTCCTCTCTTATATATACCCCCCAGGGGCCTACTACGGTAGGTACGGGTTTGGCGCACCCGGGGGTTCCCGAGCCGCTCAACGCCACTTCACCCTACCCATCGCCATTTACTGTTGCCACGTCTTTTGTTCTGCGTTTGTTTACTTTATCACCCTCTTCCTCTTCTAGGCTTATGGAACTTAGTAGTTTGTAAGGCATTAGGTTTATTAACTACTGTCTCACCAGCAGGGATCTTTCGCTATCCTCGTGGTTCCTGTCCCACGGTTCCAGCGCGGCTCCCAATTTGTGTGCTCTACGGAGGGCCCAGGCTTGAAGGTTGGGTGCACCCTCCCCACTGCCCATATATGTAGCCTTAGGTGCGGAGCCCGTCCATACCGTCAAGTACATTCACGTAGCTTGTTAGTAAGCCCGGCCTGTGCTGGTGTCCCGACGACCGCGTTACGTCGTTGGGATAGTTTCACGGGCCGGACGTGTTACCGCTGACGTTGCCCCGGCGTAATCAACCACAAGTCCCCTGAATCCGTGCATGTGTTCTGTCGCTGCACGGCCTAGAGCGGGGAGCTGGGGTAGGGGCTTAAAACCGGGGCGTGCATGGTGAACGGTATACGCATATGGACCAGCAGTGGTGTTTGGAGGGTAACCCTTGTGACGTAGGCCTTGGGTATCGGTCACGGGATGGTTCCCGTGACGGCACAGACCGTGGACATTTGGTGTATTTTCCTCTTTAACCCCCGGATGGCAGGCTGACGCCGACGGTTCCGGAAGGGGGTCTTTTCAATATGTCAAACCGCGCACCACCTTCTTATTTTGACCAGTTTATTGTTATGGCTATGTTGAACGAAACGAAGAAATTTTCAGACATAAGTTCATTCTACGTGCAAAGGGAAGATGACAGGATCTGCGGCAAGGTTAAAATCGCGTCAAGGCTGCGAGACGGTACGCTACTGGTAGAGGTCCACAATAAAGACCAATCGGACAAGCTACTTCGTGCTACTCTGTTGGGATCGTACAGCATCAAAGCTTACCCCCACAAGTCCAGGAACACCTGTAGAGGAGTTGTGACCACCTCTAGCTTAGACGACCTCTCCAATGAAGATATTGCCACCCATCTTTCAGAACAGCGAGTTTGTCAGGCGTACCGTCTACATGGTAAACGTGAGGGCAAGGAGTACCCATTGCGTACGATCTTTCTCACGTTCAAGGGTACTAGTGTTCCGGAGTTCATATACTGTGGTTACGAACGTGCTGCCGTCCGCCCGTATGTGCCGAACCCTATGCGGTGCTTCAAGTGCCAGCGCTTCGGGCATACCCAAGCCGCCTGTGCCCGACCCGCAACCTGCGATCGTTGTGGTCTAGTGGCACACGTTGACACCGTCTGTACGCGCGCACCGTGCTGTGTAAACTGTGAAGGCAGTCATCCGTCTAGCTCTCGACAGTGTCCCATGTACTTGGCAGAGAAAAGCATACAAGAAATGCGTGTGAAGGAACATCTTACTTTTCCTGATGCGAGACGGCGCTTTGAGCAGCTAAAGCCGGCCAACACCACAGGATACTCCTCAGCCGTTCGCCGTAAGCTTGTCCAATCCGTCGGTTTACAGACTGTGCCTGTCGCGGATGCGTCGACGCAAACTGACTTGTGCGAAGCCGCTACTATACGTGCTCAATCATCTCCATCTCAGTGTACAACTTCTGATGCACAGCAGCAATCTCAGCCGTCGACTAACCCATGTGCTCCTAGTTCATCCTTCGCCGGAGATCGTTCCCGTCAACGTAGTAGACCGATGAGCCGATTTCGGCAACGTCCCGCTCTCGTTCTGCGAACCGAAAGACTTCTTATGACTCCCGACCACCAGTGGAGTCTGAGGAAGACACGCATTTTAGGTTAGTTGGAGCTAAATCTGCTAAGGTGAGAAAGAAAGAAATTACACCACCTTAATTTCTATCTCACCATGGATATAATCCAGTGGAATGTCAATGGGATCAGGGCCCGTCTACCAGACCATCAACATATAGTCAACAAGCGTTCACCCTCAATCCTCTGTCTCCAGGAAACCCACTTACATCCCCACCATACCCTTCCACTTCGTCATTTTCAATCCTTCAGAACGACTTTGTTGGTGGCCAGCGTGCTTGCAACGGTGTTGTTACTCTCGTGGCTCCTACCATTCTTGCCGCCAGTATTACACTCAACACCCCGCTACAAGCGGTAGCTGTGCGCGTAACATTGCCTTCCATCTCCTTTTCTGTTTGCAATGTCTATTTGCCGCCGGACGATGTGATCTCAGACACTGAGCTTCGGGCATTGTTAGCACAAATTCCCCCGCCGCTGATCTTTTTGGGCGATGTCAATGCTTCCAATGCTCTTTGGGGTTCTTCTGCTGACGATGCTCGAGGTACAATAATAGCAGACGTTTGCGACAGGTCTGGTTTATTACTCCTAAACTCCGGTGCACCCACATTCTTATCTTCTGCATATGGCACCCTATCCGCCCTAGATGTAACTCTCTGCAGCCCTGCTTTACTACCCTTCCTAGATTGGTCTGTATTTTCCGATCTTCACGGCAGTGATCATTTCCCCATTGACATTCGCTTTTCGGGACAATATCCCTTACCCACTCAACATCCCCGCTGGATTATCTCCAAAGCTGATTGGGAAAAGTTTTCCTCTCTGCTCAATCTCAATTCCGATGGCTGTACCTCCATAGAAGACATGGTGGAGTATTTTACTTGCTCGGTTTTGCTAGCCGCAGAATCCAGTATTCCTCGGAGCTCTTCTACCACTCGGCGTATTCCAGTGCCGTGGTGGACCGAAGACTGCAACTTGGCATTAAAGGCACGTAAAAAAGCTCTTCGTCTTTTCAACCTACACCCGACGGCGGAGAACTTTGTTGCTTTCAAACGCGCCCGGGCTAAGGCGCGCTATATCGTTCGTAATGCCAAGCGGAATTCGTGGAAAGCATATGTCTCCTCGCTTTCTCGCAGGAGCTCCTCACAGAGAGTGTGGACTTCGGTGCGCCGCATGACCGGCAAATGTCTCAGGACATACATCCCTGGTCTTACCGTTCACGGCTCCACCTTCACCTGCGAACGGGATGTTGCCGACGCGCTAGCCACCTCCTTCGCTGCGACAAGTGCAACGGGCAATTACGACAATGCATTTCTTCCCATTAAGGAAGCTGCTGAGAGATTTCGCCTTGATTTTACTAGTGACTGTAGTGAGCCGTACAATGCACCCTTCACCCTTGCAGAACTAACTCATGCTTTACACGCTGCGAGGGACTCTTCTCCTGGTCCCGATGATATTCACCGACAAATGTTGCTTCACCTCCCACCTGCAGCCGTTACATTCCTGCTGGACCTCTATAACCGCATTTGGCGCGAACAGGTTTTCCCGCCTGTGTGGCGAGAGGGTATTGTCCTATCCCTCGTCCTGGCAAAGACCGGACCTGACATCCTCTTACCGGCCGATTTGCCTCACGAGCGTCGTTTGCAAGACCTTGGAACGCATGATCAGTATTCGGTTTACTTGGTGGTTGGAGGCGAACGAAGTGCTCTGTTCCGAGCAGTGCGGATTTCGTCGCGGTCGTTCAAGCGTTGATAACCTGGCACGTATGGAAGCTTATGTACGGAATGCTTTCCTTCTGAAGCAGCAAGTCGTGAGTGTCTTTTTTGACCTCGAGAGGGCTTAGGACACTACTTGGCGATATGGTATTCTGCGTAATTTGCACAGTTCAGGGTTCCGCGGCCATCTGGCCCTATTTCTGTGCAACTTTCTCCAGCTGCGCCGTTTTCCTGTCCGTATTGGCAATACTCTCTCGCGGGAGAAGATTCAGGAGAACGGTGTACCCCAAGGTTCCGTTCTTAGTGTTATGCTTTTTGCCGTGGCCATCAACGGCATTACCAGCGTGATTCGTAGTGGGATATCATCGTCACTGTATGTGGATGACTTTGCGCTGTACTATCGCTCTTACAGCACTGAACATCTCGAACGACAACTCCAGCTCTCCATAAACTCCATCGCTGGTTGGGCGCTTCGCAATGGTTTTCGTTTTTCCCCTACGAAAACTCAGTTCACTCCGTCTTCGCGGAGTACACCCTCATCCTGACCTCCAATTGAACGGTGTGCCACTGCCTTTCGTTCCGTCCTTGAAGTTCTTAGGTCTCCACCTAGACCGTGAACTTTCTTGGGTACCCCACATCCGATACCTTCGTGCCTCCTGTGACCGATCCTTGCGGATCCTCAAACTGCTTTCTGGTGCGTCGTGGGGCGGCGATCGTTCAGTGATGCTGCGTTTGTACCGTTCACTCGTTCGCTCAAAACTAGACTACGGTTGTTTTATTTACGGCGCAGCGACCGCCTCTAAACTTCGCCTTTTAGACACCGTTCATCATATTGGTTTACGTCTTGCTACAGGAGCCTTCCGCACTAGTCGTGTGCAATGCTTGTATGCCGATGCTGGTGAACCCCCACTGGCAGTGCGTCGCTCATTTTTACTTTGTTCGTATGCTGCTAAGTTGTCTGCGAACCCCCGCCATCCTTGTTTTAACCCTGTGTTACGCCCGGATTATTCACACCGCTATCTGAGGAACGCCACTGCTTCACGCCCCTGTGATATTCGGTTTCGTGAACTGCTCTCCGATAGGAGTCTCAGATTGCCTCCTGTGGAGCGTGTTTTTGTTTATCCGGAACTGTCAACTGAGGCGTCCCAGTTTCGACCTGACTCTCTCCAAACTTGTGAAACCGCTCCGGAGGTATTTCAGCGACTGTTTTACGAACTTTTAAGCAATTACCGGGCATATGCACCGGTATTCACTGACGGCTCCCAGCTGGCAGGAGCTACAGGTTGTGCCTTTTATTTCAATGGAGTAACACAGAATTATCGCCTTGCGGACGCCAGTTCGGTATTCACCGCCGAACTGTACGCTATCCTTTACTTTCTCGATTTTATCTCGCTTTTAGCACCTGGTAGTTTTCTTGTTTGCAGCGATTCCTTGAGTGCCCTACAGGCTCTGCAGCAGTATACTGGCTCCTCATCACTCGTTATGCGCATTCAATCTCGCCTTTCTGAATTGATTGCTTGCAGCTACCAGTTCATCTTCACGTGGGTTCCAGGTCATGTCGGTATTGCAGGTAATGAGGTAGCGGATAGGTCTGCCAAGGCTGCCTGCTCCTTGCAGGATTATTCGGAAGCGGCTGTGCCCTCAGGGGATGCTTCACGTTACTTTCGCAGGTCTCTTCTTATAGCTTGGCAGCAATCTTAGCAAAACTTAGCAGGTACACAGCTTCGCACACTCAAAGACGCGGTACAGCCATGGCTCACATCTTGCCAGCCAAACCGGCGCCGTGAGGTTATCCTTACGCGTCTGCGTATCGGTCACACGCGGCTAACACATGGCTACCTTCTACGCGCTGAGCCAGCTCCTATATGTCAGACCTGCGATGTTCGTCTGTCTGTGGGACATGTGTTGCTTGATTGTCCCAAATTTCATCGTGAACGGCAATCCATCGGCCTGGGTACCTCCTTACCTGCCATTTTATGCGACGACGCCAATTCCGTCGATATGGTGCTACGCTGTTGCCTCTATTGGCCTCAGCAAAGACATCTGACCTGTTTCATGCGTGTGTGAAATTTTAGCCTTTTTAACTTTTTAGACTCTTTTACCATATAGGACCACTTTTTGTGTGTTTTTAGTTTTTTAACCTTTTAGCCTTGGTTTGTTATCACCCGTGCCTTTTCTCGTGTGTGCCTTTGTAAGGGTTTTTAGCACATTTTAACTTTCATTCTTTAGATTTGTTTTTAATGTGTGTTTCTTTTCTTAACTTCGGGCCCAAATGACCTGGTTGTCGACGGGCCCTTAAACACTACTCACTCACTCACTCCTCTCTTATAACTTTTCTACTATATTAAATAAGCTTACAATTATAGCAAGATATTTGACACAAATCCTCCTGAAGTCTACCAAATATACCTCCTCCTTTATAGCATTTATACTATATTTTATAGGGCAAAATTATTCCAAGAGATTTGAATTAGATTCTCCTGAAATATGCCAAATAAAGCCCTACCTTTATAAATTTCCACAGTATTAAATAACCGTACAATTATACCAAGAGATTTGGCATAAGTCCTACTGAAGTCTGGAAAATAAGGCTCCACCTTTATAACTTATCTACAATATTGCATAAGGGGAAAATAATAGCAGGAGGTTTGACATAGATCCTCCGGAAATCTGCCAAATATACCTCCTCCTTTATAACTTTTCCATAATATTAAATAAGCGTAAAATTATAGCAAACGATTTGACATAGATCTACCTGAATACTTCCAAATATACCTGCTCCTTTATAACTTTTCTACAATAATAAATAAGGGGAAAGCTATAGCAAGAGATTTGATATTTAACCCCCTGAAGGCTGCCAAATGTACCTCCTCCGTTATAAGTTTTCTAGATTATTAAATAAGGGGAAAATATAGCAAGAGATTTGACGTAGATTCTCCTGTAAGCTACCAAATATACCTCTTTTTTTATAACTTTCTTGCAATACTCAATAAGCGCAAAATTATAGCAAGATATTTCCAATAGATCCTTCCATTATCTGCCCAATATACCTCCTCCTTTATTACACTTCTACAACATTAAATAGGGTAAAATTATAGCAAGCCATTTGACACAGATTCTCCTGATATGTGCGAAATATATCTTCTCGTTCATATCTGTCCTACAACATTAAATAAGCATACAATTATAGCAAGATATTTGCCATAGATCATCCTCAAATCAGCCAAATATACCTTCTCTTTTAAAACTTTTCGACAATATTAAAGAGGCGTTCAATTGCTGCAAGAGATTGGCAAAGATCCTCCTTAAGTCTGATAAATATTATTTATACCTTATAATTTTTCGACAATATTAAATAGGCTTACAATTATAGCGAGAGGTTTGGCATAGATCAACTTGAAATCTGCGCAATATACCTCCTTCTTTATTAATTTTCTTCAATAAGAATTAAGGATAAAATGATAGCAAGAGTTTTTCCATAGATGCCCCTGCTATCTGTCCAATTTACCTCCCCCTTTATAACTTTTTAATATATTAAATAGGCCTACAATTATAGCAAGAGGTTTGATATATAAGCTCTTCAAATCTGCCAAATATACCTCCCTTATAACTTTTCCTCAATATTCAATAACCGTACAGTTATAGCAAGAGATTTGACATAGATGCCCCTGAAATCTGACCAATATACCTTCCCGTTAATAGCTTCCATACAATATTATATAGGGTAAAAATTATCTCAGGACATTTCCATTAGATAATCCTGATTTCTGCCAAATATACCCCCGACATTATAACTTTCATACCATATTCAATATGCGTGCAATTATGGCAAGAGATTTGACATAGATTTTTCTGATATCTGCCAAATATACCCCTTTCTTTATAACTATTCTAGCATATTAAATAGAGGGAAATTTATAGCAAGAGATTTCACATATATACTCATAAAATTTGCAAAATATACGTCATGCTTTATAATTTTTCTACAAGATTAAAGAAGTTTACAATTATACTAAGAGATTTGATATAGGTTCTCCTGAAATATGCTAAACATACCTTCTGCTTTACAACATATTTACAATATCAAATAAGGGGAAAATTATAGCAAGATATTAGACACAGATTCTGGTTAAATCTGCCCAATATTCCTCCTCTTTATAACCTTTCTATAATGTTAAATTAGCGTACAATTACATCTCGAGATTTGACACAAAACCTCCTCAAATCTGCTAAATATTGCTCCTCTTTATAACTTTTCTACAATATTAAATAAGGAGAAAATGATGGAACTACATTTGACATGGAATATCCTGAACTCTGAAAACATACCTACTCGTTTATAACCTTTCTACAATATTAAATAAGCGTACAATTAAAGCAAGTGATTTTATATAGATCCTTCTGAAATCCGCCAAATATACCTCCTCGCTTATAACTTTTCCTCAAAATTAAGTAAAGATACAACTGTAGTAAGAGATTTGACATAGATCCCCGTGAACATGGTGCGCATGTAAATGTTTCTAAAGAACAATAAAATTGTACTCAAAATGGATAACCCTATAGAGAACACCGACGGAAGAGTAGATAATATAAATGTAGAGAATGTAAATGTAGCAAATGTTGAGTTAGAAATGAATGTAGGTAACAAACAAGCTGCAGGCCAGGAACTTAATATCGAGCAAAGTCTGACTGGCATGTTACAACAAATGTTCCAAGCCATGAAGAACGAAATAAAGGAAGAGGTTAGGACACAGATAGGAACACGAAACCAGGTGCTAGATGACATCAGGGCTGGACAAAATGAGGAATTCCTGTTAGTAAGAGCTGGGGTGCAGGAAGCTCTTGATGAAAATGAAAAAATAAAACCGCAGGTAGAAAAGTTGCAATGTTTAGGTGTTGATGTGCATAATAGATTAACAAATGGTTTGAAGGTTAATTGTGTGAGGACAGAGCAGAAACTAAAAGAAATCGAAATTGGCGTAAACGCTGAGCTAGTTGAGATGAAAAGGGTAGTTGAGGAGCAAAACAAACGACACGATAAAGAAGAAAAGGCTATCAAAATCTCGCTCACACAATTAAGCGGAAATCATGAAGTAGCTTCTAGGGATATCGCTGAGATGCGGGAAGCAATGAACCATATTGAAAATAACCGAAATGCGATGGGTCAAAACGCAGATCATGCCATCTGCACAGAAATTCCGAGCCTAATGTTTACAGAGCAATGTGCTTTAGGTGCGGCGTCGCCACACATCTGTACAGTTAACAGCAACCGCGCTCACAGCGTACAAACCGACTTCATGCTTAGCCATAGCAACGGGCCGGAACAATTTTAAACGAGATTGCGGTACCCGTTTTCGACGATTCTGTAGAGAACGCCAAGCGTTACATCCTAGACCTTGAATCATACTTTAATTTAAAGGGAATACCGGAAGTATACAAAATGATTGTTGTCAAGCGAGCTTTAAAGGTACGGTCCCTCAGTTGGTCTCTTTTAACTCTGGGAGACCATGCCACCTACACACAATTTTGGCAAGCCTTCTTGAATATGTACTGGAATAATGAACACAATATAACGTACGGAGCCACATAAATAATGGGCGAGATCAATCATCGGAAGAACGAATTGTGGATTATTTTCTAAAGTTGGCACAGTAAAGCCAGTTACTTGAACCGCCGATGAACGAAAGTGAATTTATATCACTGATGGCACACCACTTTCCCGGCGAAATAAAGAACCACTTGATTGTAGCAAAACTAAAAAAAATGGGGGAAATGTTGGGGCTGCTGACAGCGTTTCAGAGCAGACCTTACGAGCAAAACCACATTATTCCCGAAACAGGCAGCATGCACGCATTAACCACTTCAACTTCGAAAACACCAGGAATCAGAATTTTAGACCGAGGCAAGATAGCTGGGGACTCGACAAGAGAAGGCAACAAAATAATGTGTCACCGCGAAACAACCGAAGCAACAATGGGAACACCGGACGTACGTCACCCCAATGGCGGAGCGGCCTCACGGTCCAGCGAACGCTGGAACACGCAAGACCGGAGCAGAGCGACAAGAACAGATGGTGGCGGAAAACATCCAATAGGCGGTGCTATGTCTCCGAGTACGGTCCGAGGACACACGGGTGCAGAAGATCAGAGAAGGGGGTGAACTAGAGAGAAACTTAAAAAGCATCGAATTAGGCAGTGAAAGAGAAACGAACCTAAGATTAGATAGGCAGAACGAAGACTCCGAAACCATAACAAGATACTCGATCATAGACCGCCAAAAATTGAGATCGCCGTAGCGGGAGATAAGTATTATGCAACAATACATAGTGGGGCAAATATTTCTGTAATTGGCGCGGCTGTTTTCAATCAATTACTAGCCAGAGGACTAAAAATGTAAACATTGCCCCTTAATAACGTATTCTGCGTGTTAGCTGACGCACGCACAAACATACAGAGAGCTAAACAGCAGGTAATGTTAACGATAAAAATAGGAGAAGTTCACTTCGAATGTATATTTTTGATAATACCGTTTTATTTGTGATGTGTTGTTGGGGAGCGATTTTCTTTGCAGCAAAGACAGCAAAAAGTGACTAGGAACTGGAGTGTGTGCCCGTTAAAACAGCTGACGGCAAGGTCAATGAACTTTTTGTCCAGGTATATGCGAGTCACAGAAACGAGCTTACAGCCGCCGAGGTAGAGGTGCATAATGAAGCTGATTATTTCGTTGAGTTCCTGAGAGTGAATGAGTTTCAGGAGATTGTAAATTTACACGTAGAAGATGAAAATAACATAGAAAATGAACAAAAGATTATGAATGAATATGAACTTCGGAAGTTACACACTATGAGCTAATTAACTACTGCAGCGGGCTAGGAACCTGTTTCCCTAAGGAATAGCTCAGAGCTGCAGGTAGACAGTTTGAATGACACCGAGATATTATGTAAAATAAGGGCGAAAGTCGATTGATCGCAAGCATTGAATAACGACCAGAAGCGCATGTTGTATGACGTGTTTATTAAATATAGACAGGTTTTTTCTGAACAAACTGGGTGCTGCAATACCTTCGAGTATGAATTTGAGATTACAGAAATGGGTCCCGAGAGACATAAATGTCGGAACATACCGATGGGCTTGAGAGAAAGCGTAGGTAACGGAAAACAGAAAATGTTGCACGGTGGGGTGATTGAGGTATCAAAATCCCCCTATTCGAATCCCTTTTGCATAGTAAAGAAGAAAAACGGGTCTGTCCAAATTACAATTGATGCACGTAAGTTGAATAAACACATAGCCCCCGACTAATTCAGGACCGAAAGCATCGATCACGAAAATCGGAAGAAAAAGATGTTTTCATCCATTGATCTAACTAATTCCTATCTGCAAGTACCACTATAGAAATATTTAAGAAAATACCTAGCCTTCATTTATGCTGGAATAGTCCTTGAGTATACCAGATATTGCTTTGGGGTCTCTATCAGTGGGGCTGCTTTACTCCGCATGATGCGTGAAATAATCGGAAACACTGCCGAAGGATTCATGACTCAGTATATTGATGTCTTTTTGTTGAATAACGATGATGTCATACAACACATCCAGCATTTGAATTTTGTACTTTCACGGCTGCCGGAATGTGGTTTGACAATAAACCTAGAAAAATCAGAGTTCTTAGCGACGGTTACGTCATTCCAGCAAAAGGTATGCGCCCAGATCCTGAATGCGTGAGCGGCCTATAAAAATTACCGGCACAGAAGAATTTGAAGCAACTCCCCAGATTTTTTGGTATGGTTCAATATCAAACTAGACACCTCGGGAAACACGCTGCAGTGGTGGCTCCTTTGAGAGCATTATTAAAAAAGGGGACGTGGGGAGAAACCGAGAGCAGCGCATTCGAGCACATTAAGAAATTGTTTGAAAACTCGATCTTGCTCGAACGACCTCTCATTCGATGTGTATTGTGATGCATCTAGTTTTGGGTACGGCGGGATCCTCACCCAGACCGACGAACGCGGAGAAAGCCACATGTTCACGAGCTGTGTCTACAACAGCATGCACCACGCCACAAGAGATCGCGGCATTCTACTACTCGTTAGAAAAATTCAAACCATATGTCTACAACAAGCCTATAACCGTGTACACTGACCACATCAGTCTTTTCGTTATTAAAAGCTGCAAACTAACTAGTTCATAAATTGGGCGTTTTATACACGCCATCTTGTCTTCCGATGTGACCATAAAACATATTTCTGGTAGCGATGTGCTGTCAAGGCTAAGAGCGGGACAAAACATACCTGGGGGCACGCAGCAAGAGGTAACAGTCCTAAAACTTGACCTACAGGCAGGTAGCGGAGAAAATGAAGAGGATAAAGAATACCAAGGAAATGACGAACGTTTGGCGAGGCTGCTACCAACAGCATCAAAAATAAACGTCGAAACAATACGGGTCATGGGTAAGAGAAACGAGATAATATACAAATTAGGAGCCAGGAGGAGGAACTAGTCGCCCGAGTGTACTCGGGCGGGGGCAAATCACCACGGTACCTATCCGCTTTTCTCGCGGATTTACCCGCGTGATATAAAAGATGTAGTCTTGTGCAAGCGTTTATGTCTGTGTCAAAGTAATGTGGGCAGGGTGTTTCCCTCTGTGCAGCCGGCGCGGGCTGGCTTACCTACCTGAGTGGTCACCCACCCAGTGAGGGACCAGGCCCGATGCTGCTTACCTTGGCCAGCCGCTTGCGGGCTGTCAAGGAAAGCAGTGCCGGCTAGCGGGGAGAACTGAAGGGATGTAGGTATGGGGTGGGGGAAGCCAGTGTTGCAGATCTGGTCGGAGTACAACTGGACGGTCACCCGTCCGAGGCGGGACCGGGCCCGATGCTGCTTAACTTGGCGGGTAGAACTGCAAAGAAGGGAGAGGCGGCCGGAAAACTACCATCCCAAGGCGTCCTTGGGAAGGCGGTAGCTTACGCGTCTCCTAGGCACCGTGTGGTCGTAAAGACCGAGAGTGTTCACCTGGGGATTTGGGTGGGGAGCAAGTTTAGTGTGTATTGTGCGAGCTCTTTCTCGCACAACGTCCACTATGTAAGGGCTTCCGGAGTGGGAATCGAGAATGTGGGACGGGAATCTGCGGTCTGTGCCGTATATCATCCTCAATGCCCTGTTCTGCACGGCCTGCAGCCTGCGGATGGTGGAACGAGCCACCGAACCCCAGACCTCACAGCCGTACAGCATCAGGGGCGGGATGACTGCGCGGTACAGCCGTAGTTTTAGGTGTGTAGGCATGGTGGAGCGGAAGATGGGAAACAACTGCCGCAGGGCAGCGTGTCCCAAGCCGACCTTCTCCCTGACATGTGGAGTGAAAGTAAGGCCGCGGTCGAGGAGGACTCCGAGGTATTTGGCGGAGCGGACCCAGGGGATTCGCCGCCGCCGCAACCTCAGCGACCTCTCCGGTCGCCAGCCACGGACTTTAGCCAGCAGTAGAGCTGAGCTCTTCTGCGGGCTGATGGCCATCCGCCACTGTTCACTCCATATGCCTATGGCCTGGAGCTGTCTCTGTAGCGGGGGGAAGCAATATCGGGCGTTCTTGTTACGCGCCATTATGAGGACATCGTCGGCATATTGGTACATTATTGTACTGGGTTTTGTGGGGAAGTCGGACATGTAGGCGGCAAAGAGTAACGGCGACAGCACGCTGCCTTCCGGCACTCCCGCCGCTATGGGTCTGACTGTGGAATACCTTCCCTCCACCCTCACCCTGAAAGTGCGGTCCCGAAGCTACTAAGCAGGTGAAGGTATGGGGGAGGGATTTCTGCGTTCTTGAGCTTGTACAAGAGTCCCTGATGCCACGTGGTGGCGAAGGCCTATTCCACGTCCAAGAGCACCGCGACTGTTTTGAAGTTGTCCTGGAAGCCCAGGGCAGCCTTCTCAGCCAGTCGCAGCAGCTGCAGGGTTGTGGAATGTCCAGTACGGAAACCAAACTGATGATCCGGGAGTAGGAGTCTCTCTTCGAAGAGAGGGGTGAGGCGAGGTAGGAGTAACCGCTCGAATACTTTCGAGACGATTGGAAGTAAGTTAATAGATCTATAGCTTGACGGGAAGACCGGGTCCTTGCCGGGTTTCAAAATGCATACTACCCTTGCCTCCTTCCAACACGTTGGAAAGTGACGTAGATGCAGGCATGCGTTGTAAATCCGTGTCAGGTGGATTACGGCCTTTCTGGGTAGGTGCTGGAGCATAGGCGCCGTAACACCGTCATGTCCAGGGGCTTTGTTAGGCTTTAGGTGTTTGAGTCGGGAAGCCACCTCTTTCGGGGTGACTAAAGGGATGCGGATCTCCTCATGGGGCGGCGGGGGCTCCTCATAGAGGTAGTCTACCGTCGCTTCCACGAGCTCAGTAAAGTCCTCGTCCTGGGGGTCTTCGCGGGGTTCGAATTGAGACTCCAGATAATCTGCGAAATCCGTGGCTTTATCCTGTAGCTCAAAAGAGAGTCTCCCACGGGAGCCATGGATGGGATGCTGAAACTGACTTTTTTCTTTCCTGAGGGATCGGATGATCCTCCAGGGTTGTTTCTCTTCCAGGTTTACATTTGCCATTGTGTGTTCCCAGGCCGCTTTGCGGTGCGCGCGAAGCAGGCGACTGCGATACAAAGCAAGAAAGATGTTAGCCGCGTGTGACACGTGCCAGAAAGCAAAACCCCTGAATATTATATGACATACCACCACTGCCTATACTGCGAGATAGGCCGCGAGCCTTAACAGCCATGGATAGCCATGGGTCTATGCCGCAAGGAAGGGGCGGAATGAAGTTCACATTTGTCCTGCTGGACGTCTTCAGCAAGCTGGTGCGCGTCTACCTCATGAGAAAACTAACGAATGCAGCAGGCGCGGGTAAAATCGTAGACGAGTTCATGGCAGAATATGGTCACATAGAGGCAATTATCGCTGATAATGTGTCTATTCCTAAGGGGAAAGCGTTTCTGAACAGACTGCGGGAGGATAATATAAAAGTTTATAAATCATCGGTCTACCATCCCAAAAGCAATCCCTGCGAACGAACCATGCGTGATCTAACGATGTATTTAAGAATTATATGTAACAGACGGCATACGTCTTGGGTGCAATATTGCCTATATATAGAAATCGTCATCAACAATACGCCATGCCCATCAACAGGGTATACCCCTTGCAATTGCATACAGGAATGGAAGCAAAGAACATTATATCAGGCGCACCGGAAGCCATTAACACCACGATACCTGAAGATGGGGATGAAATGATCCGAAAAATGCACACAAAGTTAACTAAAAGTGCCGAATTAAGAAGAAAAAAAAACGTGCGAGGAGATACAAGGCAAAATAGCTACCACGTGGTGTAGACAAAGTTTACGTGAAGAACAAAGCCAGATTCTCTGCGTTAAACAAAAGATATAGCCGAATGGAATACATATGGTTGGCCCAGGTAAAATTGTAAAACATTGAAATAAGTTGTCTTAGAACGAATAAAAGTGTGGGAAGGTACAATCTCGTCCTGATGAAGCCGTGGCCGGGCATACAGAGAATATAATCTTGGTGATGTCTACAAGACGTGGCAAACACAGATTTGCACGAAACTTTAAAAATAAATGTGTGGGAAGGTACAATCTCGTCCTGATGAAGCCGTGGCCGGGCATACTCTTGGTGATGTCTACAAGACGTGGCAAACACAGATTTGCACGAAACTTTAAAAATAAATTAACAAAATCCTTTAGGCAAATTTGAATAATATGTAGGAAAGGTCACAATATGTAGAATAGGCATAAGGATGTCCAAAAACTCAGGTTTAAGATCAATGTTGTTGGTAATAGTACTCAAATAAAACCAATAAAATTGTAAATATTTGTATAATAGTTTAAGTAATTAGAATAAGCAGCAAGAGACAACATCGTGTGAAGTGTGTCAGAGAAAAGTGAAGTGGATATAAGTTAAAGTGATAAAAAACAATATTTGTAATGCAGAAAAACACTATACCAACAATTTATGGAACATTTGCAAAACATGATTCAAAAAGTAAACCCAATATCAAGAAAAATATAACAAAAGGATAATGTTAATGCAAGCATATAATATAATATACCTAATGTTAATGCAAGCATATAATATAATATACCTAATGTTAATGCAAGCACATAATATAATATACCTAATGTATGAGTGTAATTCTGACAGGAATACTATGTTTAGTATTATTGAATGTAACTATTGCACGAGAGAAAAATGAAGGGAAACCTTGAAGAAAAACATTATACCAATACTTTCTGCTACATTAAAAAAAAGGCGAAGGGAAATATAATACAAGGATGATGTTAAAGCCACGCTGTATTATGTGTAATGTATGAATGAATGTGTAATGTAATATATATATATATATATATATATATATATATATATATATATATATATATATATATATATATATAAAACTATTACTGGAGAGAATGATGACGTAATTTTGTACATAATTTTGAGAGTATCCACACAAATGCATAGAAATGTTTGACGTGTGAGGTCATTAGCGTAAATATTTATTTATAAATGTAAAATTAAATAAGAAAATTTAGTATGTAGCGCTTGAGAACGCACCCGTACGCACACAAGCAACTCTGATGTGTAAGGTCATTAGCGTAAATATTTATCTACAAATGTAAAATTAAATAAGAAAATTTAGTATGTAGCGCCTGAGAACGCACCCGTACGCACACAAGCAACTCTGATGTGTAAGGTCATTAGCGTAAATATTTATGTATAAATGTAAAATGTAATAAGAGAATTTAGTATGTAGCGCCTGAGAACGCACCCGTACGCACACAAGCAACTCTGATGCATAATGTCATTAGGATTAATTATTTTGTAAAATAACTACATATTTAGAAATCTAAAAGGAATAACAAAAAAAAAAATTAACTGCTTTTAATTAGCGCTATTATTTTTATTTGTGGGGCATATGAGACAGCACATGTCTTGCCCTGGGGAAATAAATTACATCACGAAGTTAGTATATAATTGTATAGTGAAAATGGTAAGGTAGAAAGACTTTTAACACGTATAAGGCGCGAGCTCGGGTTACAAGATCCGCTACCTCAGAGCGTTGATCCGAGGGGAAAGGGGTGAGAATGCCCTGCCCAAGGAAAACTAACGGGACACAGCATGATAATGTTCTCCGTTGGTCAAGGGTTCGCTTTCTGAGGCACATGACGAAGAGCCTCCGCACGACCAAGATGTGATATTTGAACGCGTGGTGTAACCCTTAGTTGTGACGGAAGTAAGTGATCTTAAGTACGCGACATATCACTGCATCAAACGAATAAACTATAATAGTGGAGTGTAACCTCATAGTAGAAAATGAAGAAGTATACGCGTGTGTTCCTTGCGGATAAAGTTAACAAAGCACTTGTGTCCCAGCACAAACGACAAGAGTTTCCCGCTAGTAAAAACCCGGATCTAAGGCAACTCAAATGTACACCATTCCAATACAAAAAACCCGCACCCGGGATAAGAAAACAATACCGCCACACAGCACATTTGCATTACATCCTTCTGAATTCTGCAAAAAAAAATCCTCCCTTATAGCTTTTCTGCAATATTATATAAGCGTACAATTATAGTAAGAGAATTGACATATATCCTCCTTAAAGCTGCCATATATACAACCTCGTTTTTAACTTTTATACAATATTAAATAAGCGTATAATTGTAGCAAGAGATTTGACATATATCCTCCTGAAATCTGGCTACTATACCTCCTCCTTTATAAGCATTCTACAATATTAAATAAGGGTAAAACTATAGTTAGATATTACTCAAAGGTTCACCTGATACCTGCCAAGTATACCTCCTCCTTTATAAATGTTCTACTAAAAAAAAGGGGGAAATTAAGCATTACACTTGACATATTTTCCCCTAAACTGTTCCGAAAATAACTGCCACTTTATAGAATTTTTACAACTTCAAATAAAGGTAAAATAATAGAAAGATACTTGACATACAGCTTCCGGAATTCCGCCGTTCTTTATAACTTTTCTACAACATTGAATTAGCGTACAGTTAAGGCAGTTGATTTGACATTGATCTTCCTGAAATCATCCAAATATATCTCCTCCTTTAAACCATTTATACAATATTAAATAACCGTAAAATTATAGCAAGAGGTTTGACGTAGATCTTCCTGAAATCTCCAAAAATACCCCCTGTCTTATAATTGTTCTACAACATTAAATCAGCGTACAATTATTCCAAGAGGTCTGATTTTCATCCTCCTGAACTTCGCAACCAAAACTTGTCTTTTATTATCTTCTACAACATTATATAAGCGTCCAATTATAGCAAGAGTTTTGACATAGATCCTCCTGAAAGCTGCCAAATATACTAGTTTAAAACTTTTGTGTAATATTAAATAAGGGCAAAATTCTAGGAAGAGATTTCATATAGATCCTCTTGAAATCTGGAAATAACTCCCTTATAAATTTTCTGCAATATTGAAGAGCCTACCATTTCGGCAAGAGATTTGGCATAGATCCTCGTGAAATCTGTCAAATGTTCCTCATCCTTTATATCCTTTCCACAATTTTAAACAAATGTACAATTGCAACAAGAGTTTTGAGACAGATCCTCCTTAAATCTGCCAGTTATGACTCCCCTTTTATTAACCTTTTACAATACTAAATAACCGTACGTTTATTGCAAGATATTCCTGAAATCGGCCAGATACACCTACGCCTTTATAAACTTTCTACAATAATAAATAAGATCAAAATTATAGTAAAAGATTTTGCACAAATCCTCCTGAAATAAGGCAAATATACCTCCTACTCTACAACTTTTCTACAATTTTAAAAAGGCGTATAATTATAGCAGGAGATTTGACATAGATCCTCCTGAAATCTCCATATATACCTCCTCTTTTATAATACTTCTACAATATTATTTAAGCGTACAATTATACCAAGAGATCTGACTTTTATCCTTCTGAAATCTGTCCATTATAAATTGTTATTTTTATCCTCTACAACATACAGATATAGCAAGAGTTTTGATACAGCTCCTTCTGTAATTTGCCAAATATATCGCCTCCTTCATAACCTTTCTAAAATATTAAATAAGCGTAAAAGTATAGCAAGAGGTTTCACAAAGATCCTCATAAAATCTGTCAAATAAACCTCTTTTTTTTTTTTTTTTTTTTTTTTTTTTTTATAACTTTCTAACATGTTAAATGAGCGTGAAATCATAGCAAGAGATTTGACTTAGATCTTCCTGAAAACTGCAGTTATACCTCCTCCTTCATAATCTTCTACAATATTAAAAAAGTACAATTATAGCAAGAGGTTTGACATAGATCCTCCTGAAATCTGTCAAATATACCCCCTACATTATAACCTTTCTACAATATTTAATCATTGCACAACTACAGCAAGAGGTTTGACATAGTTCCCCCTGAAATATGCCAAACATACCTCCTCTTTTATAAATTTTCTACCACATAAAATTTAGGGAAACATAGCAAGAGCTTTCATATAGACCCTCCTGTAACCTGCGAAATATACCTCCTCCTTTATAACTTTTGTACAACGTTAAATAAGTGGAAAGTTATAGCATGAGATTTGATACTGGTCCTCATAAAATATGCCCACTATATCTCCTTCTTTTATAACTTTTTTCAATATCAAATAAGGGGAACGTTATAGCAAGATATTTGAATAAATCCTCCTGAAATTTGTTATATATACCTGTTGCTTTACAACCCTTCTACGATTTAAATAAGAGGAAAATTATAGCTCGAGATATTACATAGACCCTCCGCAAGTCTGCCAAATACACCTCCAGCTTTATAACTTTTGTACAAGACTAAATAATTTAACTATTATAGCAAGAGATTTGACAAATATCCTCCTGAAATATGTCAAACATACCTCATACTTTGTAACTTTTCTACAATAACAAATAAGAGTACAATTATTGCAGGAGACTGAACAGAATTCCTCCGGATATCTGGCAATATGCCTCTTCCTTTATAACATTTCCACAATATTAAATAAGCGGAAAATTATATCAGGAGATTTGACATAGATCCTTCTGAAATTTGCAACTCATATTCTTTGCTTTATAATTTTTCCATACTATTAATTTACAGGACCAATATAGCAAGAGATTAACATGGAGCCTTCTGAAATGTGTCAAATGTACGTTATTGTCTTTAACTTTTCTACAATTTTAAATAAGGGTACAACTACAGCAAGAGTTTGTTTATATAGATACTCTTGAAATCTTCCTAATATACCTCCTCCTTTATAACTTTTCTACTATATTAAATAAGGGGAAAATGATAGCAAGCATTTTGAAACAGATTTTCCTGAAAACTGCGAATTATGACTCCTCCTTTACAATTTTTCTACATTATAAAATAAGGGGGAAATGATAGCTAGAGATTTGACATAGATTACCCTGAAATCTTCCACATAAACCTTCTCCTTTATAACTTGTGTAGAAAATTAAATAAGGGTAAAATTTTAGGAAGACATTTAACATAGATCCTCCTGATATCCGCCAAATATACCCGCTCCTTTATAAATTTTCTACAATATTATATATATATATATAGGGAAAAATATAACAAGGGATTTGATATAGACCCTCCTAAAATCTGCGAAATATACCTCCTCATTTATAACTTTTCTACAATATTATATACATGGAAAATTATAACAAGAGATTTGACATAGACCCTTCTAAAATCTGACAAATATACCTCCTCCTTATAACTTTTGTACAATATTAAATATGGGGGAAATTATAGCATGAAATTTGACATGGATCCTCCTGAATTCTGCCAAATATACGTTCTCCGTTATAACCTTTACACAATAGTAAATAAACGTAAAGTTACAGCAAGAGATTTGACATAGATCCTCCTGAAATCATCCAAATATACTTCCTCCTTTATAACTTTTCGAGAATATTAAATAAGTTTACAATTATAGCACGAGATTTTACATAGATCCTCCAGAAGTCTGCCAAATTTACCTCGTCCTTTAAAACTTTTCTGCAATATTAAATATAGGCGAAATTATAGCAAGAGATTTGATATAGGTGCTTCTAAAATCTGGCAAATATACCTCCTCGCTTATAACTTTTGTACAATATTAAATAAGGGAGAAATTATAGCAAGAGGTTTGAAATCGAGCCTTTTGAAATCTGCTTAGTATACCTCTTCCGTTGTTACTTTTTACAATACTAAATGCGCGTGTATGTGCAAAATATGCCTGCTGCTTTATAACATTTCTATAGTATTAAGTAATGGGGAAACTATACCAAGATGTTTGTCATGGATCCTCCTGAAATTTGCCAAATTTAGCTGCTTTTTTTAATAACTTGTCTACAATATGTACACAATTAATCAAGAGTTATGGCAGAGATCCTCCTTAATTCTGACAAATATATGTACTAGATTATAACTTTTCTACAATGTTAATAGGCCTACAATTTTAGCCGGAAATTTGACAAGATCCTCTTGAAATCTGCGAAATATACCTCCTCCTGTATTACTCCTCTACAATATAAAAAATAGGGGAAATGATAGAAAGAGACTTTAAAAAGATCTTCCTAAGTTGGCCAAATATAGCTCCAGGTTTATAATTTTTTAAAATTAGAAATAAGGGGGAAACTTTAGCAAGAGGCTTGACAAAGATCCACCTGAAACCTGCCATATATACTTCCTCCCTTATAACCTTTCTACAAAGTTCAGTAAGCGCACAGTTATAGCAAGAGGTTTTACATTGACCCCCCTGAAATCTTCCCAATATACCTTCCCCCTTATAACCTTTATACAGCATTAAGCAACGGGAAAATTGTAGCAACAAATTTCCATCAGATGCTCTTGAATTCTGCTAAATATATCCCCTGTCTTTAACTTTTTTTTCAATGTTTAATAAGCACACAATTAAAGCAAGAGATTTAACAGAGATCCTTTTGATATCTGCCCAATATACCTCATCTTTATAACCCTTCTACAATATTAAATAAGCGTACAATTGCAGCAAGAGATTTGGCATAGATCCTTCTGAAATCTACGAAATATACGTCTTCCTTTATAACGTTTCTACAATATTAAATAAGCGTATATTTATAGCAAGAAATTTGATATAGATCCCCCCAAATCTGCTAAATATACCTCCTCTCTAATAAGCTATATAGAACAATATATAAGGGGAAAAGTAAAGCTAGAGGCTTGACACACATCCTCCTGAAATCTGTCAGTTAAAACTCCTGCTTTACAATTTTTCTACAATATTAAATAATGGGAAAATTGTAGCAAGAAATTTGACATAGCTCCTCCTGAAATCAATCAAAATACCTCCCCCTTAACAATGTATCTACAAAATTAAATAAGCATACAATTATTACAAGAGATCTCACATAAAAACTCCTGAAATCTGCCAAATACGCCTGCTCCTTTAGAGCATTTGTACAATATTATATAACAAGAAAATCATAGAAATATATCTGACATATATCCTTCTAATATCTATTCAATATACCTTCGCTTTTATAAATGTTCTACGAAATAAAATAAGGTGAGAATTAGGGCAAGAGACTTTACATAAGTTTACTTGAAATCTTCGAAAAATACCTTCTCATTTATACACTTTTTACAACACCAAGTAAAAGGGAAAATATATTCAGGAATATGACATATGTCTACCTGAAATCTCCAAAAATAATTCTTCCTTTATAACCTTTCTACAATATTAAATCAGCTACAATTATAGCAAAAGAACTGACATAAATCCTTCTGAAATCTGCCAAATATACTTCCGCCTTTATAGCTTTTCTGCAATATTAAATAAGCGTAAAAATATTCAAAGAGATTTGATTTAGATCCTCTTGAAATATGCCACATATACCTCTTTCTTTACAAACTTTCAGTATTATTAAATAAGGAGAAAATTATAGCGAGAGATTTGACACAGATCTGAACGATATCTGCCAATTATAACTCCTACTTTACAATTTTTATACAATTTTAAATAAGGAGAAAACTGTAGTAAGAGATTTGAAATGGTTCTTGACAAATTTGCCTAATATGCCTCTTCCTTTATAACGTTTCTACAATATTAAATAAGCCCACAATTATAACAAGAAATTTCACATAGATCCCCCTGAATTCTGCCAAATACTACTTCCACTTTTAACATTTCTACAATACTATATAAGGGAAAAACTATAGAAAGAGGTTTGACATAGATCCTTCCGATATCTGGGCAATATACCTCCCCTTATAGCCTTGCTATATTATTAAATAAGAGTACAATTATAGCAGGAGATTTGACATAAACACTCCCCAAACGTGCCAAATATACCTCCTCTTTTATAAGTTTCTTACAATATAAATAAGGAGGAAATTATAGCAAGAGATTTCTTATGCAGTGTCCGGAAATGTGCCAAATATACCTTCTGTTTATAGCTTTTAGACAATATGAAACAAGCGTACAATTATTGTAAGGGTGTTGATGTGGATCCCCTTGAAATCTGCCAAATATACCTTCTGTTTATAGCTTTTAGACAATATGAAACAAGCGTACAATTATTGTAAGGGTGTTGATGTGGATCCTCCTGAAATCTGCCCAATATACCTTCTGTTTATAGCTTTTAGACAATATGAAACAAGCGTACAATTATTGTAAGGGTGTTGATGTGGATCCTCCTGAAATCTGCCCAATATACCTTCTGTTTATAGCTTTTAGACAATATGAAACAAGCGTACAATTATTGTAAGGGTGTTGATGTGGATCCCCCTGAAATCTGCCAAATATACCTTCTGTTTATAGCTTTTAGACAATATGAAACAAGCGTACAATTATTGTAAGGGTGTTGATGTGGATCCTCCTGAAATCTGCCCAATATACCTTCTGTTTATAGCTTTTAGACAATATGAAACAAGCGTACAATTATTGTAAGGGTGTTGATGTGGATCCTCCTGAAATCTGCCAAATATACCTTCTGTTTATAGCTTTTAGACAATATGAAACAAGTGTACAATTATTGTAAGGGTGTTGATGTGGATCCCCCTGAAATCTGCCAAATATACCTTCTGTTTATAGCTTTTAGACAATATGAAACAAGCGTACAATTATTGTAAGGGTGTTGATGTGGATCCCCCTGAAATCTGCCAAATATACCTTCTGTTTATAGCTTTTAGACAATATGAAACAAGCGTACAATTATTGTAAGGGTGTTGATGTGGATCCTCCTAAAAGCCTGCCAAATATACCTTATCGTTTATAGCTTTTAGACAATATGAAACAAGCGTACAATTATTGTAAGGGTGTTGATGTGGATCCTCCTAAAAGCCTGCCAAATATACCTTCTCGTTTATAGCTTTTAGACAATATGAAACAAGCGTACAATTATTGCAAGGGTGTTGATGTGGATCCCCTTGAAATCTGCCAAATATACCTTCTGTTTATAGCTTTTAGACAATATGAAACAAGCGTACAATTAATGTAAGGGTGTTGATGTGGATCCCCTTGAAATGTGCCAAATATACCTTCTGTTTATAGCTTTTAGACAATATGAAACAAGCGTACAATTAATGTAAGGGTGCTGATGTGGATCCCCTTGAAATCTGCCAAATATACCTTCTGTTTATAGCTTTTAGACAATATGAAACAAGCGTACAATTAATGTAAGGGTGTTGATGTGCATCCCCTTGAAATCTGCCAAATATACCTTCTGTTTATATCTTTTAGACAATATGAAACAAGCGTACAATTATTGTAAGGGTGTTGATGTGGATCCCCTTGAAATCTGCCAAATATACCTTCTGTTTATAGCTTTTAGACAATATGAAACAAGCGTACAATTATTGCAAGGGTGTTGATGTGGATCCTCCTAAAAGCCTGCCAAATATACCTTCTCGTTTATAGCTTTTAGACAATATGAAACAAGCGTACAATTATTGTAAGGGTGTTGATGTGGATCCCCTTGAGATCTGCCAAATATACCTTCTGTTTATAGCTTTTAGACAATATGAAACAAGCGTACAATTATTGCAAGTGTGTTGATGTGGATCCCCTTGAAATCTGCCAAATATACCTTCTGTTTATAGCTTTTAGACAATATGAAACAAGCGTACAATTATTGCAAGGGTGTTGATGTGGATCCCCTTGAAATGTGCCAAATATACCTTCTGTTTATAGCTTTTAGACAATATGAAACAAGCGTACAATTATTGCAAGGGTGTTGATGTGGATCCCCTTGAAATCTGCCAAATATACCTTCTCGTTTATAGCTTTTAGACAATATGAAACAAGCGTACAATTATTGTAAGGGTGTTGATGTGGATCCCCCTGAAATCTGCCAAATATACCTTCTCGTTTATAGCTTTTAGACAATATGAAACAAGCGTACAATTATTGCAAGGGTGTTTTGATGTGGATCCTCCTAAAAGCCTGCCAAATATACCTTCTCGTTTATAGCTTTTAGACAATATGAAACAAGCGTACAATTATTGTAAGGGTGTTGATGTGGATCCCCTTGAGATCTGCCAAATATACCTTCTGTTTATAGCTTTTAGACAATATGAAACAAGCGTACAATTATTGTAAGGGTGTTGATGTGGATCCTCCTAAAAGCCTGCCAAATATACCTTCTCGTTTATAGCTTTTAGACAATATGAAACAAGCGTACAATTATTGTAAGGGTGTTGATGTGGATCCTCCTAAAAGCCTGCCAAATATACCTTCTCGTTTATAGCTTTTAGACAATATGAAACAAGCGTACAATTATTGTAAGGGTGTTGATGTGGATCCCCCTGAAATCTGCCAAATATAGCTCTTTCTTATAATACTTCTACATTATTCAATAGGCGTACACTTAAGGTCAGAGATTTGACATAGATCCCCCTGAAATCTGCCCAATATACCTTACCCTCTATAACCGTTATGTAATATTAAATAAGCAGAAATTATAGTACAATTATACATTAGATCCTCCTTAATTCTACCAAATATAGCTCCTCCTTTGTAACTTTTCTGCAATAATCAATAACGTCCATTTATAGAAAGACTTTTGACATACAGCCTTCTGAAATCACCCGAATACACCTCTTCCTTTATAACTATTCTACAATATTAAATTTGGGGGAAAATATAGCGGTAGATGGATCATCCTGAAATCTGCCTAATATACGTTGTCGTGTTTAACCTTTGTACAATATTAAATAAGCGTTCTATTATAGCAAGAGCTTTGACATATATCCTCCTGCAATCGGCCAAATATACCTCCTGCTTTATAACTTTTCTACAATATTAAATAAGCGTACTATTATAGCAAGAGATTTAACATAGATCCTCTTGAAATATGCCAAATATACCTCCTCCTTTATAACTTTTCTACAATAGTAAATAACTGGAAAATTATAACAAGAGTTTTGACACAGATCATCCGGAAGGCTGTAAATTATAGCTCCTCCTTTACAATTTTTACACAATATTTAATAAGGGGAAAATTGTAACAACAGATTTGACATAGGTCCTTCTTAAATCCGCCACATATATCTCCTCCTTTATAATGATTCTACAATATTAAGTGTGCAATAATATCAAGACATTTGACACATATACTCCTGAAATCTGCCAAATATTGCTTCTCCTTTATAGCATTTCTACAATATTGTAAAAGGGGAAAGTTATAGAAACAGGTTTGACATAGATCCATCTGAGGACTGCCAAATGTACTCTCCTGTATAACTTTTTTTAAATGCAAAATAAGTGAAAGTTATAGCTAGAGGTTTGACGTATATCGCTTTGATTTCTGCCCAAAATACCTCCTCTTTATAACCTTTCTATAATATTAAATAAGCTCATAGTTATAGAGATTTGACATAAATACTCCCTAAATCTGCCAAATACACCTCCTCCGTTATAAGTTTTCTACAATATTAAGTAAGGACAAAATTATAGCAAGATATCTGACATTGAGCCTCCTGAGATCTGGCAAATATATTTTCTCGTCTATAGCTTTATTACAATATGAAATGAGCGTACAATTATCGCAAGAGTTTTGATATAGATCCTCGTGAAATCTGCCAAATATACCTCTCATCCTTCTGAGATCTGCCAAATATACCTCTTCCCTTATAAGTTTTCCACAATATTCAATAAGCGTACAATTACAGCAAGAGATTTGACATGCATTGCGAACTATTCCTCGTTCTTTATACTTTTTGTACAATATTAAATAAGGGGAATAATTTAGCAAAAGCTTTGCCAAAATCCTCCTGAAATCTGCCAAATTTTTTTTTTATAAATTTTCTACTACATTAACTAAGGTCAAAATCATATTAACAGATTCAACATAGATCTTCCTGAAATCTACCGATTATACCTCCTCCTTTATTGCTTTTCTACAAAACTAAATCAGCTTGCAATTATAGCAAGAGTTTTGACACAGATCCTCCTGAAATCTGCCAAATATATCTCCTCTTTTATAGCTTTTTTACAATATTAAGTAAGGGAAAAGTTGTAGTCACAGATTTGACATAGATCCTCCTGAAATCAGTCAAATATACCTTCTCCTTTATAATGTTTTCCAATTATGATATAAGCGTACAATTATAGCAAGAGGTTTGACAAAATTCCTCCTGAAATCTGCCAAATATATATTTTCTTTTTAAATTTACTACAATATTAAATAAAGGGAAACTTATAGCAAGAAATTTGGCATAGATCTTCTTGAAATCTGCCCAATATATCTTCCCCATTATAACTTTACTACAATATTAAATAAAGGGAAACTTATAGCAAGAAATTTGGCATAGATCTTCTTGAAATCTGCCCATTATATCTTCCCCATTCAAACTTTAATACAATTTTAAATAAGGGGAAAATTATAGCAACTGTGACACTAAGTGTCTTGCCGCGGGGAAATAAATTTATATCACGAAGGTAATATATAAATGTTTAGTGAATATGGTAGACTTTTAACACGTATAAGGCACAAGCTCGGGTTACAAGATCAGAGCGCTGATCCGAGGTGAAGGGGTGAGAATGCCCTGCCCATGGAAAACTAACGGGACACAGCATGATAATGCTCTCCGTTGGTCAAGGGTTCGCTTTCTGAGGCAATTGACGAAGAGCCTCCGCACGACCAAGATGTGCTATTTGAACGCGTGGTGTAACCCTTAGTTGTGACGGAATTAAGTTATCTTAAGACCGAGGCATATTACTGCATCAAACGAATAAATTAAAACAGTCGCATGCGGGTAAAGTGTAACGTCACAGTAGAAAATTATGACGCATACGCGTGTGTTCGACGGCGGAAAAAGGCCGGACTCAGTTAATAAACACTTGTGTCTCACCACAACCTGAAAGAATTTCCATGCTAAAAAAAACCGGAGCTAAGCAAACTGAAACCTACACCATTCCAATTCCGAAAACCCAGAACGGAAAGTTGTAGCATGAGATTTGACATAGATCCTCCTGAAATCTGCCGAAATTACAGCTCACTCTTTATAACATTATTTAAAAATTAAATAAAGGGGAAATTGTAGCAAGAGATTTAATGTAGATCCTCCAGAAATTTTTCAAATATGTCCCCTCCTTGACAACTTTTAATGAAGTTTAAATAAAGGGAAAATGACATCTTGAAGTTTGACATAGATCATCCAGAAATTGGAAAAATATACGTCCTCCTTTTTAGATTTTCTGGGATATTAAATAAACGGAAAATTGTAGGACAGGTTTTGACAAAGATTCTCCTGAAATCAGCAAATATACCTACTCTCTTATAGCCTTGCTACAATTTTAAATAAGCGTACAATTAGAGCAAGAGATTTGACATAGATCCCCCTGCAATCTCACAAATATAACTCCTCCTTGATAACCTTTTTACAACATAAAATAAGAGGAGAATTATAGCAAGAGATTTGAAACAGATTCTCCTATAATCTGCCAAATACACCCTCTCTTTAATAACCTTTCTGCAACATTAAATAAGCAGAATATTTGCGCCACGAAATTTCTCATGGACGCTCCCGAAGTCTGCCAAATATACATCCCATATATATATATATATATATATATATATATATATATATATATATATATATATATATATATATATGTATATATATACGTTATTAAATAAGCGTATAATTATAGAAAGAGATTTGACTTAGATCCTCCTGTAATCTGTCACTTATGCCTCCTTATTTATATCTTTTCTATAATATTAAAAATGTAGAAAATTATTGCAAGAAATTTGAAACGATCCTCCTGAAATCTACGAAATAAAATTCCTCCTGTATAACTTTAATACAATATTAAAAGAGCGTAAAATTATAGCAAGATATTTTTCTTTTATCCTCTTTTAATCTGCCAAATATACACTCCTCCTTTATAAATTTTCTGCAATATTAAATAAGGTGAAAATTATAGCAAAGGGTTTGACATAGATCCTTTAGAAATCTGCCAAATATAACATCTCCTTTATAATTTTTGTACAATTTTCATAAAGCGTACAATAATGGCACGATATTTGACATAGATCTTTCTGAAATATGCCAAATATTTCTCATCCTTTATAACTATTCTACAACATTAAGTAAAGGGAAAATTCTAGCAAGGGATTTTACAAAGATTCTCCTGAAATCTGCGAGATATGCCTCCTCCTTTATAACTTTTGTCCAGTATTAAATACGGGAAAAACTTTAGCGAAGGATTTGACATAGATTTTCCTGAAATCTGCAAAATATACCTATTAGTTTAAAACTTTAATTTAATATTGAATAAAGGTAAAATAATAGCAAACGATTGGGTACAGAACCTCCTGATATCTGCCATATATACCTCCTACTTTATAACTGTTCTACAATATTAAAAAAGCGTACAACTATAGCAAGAGATTTGACATGGATCCTTCTGAAATCTCCATATATCTCCTGTTTTATACTTTCTCTACAATATTAATTAAGCGTACAGTTATACCAAGAAATCTGACTTTTGTCCTTCTGAGCTCTGCCAATTCTAAATCGTCCTTTTTTCTCTTCTACAACATTAAATAATCGTACAAATATTGCAAGAGCATTGATAAAGATCCTCCTAAAATGTGCCAAATACACCTGCTCCTTCATAACCTTTCTACAATATTAAATACGCAAAAATTATAGAAAGAGAATTATATAGATTCTCCTGATATCTGCTAAATATACCTCTCCCATTATAACTTCTGTAGATTATAAAATATGGGCTAAATTACTGCAAGGAGTTTCACACAGATCCTCCTGAATTCTAAAATATATACCTCCTTCTTTATACTTTACCACAATATTACATTAGGGTGTAATTAAGCAAGAGACTATACGCAGACCCTCCTGAATTCTGCTAAATATACCACCTATTTTATAACTTTTCTGCAATATTAAATAAGGGAAAAATAATAGAAAGAGATTTGACATAGATCCTCGTGAAATCTGCAGATATACCTCGTCCTTTAACACTTTTGTAAAATATTAAATAAGAGAAAATTTAAGCTGGGAAAATGACATAGATCCGACTGAAATCTTCCAAAAATACCTCTTCCTTTATATATTTCCTATGATATACAATAATATCAAGAGATTTGACAAAGATTCTACTGAAATAATCCTAATATACCTCCTCCTTTATACCTTTTCTCCAGTTTACGTAGATTGTCCGAAATCTGCCAAATATACCTCTTCTTTTATAACTTTTCTACAATATTAAATTAGGGGAACATTATAGGCAAGGATTTGTCACCCATCCTCCTGAAGTCTGCCATATATACCTTATCCTTTATATCTTATCCACAATATTAAATAACCGTACAATTATAGAAGGAGATTTAGTTTAAATCCTTCTGAAATCTTCCAAATATACCTCATCCTTTGTACTTTCTATAGCATTAATTATGGGGAAACTTATAGCAAGAGAATTGATACAGATCCTCTCGAATCTGCCAAATATTTCGCCTTGATTATTACTTTTCTACAATATTAAATAAGCGTACAATTATAGATAGATACTTGTCATAGATCCTCCTGAAATGTGCCAAGTATACCTCGTCGTTTGTAATTTTCCTACAATATTAAGTTGCGGAAATTATAACAAGATCTTTGACATAGTTCCTTCCAAAATCTGCCAAATATACGTCCTGCTTTATATCCCATGTACTATATTATATAAGGGAAAAATTAAAGCATAAGGTTTGACATAGATTCTCCTGAAATTTGCCAAATATACGTCCCACTTTATAACTTTTCTAGAATGTTATATAAGCCTACAATTACAGCAAGGGATTTGACAGAGATCCCTCTGAAAACTTCCAAATATATCTCCTCCTTTAAAACCGTTCTACAATATTTAAATATGCGTACAATTACAGCAAGAGATTCGATATAGGTTCTCCTGAATTCCGCCAAATATAGCTTAATTTTATAGTCTTTATACAATATTAAATAATGGGAAAGTTACTGCAAGAGATTTGATATAGATCCTCCTGTAATCTGCTTAATAACTTTATAGCTTTTCTACAATATTAAATAAGGGAAAATTATACAAGAAGTTTGACAAAGATCCTCCTGAAGTCTGCAAAAGATACCTTCTCCTTTATAACTTTCCTACAGTATTAAATAACGGTAAAATTAAAGCATGAGGTCTGAATTAGAACCTCCTGATATTTTCCATATATACCTGCTCCTTTTAGACTTTTCTACAATATTAAATAAGGAGACAATTGTAGCAAGAGGTTGGATGTAGATCCACCTGAAATCTGTCAATTATACCTCCTCCTTTATATATCTTTTACAATATTAAATAAGTGGGAAATTATAGCAAGAGATGTGATAAAGATGCTAGATCCTTTATAACCTTTCACAATAATAAGTATAAGGAACATTGTATCAAGAGGTCAGACATAAATCCTCCTGAAAGCTGCTTAATATAACACCTCCTTCATGGCTCTTCTACAACATTAAATAAAGGGAAAACTGTAACAAGCGATTTGACATGACTCCTACTGAATGTTTCCAAATATTCCTCCTCTCTTACAACTTTTCTAGAACATTAAATAAACGTACAATTATATCAAGAGATTTCGCATTGATCCTCCTGAAATCTGCCACATATTCCTACTACTTTTATAATTTTTAACACTATTAAATAAGAGTACAATTATGGGAAGAGTATTAGTCTAGATCCTCCTGTGATCTGCCAAATATACCTCCTTCTCTGTAACTATTCTAAAATATTAAATTCGGGAAAAATTAGTGCAGGAAATTTGACGTAGCTAGTACTGATATCTGCCAAATATACCTCCTCCTTTATAGCTTTTCCACGTCATTAAATAATGGGGAAAATGTAGGAAAAGAATTGACATAGATCCTCTAGAAATCTGCCAAATACACCTCCTCCTTTATAGCTTTTCCACGTCATTAAACAATGGGGAAAATGTAGCAAAAGAATTGACATAGATCCTTTAGAAATCTGCCAAATACACCTCCTCCTTTATAGCTTTTCCACGTCATTAAACAATGGGGAAAATGTAGCAAAAGAATTGACATAGATCCTCTAGAAATCTGCCAAATACACCTCCTCGTTTATAGCTTTTCCACGTCATTAAAAATGGGGAAAATGTAGGAAAAGGATTGACATAAATTCTCTAGAAATCTGCCATATACACCTCCTCCTTTATAGCTTTTCCACGTCATTAAACAATGGGGAAAATGTAGCAAAAGGATTGACATAGATCCTCTAGAAATCTGCGAAATACACCTCCTCATTTATAACTTTTCCACGTCATTAAACAATGGGGAAAATGTAGGAAAAGGATTGACATACATCCTCTAGAAATCTGTCAAATATACCCCCTCATTTTCATTTATAACTTTTCCACGTCATTATACAATGGGGAAAATGTAGCTAAAGGATTGACATAGATCCTCTAGAAATCTGTCAAATACACCTCCTCCTTTATAGCTTTTCCACGTCATTAAACAATGGGGAAAATGTAGCAAAAGGATTGACATAGATCCTCTAGAAATCTGTCAAATACACCTCCTCCTTTATAGCTTTTCCACGTCATTAAACAATGGGGAAAATGTAGGAAAAGAATTCACATAGATCCTCTAGAAATCTGCCAAATATACCTCCTCCTTAATAGCTTTTCCATGTCACTAAAAATGGGGAAAATGTAGGAAAATATTTGACATAGATCCTCTAGAAATCTGCCAAATATAGCTCCTCCTTTATAACTTTTCCACGTCATTAAACAATGGGGAAAATGTAGGAAAAGAATTGACATAGATCCTCTAGAAATCTGCCAAATACACCTCCTCATTTATAGCTTTTCCACATCATTAAACAATGGGGAAAATGTAGCAAAAGGATTGACATAGATCCTCTAGAAATCTGCCAAATAAACCTCCTCCTTTATAGCTTTTCCACGTCATTAAATAATGGGGAAAATGTAGGAAAAGAATTGACATAGATCCTCTAGAAATCTGCCAAATACACCTCCTCGTTTATAGCTTTTCCACGTCATTAAAAAATGGAGAAAATGTAGGAAAAGGATTGACATAGATCCTCTAGAATTCTGCCAAATACACCTCCTCATTTATAGCTTTTCCACGTCATTAAACAATGGGGAAAATGTAGCAAAAGGATTGACATAGATCCTCTAGAAATCTGCCAAATATACCTCCTCATTTATAACTTTTCAACAATATTAAATAAGCGTATAATTATAGCAAGAGCAAATAAAATGTTTCTCCTGAACTCTGTAAAAATATACGTCTTCCTTTATAACTTTTCTACAATACTAAATAAGGAAAAAATTACAACAATATATATGACATAGATCCTTATAAAATCTGCCAAATATTAATCTTCCTTTATAACTTTTCTACGATATTAAATAACCACACAATTATAGCAAGACCTTTGACATTGATCGTCCTGAAGCTTGCCTCCTACTTTATAACCTTTCTAAAATATTAAATAAGCGTACAATTATAGAAAGACCTTTGACATAGATCCTCCTGAAGCATGCCTCCTACTTTATAACCTTTCTAAAATATTAAATAAGCGTACAATTATAGGAAGAGGGAAGACATAGTTCTTGCTGAAATCTGCCGTAAGTAAACCGTCCTTTATATGTTTCCTACAATATTAAGTAAGAGGAAATTTATAGCAAGAAGTTAGACGTTGATCCTCCTGAAAGGTGATAAAAATAGCTTCACTTTTATAACTTTTCGTCAATACTGAATAAGGGGAAATTGTAGCAAAAGATTTGGCATAGATTCTCCTGAAAGCTGCCGAATATGCCTCCTCCATTATTACTTTTCTACAACAATGAATAAGGCAAAAATTATAGCCAGAGAATTTACTTAGATCCTCTTTAAATCTGCCAAATATTCCTCCTCCTTTATAACTTTCCTACAATATAAAACATGGGTACAATTAGCGCAAGAGTTTTGACACTGATCTTCCTGAAAACTGCTAAATATGCTTACTCCTTAACAACTTTTCGGCACAATTAAATAAGGGGCAAAATATAGCAAGGTATTTAACACGGATTCTCCTGAAATGTGCCAAATATACTTCCTCTGTAATAGCATTTTCTTATTACTTAGTATGCGTTCAATTACAGTAAGGCATTTCACATGTGTGTATCTAAAATGTGCCTAATATAACTCCTCCCTTAAAACCTTTCTACAATGTACAATAAGCATACAGCTATAACAAGAGATGTGGCATAGATCTCCTTGAAAACCGCCCAATATATCTACTCTTTTTAACTGTTATACAATATTAAACAAGGAGAAAATTATAGCAAGACATATGCATTACATTCCACTGATATGTGCCAAATATGGTTCCCACCTGATAACTTTACTATAATATTAAATAAGCGTACAATTCTAGCAAGAGATTTGATATACATCCTCCTTATTTCTGCCAAATATACCTCCTATTTTACAAATTTTCTACACAATTATAGAAGGGGAAAATTATAGCAAGAAATTTGACATAGATTCTCCTGAAAGCTGCCAAATATGCCTCCTCCTTTATTACTTTTCTTTAACAATAAATAAGGCCATATAGCAGAGAATTCACTCAGATCCTCTTTGAATTCTGCCAAATATTCCTCCTTCTTTATAACCTTCCTACAATATAAAATATGCGTACAATTAAAGCAAGAGTTTTGACACTGATCCTCCTGAAAACTGCCAAATATACCTCCACTTTTATAAATTTTCTACAATGTTAAATACGCGCAAATTATAGCAACAGATTTGACAAAGATTCTCTTGAAATCTGCCAAATATGCCTTATCCTTATAACATTTATACATTATTAAATAAGGGGAAAACTTATTGCCAGGTTTTGAAATAGAAGTCCCTGAAATCTGAAAATATACCTCAAATTTATAACTTTTCTACAATATTGAATACGGAGAAAATAATTGCAAGGTATTTGTCAAAGCTCCTCCTCAAATCTGTCAAATATATCTCCTTTTTCTATTTGTTTTGCAATATTAATTAAACAGAAAATTATAACACAAGATTTGGTATTCATGCTCCTGAAATCTGCCAAATATACTTCGTCTTTATATTTTTTCTTAAATATTATTTAAAGGGAAATTTAAAGCAAGAGATTTGGCATTTACGCTCCTGAAATCTGCCCAGTACAACTTCTTCCTTATAACTTATCTACATAAGGAAATAAGTCGAAAACTATAGTATTTGATATGACTTTATTTCTGCTGAAATCTGGCATATATACCTCCTCCTTTAAATCTTTATACAATATTAAATATGCGTACAATGCAACAACATGTTTGACATTGATCCTCCTAAATTCTGCAAAATATACCTCCTGATTTTTACTTCTTCTACAATAATAGATAAGGATAAATTATAGCAAGACATTTGACATAGATCTTTCTGAATTCTGTCAAATATACCTCTTGCTTATAAATTTTCTAACAACATTAAGTAAGGGAATAATTATACCAAGAGTTTTGACATAGATCTTTTTAAACCCTACCAAATGTTCCTCCTCGTTTATAAACTTTCTACAATAATAAATAAGAATACAATTAGTGCAAGAGGTTGGACATTAATCCTCCTGAAATTTATCAAATATCCATCCTCTTTTATAACCCTTCTACAACATTAAATAGGCGTACATTATAAAGCAAGAGGTTTTCAATATCTCCTCCTGAAATCTGCCTAATTTACATCCTCCTTAATAACTTTTCTACAATATTAAATTAGGAGAAAATTATAGCAAGAGGTTTGACGTAGATCCTCCTAAAATCTGCGATACATACCTTCTCCTTTATAACTTATTTTCTACACTATCAAATAAGCGTACAATTACAGCAAGAGACTTGAAAGGGATCTTCATGAAATCTGAAAAATATACCGCCTCCTTTATAATGTTTTTCCTATTAAATAAGGGGGAAATTATGGCAAGAAATTTGACATAGATCCTTCGGAAATCTCCCAAATATACCTCCTCCTTTATAAAATATTTACAATATTAAATAAAAGGAAGATTAGATGCAAGATGTTTGACATAGATCCTTCTGAAAGGTGCTAAATATATCTCCTCCTTTTTAACTTTTCTAGAATGTACACTACCGCTCAAAAGCTTCTGAACATCCCTCATTTTTAGGATTTATTGAAACAATGGAATAAAAATAAATAGTTTGTGGTCACAACAGTATAGTTAATGAAAATCAGCTATGCATGTTAGATTTTGCTTTCTTCAAAGTCACCTCCGCTTGCGTTAATTACAGCTGCGCAAACTCTGGGTATTCTTTCTATTAAGTGCGCCAGTGTATCTTAAGAAATATCCCTCCATACGACTCCACAAAACATTTACATTGGTGGGTTGCTTCTTTCTTACTTCTCTGTCCACCTGATCCGAAAGTAGTTCAATAGGATTGCTGTCAGGATTTTGAGGGGCCAAACTATGTTCTTCAAGACTTGTATCTCTTCCAATCGTTCAACGTACCTTGAGATTATTGTCCTGCTGCAGAAAGAACCCCTTGTCAATTAACCGCATCCCAGGTGGTTTGGCATGGCGTTGGGGATCATTGTCCTGCTGCAGAAAGAACCCCTTGTAAATTAACCGCATCCCAGATGGTTTGGCATGGCGTTGGGGAATATTGTGATAATGCTCCTTCTTCATCATTCGTCTATTTTCACAATATCGCCTGTTCTATTGCCACCAAAAGAAACCCATACCAGCACCGAACCATCTCCATGCTTGACTGTAGGCGATATGCACTGAGGTGCCATGCGTTCACCTTTTGCACGTCGAACAAACTGGCGACGTTTTGAGCCAAATAGCTCAAACTTAGATTCATCAGTAAATAATACCTTTTCCCACTGATCAACAGTCCATCTTACATGTCGCTTGGCCCATTGTAATCTTTTCCGTTTATTGACAGCTCTCAATAGAGGTTTATTTGCCTCAATGCAACTGTTCATATGTGCGTCCTGAACTCGTCTCTACACTGTAGAAATGCTCACAGATTCATCCCTCAACTGGTTCCGTTCTGCTCTCAGCATTGGTGCTGGTCACTATTAAATGTTTATCCTCACTTCTCGAGGTGACCCTAGGCCTCTCATTATTATTTGTAGTTACATACCTCTTTACAGTGGAATGGACACTTCCCAAGGAAACGTGTTCTTGTGTGACAATTTGACGCATGGTGTGACGTGCTCTATGTAAGCTGACTATTGCAGCACGTTTTTCCGCTGAAAGCTTTTACTGCTTTTACCCATCTCAGACTTTTCAACTGCACAATAACAACGTGTACCATTCACCTGCTTATGAAGCACTGAAGTGCTATTCGCAGCCAATACCTATGCACAGATGTGTTTGAACAACATCTGGGGAATCTAGGACATGCTGTGACATCCAAAACAACATTGGGTAATTGTTCCTATAAGGACCAACAAATGCTACATTTTCAAAATGCACATAATTGACAAACAAAAGGTACCATAGTTAATTTCATTTATGTCTCCATGGATTTCTATCATTTATAATATGGCATTGACTTTGTTTGGCGTTATACACTTTTAATTCCAATAAAACAGGCCGCTCAAAAACGTTTGAGCGGTAGTGTAAAAAAAGGGGAAAATTATTGCAAGGGATCTGACATAGATACTCGTGAAAGCTGGCATATATACATCGCCCCTTAATAACTCTTCCACAACATTAAATAAGAGGAAACTTATAGAGAGAGATTCGATATCGCCCCTCCTGATATTTGACAAACATTCCTCCTCTCTTACAACTTTTCTAAAATATTAAATTACCGTACAATTAAAGCAGGAAGTTTCACATAGATCCTCCTGAAATCTGCCAAATAATCCTCCTCCCTTATAACTTTTTTACAACATTAAATAAGCGTACAATTATAGCAAGAGATTTGTCACAGATCATCCTGATATCTGCCCAATATCCCTCTTCATTTACAACCTTCCTGCAATATTAAATAAACGTACAATTAAAGCAGAAGATATGCCTTGTATCTTCCAGAAACATCCAACTATACATCTTCTCGTTTACAACGTTTCTACAATATTATAAATAACCATAAAATTATAGCGAAAATTTTGATAACGATCCTGCTAAAATCTGCCAAATATTCCTCTTTCTTTATAACTTTTCTACAACATAAAATAAGGGGAAAATTATTGAGAGAGTTTCGTCAAAGATCCTTTTAAAATATGCCGAATATACCTGCTCCTGTTTAACTATTCTCAAATATTAAATAAAATATAAATATGGGGAAAATTATTGCAGGCAATTTGACATGGATCGTCGTGAAATCTCCCGTATATAACTCCTCATTTATAACTTTTCTACAATAATTTATCAGAGGAAAGTTATAGCAAGGGATTTGACATAGGCCCTTCCAAAATCTGCCGAATATACCTTTTCCCTTAAAAGTTTTGAACAATATTAAAGAAGGAGAAAATTATAGCATGAGATTTGACAGAGATCCTCCTGAAATCTGCCAAATATACCCCCTAGCTTATAACTTTTCTCCAATATTAAATAAACGAAAAATTATAGCAAGAGGTTTCACACCGGTCCTCGTGAATTCTGCCAAATATAAATCCTCCTTTATAACTTCGCTACAACATTAAATAAGGGGAAACTTAAAGCTTGAGATTTGACATTAATCCTTCCGAAATCTGATATACACACCCCCATCTTTATAACTTTTCTCCAATATCAAATAACCATATAATTATAGCAGGAGGTTTAGAGTAGATCTTCCTGAAATCTGACAAATATACTTCGTCCTTTATAAACCTTTTACAATATTAAATAATGGGAAACTGTAGCGAAAGATTTGACATACATCCTCCTGAAATCTGCCAAATATACGTCCTCCTTATAATCTTTCTACAACAATAAATAATGGCAAAATTGTAGCAAAAGAATTGACATAGATCCTCCTCCATAGAGCCTAGCATTCCTCCAGCTTTATAACTTTTATACAATGTTAAATAAGCGCACAATTATAGCATGAGGTTAGACATAGTTATAACTGAAATCTGCGATAAATACTCCCCCGCCATTATACTCTTCATACAATATTAAATAAGGACAAAATTATAGCAAGAATTTTGACGTAGCTACTCCTGATATATTCCAAATACACCTCCTCCTTTATAACTTTTTCTATAACATTACATAAGGAGAAAATTATGGAAAAGTATTTCAAATAGTTCCCCCTGAAATCTGTGAAATATACCTCCTCGTTTTAACTTTTCTACAATATTTATTAATGGAAAATTTATAGCTGGAAATTTGACATAAACCCTCCTGAAATCTGCCAAATGTATCCCCACGTTTATAACTTTTCTAAAATATTAAATAAGGAGAAAATCATTTAACGAGCTTTCACATAGATCCTCCTTAAATCTGCCAAATATACCACCTGCCTATAACTTGTTTATAATACTAAATAAAGGGAAAATTAAAGCAATATATTTGACATAGATCCTCCTGAAATCTGACAAATATACCATCTGCTTATAACTTGTTTACAATAATAAATAAAGGAAAAATTAAGGCAATATATTTGACATAGAGCCTCCTGAAACCTGCCAAATATACCACCTGCTTATAACTTTTTTTTACAATACTAAATAAAGGGAAAATTAGAGCAATATATTTTACATAGATCCTCCTGAAACCTGCCAAATATACCATCTGCTTATAACTTTTTTACAACACTAAATAAAGGGAAAACTAAAGCAATATATTTGGCATAGATCCTCCTGAAATCTGCAAATATACCACCTGCTTATAACTTTTTTACAATACTAAATGAAGGGAAAATTAAAGCAATATATTTGACACAGAGCCTCCTAAAATCTGCCCAGAATCCCTGCTTTTTATAACTTTTATACATTATTAAATAAGCGTATAATTATTGCAAAAGGTGTTACATCGATCCTCAGTAAGTCTGCTAATATAGCTCCTCCTATATAATTTTTCCACAATATTAAATAACGGGAAAATAGCAACAAGAAAGTTCACGCAGATCCTCCTGAAATCTGCCGAATTAAACTGATCTTTTATAGCTTTTCTACAATATGTAATAAGCGTGCAATTATAGCAAGATATTTGATATTGAAGCTACTCAAATCTGCCAGATATACTGCCTCTTTGTAGCTTTTTACAATATTAAAGCAAGGGAAAATTATAACAAGAGATTTGATATAGGTCATTCCGATATCTACCAAATATACCTCCTTATTTATCAAATTCAAGCAATATTAAATAAGAAAACATTTTAGCAGGAGATTTGAAATTGATCCGCTTGATATCTGCCTAATATAAATCATGCTTTATATCTTTTCTACCACATAACATAATGCAAAAATTATTCCATGAGATTTCATATAAATCTTCCTGAAATCCTACATATATACCTCCTTCTTTATAGCCTTTCTACAACATTAAATAAGCACATAATTACAAGAAGAGGTTAGACATTGGCCCTCCTTAAATCTTCCAAATATACATCCTCTTTATAACCTTTGTACAATATTAAATATCAGGAATATTGCAGTAAGGGGTTTGACATAGATTCTCCTGAAACTGCTAAATATACCTCTTCCTTGTAATTTTCGACAATATTCTGTAAGCGCACAATTATAGCAAAAGATTTGCCATGGATCCTACTCAAGTCAACCAAATATACCTGCTCGCTATTATCCTTTCTACAATTATAAATAAGCGTTAAAATATTGCAAGACATTTGACATAGATTCTGCTAAAATCTGCCATATATACCTCCTCTTGTATAACTCTTCTACAACGTGAAATAGGGTATATTAAAGCAAGAGATTTGACATAAATCCTCCTGAAATCTACTAAATATACCTCCTTCTGTATAACTATTCTGCAATATTAAATACGGCAAAATTATTGTAGGAGATTTGTCGTAGATCGCCCTCAAATCTGACAAGTCCTCCTTGATTACTTTTCTACAGTATCGACTTGAGGGGGAAATTACAGCAAGAGATTTGACATAGATCCTTATAAAATCTGCCACATATAAATCCTCCTTTATAACCTTTCTACAACATTAAATAAGGGGAAACTTATAACTTGAGCTTTGACCTTAACAATCCTGATATGTGCATACATACCCTCTCCTTTATAACTTCTCTACAACATTAAATAAGGGGAAACTTATAGCTTGAGCTTTGACCTTAACAATCCTGATATGTGCATACATACCCTCTCCTTTATAACTTCTCTACAACATTAAATAAGGGGAAACTTATTGCTTGAGCTTTGACCTTAACAATCCTGATATGTGCATACATACCCTCTCGTTTATAACTTCTCTACAACATTAAATAAGGGGAAACTTATAGCTTGAGCTTTGACCTTAACAATCCTGATATGTGCATACATACCCTCTCATTTATAACTTCTCTACAATTTCCAAAAACCGTACAATTGTGGCAGGAGATTTAGAGTAGATGCTCCAGGAGTCTTCCAAATATACCTTGTCTTTATAATTTTCCTACAACATTAACTAAGGAGACATTTGTAGCAAAAGAATGGATGTAGATCCTCTAAATATCTGCTTTATAACCCTTCTACAATATGGAATAAGCATGAAATTTTAGAAACGCTTTTGATATAGATTCTCCTGCAATCTGCCAAATATACCTGCTACTTTATAAGTTTTATACAAAATTGAATAAGCGCACATTTACAGCAAGGGTGTGGACATAGTTAATAACTAAATATGCCATAAATATTATACTTTTTCCAGAATATTAAAAAGGAGAAAATTATAGGAAGAAGTTTGACGTAGACACTCCTGAAATGTGCCAAATATACCTCCTCCTTTACAACTTTTTCTACATTACATAAGGAGAAAATTATAGGAAAAGATTACACATATTTTCCCCCGAAATTTACCAAAAATAACTTCTATTGCTAACTTTAGTACAATATTTAGTAATGGAAAAATTGTAGCAAGAGACTTAACATAAATAATCCTTAAATCTGCCAAATATATCTCTTTCTTCATAACTTTTGTACTATATACATTTATACCAAAAGATTTGACATAGATTGTCCTAAAATCTGCCACATATACCTCCTCATTTATAACCCCCCAGGGGCCTACTACGGTAGGTACGGGTTAGGCGCACCCGGGGTCCCGAGCCACCTTGACTCCCTCTGTGGGCAACCTCAGAGTGGTGAGGGAGTCAGTAGATCAAAATGCCCACCCACGTGTAGGCCGTGCGTGGAGACCCGTGTCGGTGAAAAGGAATATCCTGGTTGGTTGAGGGTTGCGTACCTGAGCCTGGGCTTCTGTCTTTCAGTAACTGGGGAGGGTGCGCAGCCTAATACACCGCTTTGGTTTCTGATTTGCCTAAACGGGAGGCTAGGGACTAACCCACCCCTAGTCAATCGGCCAGGACTAGGTATTACACCGAACTCCAGGGTGAGTGGGACGGCGAGCCCGCTATATCCCCTGTGTAGCCCTGTCACCCCAGTGGGGTGACCCCTCGTTGGGCTCCGTGGTGGGTGGGGAGCACTGGGGGATGAATTTATACCATTTTTTCTATGGCACCAAAATTAAAACCCCTTAATAAAGAAGTTGGAAAGGAAGTAGTCGAGTCATGTGGTCCTCGCTACTTGGTTATTCATAGGACAGAGGAAGGTAAGAAGTTCCTTACGGTGAGCCCTTTTACTATCCAAAAGGGTCTCGATGCCATTGCTGGTCCGGTCAAATCTTGCGTTCGAGCTCGCAACGGTACACTTCTTGTCGAAGCCAACTCCGCCTCGCAAGCTGCAAGGATACTTAAAGCCACCACGTTAGCCAGCTATCCAGTGAAGGTCGAGGTGCACAGGTCGCTGAACTCCTCCCGCGGTGTAGTAACAACCCGCGCGTTGGACGGTTTGTCCATTGAGGAGATCCAAGAAAATCTTGCGACTCAGGGTGTCTCAGCTGTTTATCGGGTACAACGTAAGATCAACGGTGAATTCCTGCCTACTCGTACCCTGTTTCTTACTTTTGATCGGGTTGATCTGCCTCAAAAGATTAGAGCAGGGTATGAAGCCATCGAAGTTAGGCCTTATATACCCAATCCGCTGAGGTGCTTTAAATGCCAACGTTTTGGTCACACTAGTGAGTTGTGTACCGGCAAGTCTACCTGCGTCCACTGCGGTGACACCTCCCACGATGGGGCTTGTGCTTCAGCTCCATCGTGTGTGAACTGTAACGGGGAACACCCATCTAGTTCCCGAGACTGCCCCCGTTTTGCAGAGGAACGAGCGATCCAGGAGATACGGGTGAAAGAGAAGGTGTCCTTCTTGGAAGCCCGGAAGCTCCTGCGACTCCGCCAACCCTCTGCCCCGAGGTCCGGTACCTATAGCTCAGTTGCAGCTAAACCGGTACCGCGTCGGGAAATCGCAACTCAGAATGGCGATATGAACGGGGCTACAATTGCGGAAAAGGTTATTTTAGCCCAAGCGCTGCCAAAGCCTTCGGCACCTACACTCAAGTTGGTATCAACATCTGCTAAATCCGCCAGCTTACAGAATAGTCCTGCACACTTGTCACCTAAAGCCTCGACCTCCGGAACTAAAGCTATTAAATTCACGACGTCTTCTGCCCCAGAAAAACAGTTTAAGAACAAGTATGTACGACAAGACTTTTTGAAAGAGAATGTGCAATCTATTACCAAGTGATCTAAAGGTAAGAAAAGTTCACGCAACTCCACACGTGTATCCTCCTCTGAAGGGTCATCTGGGGAGGAGGGCGTGAATCGGCGGCTGCCGTCTTCGCCGATCAGCACATCCAATCGGTTCGAACTACTTGGACCGAAAACTACTCTTGAAAAAGGGACCTCCCTTGTGGAGGAGATGGACCAGGAGGATTCTGCCGCCACTGCCAGAGGGACAGTGCGGAAACGGCAGGATCGTGCTCCTGAAAATAGTACTAGCCCAACGCCTAAGAAGAACAAATTGAACCGACCAGCTAATCCCAATCTGCAGAAGCGTCTTTCGATTTGAAACTTATCCCATAATATACTCAATGGCTATCCTCCATTGGAACATACGCGGAATTCGACCACATCGACCAGAGCTTGACTTGTTGCTGCGCCAGCATGAACCCTTGGCTGTATGTTTACAAGAGACGAAGCTCCGTCCACAGGACACCGTTACCATCAGGCAGTACTCCTCCGTACGATGTGATTTATCCCCGGAGGACGGTGTCCCGGCACATGGGGGCACTATGATGCTTATTCGAGATGATATTTTTGCCAACTCCGTACCCATACAATCTGCAATCCAGTCCGTTGCTGTCAGCATTAAGCTACCCTCCGCTTCATTCACCATTTGCAGTATCTATTTGCCTCCATCTGCGGACCTCTCGCACAGCGACTTAGAACACCTCATTTCGCAGTTGCCACCACCCTTTTTATTGGTAGGCGACGTGAATGCCCATCACCCTCTTTGGGGCTCTCCTCGGGCTTGTGCGAGAGGTACGCTACTTAAAGACTTCTTGGATAGTCAGAATCTTGCTCTCTTGAACACCGGAGAGCCCACCTTTCTATCTGACGCATTTCATAGTTTTTCACACATTGACATTGCAATTTGTTCCCCTCAGCTGGCAGTCACCTTATGCTGGAATATCATCTCGGATTTGCATTCTAGTGACCACTTTCCTTGTCGTATTAGTGTCCTAAAACCCGTTGTATGTTCCACCCGTTTACCTAGTTGGCGCCTAGACCACGCCAGCTGGGAACTGTACTCCCACTTGGCTGACTTTAGCTACGAAGAGCACGACTCTGTGAACCACTTGGTCGAACATCTTACAGAGACCATTCTTTCTGCTGCTGAGCAATCCATTCCGCGTTCGACTGGCTACAGCCGTCGATTTCCGGTACCTTGGTGGACCGCTGACTGTCGGGATGCTGTGAGCGTTTTCCTACACTGGATAACCTGATACACTATAAACGGATGCGTGCACATTCTAGGCGGGTTATTAAGGATAGCAAAAAGATGTCATGGAATAAATTCGTGGGTTCCTTTAATCGACATACACCTTCCTCTGTCGTATGGGATAAGTTAAGACGTGTGGCTGGGAAACCGAACCATATGCCCATCGCCGGTCTCAAAACACCTACCGGAGCTGTTGTTGATACATTTGACGTGGCGAATACTTTAGGCAGTGCTTTCGCTCAGGTGTCTAGCTCAGGCAACTATTCCCCTGAGTTTCTTACAGTTAAGAACCAGGTGGAATCTCAAGAATTCTCGTTTCTTTCTGGCAACCTTGAGGATTATAATCGCCTTTTCACCCTGGCAGAGCTAGACAATGCACTCTCCTCTTCACGACACTCAGCACCAGGTCCAGATGGTATCCACGTCCAAATGTTGCAACATCTCTCTCCTGATGGCAAAGATTTCCTACTCGAGGTCTATAATCGTGTCTGGGTTGATGGCATTTTTCCAGACAAGTGGCGGGAGGCCACCATCATACCCATTCTTAAACCTGGAAAGGACCGCCATCTTCCTTCCAGTTACCGTCCTATTTCCCTCACCAGTTGCGTGTGCAAGGTGATGGAACGCATGATCAATGGACGGTTGGTGTGGTGGCTGGAATCCCACAATCTCCTGACGAACATCCAGTGTGGCTTTCGACGACGACGTTCAACTGCTGACCACCTTGTCTCTCTGTCAACTCAGATTATGGACGGGTTTCTTAAGAACAGCCCCACAGTTGGGATATTTTTTGACCTCGAGAAGGCCTACGACACGTGTTGGCGGGCGGGAATATTGCGTTCTCTGCACAACTGGAACATACGTGGACGCCTACCGTTGGTCATTCAGGAGTTTATGCGGGACCGCGTTTTTCGAGTGAGGGTTGGTTCGGTTTTTTCTAACCATTTTATTCAAGAGAACGGAGTGCCGCAGGGCTCGGTACTCAGCGTGACTCTATTTGCTATTGCGATAAATTCCATATCACTATGTGTGCCTCAAGGTGTCTCTTCCTGTTTATTCGTGGACGACTTTGCCATCTTTTGTACTTCTCAGCGTACACCGTTTTTGGAACGCCGTCTCCAGCGGTGTTTGGACAATCTTTATGCATGGAGCTCGAAACACGGTTTTCGTTTCTCCGCTGAGAAGACAGTCTGCGTTAACTTCTGGCGCCGTAAGTGGCAAATGCCGCCGTCTCTTCGACTCGGGCCAGATTTACTTCCTTTCGCAGACGAGGCGAGATTCCTTGGTTTGATCTTCGATCGGAAACTTTGTTGGGCACCACAAATAGCACAGCTTAGAGCACGATGTGACCGTTCTCTAAATCTTTTACGGATACTAAGTGGCAAGTCTTGGGGTGCGGATCGGACGGCATTGCTCCGTCTTTATCGTGCTGTGATTCGTTCGAAGTTGGACTATGGCAGCATTGTGTATTCTTCAGCTCGACCTTCAGTGCTCAGAAGGTTAGACACAGTCCATAACCAGGGCATCCGTGTGGCCGTTGGAGCTTTTCCAACGAGCCCAGTTGTTAGCCTCTACGCCGAATCGGGAGAACCTCCTCTGCGTTGTCGGCGTGATGTCCTGCTTGCTAATTATGGCTGTGGGCTGAAGTGTATGCCTGGGCATCCAACTTATCACGCTTTTTTCTCCCCTGAGCTGCACGAGCGATACTGCCTCCGCTCTCTGAGCCCCAGGCCAGCAGGTTTTCGTTTCCGTGAGCTTCTACGCCAGCACCATGTTGACATTCCTCGTCTGTTATCCAAGGGAGAGAGTATACACCCCCCTTGGTTACGCGCTACCTCCCATGTCGATCTCGGGATGACGCTCTACGGGAAATCTGTTACGCCTCTTGATAGTATTCGTCGTTGCTTTTTAGAATTTTTATCCAAATACAGTGGCCGTATTTGTATTTACACCGATGGTAGTAAGAGCCCCGACGGTGTTGGATGTGCCTTTGTCACTGGCACCGCAACTTCTACTTACGGTTTGCCTAGTTGCACATCTATATATTCTGCCGAGCTATATGCTATTTATCAAGCCCTTCTGTATATTCGACGTCGAAAATTAGGTGACTGCCTTATTCTTAGTGATTCCCTTAGTGCCCTTCAGAGCATTCGTGAGCTGTACAATTACCATCCTTTGGTGCAGCGCATCCAGGACGTTCTCCACATTTTGCACGCTTCTGGTTTTAATGTGGAGTGCGCATGGATTCCTGGACACGTTGGCTTGCCAGGGAATGACACGGCGGATTTGGCAGCGAAATCGGCAGTCACAGCGCCCAGTGTTACGATTACCCATTCAACAGCAGAAGATTTTAGAGTGGCTGTACGGAGAGCCGTTTTTTCGACTTGGCATGCGGAGTGGTCGGCTCTCCGTGGTAATAAGCTGCGAGAGGTGAAGGACCTCCCTGTCAACTGGGTAACCTCCTCTCGTTTATTCCGCCGGGAGGAGGTAGTACTAGCTCGGCTAAGAATTGGCCACTGTATTTTTACTCACAGTTACCTTTTTAAACGTGAACCTGCTCCTGTCTGTGCGCTCTGTGGGGAGGCACAGACAGTTCGTCATGTGTTGCTGGAGTGTGGTCAACTGGCACACATTCGGTCATCTATGGGCATGCCGGCCTCTCTTGCTGAGGTCCTGGCAGATGACCCAAGAGCAGTGGACAGGGTTTTTAAATTTTTAGCAAAACTTTCTTTTACCTTGACGTTTTAGTGTGATAGCAGTTTATTTTTTTTTTTTTAATCTCTTTTAATTTTAATGTGTTGATTTTAGATGGAGTTTTATATCCAGCTCTGTTTAGAGGGCTGGACCGTTCTGTTACTTCCATTTCAACTGTGTTAGCTCTTTTACTTGTGTTTTTTTTTTCCTTTTTTTGGTATTTTCTTACTGCCTAATGCCAAGTTTTAATCGTAAGGGCGCTTATGACCTCGGCAGTTGAGCGCCCTTTAACACCATTATCATCATCATCATCATCATCATCATCATCATCATCTTGTATTAGAATCTTAAAATAAAAGTATATTAATTTTAAAAAAAGGTTTTAGCTGAATTTGATTTAAAAGTAGAATTATGTTGACTTGCATGTGTCAATAACATTTATTTGCCGTGCTACTTGTTTAGAATTTCTCTGCCACATATAGTAGGTAGAGAAGGTATTTTATGACACATAAAAGCTGTGTTATATTGTACTGTGAAAAGAATAATGCTTCTTTATGTAATAAATAGGAAATCATATGTAAGGTCTGATTTGTTCCACAGCCCATAGAATGATATTAAAATAAAACAAAATTATTTACAGCAAATATCTAGAGTTATTTTATTTTCCCCTGAAATTGCTCTCCCAATGTCATCCTTATTTGTATTGTCTGATAGTTAACCATTAATGTCACAACTTTGCCGCCAAAGAATGGAGGTGACATTTTATTTTTATTCAGATGGTAGCAAAAAAAGAAAGGAAAAGAAAAGGGAAATTTTCAGATAGCACAATATTTTATTCACTTAGCATGAAATGCAAATGCTACAACATGCCTAGATACTAGCTTTCACCATTTGAATTACGCTGCAAATTGCTATGCTACCACTACCATTGTGAGGCAGAGGAAGCCTGTAGGTGTGACATAATGATTTCCTGTTCGTGGGGCCCAGGAAGGCTTTCCATCAATTGAACACCTGCTGGCAAAAATGTTGTAACCCTCAAAAAGCAAATTTTTCAAGAGAATAAAAACAAATAAATTTCAGCATCCGATTGAACTGCGGGAGAATTGAAAGAAACGATAAAAGGCGCGTAATGTTTATGTTTGCCAATATAACTTTACACATGCCTCACTCTTACCACATACAATGTTTACATGGGAAAATCCAGCATTCTATAAAAGTGAGGGTTACGTTTTTGCTGGCAGGTATTCAATTGTGAAAGCTTCCATTGAAACACATGTATTTCAACATTTCTTCTGGTTACCATTACTGGTTGTTTTGAACCAGCTTTAACAGATGGGTCCCACAGTAAGATTTTTGGCTATTAATTAGCTAGAAAGCATAAAACAACAGTGCTACAACTTTAGCTTCTGTAATGCCAGGGGGGAGGAAATAGATTAGAACAAATTGAATTGAAGAAACTATGTGCTCATAAACCAATTTACATATTTATATTTCTTGCTTGATACTTAGGTAAGTAGCATTCTTTAGTGTAATGTTATATGGCTAATTCCCAAAACTGTTAAATAATGGAAATCAACCATTGGACACTTTATACCAGGAGTGTAATTTTAGTTTGTGGTTGGGGCAGACAAAATATTTTGAGACATTTTCCTGAATTTTCATGTGAACTGTACAAAATATTTTGCATAAAAGAAAATCTTTTGTTTATGAAATGTTTGTATTAAAGGTAAATGTTTCATAGCAGTTTTTTTCTTTTGATAGAGCAATATCAACCATCAGGCTAATTATTTCTCTGCAACTTAGGGGGGCAGATGAACCTCTAAATGACAGCTCTGCTTTATAGACCCTGGAATGGGGTTGGCATCATATGTACATTAGTTCACTGATGAAGGTGGCTTCAAAAGTGATAGGGGATTATCAACTGCCAAATAACCAAAATTGTGGTATCATTTTAAAAACAAATACTTAGGCAACAATCATATAATCAATAATTATGCAACTATAGAATAATTTGATACTCTTTGCTTGATAGTGCCCATTGCCTACTACTCAATTGCACAGAGACTGGTAACTTCTTTAATCATCATGCAATCTTACTGAAGTAGCCAGATGGAATATTGATCCCAAATATGCTTTATGGCTATAGATAATTATATTACCATTAATAATAATTGTACCTTAATTACACATGGCTAAAGAGACATGTGCAATAATTTATTTAATTGATAATGTAGTGTCTGGTCTGGGATGTAGTGAAGTTAGCAAGATTTCCTTATTTTATTGCAAAAATATCTTTATTGTTTAATAAGCAAGGTAGAACAACAGACCAATCAGGAAACTTGTAAAATGTGAGTTCCTTTGAGGTTATTTCTCACTACAATGGCTGGAAATGTAAGTTACTTACTTTTGATGAATTCTGGGTTTTGCTATCTGCAAGCACACCACCACATCAAGTTGTTGCATATTCAAAGAAAATAGAATATGCTCCAATTTTTATTACATGTATTTTTTACCATTATTTCAAAATGTTTTCTTGATTTTCTCCTAACAATTTTCACTATTCTCTAGAATATCTCACTATTTGCATCTTCTTCAGGGCATAGCAATTGATTTTGGAGCTGTACTTGTAAACAAAACCCATTGTATGCATGAAGTCATATTTACAACAAGATGAAAACTTAAATGGTAATTTAGTGGTATATTTAGGCCACTAGATCACCATTTAAATGAGCAAATATAATAGTAGTAGTAATAATATAAAGATTAATAAATAATGATGATAATAGCAAGATTAAATCAACTCATTTATCACAACTGAAAAAAAAAAATGTTTTTGGTCATACTGCTATGTTTTCTGCTGCAAGGTATTATTTTCTGGGTGGCAGATTTGTAAAGGTGGTATTGGTGGTGGCTGTCGTTTGATAGGTATTGATTGAGGACAAATGAAATTAAAAAGCAAATTTTATTCTTTAAAAACATCAAGTAAATATCCCACATAAAATAATGAATCCCCCCAGAATGAAGCTGTTTTTGACTGTGGTGAAGATGGTTTCCTCCACAAGTAACTCAAGACATTTACTCCAACAATGTTGATTCATAGGTATAATTTTGCACATCTACATGAAATATATACCTAAAGAAGACTTTACAGAAATGCTTTTAGTACTGAATGTAGTGATTTAGATACCTACACTAGAACTGGAGGAAAAAAACTGATGTGTTCCATTCACTTGACTTTTTCTACCTCTTCTAGATACAAACTGCCTACAAAAGATTCTTCTTCTTTCTACTTCATGCTAATCGAGATCATAGAACAGAACTAACAGAAGTGACATCAAAATGTTTTCAAAGCTGTCGCTATACGATTGTTATTGAAAGTAAAACAAGAGAAGCATGGGTGACTTCCTTTTAATAAAAGTATAAATATTTTAAATGACAGAATGGTCTTATTACTTAGTTCCTTATAACAGAAGAAAACTAAGGGAATATATTAGGTTAAAGCAACAGTCAAATGTTTTCAAAGCTGTCACTATGTGATAGTCATTGAAATTCGCTTCTTTGCATGGCCAGAAGTAAAACAAAAGAATCACTGATGCTTTTCTATTTGAGATTGAAACCAATAACAAGGAATATCTCAAAAGTGGTTATCTCCACAGCAAAATGTATAGGACATAAGTTGTGTGTTTTGATGAGTTCTCATTTTTTGTGTAGTAAGTTTTTGACTAGTTCTTATGTTTTACCAGTTATGTAAAAGTCATTCAGAGTGAAGAGGATTTCTAGAGACTATTCCTAAGGAACTGAAGATGTACATTCTATTGGTCCTGTAAATATTCTTAATATATTGTGTTTTGATCCAAATCATTGCAGCCATTTTTAAGAGAACACTTTTGAAAATTTTTCCATGTAAAGAATAGTTTGTGGTGGGGGGATTTTCTTGAAAACCATTATGTTACATCCTTTGGAGATACCAACTTAGGTATTTAATGGATTTTTCATTTTTGAGTTATGCTACACACAAACACACATACAGGGATCTTTTTCTTTTAATGGATTCAGGGACTCATAATATGCATATCTGGCAAAATCTCAGTGTCAAATTTTTCGGTGTAATACAATATCTTCTCTATCCACTATGTACATCCATGGACAGAAAAAGTAAGTCATCCCCAGATTCCATGTGTCGATCGAATAGCTTCATGTATCTTTGTGAAAGCTGTGTTCACAATGCACATGAAAAAACTACAATGATTTGTGGCTAACAATGTAGTGCTTAGCTTATGAGTATTGAAAACAGGTCACAAAACAACGTTCCAGTGACTGAAAGGCTTAAAGGCCTTGCTTCCACTCAAGTTCGTAGGTTCAAATCTTGCACTGTTTGTCATTTTTTTATGTAGTTAATTTTATGACTGGATATGTAGAACATAATATTGCATCGATACAGCTTTGGCATTTGAAGCTATGGGCCAATCTATGCACACAAAAACATAAATCTACTAACACTCATGTTAAATAACTAAAAAAAAGATGTGTAAATAAAGTATTATCTTCAACAACTAAAACAAAAACTGAACATAATTAATATCGGGTGTATAAACCCTCAGCCCATATAACTGCCCTCCATCTTCAGGGTATAGACAAACTTACAATGCCTGCAGTAATATGGACGAGAAGCTACAAGATCCTAGACTTCTTGAATTCGTGCCTAGAAGCCATTTTTTGGTAAATTGGAGTGGAGCTTCCTTTTTACTTCAACCTAGACATTCTCACATTCTACCACTCCTGATATCCTGCCTATCTGAAAACCAATTTGAAACCTTTTGAAATATGCAGATAGGATGATTATCCTGTACAAATTCCACAATTTCATCATGATATCTCATCCTGATGGGAATCAAAATATTATTGAGTATTATCATGTACTGCAAACTGTTCAGTGTATCGTCAACCTCTCACAGCGCAGCTTGATATCCAGCCCCAACACGATACAGATATGTAACCACAATGGAATATTGTGAATCCAAGTATTTTGCATCATATTGGGACCCCTTTGGATCATAGACAATCACCTTTCCCATATATGTGTAAGAAAATGTTACCTCATCTGAGAATATCACAGTTGTGATTGGCATTTTCCACTTGGATCCGTTTGTGAAGGGTGTGTTGAGAATTATATTTAGATAAAGAAAACAAACAACAAAAAAGTTCCTACTTCCCTAAAACATCCATTTTCCACTTGGATCCGTTTGTGAAGGGTGTGTTGAGAATTATATTTAGATAAAGAAAACAAACAACAAAAAAGTTCCTACTTCTCTAAAACATCCATTTTGCCCAAAAGTTGATTCCTAAAAGTGTCCCAAAACATTGGTTTTCTTAACAATACTTAGGTATTTTTTCATACCATAAGATTACATTTTTTTTCATTGAGAAGGAATTATTTGTGACTGATACATTTGCCTACCATTTTTCATGCTTTTGTGAGCAGCATATTGCTGCTTGTTAGAATGCCGTTTGTGAAGGGTGTGTTGAGAATTATATTTAGATAAAGAAAACAAACAACAAAAAAGTTCCTACTTCTCTAAAACATCCATTTTGCCCAAAAGTTGATTCCTAAAAGTGTCCCAAAACATTGGTTTTCTTAACAATACTTAGGTATTTTTTCATACCATAAGATTACATTTTTTTTCATTGAGAAGGAATTATTTGTGACTGATACATTTGCCTACCATTTTTCATGCTTTTGTGAGCAGCATATTGCTGCTTGTTAGAATGAACTCTTAAAGAAGCATCAAAATCACTATCATATTATTAACTGTACTTAATATTGGTTGTGAAATAAGTTTGTCCAAAATAAATAGTTGTTATATGTTGGTTCAACATCATGCAGAGAAGGATAAAAAAATTGTTTGCTGCATGCAAGAGGCAAACTTGCGATTCTTACTGTAGGAGTAACCTACATTTTGCCACAGCGCTACAGTGGACACACAAGTAAGGCACCAGGTTTAATAATGTCTCACAATACAAACTGTATAGTGTTTTAGTGTCGCTAATATTGATGGTTTGTTGTTGGAGAAGCTTAAGCTATGTATCTGATTATTGATGATATGGGTTAGTAATATTAAGATTTAGAACTTGTGAGAATTTGTTGCTGCCACTACACAACAGTATTGTAGATGGTGTAAACAAGGCAGTGTGTCATGTAGGACTTGGCGTACCAGACATGATTACTTTTTCTGGCAATGTTCTAAAGAAAGTAAAATGTATTCAAAAACAGCGCCTAATTTGGCAGCAATGTCTGATTCATGGCTTGTTTGGTTACAACCAAGGTTTTACCGTATACCATATAAGGGTAGAAGAATCAGGTCACACTTCAGTTGTACTCATACCGTCCCCTACCCTATATCACATGTGTGACACCCACAACTCTGATAACTTGCATTTCACATGTTTTTATGGACTGGTACAAAATATCCTCTAAATAAAACAAAGTATATGTATCTGGTTAATTACTGAAGTTTACCCTTTTTGGTTGATATATCATATCGCCATAATTACAGGAAGGAAAGTAAATTCCAATGAATTTGCACAGCTGCCATTTTGTGTGGAATTTTTTTCACAGTCATGTGCAACTCACAGAACATACTGGTTTTTCTAATGCCACAAATGCTCACTTGTGGCAGTACTTTACAAGTTAACATGCACAGTAAGGCTCTTAGTCATATATGGCATACAATTCTAAGTCGCAAGGGAGGAAATTAAAGGATGATATTATAATTAGTTGAATGTAATTTTATTAATTGTATCTTGTGTATCAAATACAAATTATGTCTGGAAAATTAAGGTGGTCTATATGAAAGGCAATGCTTAATGTGGATATCTCAAGAGCTTTTTGTTTCGAATTGGGATCATCGCCTTCTCTACAACATTCCTGATTCACTTATTCTATCATACACACTGTATCTCTGATCCAGTAAATTCAATGTTTGCATTTTAGGTCGCTCCGGGATGTTTATTGTGAAGTGCCACTGCACTGTGTACTGTTCCTGTTGCTTTATAAATTTTATACAGTCAAATGCCCTGACTCACTATAAATTAACTGACAACTTAGGCACATGATACCATCATTCTCCATTCTCATACAACTGCTCTTCATCTGGATCATTAGTTACATGGCTATCTTATCCATTTCAATAACTTTCTGGGGGATATAAGTCAATTCTGATACATCTCAAATGCAGCAGTAAGATATGCATTAGATGGTCAACTCCTTCCTGTTTCTTACAGCACCAAATATTTATATGTGCATACTGGTTCCCAATTCAGGTGGTATCAAATTCAATTCATCGGAGTTTTGGAGTATTTTGCTTTGTGATCACATTTTCTCATAGAATAAAGCTTGAGTCCTGCTGTAGTTCCGCATGTATTTCCTTAGAAGAATGATGCATGCTTATCAAAGGGGATACAACTTGCAAGTGTTGGCTATTGTCAATATGCAATCCCTTCCTGCCTTCAGTTGAATAACCAATGGGAAAACCATTCAATGTGATGATGCCAATGCTCAACTTACTTTTAATATCAGTCAGATAATGTTCACATGGCTCTAAATCAAACCTGCACAACTTGATTATCTCAAAGGCTAAATTTAACCTATACCACCAGACCAACAGCCATATATCACTTCGGACCTTGAATTTTATATCAGTTTTCTACAGCTAAACTTCCTAATTTTGTTAGCAAGTCTGCCATACTGTACTGTAGATACAAATTAATACTCATATAAACATTTTTAAGAGTTTGTTTAAATTATATATATTCATAATTGTTTACTTACAATAAAAGCATTTAAACATAAAATTTACTAAAAATTGTACTTAGAGTACTTTAAACATAAACATAAAATTGCACCCAGAATGACACTTATTCTTAAAGTCTAATTATTTCTTTGTGTATTTATTTATTGATGAGGAAGATAAAGTAAAATATTTATTGTTGAATGTGACACATTACACTTGTTTTGACTACTTGACCAAAATTTGGTATCCTGTTTGAAGTGGCTATGTTAAATATGGCCTTTAAACCAACACCAGCTAAAGATGAATATTGTTTGCTTTTGTTCAAGTGTATGACAGAAAATGTTTCTTCACAAATATACAAAATGACTGGTAAGCAGCATCGAAAAACATTTAAATTTATTCTGATCCATACTGCAAATTTGTTTGAAAAGTTAAGAATAATGAGTATAATAAACCTATAAATTTATACTGCCCTTTTTTATGTAAACTAGCATTAATCTGACCAGCTATATGGTTAAGATATAAAATAAATAACACTGGGAATAATACCAACTAAACTTTAGGCTTTATAATCAACAGCTTTAGGCATCAAATTGTATATCTTACCATTAAGAATCAACACAATTTTCAGGCAATATATTTAAATATAAATTATATGAATGGTTAGTTTGTAATAGAATAGAATTGATTCACCAAGTAACATACATCAGTATAAATGAGGCCATTAGTATCAAAAAGAGCAATCTCCACTTTTTTGGGAGGTATTGGTACCACTGAATTGTGCTACTAGCCCTCTACTGAAGTGTAGTGCCTGTTTGTTTCTAAACGAACAAAATCCCATCTTTTCGGTGCATTAAAATCAAATGTGTTTCAAAGGGGACAATCTCCATTATCTGTTGGAATCAAGAAGGCCACCTCTCCACAACTAAATATAGGCTGTTTCCATTCTGGTCACGTGACTGGCAGCAATACGGCTGGAAATAATAGTGTGTGTTCTGCTCAAGTGTGGTATATTATAAAATAGTGAACTTTATTAGAGATATTTTCAGGATTTTGAACTGTGTACAGTATCACCTTATGTTATATTATAACGTTTTCTTCTAAGTGCTCTGTGATGAGTACTGTGCCTCAAAATGTGACACCCATCACTCCCACAAAAGCTAGGAAACGTGTCCGCAAGGAAAGGAAATGGAAACCAGTTCTTGCTAAAAGGCTGAGATAATTGTTGTATTCTGGCAATAATTAAATTTATATTAAACAGAAATGATTTTTTGATATATGTACTTTGTTGTTTATTTACTAATTTTTGGACAAACATTTATCCACAATTTTATGATAAAGTCTGTTATGAAAAAAGCTGTGTGTTAAAAGTTTCTCAATAGGCCTAAGCAATTTAATTTCTGCATTTCATTGTTCTAGTTAATGCTCTAAAGCTAACATTTTGAAGATAGATAACCAAACTGCAATGTTTAAAATATTTTTTGTCACTCCAAATTACCTAAATCTCAATGGAGAACAGTTTCATGGATGTTTTCTCCCCCCCCCTGCAGTTTCGCTTTTCTAAGAGTACTAAGTAGCCTACCTTATATTACCATTAATGAGAATGTGTTTCAGTGCAACATAGTATTATAATTGTAGTTCTACTAAAATAAATTGTCCAGGTACAGCAATCCCTTCTTTCCTTAACAGAAAGAGCAATCTCCATGCATGTTGGTAACAGGCTAAAATATCTAATAAACTATTAATTCAATGTTGATTACCTCTAGATACTTACATTAAGATCACTTCATGAATATGCAAGACAAAAATCAAGCAGATCATGTTGAAAGAAAAAGCTGTATCGCAAATTGGGTTCTACTGAAAAATGTAGATAGATGGAGATTGCTCTTTTTGGTACTAATAGCCTCAAATGGCTTGCCAATCAATTTACATACCATTTCAAGAATTTACATAATATTTACAACATGCCTTACAATTTAAAACTAAGCAATTTATTTTCACTATAAGATTTATATTTCAACAAAAGATCTTTAACTTTCCTCTTGCCTGTTAATACCTTGAAAGAACTGGGTGTCTTGTACAAAGTTACTCTTTTTTGGGATACACTGTTAAAGGCTTTTACAGATCTATGTTAATGTAAGATAATTTTAATCTGAAGCACATATATTGTGTGATAATCTTTATTTTTACGAAAATAGTGCCAGTAGTGCGAACTGTATTGCATTTGGTATATTTGCAGTGTGCCATATAGGACTTAAGTGAATTTGACTTTCCATACATGTTTCTCTCTCTCTCTCTCTCTCTCTCTCTCTCTCTCTCTCTCTCTCTCTCTCTGTCTCTCTCTCTCTTTTCCCATGGTGTACACAAGGCAGTGTGCCATATAGGAACTTAAGTGAATTTGGTTTCCATACATGTTTCTCTCTCTCTCTCTCTCTCTCTCTCTCTCTCTCTCTCTCTCTCTCTCTCTCTGTCTCTTTCTCTTTTTTCCCATGGTGTACACAATTAAACATATTGCTGTTATGTGCTGATGGCAATAAAATATTTATATTTATTTACTATTTCAGAAAGCTGATTGAGTGTACACAACTAAACTTTTTGTGCTACTAAAGTCAATCCTTTTATGAGAGGGAAAATTTATCACAAGTATGAGATTAAAAATTGGTTTATAAAGCTAATAGTTTCAGAGTTGTTGCATTATAATAAAGTCAGGCTGTGCATGAGAAGGAAAATTTATCACAAATATGAGTTAAAACTGGTTTAAAACCTAATAATTGCAAAGTTATAATCAGAGCTAGGAAGTTTGTACCGTTTGCTGTTCCACAATGTAGGTTGTGACCAGCCATCTTGTCGCATCAAAACAAATCATGCATAAGCACGCACAGTGATGAGGTAAACAAACCTGGAAACAGCACTGTCTCCAGAGAACAAAAATGACTAATGAGACATTCATTATTGCACACTTATTTAGATCATTATTTATGTACAACATGCAAATTGTTACAAATATATACAGGCTGACTCTCACTGATTTCCTTCTTTCTATATGTACATTATGAAAATATCCAAGCAATTATAGCATGGATTGTAGTATTTACTGGTTAAATGTAAAATAATATCCAAATAATAAAATTAATTTCTTAAATATCTTCAGACACTTACTAGGTAAAAACCAAAGCAGGAATTAAATTACATCTTTATTCAACTGCAGCCACATTACTGAAAACAATAATGTACTTCTGAAGCTTTGCAAATGAAAAACTCATTCGTCATTCCCACAAACAAGATTTGTAATACAAAAGAGTTCATTGCACTAGCATGATGTGATTGGGGCATATTTGAAATATGTTATAAGTTCTGTATCAGCACCATCAAGCAAATGGCATTTGTTGGAATCTAAAAGTGCAGCTTGTATGGGATACATCATACTGAACCCTGCATTCTTTTCAATTACACTTTTCATTTTCATCTTTATCTCAGGTAGGATGCTTGTGGTTTGCTAAATCTGTCTTGACAGTTTGTCCACATGCCGCACAGATTCAGTTCAGCTGCATACCTCTGGACTGTAACAGTTGAATGTAACTTTTTGAACTAAACTGCAATCACTATTATCCTTCTGTGAAGCTGTTCTGTTACTAGATGTTTGACATCTTGTATACTAGAACTGTCCTTGGTTTCTAAATAAGTACACTGCTAGAAAACTTTCTATAGTTGTAAAACAAATTAACTTTTCTCATATTTGAGCAGAACAAAGATGTCTTCCTTGCTGCTGACGTGGTATGCAGTAGTAGCTGTTTTGCAGCACTCTACGCTCATGCAAGTAGTGCGGCATGGTATTGCCAAGTCTTACTCTGCATAAGGAAATTGGTACAAACTTCCTAACTCTGGTTATAATGCTAATATTATCACTTCATAATGATAGCTACAAAGACAACTTGGGTGTCATTAAGATGACTATTGTCTGCATGCTGGTGATGCCACATTCAGCTTTGCCTTGTTCCCAAACTGGCATTGTGACTATAACTGCTTTCTCTTCATTTAGATAAAAAACAGAACAAAAAATGTGCTGTTTGATTGCCTACAAAATCGATTAATGTATCTTATTTTTATTTTTGGTCCTGTAGAACATATCAGGTGGCCCAACTGCCCTGTATTTGATGTTTGTAGAGCTCTCTTCATCTGATAAAGAGTTGTAGAACTCAATGGGACTATTTCAGATTAAAACGTGTTAGAGGAGAACTAACGTGAACAAACTTCAATTACCTCACTTTGCTGAGCAGGTTGCATTCACTGAGAGGGATAAGATCATTCTAGTTCCTCACTGACTGCTTTTATCTTAAAATGGAACCATTATGTTCAGCAACTCTTATCACATGATGTACAACATGACAAAACTATGAAATGGAACCATTATGTTCAGCAACTCTTATCACATGATGTACAACATGACAAAACCATGAAATGGAACCATTATGTTCAGCAACTCTTATCACATGATGTACAACATGACAAAACTATGAAATGCACATCATTCTAGTTCCTCACTGACTGCTTTTATCTTAAAATGGAACCATTATGTTCAGCAACTCTTATTACATGATGTACAACATGACAAAACTATGAAATGCACATCATTCTAGTTCCTCACTGACTGCTTTTATCTTAAAATGGAACCATTATGTTCAGCAACTCTTATCACATGAAGTAGAACATGACAAAACTATGAAATGGAACCATTATGTTCAGCAACTCTTATCACATGATGTACAACATGACAAAACTATAAAATGCACATCATTCTAGTTCCTCACTGACTGCTTTTATCTTAAAATGGAACCATTATGTTCAGCAACTCTTTATCACATGATGTACAACATGACAAAACCATGAAATGGAACCATTATGTTCAGCAACTCTTATCACATGATGTACAACATGACAAAACTATGAAATGCACATCATTCTAGTTCCTCACTGACTGCTTTTATCTTAAAATGGAACCATTATGTTCAGCAACTCTTATCACATGATGTACAACATGACAGAACTAAGAAATGCACGTCATTCTAGTTCCTCACTGACTGCTTTTATCTTAAAATGGAACCATTATGTTCAGCAACTCTTATCACATGATGTACAACATGACAAAACTAAGAAATGCACATCATTCTAGTTCCTCACTGACTGCTTTTATCTTAAAATGGAACCATTATGTTCAGCAACTCTTATCACATGATGTACAACATGACAGAACTAAGAAATGCACGTCATTCTAGTTCCTCACTGACTGCTTTTATCTTAAAATGGAACCATTATGTTCAGCAACTCTTATCACATGATGTACAACATGACAAAACTATGAAATGCACATCATTCTAGTTCCTCACTGACTGCTTTTATCTTAAAATGGAACCATTATGTTCAGCAACTCTTATCACATGAATTACAACATGACAAAACTATGAAATGGAACCATTATGTTCAGCAACTCTTATCACATGATGTACAACATGACAAAACTATGAAATGCATATCATTCTAGTTCCTCACTGACTGCTTTTATCTTAAAATGGAACCATTATGTTCAGCAACTCTTATCACATGATGTACAACATGACAAAACTAAGAAATGCACATCATTCTAGTTCCTCACTGACTGCTTTTATCTTAAAATGGAACCATTATGTTCAGCAACTCTTATCACATGATGTACAACATGACAAAACTATGAAATGCTCATCATTTTAAAGTTTCATTACAATATACATCTGGAAAGAAAAAATAATCATCTTTGCATGTTACATTTTTAATTAAAAATAACAACTAAAAACTTTTGAAATATTGGAGATAATTACATTTCTAAAATCTCTGTGAAAGAATGAAATTAGTGAACGAATTGAAATGCTATAAGCCTCTTTTTTAAAAATAATTCAAGATCTTTTATGTTTTTAATAGTTACAGGTAGTTTATCCTGATATATGGTGGACTTTGAGACAGTGATGTGTTTTAACAGAGGATCTTCAAAAGACATAACATCATTCTAGCCCCAAAAAACAATTACTCTATAAAAAACATTTTAAATTCCAAATTAAAAGATGATATCCCACAAGAAAACAAACCAGGAATATATCAGTTCAGCTGTAATGACTGTGAAAAAATCTACATCGGCCAAACAAAAAGAAATATAAAAACCAGGGCAAAAGAACACCACAGAAATATTAAACTCAAACAAGAAGAAAAATCTGCAGTAGCTTGGCATTTTTGGAAAGAGAAACACACTATAAATAGAAGCCCAAAAATCCTCAAAAACATCACAAGGAAGACAGAATTAAAAGTTTGGGAAAACATATATATATGGAAAAACAAGAACCGGGTTTTCAATTTTGAAATACCGCCAGGCGATCTACTCATACAGAAGTTCATCAAACCACCACCAGGGACAGAGACAACCACCACAGCAAGCAATACCGGTAGTCGACCAAAGGAATTGACAATGGAAGCACATGGCTTCTGAAACATGTTTTCCGAAATTAAAAAGTAAGTGATGTAGTGTTACAAAATCGACTCAACTAAATTTTAATTGTTACAGGTAGTTTGTTAATACAGTATTTTTTCAATGTGGGGTATACTTTTCTTAACAAGGAGAGCCCTGTAATAGTAAATATTAGGGTTGTAGGATTTAAGTAATCTAATGAATAATTGATCAATTTCTCTGTAAGATTAATTGATTAAGCATAATAATTGATTGAGCAGTAGATTAAAATTCATCAGCTGGTAAATAATACCTATTATAGCAACGTAAAACATTATAAAATCCTAAAGCAGCAACTATTTTATTCCTTTATGGATGAGACAGAGTTGAAAGTGCAGCCTTAACTGTGTTTGTCTTCTGGAAACGCTGTCATACCAGACTAAATAGCAGCGTACTACATTCCTCAAATATTTTTACTCCCAGAAATGTTAATATGAATCTCTGAATCATGAGGAAGTGTTTGCTAACAAAACTAAACCCTTTAGAACTGTTTGACATTGAATATTATGTGCAATTAACAGAAGAATTAAAAAAATATGAAACATCCACTTGTATTTTAAAGTAAATGGCATTAGAAACAATAAATTTAAAATATCCCGCTTATGAATGGCTACATGTATATACTGATGAATCCAGCTTACCAAATAATAGTGACACAATTAAATGTGAAGTAAACAACATTTATTTTTGAAAATGGTAACAAAAATACTAAGGAACTGCTTCATTAGCACCACTTGCAGCAGAGATTGATATCCACAAATCTGAGAGAATTGAATGACATCTTTGCATGCCCTCTTCTTTGCTGGAAAACACATTCCCTTCAACCTCCAATTCCTTTGTCAATTGCAAAATAACACTCTTGTGTTCCAGTTACTTCTGTAGCCTGTGAATGTGTGTTTAGTGATGCAGGAAAGCCTGTTACTAAATCTGTACCTGAGAGCCATACTACTGTAAGTCGAAAATGTGGAAAATTGAGATTTGGGCACCATTATCGATAAAGAACAGGTCTCTTATATTTTGGATTTTTTATAGAAGGTGAGATATTGAGGACCATGTGATTGTAAGTCCCTCCATTCTTTTATGCCAAAGCATCTGAAAAGGACTTAAGATTTACTGGCTCTAACATCAGAACTTCTATGATTATTGTTAGTCCCATAAGTTAGTTTGGTTCAGTCAATGCCTACAATGGCGAACCTTGGCAATAATGACGTGCTTAACTTCATTTATTGATTATGAAAGCAACAATACCACTCATGTAGTTACATTATTTAATACTGTGACATGGCTAGCAGAGGAAGGAAGCTTGTTGAACTTGCTCTATTAAAAGGTAAGGAAATTATTATCACTGTGACTCCAAGTTGATCAAAATCTCTTTAACATTTCCTCCTTACATAGCTGTTCCACCTTCTTTAATATCCTGATGCAGTCAGAATATTAATATGCTTTTCACTTTATTAAATACTTTTGTAAAACAGTCCTAGGAAATACTAAACTTGATTTCCAAATGCTACAGATAAATTCTGTCATCACTTCAGATTCATGTATAAATCATTAAAGATTTAGAACTAACTTGTGACATTACCAATATTATTTGCAAGTTATAATCATAATAGTTTCTAAATATGTGCATACAAATAAAACAACTAAACAGCTGTTTGTACCTTACTTGAAATTTTTATTTCCAATTCACAAAGTGCAGTTCAACATACACTAGAAATAGTTAACACTACTGAAAATTCACTCACCACTAACGAGGAACTTCAGGAAGATAAGACTATAATTTAACATACAAAACTTACACATTAATTTGCCTATAATAAATTATGTTCTCAATACTTGAATCTATTTTATTTATTTATTTATTTATTTTCAATTTTAGGACTTCTTAATGATGTTTCCGGAAGTCAGTAGCTGGAAATGTCACATGTAATTAACGATCATTAGGTAAAAATTATTAAGGAGAAAATAATAGCCCCAACATTTTAATCAGTTTTGAATGTACTTTTAAGCTCATTTATTGACTTTACCAAAATTTTATTACTGTATTTTACAGATATTTTAAATGAAGCTCTGCCAGTATGAGATGAAGAATTGAATATTTCTTTAGCCTCTGGGAAGTGAATAATAAAAATTACCGGAATGAAAATTATAACATTGCTAACTGTGACCCTGCATCTTTATAACTGCTTCAAAATCCCAAACTTCATAGCAGCGACCAACCATATGACATCTTACAAAATTACACATCTCCACACTTTCTTACTAATTCCAATGAAAATGAAGAGGAAAAAAAAGAAAAAAGAAACAAAGTGCTCGCAATCACACAATCTGCATCATACAGTAACCAACTGGTTGTCTTCGAACAGCACGGCTCACTAACTCTCAAAGTTTTTATTTGAGGAAGCTGTGGACGTTAAGTTATACAATACAGGACCCAGTTTAAGATGCTCTCTGCATGATGTATGATGAAAGTACAGGAGGTCCGGGTGGAAATGAGATGCCCTCATGTTTTTTGAAATGGGCAGCAGAGGAAGTAATTGAAAAGAAAATGGAAAGTTTGACAGTTTGGTCAGACAACTGTTGTCAAAACTGAAATCGTGCAGTGATTGTGATGTATTTTTTGTTTTTGGCTATAGGAGAAAATGTGAATGAGATAAATCATACATTTTTGCTTATAGGCCACAGACACATGGAGGTTGATGACGTTCGCAGTATAATAGAGAGGAAGAAAAGGAAATTAAATACGCAGAGCATTCTCACTTGTAACGATTGGATAGAGCGTGTCAAACAAAGTGGGAAAAGGACTAATGCTCTGAGGATGGAGCTACAGAATTTTAACAACTTCAGTACGTTTTCCTATTTGTAAGCCAAAAAGGGGGCCTTAATGGTGAAGATGTTCAATTGAGGCTTTAACAATGTTAATAGTATGCATGAGGTAAGATTATGCAATATTATTGAGTTTATTAATCTTTGTATTGTGTTTGATCTTCTTAAATCCCTAAAATAGGTTTTAAAGCTTGGAACCTTACAATCTTAACATTTTTTCATATTAATATTCATTTAATTTTGTATTTTGCTACAAACATTGTTATAGTACACGACTTGATAGAATAAGGTAAAATGCATCATGGTAATAAATTTTGAAGCAATAAATAAAAAAATACACCTTGAAAGTAATGCTGATTTATTAATTTTGTGGTTTTCTCCTTCTCCTGTAAAATCAATAAAATGTGACTTACAGTACAATGGTTCTCAGGTACAGAAGTGTAGAGAAGCAGTTAATTCAGAGCATGTGAATAAACATGGATGAAGGAGCAGTAGGTAGGTGAGTCTTCAACTTTTTTATTTGTATTTGTCTCAAAAATCCTCTGAGAAATTGACAAGTAACATTAATAAACTTATAGATTAAATATTTGTAGATATCTAAAACAGTAACTTTTTTAACGTAAAGAAAACATACCTGCAGTTCTTTATCTTACTATCAAGAAACATTTTCAATTTAGTCAACTAAAATTTAGATAGATTGACAGTACTACTAAATGCTTAAATTCTGCCTTGTATGATAATGGATTTGTGATGAGCTCCTTGGTATCGTTGTAGTACATAATACATAACTTCTAGGCCACATATGATCTTTAATATTCTGAATAACTCTCTCCATAATAGTTGTGCAATGCAGTAGTCCTACGCAGCATTCAACTGGTCCGGCAGTGGCATTGGAGTAGAATACGGAGTTACCTGAAATGGCTCAAATTCTCCATCTTCCTGCCTAAAATCAGAAACGCAGATGCTGTAATAGATAGACTTATCTCACACCTGTGTATACCATCCAATTGATGCACTTTAACAAAGATCCTTAATATTGTAAGATAACAACATATTTCTAAAATGTAAAAAATACTTTAATGAAACAAAAACTGACTTAAAACTCAGTAAAGGCAATGTACACCCTTAGTATCAATGAAGTAGAGGCTATTAAAAAAATTGATGTATTCCATTCACATGACTTTCTCTCTGCATCTCTGTTACAAATTAAGTTATAAAGTTCATTCTTCTATGTATATTAACTGAGGTGAACATTAGGGGAAGTATCTTATTACTTGCTTTCTTGTAAATAGAAGGGAAATAAAAGAACACACAAGCCTAAAATGATAGTAAAATCTTTTATAATCTGGTTGCCAAGTGGATGAAATCTGTTTCTTTACCTTGCCAAGAGTTGACAAATTCCCATATGTAAGAAGTTTTAAGTGTTTTAAATATATATATGACAAATTGTATGTTTTAATGAGATCTACATTTTCTGTGAAGTAAGTTTTTGTCCCTCTCTTACTGTTTACGAGTTATGCAAAATTCATCCATAATGAAGAGGTCTTCAGAGGCTATTCCCAGAAAATGCAGAATATACATCTTATTTGAGACGTAAACATCTTTAATATTTGGTATTTTAGTCGAAACCATTAGAGCCATTTTTGAGAAAATCAAAATTTTTGAAATTTTGTCCATGTAAAAGGTAATTGAGTGTGGGAAGGATTTTCTTGAAAATCTTTGTATCACATTCTTGGAACATACAAAACTTAAATGCCTTTATTTAAAACTTGAATTTCTTTTTCTATAAATGTTTGAGATGAAATGTTTTCTACATTGTTTGGAGGTAGTATTTCCTGTGTTGTACTTTGATGTTGCGTATAGTTTCTGCCATTCTTTTTTCATAATATTTCAACTTCCTTTTTTTAATGGTTGTGTTTTTTCCTTCATCCTTAGCTTCAGCAAGACGTAAAATTTTGTTTTGAAATACTTCAAAATGATGTGTCCCAATTCTTTAACTAGCTTTAAATGTAGGAAATAGGTTATTTGTTGTGAGGTTTCATAATGTTTGATAATGCACAGCTACATATTGCATATGTTGTTACTTGCAAACATCAATGTAAAGTGCATCCTTCAACCTCCCTATAGCTGGATTTAGCCCCATATGACTTTGTTCTATCCCATAACTTGAGGAAACACCTTCATGGGAGGCATATTCCAGTAATCAAGTCTGCACAGATGATTCTGAAGGACCTGTCAAAAATGATTCCAAGTATATCTTTGTGGTCTGATAGAGATCCTGAGATAATTGCATTACTCATTTTGAGAAGGACCTAAATAATTTTAAGGATGAGTAAGGATATGTTTTAAAAAAAGTTATGATCACTCTTTATTGATTAGACCTGTACATTATTATTTTAGCCTCTTATAATATTTACCATGCCTTTTCCTAATTTCCCCTTATATACAGTAAGATTTTTGTTTTAAATAAAGATGATCTGTGCACAAGTTCCTTTTAGGCATAACAATTATTCCTCAGAAAATAACACACTTTAAGTTTTGCCTAGTCCTATGATGTATGTGTCTTTGTCCATTGTAATGGTGGTGCATACAGAAAAGTGCATGTAATGAGCCGTCTACTCAGAATGTTGTCTTATGATTTATTACATTGCTTTGATGAATAATTAATACACCTGAAGTACAGGATAATGCTAGTAACCATACTTTATCAATAACAGGAGATGCAAAAATCAGAATTATGTCCACACTTTGTGCATTAACTGAATTGAGCATGTAATTTCTGCACACATATGTAGTTTTATTAATGTAATAATCTCACTTCATTTGTACTGTTTATGTTTTAAACATCATAAGTAACAGTATGAGCTACGAGTCATAAGGACTATATAAAAAAAGTAGTACAAAGTAATGAGAGTAGTGAATTAAAATATTACCTCAAAGCAAATCCCATATTTATGGGAATTCATAACATTAATACTAGACAAAAGGGATTGATTCATCGTCCCATTGCCAATCTTCGTTGTTTTCAGAAAGGTGTATATTATGAAACAATCAAGATAATTAATGCTCTCCCCAGTAATCTCAAAGAAAATGTTGGGAATTTCAGGGCTTTTAAGGCCTCTCTTAAGGAGTACCTTTCCAATAAATCATTTTACTCTGTAGATGAATATTTAAGTGACAAATCTGTCTGACAATACCGTTAATAATAATTGTATTTATAAATATTACAATGTATTGCATTTTGTGTATATTAGTGTGTGTGTTTTATTTTATACTTTGACTTGCACGAATGCGTCAAATGAATTTTTTTTGAGTATTTAGCAATGACACAAGGTCTGTAAAGCCTGATGTTTTGATATTTTACACTCTAGTACATAATTGTAAATCTTTGTATTGGAAATTATATAACATATTTGTAAATATGTATTGTAATTTTTTGACATTTATGAAGAGAACATAATACAATAATCATGTTTTAGTTTATCTAATTACTACTAGTAACCATTATATCGATAATTTGAAAATTATCATGTGATATAACATTAGTTTTACATATGATGAAATTATATTTATTTGTTTATACATTTTAACACTATATCTTTATACTCTTTGTTTTTATGTGCAAAAAAAAAAAAAAAACAACTTTTGCTTTGGTAACGTATGCTTTTAACACTAGAGTTTTATACATTTTTTTTTCATAGTATATAGTATACTTGAATTCCAACGTGTGAGGTTATGCTTCCAAATCATTTGCAGTAGGCTAGTTTCTGTAGAGTGCAATTGCAAATTACATTGTCCTCACCATATAGCTTGGAATTCCAAGGTGTTTCGGAGCGAAGAGTGAGGTTATGTTGCCAAAGCTTAATCCTTAGGCTACTCTGTGCTGGATCCTGCCAACAGCAGTTTTGTGTGCATTTGAAAATTTTGGACCCAGTTTCATTTTAAGTTTGCACACATTTATAACATTGTTCAAGTCAATGTGTACACAAGCAGGAAGTGAGGTTATTCTTCCATGCATCATTCAGTAGGGCAGTTGGTGTGCACAAAGCCACACATTACTACATGCCTGGTGCACTTGCACCAAGTCTCACTATGCCCTTTCAGGAAGTGTGTGAGGTTATGCTTCCACACTGCATGCAGTAGGCCAGTTGGTGTGCGCAGTTTACCACATCCTTGGTGCACTTGTGCCACGTCCCACTGTGCACCTGCATTGCTCTTCCAAAGGGTTTCGGGATGGAGAGTGAGGTTATGCTTCCCAAAGCTTATGCAATGGGATATTATACCAGGTGTTGCATTTGAAAATGTTGACCCCCCCTCCCATTTTATATCCTACATCCATGCATAAATTACACTGTTCATATCACATACATTTTCAATTACAACTAGTTTTGAAACGCAACGCAGAGTAAGGTTGTGCTCCCACAGCGTATGCAACAGCCTATTTTGTGTAGAGTACTGGGGCTAATGCTACTACCAGAATTTGAGCCTCACCTCATTTTATGTGTTAATGCCATTTTTTTTTTTTTTTTTTTTTCAATTCCAAGAGGTTTCGAAACGCGCAGTGAGTGAGTGGGGTTATGCTTCCAAAGCTATTTCTCGCGTCAAATGCATTTTCATTCCAAGGTATTTCGGAGCTGAAGGGGAGGTTATGCTTTCCACGGAGTAAGCAATATTTGGACCCCGTGTCATTATGTGTAACAGCATACATTGATGACATTGTTCACATAACACACGTTTGAATTCCAAGAATTATGCAGTAGGGTGGAGCTATTGCCACTTGCAGTTTTGAGTGCATTTGCAAATTTTGGAATCATTTTATGCTTGCATACCTGAATCTCTTGTTCACATCATATGCATTGGAATTCTACGGTCAGAGGTCATGCCTCCAAAACCTATGCAAAAGGAAAAGTGCTACTGTCCTTTTGTATCTACTGAAATATGTTAATGGTATTATTCCCATCGTCTGCATTTTCAATTCCAAGATGTTTCGGTACGAAGAGTGAGGTTATGCCTCCAAAGCGTATGCCTTAGGCTAATGTGTGTAGCACAGTAGAACCTGTGTCATTTTATGCTTGCATGCCTGAATCCCCTTTTTCACATCGCATACGTTTTTAATTCCATGGAGTTTGGAACGCACATTGAGGTTATGCTTCCAGTAGCGATATTGCCACTAGCATTGTAAGTGCATTTGCAAACTCGGACCCCATCTCATTTCATTTGTACGCATACATTAGTAATCCGAGGGTTTTGGAACAGCTATGAAGCGAGCGCCGACTTTCCGTATTAATAGCCAGCGAGGCAGTCCGCTTTCCCGCAAACTTCCCCACATTCACGTACCTCAGACGAAGGATACAATGGACCAACACCATCACCTACTTGGGGGTGAAGCTTGACAGGGGCGTCACTTTTAGGGAGCACGTCCGGGGGCTGTGGTGCCGGGGCAATGGGGCTGCGGCCTCACTGTACCCGATGCTGAAGTCCTCGATGACGGTTCCCCTTAAGTTGCGCCTTTTGAGGGCTTTCATTATCCCCTTATTAATCTACGCCTGTGAGATCTGGGGCATGGCGGCAGACTCCAGTCTGCTGTTGCTTCAGCGGGTACAGAATAGGTGTCTTCGGGCTATCTATTCTGTGCCTCGAGGCTTTCCAACGAGACTCCTGCACGAAGCCTCTGGTCTACCATACCTGGAGGACGAGATTAGGCGTCGGGCAACAAAATTCAACGAAGGGTTACCATTCCATCGGAGTGCCCTCGTTAGATCTCTTGGGGATTACGATCCCACAAACCGCCGCTTCAGGCGATACCGGCTTCCCCGCATTACTTGCGGGCATCCCCGGTAACGAAGGAGCACCACCAACAGCTGCTACGGCTAAGCTCCTTACTATCCTTCAAGAGTTGCTTGGATTCAAAATTATAATCTCAAGAAACATTTTGATAAAAACACACCAGCGGTGCACAAGGGCCGTTGCACCATCAAGGCAACCGTCGAGGAGCAATATTCGCCTCCTCCTGTCACTCCACAACCCCAAAACACACCCGCCATCCTACAAAACCCACAATCCCGTCAGAACGTGGCTAAGTTCTCTCTGAGAACAGGGACACGTCTAACACACCTCGGGCTGCCCTCAGCCTGCCAATCACACTGGACTGGCAGCGGTTTCGCAGGTTTCCAGGCTGTTTCGAGTTCTTCAGTTCCTGCTCTTCCAGGCCATCTCTGGCATTCCAGGCACTTTTTAGCGCCACATGCAGAAGCCTGCCTCCGTCGCTACCAACCAGAGAAGCATCAGCTGACATCACCAGCTTAACACCGAGGACCCTGATTGGCCGGCCACCACCACTGGAAGAAACCCTATTGTGCTGCTTCAGGTGATCCGGCCAACCACTCCAATAAGAGCGGAGTGCACTTCCAGACCATCGGAAGTGCAAAGGCAGCGGGTAGCCGAAACAAGGCCACAGCCATCCAACCTCCTAGGTTCGGGTAAGGCGCGCTAACAAAGCGTCCGGTCCTCTGTTTCGGCCTGCTTCTTAGCCCCTGCTGCCTGCAGGTGAGGGTAAACCAAGGTGTGTTTTTGTGCACTACACCCTAGGGTGCAGGGCAAGTATCCCTGTCGTCTACCACCATGACCAGAAGCAAATAAAAACCATCCGAAGGCAAAGCCCCAAGCGGGCCTGCCTATGATGAAGCAACGGCCGTTGCCAGCACCAGCACTGGTGCAGCCACCCTGCCCTCCAGTGGCCCTGCTACTGTAGAGGGCAAAAAGAGATCTAGCCAGGAACGCCAAGGCGGTAAAGGCAAGATCATATGTTTGGACTCATCCAAGCAAGCTACCAATGAGGGCCTCCCGCGCGAACCAGATTCACGTGCAGACCAAATTCCGGAGCACGACTCCGACGATGACTGTGCCAGTGTGTGCAGTAACATTTCACACCGCAGCGGCAGGACCTCGGTCCTGTCGTACCACTCATCCTCCATGATGGTAGATCATGAGGAGTCCTCTTCCGGCCTCTCCAGACGGAGAGGACGAATTTCGTGTAGTGGCCTCGAGGAAGGAGAAGAGGCAAACCCGATTGGCTGCAGAGGGCGTGCCCTCTGGCCAATCCCAGACAACATCCCGCCCCGGAGATTCCGGGCCCGCCCAGAATCCTGGGTCGAGGATGCACGTTCCACCGATTATCGTGGACGACTTTAAGGGGGTGGTAGGCTTCCTCAAGGAGGTAATGCCATCCCTATCGAGTCAGTGCACGGTTCGGAAGAACAAGCACCGCTACGTCTTCCAGGTGAAGATTCTAGAGGACTATAACCTCATACTGCAAGCCCTCAAGAGGAAAGGTGTTCCTCATTTTACCTTCGGACTGGACAAATCCCGTGACCTTCGCAGGGTCATTCGTGGCCTACCAGTCGAAACCTTGGTGGAGGATATCTTGACAGACCTCTTCCGCCAGGGCATCACCCCAAGACTGGTGAAGCAGTTCACCAGGTCCGCTCCAGATGGGCAAGGCCCCAAATCTCCCCTCTTCCTCGTAGTAGTGGAGCGGGCCAATGACCCTGAGGCCAAGATAGATGGCGTCACCGCCATCTGTTACCTCAGGGTCAAAATTGAACCTTCCAAGGGATCTGGCGGGCCCCCTCAATGTCACCGGTGCCTGGGGTTTAACCACTCCAGTCACTTTTGCTTCCGTAACCTGCGCTGCTTAAGGTGCGGAGGCGCCCACCCTAAAGAGGTCTGCGAGATATCTCCCACCGCGAAGCCGATTTGCGCAAACTGTGGTGGCGATCATATTGTTTGTTATGGTGGCTGTCCTAAGAGGATCGCTGTCATAGCGGCCAGGAGACCGCCGCCAGAAATACAGCAGGTCACAAGAACAGCACCTGTAGCCAATCAACGCCCAGAGGCGCCAACAACTGCACCTGCCCCTCCTGCAAGGCAGCCGGCGCAACAAAGGATAGCCACCAACACCACTACGGCGCAAAGGGCTGAGCATGGCCCTGCGAAGCCACGGGATGGTAACAACACAAACCAACCCCCACGCAACAAAGAAGCTCCAACCAAACCCAGACAAAAGCCCCCCACCCAAGCTAAGGTGCGCTGGCCAGCCAGGCAGCCTAACTTCTCCCCCAGGGCTGCGCAAGGGAACGGTACTCCCGTACCCGAGCGACAGCAGGGGCAGGAGGCGGCTGGCGGCGTGCCGGCGCCCCGAAGCACTCCTCCCACACCCTCACCCAGAAACATCACCCCCACCACTCCTGTCCTGCAGATGTCGGATGTGATGGCATGGATACAGCAGCTTCTGCTGAACCACGGCCGGCGCATCTTTGATCTGCTAGTCAGATTTCTATATGCCACAGACCCAGCCGCAAAGATGTCTGTCGCCATGGAGGGACTTGCCCTCCTGACCGTGATCGTCCAGACCGCCCAGAATGGCGAATCGAAATAGGTCTCGTACCACTTTCCGATTCGCGTTCTGGAACGCGTGTGTCCTGAACGGTCAGGGGAGTGAGCTCCAGCATTTTGCCGGCTCATTTGCCCTAGACCTCGTGCTAGTCAGCGAGACTCATCTCCGTCCAGACACCTCATTCCGACATCCGGGCTACAACTGCCTCAGAGTGGATCGTGTGGGCCGCCGAGGAGGTGGCACAGCGATCTTCGTGAGAAACAGGGTAGTCCACAAACCCATCCCCCTCCCGCCTCTTCAATCCATGGAAGCCACGGCTGTCTGTGTTGACCTAGGTGGTACGGAAGTTTCACTGGTGTCTGTTTTCCATCCACCCCAAAGGCAGTTCGTTCTAAACAATTACCTTTCCATCCTAGGCCTTCATCCTAATGTCATCCTGGCCGGGGACTTCAATGCCAAACATCCGCGTTGGCATTGCGGCCCCCGGGCGGACGCCCGAGGCAATGATATCATACGCATGATAGATGCGGACCCTCAACTCAGAGTAGAGGGCCCCTGGCAACCCACACACCATCCACGAGGTCAAGGACGGGCATCCGTTATTGACTTCGCGATCATCAAACAATTCCCTTTTCATACATCTCTCACTTCGATCAACGCACTTCATTCCGATCATAATCCCGTGTTGGCTGAGGTTAACACACGGGTTGCCAGTCATTACGTCTCGGTTCAAGTCCGCGACGTCGACTGGGAATGCGTCAGGGTTTGCCTCAATGACTCCATTCCGCCGAACCCTAGGATCACAGATATCCCATCCCTAGAGGCTGCGGTCCAATCCTTTACCTCCATCGTGGTGCGAACTGCCCATAACCTAACCGTTCAAACCCCAGCACCTCTACACCCGGATGTCCTTCCCCTTGAACTCCATCTGCTCGTAGGCCGTTCCTGGGCTGCCCGCAGAGTTTATCAGCGTCACCGCACGCAACATAACCGAGCACTCCTGAGGCGTCTAAGCCGAGAGGTCCGTACCCGACTACGCGAGCACAGGGTGCGAGCGTGGGAGGAGACGATGACCCGCTTGAGGCTCGAGGATGGCGACGTGTGGAGGATTGCGGAGGTCAAATCACCACCCCAATACAAGGCACCCAAGGCCTGGCTTATGAACCCCGAACCAAAGCCGATGTGTTCGCTGACTACCTCGAAAGGACTATGAGGCCACGAGAAGACCCCCAGGACGAAGACTTCTCGGACCGTGCTCGGCGGGAGGTGCGTCGATACCTTCGGCGCCCCCCCCCGACGAGGCGGACCGACTTCCCGTCATCCGACCCAGTGAACTCCAGGGCGCACTCCGGCGTCTCAACCCCAAAAAGGCAGCGGGGCCTGACGGACTAACCCCCGCCATGCTCCGATGCCTTCCCACCAAGGTGGTACTCTTTCTAACCAAGGTTTTCAACATGTGCCTCACCTTGTGCCACTTTCCACGCGAGTGGAGGGAGGCCCGGGTGATATGCATCTTGAAGCCGGGGAAAGACCCGTTACACCCATCCAACTACCGATCCATCAGTCTCCTATCAGTTCTCTCGAAGGTTTTCGAGAGGCTAATACTAGTCCGCTTGTCCCCTCTCTTGGGCGACATTCATGCCATCCCAGATCAGCAATTTGGTTTTCGTCCTGGGCATTCTACACCCCAGCAACTACTGAGAGAGGTGGAGGCCGCTGCCCTGGGTTTCCAGGACAGAGCCTACACCGCGGCGGTGTCGCTGGACGTGGAGAAAGCCTTCTCTACGACCTGGCACGCGGGTCTGCTCCTCAAACTCATCCGACTGGAGCTCCCGACACACATCATACACCTACTACTTTCATACCTTAAACACAGATTTTTTGTAGTTTCAGTTGCGGGACACAAATCAACACCTAGGCCAGTAAGAGGCGGAGTCCCCGAAGGCTCTGTACTTTCCCCCACGCTCTTTAGCGTCTACATGGCCGACCTACCAACAGTGCAGCAAGTCAACATAGCTCAGTATGCTGATGACGTGCTGTTATACTGTACAAACAAACACCCACGCAGAGCCTTCAACCCTATTCAGAGACACCTCTGCCTCATCCAAGAGTGGTGCGAGCGTTGGCGATTGTCCATAAATCCGGAGAAAAGCCACGCTATTCTCTTCACCAAGCGCCGCTTTCCCGCAAACTTCCAGGAAGACGGAAGGGGATGTCAGGACGCAAATGTGTTTCCGATACTAGAATGAGGTCCAGGGCATAATGGGCAGCAAAGCGCTGAAGCTCATCCCTATGATCCCTCACTCCATTGGCGTTCCAAAAGACGAATCGGAAAGATGTACGAATTCTAGTTCCGTCCGCCATTTTGGGACAATGGGGCGAGGCTGAGCATGAAGGTGAGGCCCTCAAAGAGGATCATCGCCTTGCTGGTTGGATCGGTGGTCTGGAAGTACCTGGTGAGGAGGTCCCGGATTCTCTCGGCATGGTTCAGCAGCAGCTGCTGAAACCACGCCAGGAGGTCCGCGACATCCAAAGCAGGTATGGTGGTGGGTGTGGTTAACGCTGGTTGGTTGGATTGCTGAGGAGGCGGAGTCACCACCGCTTGTCGTTCCCGGCGGGAGACACGCGACGGCACCGGTGCTGGACCGGTTGCCGCAGACACCTCCCGCTCGGTATCGCTTTCGCGGTCAGTTCTCGGCCTCTTCAGACTGGCTTTTGGAGGTTTAGGTTGGCTGTGTTGTGTGGCAGGGGTTTTTGGTGATTTCCCTTTTCCGGAGACCCTATTTGAGCATAAGGAGCCCCGTGGTGCTGGTGTGGGTGCCTGTCTTGGTGCCTCCTGATGTTCAGGAGGCTCCTGCCTCACCGATGGTTTGGCCTTGTTGTTCTGGTCCGTCGATGTCTTCTGACTGTCACAATCTGAAAAGTCCTGATCGGACGATTTTCCTGGTCGGATAGGAGATCGAAACCGAACGGTTGTCTTGCGTTGTCGGGACTTCCTTGGTTTTCGGCTGCTGCCGGGCCCGGAGGCCTTGGCTGCGCCGCTGGTGACACCAGTGCTGGTGCTCGGAGTTGGTTCCTGCTCCTTGGCAGGACCGCTGGGTGCCTCGCTACTGGGAGCAGGCTTCATGTTGGTTTGCGTGTTAGGGAAAAGGTAGGTACACGTACGCTGCACACGACCTAGTTCACCACTCACCTACAGGCAGCAGGTGCTCTTTATCGTGCCGAAACAGGGGACCGGACACCGAAGTGCGCTGTACCTAACCGTAGGAAAGGTGGCTGTGGCCTTATTCGGCTGCCCGCTGCCTGCACTTCTTCTGGCCTGGAAGTCCGTAGGTTCTTACTGATTGGCCGGTTGGCCTGAAGCTACCCAATAGGGTCGCTTCCTAAAGTGGCGGCCGACCAATCAGGACTCAGATGTTAGTTCTACTGTTGGTTGGTGATCTCTGAAGACCGGAGTCTTCGTAGTTGATAATGATGATGGTTGTAGACTTCTGCTGCTTAATGGTGCTAAGAAGCACCGATCCACAGGCTTCCGTCTTTTGGCGCTAATAAGCACCTGGGTTTGCTGCTCACTGGAGACACGTCCTCTTCCGATCGCTCCTAGCCGCAGAATGTTACTAGATCCTCACTCACTCACTCAAGTTACTGGCTGGCTGAGGTTCGGCCAGAGTGCTTTTGCTCAACAGGGTTTAACCGCAGGGTTTTTATTTCGGGATAGGGTGTTTAGAATGGCTGTTTCATTTTGGGATGGGTGTGGGTATAAAGGAGGTAGCATTTTGCTCCCCAACGAATGTCAATTGTGTGCAGCGACCCTTCTGCACTTCTGGTGTATGGAGTTTCAAAATTATGCGTTTAATAACATGAGAATAATTTTGCAGGTTTTAGTTTAGAAGCTAGTCACCTTTTGGTGAGGTTGTAATGGAGCTCAGCTTTTGTGCGGCTGGTGGAGTTGCTCCAGTGTTATCTGGTATGCCCGCAAGCCATGCGGGGAACCCGATGACGCCTGAAGCGGCGTGTTCTGGGATTATAATCACCAAGAGATCTAACCAGGACGCTCTGATGTTGGTGTAACTTTTCGTAAAATTTTGTGGCCCGGCGTCGAATTTCGTCCTCCACATATGGTAGCGAGGAAGCCTCATGCAGCAGCCTTACGGGGCATGCACGGCCCACAGAATAGATGGACCGGAGTCCTCTGTTCTGTGCCCGTTAGAGCAGGAGCAACCAGCTGTCTGCCGCCATGCCCCAGACCTCGCAGGCGTATAGCATGAGGGGGATTATCAGCGCCCGGAAAAGGTGTATCTTCAGACGAACAGGCATCCCGGACTTCAGCATAGGGTACAGGGAGGCGATAGCCCCCTGTGCCTTGGCTGAGACGCCCCGTACGTGTTCGCCAAAAATTAGACCCTTGTCCAGTTTAACCCCCAGGTAGGAGACGGAGTTTCGCCACTCTATTCGTTGGCCCTGGTAGGACAGTGTGGGACAGTCTGCGGGGATGTGGCGCTTTGTAAAAACAATGGCGTGGCTCTTGTCCGCGTTCACGGACATTCGCCAACGCCGGCACCATCCTTGGATGAGGCGGAGATGTCGTTGTATGGGGCTGAATGCTCTGATTGTGTCTATCTGTGTTGTACAGCAGCACGTCATCCGCATACTGGGCGATGTTGACGGACTGCTGGGTTGGAAAGTCTGCCATGTAGATGTTGAAGAGGGTCGGGGATAGTACAGAGCCTTCGGGGACTCCGCCTCTTGCAGGTCGTCGTGTAGATGTTTTCCCCGCGACTGTGACGTGGAAGTGTCTGTGTCTTAGGTAGCTGTGCAGTATGTTGAGTGCCTGTGGGGGTAGTCCCAGGTGGATGAGTTTGTATAGGAGACCCGCGTGCCACGTCGTTGAGAAGCCCTTTTCAACATCCAGCGATACCGCGACAGTGAATGCGCCCTCCTGGAAGCCCAGGGTGGCCGCCTCCAATACCCGCAGCAGCTGCTGGGGCGTTGAACGCCCAGGACGAAATCCAAACTGGTGGTCTGGGATGGCTTGGATGTCCCCTAGAAGCGGGGACAGGCGGTTAAGGACCATCCTCTCGAGTACCTTAGAAACGGACGGGAGGAGGCTGATGGAGCGGTAATTGGATGGGTGCACCGGGTCCTTCCCAGGTTTCAATATGCATATGACCCTGGCCTCCCTCCACTCTCGTGGAAAGTGATCGAGTGACAGACACTTATTGAAGATCCGTGTGAGGAAGAGCACAGCGTTGAAAGGGAGGTGGCAGAGCATGAGGGGTGTCCGGCCGCCTTGGGGTTGAGGCGCCGGAGTGCGCCTTGGAGTTCGCTAGGGCGTATGACGGGAAGTGGGTTCTCGTCCTGGGGGTCTCCGAAAGAACACGTCCAACCTCCCGTCGGACTTGGTCGGAGAAGAAATCGTCCTGGGGGTCGTCTCTTGGACGCATGGTCCGCTCTAGGTAGTCTGCGAACACATCGGCTTTGGCTTGAGGGTCGTAGGCGAGGAATCGGGTGCCTTGGAGGGGTGAGGTGTATTGGCCTCTGCGGTTTTTGAGGATTTTAGCGATTCTTCACACGTCGCCTTCCTCGACGCGCAAACGGGTCACCGTCTCCTCCCACGCTTGCACTCGGTGCTCACTGGAGACACGTCCTCTTCCGATCGCTCCTAGCCGAGGAATGTGAGCCGAACTGAAAGCGTGCGTGTGTGCGTGCGTGTCTGGTAGGCTTGTGGTGAGCCTGGGTGTTGTTGTTGTGTACCTACCCTGGTAAAGGTTTAACCACAGGAATGAGGTGATGGTTAAGGTTTTGTTTGAGGTTTCAGTGTTGGTGTTAAGGAGGTAGCGGTGGTAGGCTCCTCGAGCGGTTGCATTTTCAGGAGCAGCATCCTTTCCTATGCTCCGCTGGAGTTTATTTATTTATTTAAATATGGTGGTGAATTTTGATAGACCTGTCCCTATAGGAGGGGGAGTGCTTTGTTCAGCTATTACGCTGTTGGCTGATTTAAAGCCGTTGTTACCGGGGGTGCCGACAAGCCATGCGGTGAACCCGGAACCGCCTTTTTTCGGCGTTCAGAGGGTAAGTACTCCCCCAGTGATGTGACAAGAGGGTTCTCATGTTCGCCCAATCTGGCGTAGAATTTTTGAGCCCGGCGCCTAATAACATCTTCCACCTATGGGAGGGCCGAAGCTTCATGTATTAGCCTCAAAGGGAAACGTTCTTTTCTTTGAAGGCTAAATGTGATTGATCGTTCACTAAATATTTTACGTGTTTTATGTGGCACATCCTGGGGAGCAGATCACACAGTGTTGTTACAGCTCTGCCGTTCCCTTGTCCGCTCTTAACTTGAATGCGGGTGCATTTTGTATTCTTCGGCATGTCCTTCGGTTTTACGTCGTTTAAATCCAGTTCACCATCAAGGGCTTCGTCTGGCCCTAGGTGCTTTTCCAACTAGCCCGGTTATTAATTTGTCTGCACAGGCTGCTGAACCTCCGCTGTGCAATAGGCGTATCGTGCTTCTTCGCAGCTCACGCTGCGTGGAGTGCGCATGGATTCCTGGACACGTTGGCTTGCCAGGGAATGACACGGCGGATTTGGCAGCGAAATGGGCAGTCACAGCGCCCAGTGTTACGATTACCCATTCAACAGCAGAAGATTTTAGAGTGGCTGTACGGAGAGCCGTTTTTTCGACTTGGCATGCGGAGTGGTCGGCTCTCCGTGGTAATAAGCTGCGAGAGGTGAAGGACCTCCCTGTCAACTGGGTAACCTCCTCTCGTTTATTCCGCCGGGAGGAGGTAGTACTAGCTCGGCTAAGAATTGGCCACTGTATTTTTACTCACAGTTACCTTTTTAAACGTGAACCTGCTCCTGTCTGTGCGCTCTGTGGGGAGGCACAGACAGTTCGTCATGTGTTGCTGGAGTGTAGTCACCTGGCACACATTCGGTCATCTATGGGCATGCCGGCCTCTCTTGCTGAGGTCCTGGCCGATGACCCAAGAGCAGTGGACAGGGTTTTTAAATGTTTAGCAAAAGTTTCTTTTACCTTGACATTTTAGTGTGATAGCGGTTTTTTTAAACTCTTTTGGTTTTAATGTGTTGATTTTAGATGGAGTTTTATATCTAGCTCTGGTTAGAGGGCTGGACAGTTCTGTTACTTCCGTTTCAACTGTGTTAGCTCTTTTACTTGTGTTTACTTTTTTGTTTGGTATTTTCTTACTGCCTATTGCCAAGTTTTAATCATAAGGGCGCTTATGACCTCGGCAGTTGAGCGCCCTTAAACACCATTATCATCTCATCTTATTCGCAGCTCCTCTTTACCTTGCCAGATCACCGGTCTTTCAAGTTATTCTTTGACGAGTCTCTTGACCGTCAATATGCTGTCAGGAGGCCTTGCTTCCGGCAGGAGTTCGTTATCGTCTGCTTCTTCGGCTCTTGGATGTTCGCCTACCGCCTGTGTCTCATTGGGGGAATGTTCATTCTCCCCTTGGTTAAATTGCGACTTCCTGCTCCATCTTGGGTTGGCCTCCCTGCCGAAGTCACAGTCTTCGGTCTTCCGCTCCGCATTTTTAGCTTTGCAGGCCGAGTTTTCTAACTACTGTTTTATTTACACAGATGGTTCCAAGGAAGACCGTGGTGTGAGATGTGCTTTTGTTTTTAATTCGCGGAGTTATGCATTTCATCGTTCGGGGCAGTGTTCGGTTTTTTACCGCAGAACGTTTTAGTATCTATCAAGCCTTTTTATCTGGGGACACGATTTTAGGCAGTGTGTTATATGTAGCGATTTCCTCAGTACACTGCAGCGCCTTCGTGAGCTGTATTGCTACCATCCTTTGATACAGCGTATTCAGGACGGTATGCGCTCGCTCGTTGACGCTGGCGTCAGTGTGTCGTTTGTTTGGGTTTCGAGCCACGTGGGTGTGTGCGGTAACAAACTAGCGGACACCGCTGCAAAGTCTGCGCTTTTATTGACTAATGGTTTTAGCTCCACTGTTCCTCTGGGAGATGTTGGTGTTCACCTGCGCCGGGCCGTTCTTTCGCGCTGCTTCCCTAAATAGTCGGGCGTCCGTGGCAACAAGCTGAGATAAGTTAAGTCGCTTACCATCCCCTGGCATACTTCTTCACGAGCATGTCGCGACGTTGGAGTGATTTTAGCGCGACTGCGTATAGGGCACTGCCTTTTTAGCCACCAGTATCTTTTATGTTGGGAACCCGCACCTCAATGTGCATAGTGTGACGAGCCTTTGACGTGCGTCATCTTTTATTGGAGTGCCGCCTTTTTACTGTGCTGCGTGCGTCCCTTATGTCTGCCCACTGACCTTCCCACCCTGCTGGGCAACAACCCTGGTGCTTGTGAGGGACTTTTTAACTTTCTTCGCCGCTGTGGAATGCACCTTGGGGTTTAATTTTATCTCGGGTTTTTATCTTTTAACCGACGTGTGTTTTAGGATACTTTTTCCTTTCCTTCAGTGGAGTCGTTTGTGTCAGTTTACTCCCGTGACTTTAGCCTGCCCTTGGTAGCGCTTTTATGCTTTTCCCTTGGTTTTAACCCTTGTGCGGTGCTTAGTTTCTAGTGGTTTTTAGTTGGCGCAAATAACCCAGGCAGTTTGGCGCCCTAAAGCCCCACTACTACTACTACTACTACTACTACTACTACTACTACTACTACTACTACTACTACTACTACTACTGCTGCTGCTGCTGCTGCTGCTGCTAGGTAGTTATGTATTGTTACGTCTTCGTCTGTAGTATGTCTGTTTATTGGAAGTGTCCGGTCAAATAGCGACAGTGATCTCTTGTGCTTATCTGCGGTTGTGACGTATTTACCTAGTTCCGGAAAGGCAGGATTGTAGCAAATACAATGGGACTGTTTTGGGAACCTTAGTGACAATTCTGAGTGTTTTGTTTTGTAAAATTTGCAGGTTCTTTATGTGTCTTAGCGCAGTAGCCTCAACAAGGGGCCGCGTATTAGGCTTTTATATAGGGACAACCCCATTTGCTGACATAAGGTGCTCTTGCGGTTTAGAAAAGGATAGATTGCCCCAAGAGCTTGATTTGCTTTCTGTTTAATTTCTTTTGTATGTGCGTTACTCCTAGGTATTTATCTTTGTTGATCCATTTTGTCATGTTGCCTTACAACGTTAGTCTGCTGGTTTTATCGCGAAGTTTGGTTCTTTTGGTGAAGAGTATTGCTTGTGACTTTTCCGTGTTGACTTTGATTCGTCACCTAGTCAGCCAGCGTTCTAGGTTCCTTAGCGCATTTCGTAGGTTTCTACCGCTCACTTTCGGTTACCAGGAGTGTGCTGAAATTGTAGTGTCGTCTGCATAGATGGACAAATGTGTACCCTGTGTTTTGGGAATGTCATTTATGTAAAGGGTGAACAAAGGGTGGGTCCCAGTGTACTACCTTGTGGTACGCCTGCTTCGAGCTTGTACTGTGCAGTGCACTATACCGCGCCTCGTGCTGGTCCGAGTTGCACAGAGCGCATCTGCGGGTTGAGCTGGTGCGTTCTCTATTATGATGCTGGGCCACACAGCGCGAGCAAACTTTCGGTGCCTCAAAGTTTCGCGTCAAATTTCGGAACCGGAGGCACCGATGGGCCGTTTGGTAGCCTATATGACTCCATTTTAACCTTGCAGTGCAATAAATCATTTAGGCTGGTGAGGGCAATTGATCTACCGCCGTCGTCATACTAAACTAAGTATTTTGGAACATGCGTTCTGATTCGCATTGAAAACAGCCGACTGACATTGGCTGCTTCCAGTTTAATCCTGTTTAATTCGTACTTGACTTCTGCGGGATCAATGCTTGGATGTAGCCCTTTAATGACAACCTTGAGGGTGCCCCCCAGGGGCCTACTGCGGTAGGTACCGGTTTGGCGCACCCAGGGTTTCCCGAGACACTCAAACCTTTTCCTTTTTCCCATCGCCACCAACTGAGCCACGTTTTGTGTACGTGTGCGCGTGTGTGTGTGTGTGCGCGCCTTTGTTTCTGTTTTATATGAGCGCGAGTGTTTTCGCCTCATCTTCCGCTTCTTTGGGACCCCGGTCCGTTTTAATCTCCCGACGAACGCCGTTTGTTGGGTTAGAATCACGGATCGGTCGTGTTACCGCTAACGGAAACCAGGTGAAATCAACCACAAGTCCCCTGAATCCATGTCTTCGTCATTACGCAGGATGGTCTAAAGTGGGGAGCCACAGGTGGTTATACCTGTGGTAGAGGCTTGAAGCCGAGTTGTACATGGTGAAGGGCTTACCCGTATGGACCAGCAGTGGTTGATGGAGGGTAACTCCTTCTGACGTACTCTTTGCGATCAGTCTGGTAGGTGTCTACCAGGCGGCACAGATCTCCCGGATGGAAGGCTGACGCTTACTCTTCCGGAAGGGGGTGCTTTCAACATTCACTCTCCGCGAAAATCTTCTATATTTGACTGCTTTTTGATTATGACCGTGGCTTGTGAATGTAAGACTAAGCGAGACATTAGCCCTTTTTATATTCAACGAGAAATAGACAGGATCCGTGGCAAAGTGACCAATGCCAACAAGAGCAGAGACGGTGCGCTGAAGATCCATTGTTCGAAAAGCGACGTGTATGGTCCTATCTGCCTTAACTATCTTGAGAAACTTCATGTTTTCAGTATCAGAAAGTCACATTACAGGCATTCCCCATTCGATTCGTGTTAGTTTAACAACTGCGTCTTCTGCTCCAGTAGGAGCTACAATAGTTTCTAGAGTCTTTGCTTCGAATCAGCACCAGCTCAAACTTGCTATTCAGGATTAGTTCCTTGTGATCATCAGTGAATCTCAGGAGCATCGATAGCGTAACTATAGCATTGAACATTCCGCTTGCAGGGTGCACAATGTCAATATCATTGCCAGGGTAAGCCCATCCGGAATTTAGCAATCGTCTTGATTCCATTGAGTTAGACCTGAATAGTTGCGCATCGTTGTTGAGATACCAGGATTTCTGGTTCTATCTATAGTCGAACCATTCATATCCAGTCGAATTTCTTCAAACATGAATGCAATAGCATTATTGCTAAGTTTTGCAGTAGTTACACTTCCATCAGCTTTAGCAATCGATCCTTCAATGTAGAGAAAACTCTTGCTAGGCAATGTATATAAATCTTCAGCTTGGCAAGGGATCCTAATCTGATCAAGAGCACCAAGAGCAGATGAATTATACTGTAGAAACACATGCTCCTCTTCTTTGGTAATCTTGTCGTCAAAGATAGGCGTGTCTATCACATTGAAGATATCCATCATAAGATTCTATATCCCAATACTTCGAGGAACTTGCGATTGTCGATGTTAACAGTCTGATGGTTGTAGGCAGAATACGATGAGTACGATAAATTCCACGCTTATTATATATTTGATGACGGCACTTAAAATCGATTCCCATTTCGTCGGAGATGAAGCCTTATGCTCATATCCTCGTTCCTAAAGTTGATGAGGTTTCCGTCTTGATCGGCGACTCGAAGATTGATTTGATCAATAAAGTTAGAATTGATGATTGGCAGGTATATCGGATTTGATGGTTCTTGAGAAATATGATATCCAAGTGCAACAGAAGGAAAGAACTCGTATATTGAGTGGCCGCTCCTACCATTAATGAAGGAGCCTGTTGCAATACTGCACTCAACTCGAATGATGCTGACGTTAAATATGTTTACGAAGAAATCGGATTCAACCATCTTTTCAAGAGGAATAACAGTAGTATTTGAGAAGCCTAAAAGCGAACCAATAGAATGTTTTTGAGAAATCCACTCTGTAAGGACTTTTCACTTCGGCCTTCATGGTATTATTATTCGGTCTGACCCCAGTTTAATCTTCAGGAATGTATTGATATCAGAAATCTCATATGTTCCAGAAGGAATTTCGATTACTTTTAGCTCATCATTTAAAATGTAATGAAAACGATAATTACCATCGTCAACGTTGGGAATGGAATAGAAGGTGTCAAAGTTCAAAAGGGCAATCTCATAATATCCTTCAGGATCGAGCTGCAGAGGAGGATTTATGTATGTGGTGAGCACTGAATCGGTGTCTCTAGCAGCAATAGTATAACTCATTGCGAGAGAAATTGCAGGCACAAGTGGCCGCAGATGACAGCTAAAATTCTGGAACCTATTCCTATTATACATTATCTTAACTCCAATGAGGTATCTCTCTATCTCTTTTGGAGGCTTCAGATTGCCGAAACTATCAAAATAAGATGCTGTCTTTCCAACTTTTTTTTAGAGCAACCCAATGAGTGCCCTCATTATGAGTTGAATCCAAATTCACAATAAACCTCTCATTGAAATGAGCGTTTGAAGGTAGGTTGTCTATCATATATACACCTCTAAAGTGAGAGATCTTCAAGCGTTTAGCATACATCTCTATATCAATATTGCTTAAGGCTTTTTCGGGTACAAGTATAACCCTCTGCCCGAGCTTTTGACTCATTCTTGCTGATCTTGCGATTGTTCCTCTTTCTTGACTTTAACCCGTTTCCTTTAACATCATTATTTCTTTTTAAGCTTCTGGCAATTTTAGAAGCTATAGCCAGAGGCTGCATTGTCAATAAACCTCCTCTCTTTTTCTTTTGAAGACCTTTTTCTTTTGTTTCCATAGCTTTGTTATGTCTTGACATATCTGTAGTTGGACGGTCTGCAGATTTTTTTTTTTATTTACTGCAGATGCAATTTGGGCTGCACCTCCTGCGGCGATTCCCAGCGCGGCGATAATAGGAATAAGCGGTAAAAATCCACCGTGTTTCTTCTTATAGCCAGCACCAAGTGAAACCTTTCCTTTCATAATGCTAGTTACAAGTCTTGCAGCTAGTTTTTCTCCTATGCTCGAATCAGATGATTGTACTCTGCTGCAAGCCTTCTCCGCCAACATCTTTTCTGCAATATTTCTTGAAGCAGCGTCTTTGTGGTCAGCGTAGGCTATATCGTGAAGTTTGCAGGCCTCGTCTAAGGGATTAATGCCTGGGTCTCCTCTCTTTCGACGTTCTTCTAGTTTTGTTCCAGGACCACAATATCTGTAGCCCGGTAAATGCGCTTCAAATGGTAACAAATTAATGAGTTTGTCAATTATACCAGATCCTCTTTTGATCTTAGCACTTCTAGCTCTCATTTTATACTAAATGTCACTTCCCACTGACACATCCTTTTATACACGAAGATTTATAGCAAATTCATATCAAGGGGTAAAGAGGTGTTATATATTCATTAACTCTTCAATTTATAGATTAGTTTATGAGATGGAGCTTTTTAAGCAATAGCGCTCACTACCGATACAAGTTCTAGATTTTGAAAGTGATCTAAGATGCGATCGTCACGGAAAGTTGTTTCCATGCAACGTTAGAGCTCTTATCTTAGGGAGTTCAAGTGCAGGAAAGACGAATGTCATACTCAATATGATTCTACACGAGAATGTTCTTCGTTCTGAAAACTTGTACATCTACTCAAAGTCTCTCTATCAGCCAAAGTATCAATATCTGATTAAACTACTGGAAAACATTGAAGGCATAGAAGTGAATACTTTTGAAGATGGAGGAAGTGTCCTACACCCATCAGAAGTTAAGGAAAATTAAATTGTATATATTTCATGACGTCATAACTGAAAAACAGGGCAAGATTGCGACATTTTACAGCATGGGTAGACATCGAAATGTAGACTCCTTATATTTAGCACAATCCTATGCCAAAGTACCGAAACATTTAATTCGAGATAGTACAAACACGACCATCCTCTTCAGACAAGACAATTTAAACTTGAAGCATATATATGAAGATTATGTAAACAATGATATGGCATTTAAAGAATTTAAAGATTTGTGCAAAAGTGTTTGGGAGAGTTCAACAGAAGGAAGACCCTTTGCAGTCATAGTTCCAGAATTCCCCATGAACGAGGGTCGGTATTGAAACGGGTTTGACGTACATATTAAGATAGATAAGAAAGAATCCTATCGTTCATAGCTCAGAATGAGTATTGACTGGTTCGGATCGCAGAGAGACGTCTCCGTTAAACGCGTTCTTAATCACTTTATCATAAGCAGAGACGGAAAAGGCAACTTTCAATTCAAGAAAAGGAGATTATGCAATGTTCAAGATCCTGAAGATGAGAGCGATGTAGCAACTAAACGCTGCATTGATGTGCTTTCGACATCTAGAACGTTTGCAAGAGTTTGCTGATAAAACATATCAACGAATGAGAGAATTTGAAGTTATGCTTAGGAATCACATTCAAAAATCTCTAGAAACTCAGTATGAAGGTCTAATGTCATACCTTGCTAGAAATGCCTTGAAGAGGGATGCTGAACACAATATCATACTGGATACTATAAGACTGAACGCCTTGTTACCTCCTGAAACTGATACTGACGTTCTTAACAGGAAGTTTATGTCAGACTACATCAATTCGAAAACTCCTTTAATTGATACTAATGGCGATTTTTCATTTAAAAAGAGAAGAATAACGGAAGTAGCAGATCCTGTACACGACGGAGATGCAGCAAATAAGAAATATGTTAGACATCTCATCACAAGGAAACAAAATGAAGCACAATCAAGCTTAAACAAAGAGCAACTAAAGATATTGTAGCAACTGTAGGCAAACATCTGGAGACCATAGGAAATAGACAAGGCTCTATGGATAAACACCTAACCACATCAATGGATAGCATTCTTAAAATCCAAGTCCATGCCATAAATGCTTTACTGGATCAAATGCGAGGCAAGCTAATCGTTTCACTACAAACAAAAACCATACAATGGAGCTTCACTAAGATATGTTTTAGTATCGGGTTTCGATTCCTATATATTTCCTGTAGATGGGGAGCTGATTGAATGAAGTATTTTATCACATCCGCCTTCTCCTCCACAGACAATTACGATGATTGAAATAAATAATAATAGAATTGAGAGGTATCCTACAGCAATTAAAGAAGGTGACGCCATAACCTTTACTGCTTATACTACAAGGGCCAAAGACGATCACATTCTAAATATCACTCTTAAAATTACATATAAATTGACATGATCTGATTAGACAAAGCAAACTATAAATAGGCGAGAGCTGCAGAAATTATTTCAATTCAAAATGGATAGCCAAAGTATGAGGCTTAAAGAATCTGTAGCTAAACATACAAAAGCAGTCAGGGAAAAGCTGCGAGAGCTCAAGGGACAGAAATTCGAAACTCAGAGAGTTATGAGTGAAACACTTCAACCTGTAACAGAACCGCTTTGAGATATACTAGATATTCAGAATAAGAACTCCCTTCCTTCTATATCGGCTAAAGACATGAAAGACCAGAACATTTCTAGCTACCTAAAACAATTTCGAAACAAAGACAAGGATGAAATAGATACACTGTATGGAGTGCGATACGAGGATGGAATGTACATGCTAGGAAGCAAAATGACTGATTTCATAAATAATCAGATTAGAGTAGGACAAGAAAAATTTGATGCTACAACAGGATTGAACGAGCACATCTTTAAGAAATTTCCTGAAATGCATGTCTACACCGAGGAGGATCTGGAAGCGTATAGAAGAATTCTAGAATCAACACAAGTGCACCGACAAAAGTTTGTCAGGCAAGGACGGCTGAGACATTTTTTTTGGCAGTGTTTAACGCCCGCTTTAACTACTAATCGCATCGCAGGCGGGGCTGAGACAAAGCAAAGCTTACAAGTATGAAAGCATTATACGCCCACTAATCAATAAGCACAAAGGATTTGGGATTGGAATGGAAAGAACATCATCCAGAGAGAGAGAGAGAGAGAGAGAGAGAGAGAGAGAGCAAGATTACATCTATTGGAACGACCGAATACACTAGTGAATCGACTTAGACTACTCATCACATCCAGAGACGCTGGAAATAACAATCACAACCAGGAAATCAACGAAATAATTCAAGAACTAAAGTTATCTAGGATCATAGCATGATACAGAGGACAAGAAAAATATAGCAGCAGAGCTTCATGCACCTGCAAGAAGGAATTTCTTACGTAGAAAGATTGTCAGTAAAGGCCTAGGCGATCTTGTACAGATTAACCTGGTTGAAATGATCCCTCTGCTAAACTGAACAAAAACTTCAAGTGTATACTTATCGCCGTCAACTTCTACTCTAAAATGGCATATGCAACATCATTAAAGGATAAGACTGGCATTCAAGTTTCAAAGTCTATGGAAGAGATTTTACATGAGGTGCAGAAATCACCTCGGAATATACAAAGTGACAACGGAAAAGAATTTTATAATTAAGATTTTAAAAGTCTGATGAAAAACAACAACATTAATCACTATAGCACTTAGAGCAACGTGAAGCCTGCTGCCGTGGAACGGCTAATAAGAACATTGAAGAATATGATGTATCGGGAATTCTTAGCTCAAGGATCATACAAGTGGCTAGATCTTCTACCACGAATCATCTCAGTGTACAATACTTCTTACCATTCAACTATACGAATGAAGCCTAGTGAAGTGAAGGATAACAGCCTTCTTCTGTCAGTATACAGCTATGACCATCGTCGAAAAGAGAAGAGGAGTGCAAGAAAGTTTAAAGTCAGCGACTATGTGAGGATATCTAAACACAAAGGACATTTTGAGAAGGGATATGAAGTTAAATGGAATGTTGAAATCTTCAAAACCGACGCAGTGAAAAGAACCAACCCTACTACATACATTCCAAAAGATAATGATGGAGAGGAGATTAAAGGAGCTTTCTACGGTCAGGAAATTAAATCAACACTTTATCCTAGCACATACCTAATTGAGAAAGTCTTGCGCAGCCAAGAAATAGTATTCTTGTAAAGTGGTACGGTTTCCCTAAACCTCAGTGGATTGACAGAAAAGATATATTGCAGGAAGAATTGAAATAAAGAAACATTTGACTTTCATGTAATCTGTTTTTATTGTCAAAACGTCCTTAATTTACCATTTCCCGTAACAGTTTGTTTACAAATTATAATTTCTACAAACATTAAATTATTCATAAGTTAAATATTTAAAACAAATATGTACAAAAAAAAGCTTATGCAAATAGAATTGAAATGTAGACTTTGAATATAATATAGAGATAATATATATATATATATATATATATATATATATATATATATATATATATAATTATACAGCATTTAAATAAAGATATACAAGGATAAATTAAGATATTAATTAATATATACAGATTTATTTACATATATACAAGACAATGCAGGTGTCAGAGAGAGCATTTTTTCCATGTTAAGTGTCAGCCATAGCCAGCGAATAATAACCCCAGGCAAGAGTGTAATCTGAGCCTTCAATCAATATCCTTTTGTCGTCTCTCCCATGGAGAGCAACTTTATTCTGCTCTATCCTATGAATTGAATGCTTTTAGCTCCGAAATGTAATTTGCTTCACCAAAATGTTTTTTCTAATATCACTTAAACATTCAAAATAGTTATCAAAATTTAGATTTATCACACCAGTTATCATACCAATTTATCATACCCTTTTGCCTTTTTTCTGTCTGTCCCTCATATCTATAACTATACAATTTAGACCTGAGCCCGACATATTCACACAATGACATACCTCCAAGCTCATCTATAATAAACCTATCACTTTCTTGTTCTGCGGTATTATTCCATATGGGTTGTCTACTGCAAAATTTGATGTGTCGAAAAGGTGCGCGTACCGCTTCATAAACTGATAAATATCTGTTGACGTTTCAAATATGAAGGAGTCGGTATCCATGTAGGCCAGGACAAGATCTTTTAAATTTGGTTTTAAGACCCTATAGAAGAAATCGTACATTATCAATTTTGAAATATCCAAAATTGCCTGCCCTATGTAGATAGGCTTATTCATGAGAACTTCGTCTCTGCTCAACTCTATCCCTAAAAGCTTTTCCTTAAATAAAATGCCTCTAATGTACACGGTCTGGCAGCCAGTTTCCTGGTCTGCTTCCAAGACGATACAATTCGAAAGTCAGTATATTTTCTCACATTTTCAATGAATTTTCCATACACAATTATTCATTTTTTCCACAGATTTTGTCCAAATTTGGATGTCTCCCTTGCACGTCTTTCTGTATTCACATTAATGTAAGTCTTCAGCCAATCCGACTGATCATATGCCACCACACGATGTATTTTTTGCAATTTGAGACCTAAATCAATACACTGCTGGAGATTTCTAAAGTGCAAGGTGTACTTTTCTTTATTGTCCAAAGTTGCCAGCAATTTTTTTTTGTATTGACCATGTGATGGTATTTGACTTTGTGGACAGAGAGGAAGCTCGTTGTGCTCGTGATGGATATGGCTAGGATACTCCAAATCAACCTCGAGCAGATATCCAATGGGTGAATCAGAAGGTACAGAGGCGAAATCGATCAAACTGATTTCATCATTGGTCAGCCATCTTAGATTTCCTTTAGGAAGGTAATTAATCATTGAACTTCCGTATAATTTATTCAAATCCCAATAGGAGGCATATGCAGGCTTTTCTTCAGGTTGGTAATCTGGTATATATTTATTTTGAGCTTTTATGTATCTCTTTGATACACTACACATTCCGCCTCTGATTGCTCCCTCAAAAAATTCCAACATTTGTTGGTCAGAAATGAGGTCAAGCTTTACCTTCGTCATCTTAAGTATAGAATCGAAGGCAAGACCTAGTAATGTATAATACCAGCACGCACCTAAATTGTATACTTCCAGACAGACGTCCCTAAACTTCTCAACTACATCAGCTAGCAATAATCTGTCTGTTTTCAGGTATAGATCACTGTTTTGGCCTAGATTCTTAATTTTGAATGCTTTCCATACATTTTGGGCATGTTGATACTATCTTGAGATATACCATCAAACTGTTCAATGTCAGGTGATTGAGTTTCTTCTAGTTTCTCTTCATTATCAACATATGAGTAGGGAAATATCCCTTTTGCTCTCATGAGCTCTTGGTGCTCAGGATCTTTATACTCTGCATTTGTTATTCGGAATTCATCCTTTTCAAGCATGTTAGCTAGGCTAGATAGCTTATCGTCTAGGAACCTGAAGCTATCTATAAACCTAAATCTGTGTTCCTGTATCGCTTTGAAAACGATATATACCGCTCAGAAGTGGTTGCGATACTTGAAATCGCATTATCATTGAATGTCAGGTGCTCTGTTAAAAAGTGGCTGCCATAATTGCTCAGGCAATAAAAATGAAATTCGGTACCTTTCTATTTAAATTGCAGGCAGAATGAGCGGCCCCAAGTAAGGCCCCTGATAAATGATCATGGTCCCTAACTTTCGGATCATGTTCCTCAAACCCCTTCCTACATATGTGACAATGACGAGCGCTATGAAAATCAGCCTAATCCTGAGCTGTCAAAATTCATTTCCTCTATCTTGCTGTAATGTGAGATTACCATGTCGGCTATCCCCTTAAGCTCGATAAAGAAATGTTTAATAGCATCAGGACCTCTAAAGAGCATAAATTTAGATAGCGTATTGTCATGACGATATATTAACTTGAGCGATATTGACATGGCATTGTGATGCTGGATAGCTCGGGTCCAGCTCTCATTAGTAGAGTTCTCACAAGAGTGGACCTTTGCTAGTGCACTCTCAATGTCAGCGTAAATTACAAAGCTTACAGGTGTGCCCTTTGAATAGGATGAAAACCGGATGTCATCGTCGTTTGTGGGCATTTTTAGAATGTGTGCCTTGGAACATCTCAGCTGGTTTTTCTTTTGCACTTCCTCTATTTTAAAGTGTCTCATGCAGGGTTCGCAGATCCAGTGCTTGTCACAATTCTTCGTGAATTGTGACTGTGTAAGTTATTGTAAGTTCTTTATGAGACAAAAGTGTGAGTTTTCCCCCTCTGAGATAAATAGCAAGTTAACATGAATGCATGCTTTGTTTGTGGTTGGTATAGCGGGATTACAGATTTGTTGTCATCTAAGCCGAATACAGCGATCGACGTTCCTAGGTTTTGTTTTCAAACTGATTCACCTGATGTAGGCTGACAGGGAATTCAATTGCCTGTATAATTGAAATCGCTGAGTAGTAGATGTTTAGGGTATTTGCTTATCCTTTCTGCATGCTTCTTTTGTGTATGAGTGTATCCGTGTACGTGCATGTGCGTGCATGTGTGTGGGCGTATGTGTGTATGTGTGTGATTGCTTGTTATGCATGTATAAGTGTGAATGTGTGTATGAATGTATGTGTGAATATGCTATGCATGTATGTGCGTGCATGCGTGTGCTTGTGTGTGCGTGTAAGTGTGTGTGATTGCTTGTTATGCATGTATGTGTGTATGTGGGTATGCATGTAAGTGCTTGCCTATTTGCATTTGTGTATGCACTTGTGGGTGGGTGTAAAGTGTATGTTCGAGCGAGTTTATTGAAAGTATCTAAGAGGAAAAATGTTTAGGTTTAGATTTCCATTATGATATTCTTAATAAACCGCATAAATGCTACATAAATGACGTTGCATAGCAGAAATGAAATGGCGTGTTATTTATGGACGCTCTTTAACTGCTTTGGTTCTCAGCGTCCCATTCTATATTGGGCGTGAAATCGCTTAATTTTGCTCAGAGGCCTCTCTTAGCTTGAGGTTCTTTCACGTGCCGTAAATCTACGACACGGGACCCACGGCTTTACTTCCCTTCCGAAGGAAGCCATGCTAAGGATTTTTTACGCCCGAAAAAATCCATCGTCCTCCGCCGGGTTTGAACCCGCAACCTTGGGTATGTGAAGTTAGCATGGTAACCATTACACCACAGAGGGCGACTACATAGCAGAAAGATATTAATGGTCTTATATTAAGATTTGTTGCTGTGGGTGTGGGTGTGTTTGCCCACTTATAATTGCATTCGCGTGTTTATATGTATGCACGGTTTTTGCACTTTTTGATTCTTAAGCTTAAAAACAGTAAAAACATAGTGTGTTTTATGCTAGAAGTTGCTGTAAATTGCATTAAGTCTAAAAAAAAGGATGCTTTATATTTTTAAAGTAAAGATCTTACCTTGGTTAAAGCTGGAACGTATAGCTCCTTGCTAAGTGAGGCTGATGCGAATTTTTCACGCTTTCATTATTTCTTGAAACACGCGTCTGGTGAAAGCACGATTTTTCGTCTGCATTTATACCCTGTCGGATGTCCTGAGGCTTTTTTTCCTAGTGGAACCTGTTGATTCTTGAAACACCATTGTGCGATTCGTTAGGAATTTTCTAAGGAGTAGGTATTAATTTTTTTGTTCTGTCAGTTCACAGATGGTTTCGCTTTTAACATATTACCGTAACCCATCTCAAATAATTTATGAGGGGGTGGGTGGGGGGGTTGTAAGGTTAAAGAAAAATAGATTCCAAGTCATTCTTCTCATGAACGAACGCAGTCCATTTTTCTCTTTAGACAGTTCGCATATATTTTCGGTGAGAATTTCGTATTTCACATTCCTCTGTCGGAGTGCCTGAGACTTTTTGTTAGCGTCTTTTCTTAGTGGAACCTGTTGATTCTTGAAACACCATTGTGCGATTCGTTAGGAGTTTTCTCACGAGTAGGTATTCATTTATTTTGTTCTGTCGGTTCACAAATGGTTTCACTTTTAACAAAACCGTAAACCATCTCAAATAATTTATGTGCCTGTGTGGTCGAGGAGGGTGTTGGATAGGACCATTTTATTTCGTTCTTGTATAGGTAAAAGGAGAACAGATTCAAAGATATTTTTCTCAAGAACGAATACGCCTCTTTTTTCGCCCTCTCAAAGGCAGCTGGTGTTAGGTTTTGGGAGTGTTTGCTTTTAAAGTAAAGTAGAAAAGCTTCTACAATAATTTATGAATGTCTGGTGCTTTCTCTTCGGTTTTCTATAGTTAACAAAAGCGGTAGATATCGTTTGCAATTCTCCCTCCATGTATTTTGTCCAGGGAAAGGTTTGCCTTTCATTATAACGAATGCAAGCTGAAATGCTGCTGTCTGAATGTTAGGGGAGACACGCTCTTTTACCTGGACATCCTGAGGGTGGTCCCCCTTCTGAGCGTCATACACCTAGCTGGGTGGGCTGAGGGTCGTCTCGCTTTAAGCAGGGGCAAGACGTTGTTTTGTGGTATTAGTTTATTTTCGGCCGTTGCTGGGACAACTTGGAGTTCAGGCGGCTCTGCTGCCATAGTAGCATTCATATATAAATTCAAGGACTTTGTGCGTGCAAGTATGCATGTGTACGTATGAGATTTGTGCCTTTTTATGTGTGAATGCTTGCAAGTATGTTCGTGTAAGTTTGCGCGTGTGCGTGCAAGTATGCATGTAAGTTCGGATGTCCAGGGTTTCATTGCCCCTTGTGCGATATTTGTTCATCGTAGCGCTGTTGCATTGCATTTGAATTCGTGATTTTTTACTGAATATATGAATTTATGTATGTGTTGTGTGCGTATCGGTGTATGTATGTTCCGTTGATCAGGGTTCGATTCCACGCGGTAGTGATATTTGTTCATCGTGGCGCTACTGCATTGCATTCGAATTCGTGATTTTTATTGAATATATGAATTTACGTATGTATCGGTGTGCGTATCTGTGTATGATGGCCCGGGTTCGATTCCCGCTGGTACCATGTTTGCTCCTCGTAATGCTATTACATTTCATTTGAATTTTGTCATACTTATGACTCATAGTCATTTCACTCTCAAAGTATTGGATGATTGCACACCCCCAACAAGTCCATTTTCCGAGCTTATACTCAGCTCTGCAATGAAATAAAAAATAAATACTTTAAATAAATAATTCCTGTTTTCCTTCTCCCCTAAGCCATGTACTTCCTTTTTAGTTATTGTTTGCATTAATTCATCTAAGGGTTAAATATTTGCAGATCTGTTCTGCTTGTAATTCTCATCTTTTGTGATTTCGGCGATTTTTAAGCGGATTTCGCTAAATAAAACGCAGAAATTTGGTTTTTGTATTACTAAGTGTTGGTATTAAATATTTCTAAACATTTTCATGCCCAGACAGGTAAAGTGTGATGCCATCTTGTAATGGTATACCTGGAAATGCCAATTCATTCACCATTTAATTAATTAAAGTAAATATTCCAATCGGGTAATGTAAACGTTTTTATTGTGTAACGATAGGTAAAATCGGATTGCATAATTAGAATCCTCATTATATTTCAATTGGAAATGACCCCTCAAAGTCCCATGTAGCTCAATAATTGGCGATTTTTTGAGAGGAGGCGCAGTCCGCGACGGGCGTGGTCCGCATACTCATTAATATGCTTCAATGATTGATAGCTGTCTGATATGGAAATAAATTTCTGTAATTATTATTTAAATTTTCATATGCAAATTTTTTAATTATGCAAATTATTTGATTATGCAAATTAATTGCTCCAAATATTATGCAAATTTGGCCCAGGACCCAGCTTCTTAGACTACTCCTATGGTATCTGGTATGTGATCATTAAGCTTAATTCTAGAGAAAGTATCGCTAGATTCATTTTCCTTACCTGAAATTTTAGAACCCTTATTCTATTTGACATAATCTCATAAATATAACGGGGCAGTTTAGAATTAGTTAACTTATAGCTCTGTATAAACGACAAGTTAACATGATCTGTATGAACAATTCTCTCATGATTATATACGTACAACCTAAGTTTCTGCAATGCAAAATAAATAGTACCCATCTCTAACTCTGTTATACATGCATTGCTTTCAACTTTTGTTAATGACCTTGATGCAGTAGCTGTCACATGTTTTTAATTGTTTTCATCATATTGGCAAAGCACACAGCCGAAACTTTTTACACTGGCATTCGAAAAAATGTGAAATGGAAAAGCATAATTAGGTCGTTCCAAAAGTATAGCAGGTCTAAATAATGTCTTTACATTTTCAAAAGCCACCTGGTGTTTCTGCTCCCAGCACCATCTAACATCTTCTTTAGTAATTCCCTCAAGGGTGCAACTTCCCCAGCATAATTCTCAACAAATCTAGCTTCGTACTGCAAAATTCCAAAGAATCGTCTAAGTTGCTTTAAGTTCTTTAGAGGCGTGATGGCTTGGATTGCCTCAACACGTTGGGGATTCGGTCTTAAACCCTTTTCTGGAATCAGATACACCAAAAATTCTATCTCTTCCTAAAAAAATTTACACTTTTCCAAATTTACAGTCATATTACTTTCTCCAAAACATAATCTAAATGCGTTATGTGAGATTCAAAATTATCATCAAAAATCAAAAAGTCATCTAATAATTAGAAGTAAAATCATTAATGGTATCCCCGAAAATGTTATAAAGTGCTTTTATCAAAGCTGGGCTACTGGTGGATAACCCGAAGGCGCATCTCAAAAAAAAAAAAAAACTTTACCACAATGCAAAATAGCAGTGTACTTGCGTAAATCTTCATTTAATTCTATTTGCCCGTATGAGGCAATCAATAATGGAAAAATGCTTTGCTCGCGTAAGCTTAGAAAACAATGAGTGCCTAAAATTGTCTGGGACGGTAAAAGAATTAAGTCGTCGAGCATCTATAGTCATCCTCAGCTTATTATTTGTTTTGTGAACCCGACATATCGGATTTAAGTTGGCTGACTCTTCCGCTACCTCAATAAAGTCATCTTTCAACATTTGCTCAATTACTTCGTCGGCTTGCTATTGGTATGAGCCTGCACTTGTGTGAGTTCCAATTCAAATCGATGAACATATTTGTGACATTTACCAGGCTTATCCCTAAAAACATGAGTATTCTCCATAAGCATGTCTCTTAACTTATCTAATCGCACAGTATTCAATCCATGACATTTTGTTAATTTATTTTGTATTTCCCTATACGCATTACCATATCCATCATGGCTGCTGTTTGAGAAATGTTCACTCGTCTCCATGGAAACCATATTTTCATCCATATCATTGTTACATTCTAACTGCAGAATACATTCCTCACAAATAATGCTTGGGCCTGACACAAAATCATTTAAATTATTATTCTCCCTATTCATATTGAGTGTGACTGCATCTACACCCTTATTAATCACAATATTCTCAATGAAGTACCTCTCTTCACAAGAATCAGTATCAATCCTTTCACATACTATATAATCGCAGCATTCTTTCTCTAATGGAATGACAATCTCATTATCCACCTCATCATTAATTTTTATATATTTCCCCCCAAAATCAATTATGGCACGCCAAGTTAGTAATAAATCACTTCCTAAAATAATATCTGCAGATAATCTCGGTACTACAAGAAAAGTTACAACACAGCACCACTCTTGATATTCCAACTTTAAAAATGCTTGGAACTTAATCCTTTCCTTTTACTTACCTATAGCTACTGTACAATATACATTGCATACTAGTAAATACTCAATCTTCCTTTCTAATACTAATTGATTGAAAACTTCTTCACTACATACGTATCGATCCATACGTTCACCGTCTTATTCATGACGTTTCTTTTGATTTGCGGAGGACTCATAGGTTTATCTTGCTCCGACAAATTCTGTGTCACTTACCTTGCTTAAAATACTTAAATTACCCCATTGTGAGCGTTGCTTGAGGAATTTGTTAAGGCTGCAATTCGGAATGTAATTACAACCTTCTTCTAGTTTCCCGGAGGGTTTATAGCGCAAATATTGTTTTCTGCGACGTCACTTTTAAAGCCTTCAGTAACCCGCATGGTTGGAACCGATTTATTTTGTCCTGGGTTTGATTCCCGGTTGATACTTGGTTCTCGAGAATTTCCTCCCTCTTTTCCGAAACTCTGATTCGCATTCTCGAATCTGTTTTTATTCCCTGCGTGGAAGAGAAATTTCATTCTGCTTTGAAAATGTTGCGTAGTCATAAACCTTGGGTTAGTTTGAATGAAGTTCAACTAATGCTCTGCAGAATCCCCAACACTGCGACTTTTGTCGAAGCGGCTACTTCTACCGTTTCTTTGATTTGGGTAATCACTTCTGCTATTATTATTGTGATACCTAAAATCACCTACATTTTTAGTGCACCACTATTTTTAAAATAATTTATCTCCTTATAGCGGTCATTGCCGTTTCCTAACCCTACTTTTTCAGCATATTTTAGTTTTGATTGTGCCCCTTCCCCAGGAAATCTTTGAATGTCATCTTCCTGCGAAAATCTTGGATACCTTTCACTTTGTACACTATTTTCCTACATGGTCAATAAATCTATAACAGTGGCGAAATCTTTAGGTCTAGCTACCACTAAGTTGTTATAAATGTCCTTTGGAAAGTGCCTTATTACCGACTGTATAATTTCATTTTCTGTCGGTCTTGAATTTAAGAACTTGCATTTATTGGCAATTCTTAGAAAATAATCAGACATCCTTGTGTCCTTCCTGGGGTCAAATCTTTTCATTGATAATTCTAAGCGCATTTTATTTTGTACAGCTGGTCCCTAAAAGCTTGACAAGAACAAATCTTTGAAATTACTATAAGTTTCATTGCTAGACAACGTTAACCGCATCCATTCTCGGACACTATTCTCAAAGAATTTCTCACAATGCTCATAATGAATTCTTTAGTAATTCTTTTTATACTAAAATAATGATCCAATTCTTTAAAATATTGTATTGGGTTATCCCCTAAATGCTCATCAAAAATTGGAGCTTTCATATCACTCAACATCTGTCCATAACAGAGATGGTTGCCATGGTAACTAGCCATGTTACCCTGACTCTCATCTTCACCTGAATGAAAATTTTCTATCTCCTTCTCATACAAATTTCCATTGTACTTTTTATCACTACTAGTCTCAAAAATCTTGTATCTGCTTCCATTGTTTCCTTCTAAATGTATTACCGGTTCATTTTCTTTGTACAAGTTTGCTTTTACAGCCTCATTTATTTTCTTATCTATTTTTATTTGAAAAGCTTTTAACTTACTGTCAGATTCCTTGATTTTTTCACCTATTTCTACTCTGATTCCTTCTATTTTTTTTCTCAAATGTTTTCCCCCTTCTTCCACCATTTTACTTACCAATAATGATCTTTGACGATCGGAATTCATTTCGTAATTCAAAATGTTTATACCAGAATCTGCTTCACTAACTAGTTCTCAATTTTACTATTTCTTTTCCCCCTTTTCCAATCATTTAATTTACTTTCCTTACAACTTTTGCCACTTCTTTGTTTACAGATAATTCCAGGACATTCATTTTTCACCTCTTTCTTGCGTATTTTTATCCACTTTGAATTCCAGAGCTTTCACTGCCATGTCTGTTTTCTCCAGTCTGGAGCTCAGCTCTGCATTGCTGTTTTTAAATTCAGCTCTTAACTCTGCACTAATTCTATTTTTTTGTGTGTTTCATCTATTTTCTTACTTGTTTCGTCTATCTTGGCGCTATTCGTCCTTAATTCTATGTTAGTGGCTTCTATCTTAGCACTATTCGCCCTTAATTCTATATTAGTGGCTTCTATCTTAGCACTATTCGCCTTTAGTTCTATGTTAGTGGCTTCTATCTTAGCACTATTCGCCCTTAATTCTATGTTAGTGGTTTCTATCTTAGCACTATTCGCCTTTAGTTCTATGTTAGTGGTTTCTATCTTAGCACTATTCGCCTTTAGTTCTATGTTAGTGGCTTCTATCTTAGCACTATTCGCCTTTAATTCTATGTTAGTGGCTTCTATCTTAGCACTATTCGCCCTTAATTCTATGTTAGTGGCTTCTATCTTAGCACTATTCGCCTTTAGTTCTATGTTAGTGGTTTCTATCTTAGCACTATTCGCCTTTAGTTCTATGTTAGTGGCTTCTATCTTAGCACTATTCGCCCTTAATTCTATGTTAGTGGTTTCTATCTTAGCGCTATTCGCCCTTAATTCTATGTTAGTGGTTTCTATCTTAGCACTATTCCCCCTTAATTCTATGTTAGTGGTTTCTATCTTAGCACTATTCGCCCTTAATTCTATGTTAGTGGCTTCTATCTTAGCACTATTCGCCCTTAATTCTATGTTAGTGGTTTCTATCTTAGCACTATTCGCCTTTAGTTCTATGTTAGTGGCTTCTATCTTAGCACTATTCGCCCTTAATTCTATGTTAGTGGTTTCTATCTTAGCACTATTCGCCTTTAGTTCTATATTAGTGGTTTCTATTTTAGCACTATTCGTCCTTAATTCTATGTTAGTGGCTTCTATCTTAGCACCATTCGCCCTTAATTCTATGTTAGTGGTTTCTATCTTAGCACTATTCCCCCTTAATTCTATGTTAGTGGTTTCTATCTTAGCACTATTCGCCCTTAATTCTATGTTAGTGGCTTCTATCTTAGCACTATTCGCCCTTAATTCTATGTTAGTGGTTTCTATTTTAGCACTATTCGCCCTTAATTCTATGTTAGTGGTTTCTATCTTAGCACTATTCGCCCTTAATTCTATGTTAGTGGTTTCTATTTTAGCACTATTCGCCATTAATTCTATGTTAGTGGTTTCTATCTTAGCACTATTCGCCCTTAATTCTATGTTAGTGGTTTCTATCTTAGCACTATTCGCCTTTAGTTCTATGTTAGTGGCTTCTATCTTAGCACTATTCGCCCTTAATTCTATGTTAGTGGTTTCTATCTTAGCACTATTCGCCTTTAGTTCTATGTTAGTGGTTTCTATCTTAGCACTATTCGCCTTTAGTTCTATGTTAGTGGCTTCTATCTTAGCACTATTCGCCCTTAATTCTATGTTAGTGGTTTCTATCTTAGCGCTATTCGCCCTTAATTCTATGTTAGTGGTTACTATCTTAGCACTATTCGCCCTAATTCTATGTTAGTGGCTTCTATCTTAGCACTATTCGCCCTTAATTCTATGTTAGTGGTTTCTATCTTAGCACTATTCGCCTTTAGTTCTATGTTAGTGGCTTCTACTTTCTTATTTGTTGCGTCTATCTTGGTGCCATTCGCCCTTAATTCTATGCTATTGGCTTCTAATTATTAGTAACATCAACTGCTTCCTTCATCTTTATCATAAGTTCCATAAGTGTTTGGTAGGAAGCAGCGAAACAGCTGCTTCCTACCACTGCATTTATTTCTTCTTCACTCTCCATAGCAGATTTTATGCTTTTGCCACTTCTCAATAACATCAAATGAACAAAGATATGATGCCTACTAACACAATGTCTTTACAACAAGAAATTACAATGCACAAGAATGAAAATGCATGTTCCATTCACCAACAGGTGATGGAGAAAGAAATTTGTCTGAAAATGCAACGCTTTAAAAAAAAAAACAAAAAAACACATATACAGAAATGCTGGAATAATGAACCCAGCGATGACTCCTGGCGGTAGCTGAAGAGTGCAATGGCTCACTCCGCCGTTTGAGACTGCTAGCAGATCGTCCCTGAAGTCCGCTTGGTCGTTACGAGATATCTCTCCGATTCCTGCAGGACTCTTGTCTCCCGACCTCCTGCAGTTGAATCTGGCTGCTTCTCTTCACGTCTTTTTGGGTCCCCTCTTTGGTGATCCAACGGCTTCTTTTATTCTTCTTTCTTTATTATCTGGATCTGTTTTTCCTGGAGCCCCTTTGCGTTTGGGGCCACATTTAAAGCACTAAATGTAAAGCTTCTATAAGCGCTCGTCAAATGTTGGATTGCAAGTCTATTCGCGCTTATGTTTGACTTTGTGTAGCGTTTGACTCTTCTCCGGGCTTTTTTTTTTATCGTCCTTATTGGGCTTCACAGATCCAGACTACCAGGCGGCTTCTTAAATAATAAGTTGCTAGGATTTTTGTAGAATCGCAATTTATTTTTATATTTATTATTTTACAATTCCAAAGATAAACTGTAATCGCTCGATGCAATACTTTACTTTGTTAAACGCTGTGAATCCATAGGCACGTATAATCCAATACGAATATAAGTTTACTCGTTATCTCTAAATGACCGTTTCCATTACGCGTAAAGAAGCCTCTTTTTTCTAGATAACTTGGCTTCACCAGCCAGAAAATCAACACGTAACTATAGATACCATCCCCGTCCAACTCCGTTGACCGAATTGGACTCGTATACGTTTCCGCTAGCTGCCGTGTGAGAACAGTTGGAGGCGCTAGTGTGCCTGAGAGAACGTCCCATAATTACCCGCGCGCATTCTCATCATTCCTCGTCATTGTTTTCTATTATTCTATGGATGCTGCGCCATATTTGAATTTATATGTGATATACAACTTCATTGTTGAACTGCTTCGTTTTATTCTTGACATTTCTGTTAATTTCTAATTCGTTTTTATTACATTTCAATTTTCTTTACATAATTGTAGTAGTTGTAAATAACCCAAAGCTCAGAAACTACAAGAACGACCCCAAAAATGACAATAAATGACCAGAATGCTACATCTATCACAAAATGGCGAGAAAGATCTTGTAAGCACCGAAGAAGTATGGGAATATTATCAAGATTAGCCCTAATGTAAGTGGCTACCAATATAATCTTACATTAATTGTATTTTAATACATATTTGAAAGCAAAAGTGACAGTGCAAGTACATGCTGTAAAGTAAAAGTACATGTGATATAATCATGATTACTGTCAATTTCTAAACATGTTAAAGCTCACGTGAAACCATATTTATTTTAACGTATAAGCCAGAATGTGTTCATTCAGTACAGATTGATGCTGACACTACCTGCTTTGTTCACCATTATGTATAAGCCACATCAAAATTGAGTGCCTTTGCTGCTGTTATAACAATGTAAATGAAGTCAGACAATTTAAATGTTTATAAGCTGAATTATCTTTTAAATACACAGTTCAATAATCAATACATATTTATCATTACATATTTAAAAAGGTGCACGCATTAATGGCAAAAGATGCTGAAAGTGGTATGTCAGATGAACAAACATAACCTACATCACTGCCTTCCTTTATATTGCAAACTGATTAAAATAAGGACAAACTCTTAAAATAAAGGGCAAAAAATTAAGACTGAAATCAAGAGCCTGGAAAAAGAGAATTTATTAATATAATATTTTTCATGCTAGCCGAATTTAAGTGCCTACTACACAGCATTTGGCAAATTAAATATTTTTCTCAAGCGCAGATGGTTGAGAAAAAAAAATGTATATCTTTATAATACAAATATAGACCATTTTAATATAATAATGCCTATATTAAAGCACACTTCTGAATTCCTAATTCATGATCATGATCATGGTGATGATGATGATGATGATGATGATGCTGATGGGATGTCATTACCTACAATCCCTTCTGCCATGCACATTATGCATTGCTTTTACTCTATTTCCATTTCACAAGCTTGCCTCTTCTTTGTGGAGGTAAAAATTTCCCCGGAAGCCAAGTACGACTACATTCTAATTATTAATATTTTAAAAAGTTTATTCTTGTTTTCACATTCTAAAATTGAATTTCTCACAAATTTCCTAAAGTATTTCTGTCAATCGTTCTAGCAGTCTGATTGGCAGTATTTACACCTGACAACAACAGCTATTGTTGTTGTTGTTATGATTATTATTATTAAAATTAGTTTAGCCGTTTTTAAGCCTTACATGAGGGATGCAGAAGTACTTCACTGTGCACATTTTCAAAGATTATTGTTATAAAAATAAACATAATAAATCTCAGGACAAAATATCTAACCTCAAGGCTTATAAAAGGCACATTTACGTATTATATAAGACATTTCAGAAGTTGTGTTCTGTAGTTGAAGACTAAGACAAACATACGTTTCCAATTTGCTATAATATTACAAATATATTTACACCATACAAACCCTTCTGGGAATCTTACAATCATAGTACCAACAATTATTTTAAAATTAGTTGTATATGTAGGTATCATAATATCAGATAAATGATTTTAAACAATTTGAGATTATGCCAGTATAATTATATAAATAAGAATTCATCAACAAATGTTTTATCTAAAAATTTAGATTCTTTTACAGAAAGAACTGCAGTTTACTTAATAAACCAATAAGAACACACAATAGTTTATATTTAAATAGTTACATATTATACACTGTCTAAAATAGAGTAAGGCTTTTAGAATTTTAAAGGATATGGCTTAAAGAATACAAAATATTATGCACAAAAACCCTAAATGTAATTCCGCAGTTGTATATGAACTAATTTTCTCTGTCATTACAATAATAATTAATGAAACATTCTACATGTGTATGGAATAGTGAAACTGATGCGAGTTTTGTGTAGGGATTAATTTTTCTAAACCGTATAAAGTCAAATACTAAATTTGAACTAATCATGAAGGTAGCAAATAAACATGAAATATGTTATAAACTCGTGTTTTATATTCACAAATTCTGTTGCAATAATTGGAATTACAATAAGGAAATTGCTATTATTTTATTTATTAATTGTTTATTTGAAAGGATGTTTTCAATCCTAAAACCCTTCCCTGGTTACTACCATGTGTGTATGAGAGAAAAAACAGTGGAAAGGTACACGCACTATTTGATGAACGCAATTATTATGTAAAAGTTACAGCATAAAGAAATATATACCTAAATATTACATTGAATAGATGTATTAAATTATTGTTTGTAATAAAACCAACATGATAACTGTTTCATATTCCTCTAGCTTTAAAATCCAGGTGTTTATTCTGTTAGGAAGAAACCGAATGCCACCTAATTAAACCCATTTACACGTTACGTAGAAAATATTCAATTATTATCCTTTTTATATATTTAAAGATGTTATGACTAATTTTTCAGGCTCCATGTGATGTATGCCATTAATCTGATGCATAATATTCATTATGAAAAATGAATGCTAAGTTTAGCACATAATTTTTTCTCTGCAATGGTTCTTTGGAACCTTATCACAATGCAATGTGATTTCAATTAGCTCAATTTGCGTTTAATCAAAATAGAACTGATAGCATGAAATTTTGTGTCGTTTAAGTTTTTTCCATACATTTGTAATTTTAGTTTCAGAATTAAAGATTTTCAGGAAATATTGACATTAACATTTAATGTTTAATAAAATCAAGAAAAATTATTGACTAATGTTTAATTTTTCTCTGCATAAAAATGAATAGTTCAGAATAACCAGTACTTCATAATATATATCTGTAGCTATTTAGTCATTACTTGTATGAGCTGCGGTACTTTATACTCTTTTTAACTTTGGCAGTGAGTATCTCTTTGCTATTTTAACACACCAATCACCTCAGCCTAAAATGTTTTTGTGTGGCTCCTTAGCTTTTTATAGGTTCAGTTCAGCCCGTTCAGAGACCCAATTATCTGCCTTACAAGTTCATACCCTTCTGAGGAATGCTTAGACCTTTCAAAGATGAGGTATCTTTTTTCTAGAGTGTCACACTCCAAAAGAAGATGCTTTAACACTGAAAATAATTGCTACAGATGCAATAGAATAAGTAATAAAATATGCCCGAATATTGATATTTAAGTTCACAATTCATGTATTTGCACGTAACATGCCTGTTAATGTGCTAAGAGTGTTAATATATATTTTTAATTGTAGCTATATTATTGCAACAATTCTAGTAAAATAAACTCCAATTTATGGTTTATAGATTTATAGTGGTTTTACTTTGTATTTAGCAAAAGTCTTTAATGATTGATTAAAATTGCACACCATAATCATTTCAACAGTTAATGTGATAATTTTATATTGAATCTAGGAATTGACAAGCACCCTACATAAACAAACCTTTTCCGAATTAAATTTACAGACACTTTAAACTCCCCAATCCAAATGATAAAATGATAGTGTATGATTCATAATAGTCATTATTTAAATGTATTTTATTAATATAAAGATATCTGCAGATGTAAACCACAAGTGGTTGTATTGATTTTATTTTGCTTTTAAACTGTTCGTTTGATGTTATTTGTGCTGTGAGCAGGTAATTTATATTCCTTTCTTGCTATGTTTTATATGATATCTGTAATTCCTAAATTTTTTTTTTTTTTTATGTAGCCCCATTTAACGTCTATGGTGATATCGGGGGCTTTAACTTATTAAACAACTCGTGATTGTAAGTTCATTAACGTTGGCTTTTTTTAAAAAAAAAATATTTTCTTCAAAAAACACATACACATACTTTCAGAATCTGGGGGATAGGGAGTGATTCCAGTTAAAGAAAAATCTCCCGCCTCTACCGGGAATCGAACCTGGGACCTCTGGGTGAGGAATCAGCTCGCTTACCACTCGGATTTGGAGACAGTCAATTCCTAAAATTGTATAATTTGCCCTTGGACTTTGTCATGCATAGCTTTAAAGTAATATTGTATAGTTCTGTCAAATTAGAAATTCAGTTGATGAAATCATTAGCAGAAGTGGACTTAATTACAAAAGGTATAACACCACATATTTCTGTATTGTCCATAATACCCCAGGACGATTAAATCAAGCTCATTAACTTTAGAAATATGTTGTTTTATCATTTCAGTACAGTGTAATTTATTTTGGTAAATTTTCCCAACATGTACTCTCTATTTTTAAAAATAAATAAGGAAAGAAAAAGAAGAACAAAAAATGCGTAGGAATGTCTATTTGTAAAATAGGCTCTCATCACCACTGATGACCGTTGTATATATATTTTGTGCATAAGAATAAAAGGCAACCGGCAAACAAACCAACAATTCTCAAGTAAGCAATGAAATAATAACGGCATATAAAGTTTTTCTCGTGGCTGCAGTCAGATCAGAGGCTTTAGAGTGGTACATAGATTTCTTTAGAAAAAGCTAGAATCGCTCGAAAGATTTCTGTAAACTCGCGAAAACTGGCCGAAATCCTGGAGTGGATGGTTTGATGAGTGGGCGGGGCAGGACGCTACTTTGGTGATTGAGCTACCGTAGTCGGTCAAGTTTCTGTGCCCTGCCGTGTGAGAACACTTAGAGTCGCGTCGATCGCTGGAAGTTGAATGCGAGTCCAATTTTTTAACATTTAGTTAACCATCTATTCGTTTATAATTATCTATGATAGATACTGTTGAAAAACAAAATCGCATCGAGAAAATCAAAACACTTAAATGCGACGAGAGCACAAGGATTAATAAAAATTTGCATCCAGCGATTTCAACTTCGGAAGCAAAGGAATAAAAACAATTGGACATCAAATATGTTTCATAACATAAAACTCATAAAATGTCGGCAGATTTTGTGAATAATATATAAATATTGCGTCAAACTGAATAATCGTGGGAGGTTAGCAAGAACAAAGGAACGTCTTTGAAACTCAAATTGCACTCGCGATGTAACAAAACTTGCCTATTGCCCAGAATTCTCTTCCACTAGGACTTGAAAATAAGCTGACAAAATATCTATTGAACAAAACCATGTTGCGCCATTCGATGAACCCAAAAGATCCTTGATTATGGGCAAAGGAAATGATGATGTGACTGCTACCGACTTCAATTTTCTATAGTCTACACAATATCTCATAGAACCATCTTTTTTCATCACAAGAACAACAAGAGAAGCCCAAGAGGATTGTAAGTCTCCAATAATACCTGCTTCTTGCATTTCTTTGACTTGCTAAGCAATAATTTCCTTCTGTTTATGAGGAACCCTGTAAGGGCGCTGCGTAATTAGTTTAGAATCTGACACATTTATTTCAAACTCAGCTATATTGGTAGTTTCTAAGTCCTGCAATGATGTAGCAAACGAGTGAGAATATTTAAGCAATAAGTCATGAAGACATTTCTTTTATACATCAGATACAGCATTGTTAATATTAAACTCAACATTTGGAGCCTTTAAATGCGTTACATCCTGGGGAGAAATAGAGTTACCTTACACAAAGGCAACATCTTGTACTTGTGCTAGAACTGTTTTAGAAAACGTCTTAAGTTCTGCAGAAGAATTATGAACTGGGAAAAAATATTAACTACTGGGCTTAGCAATTAGTGAAGGATTTGAAATGTGCTTCTTATGCATAATACTAGGCGATGGTTCAAACATTACATCCTATTTAACAGGCTGTGACAATTGAACAGCGACATTATAAACTGAAGAGGTTGAATTTGTACATCTTTAACAAAAACCTTATTTATTGGCTGTGGTGTCTCATTATCTGGTAAAACATGAAATGCTATATCTGCTGCTGGTAAAGTATCACATGCTACAATTGGTACTGTGCATATACCATTATTCTACATGTTAATTGAAAGGTCGTTAGTTGCATAATTACTTTATGTGCACACAAAACATTATTTCGTTAAATAAAATCATGAGCAAGATTTTCATACCTAAGACATCTTCCTGAAAATGAAGGTTATTAATGGGAAAATGTACCACCATATGATATGGTGCATCCAAAAATTTATTTCCTGTAGTGCGAAGTACAATTTCTACTGGCTGTAACTTTGTTATGTCCTTCTCATGAGCAGCATTTAAAATGCTTACTGCACGGCCAGTATCCAACAGGATGTGAATATTGTCATCATTTAGAGTCCCTGGAATCTAAAGTAAATGACCTACAGGAAGAAAATTGGTAGAAAAATTAGGTACTTATAACAGTTTGGGTTCCTTTGAGGTTATGGTGGGCAGTCGAAGGAGTTGGTTGTTCTTTTTACCGCTGGGGTACCAACTGTTGCCAACAATAGCGAGCAATATGCCCTAATGTGTTACACCTGTAACATAAAATGTGTGTTCACTGCTGGGTGCTGCCATCTACACGAGCCTGAAACTGTTGCCTGGGCGTCTGTGGAGTCTCTGGTTGAGTAGCCTGCAATCTATTAATTTCATGGGACATCTCTACTTTATTCACCAAGGTAGTCACTAAATCTGGTGTAGCAGGTGGTGCTGTACGACAGTTACTAGTCAAAGGTGGTAGCACTGATTGCACAAGAGTGGTAACATCATATGATTGCGATATCTGTGTTGGACCAAAAGCGAGGTTATGTCAATCTAGTACACAAAAGTCAGTCGTATAGATAAATACTTAATAATTTGCAAAACCTCATCAACAGTCTGGAAATTCAATGGTACCAACATTGTAACATACTGAGGTTCAGACCGTAGAATAATTTTCTGATCTCTTCTGCCTCAGTCATGTGCGGATTAACTTTATCACATAGAGACAATACGTCATACACATAACCAAGTACATGCCCAGATTCTAACTGTATGCGCTATTCAAGCTTTATTTCTAACAGTTCATCCTGGTATCCAATCTAAAGCGCTGTTATAACACTGTTTTCAAAGTATTCCAATCTAATACGGGATCCCTATGATAAAAAGTGTTATACCAAGCTAGGAGAGTTCTATCTTGACAAGTTCTATGTTCAGTGGCTTCCTGGCCTAAATGAATCTATAGAATTCTTTCTAATCTAATCTAATCTTTCAAATAACATAAAAAATTGTAATTTCTGTACATCTGAACATGAGTTAGCAACTGATACTCTCTTAAAATTAGCTACAAAATCATTAATGGACTCTTTTCCAGAAGTAGGGGGTTCAAATACTGGTCTTGAAGCAATAGGTTGGAAAGCACTCTAGTCACTGACGTTTGCAGTAACTTTAAAATATCAGAGAGAGCTAGCGGGAGCATTTTCCACGTCACTTGACATGTTCACTTTTTGTATTTCTGTTAGACATGGTGATAATTCAAAATACTCTATTCTGTGTTAAATTAAGAGTGCAAGATATATCAAGGAAAATAAAAAAAAAAAAAAAAAGAAGTCTTGCTTATCAGTAGTTAAACCACTTTCAAAAATGAAAACCATGTTACTGTTGCTATTAAAATACACAAAATAATTTTCTATAATATATTGTAAAATTAAAAGATTAGCTGAAAATAGCAGAGTAAGACAAACTCAAGTGTGATACTGCTGCAAGTCAGCATCGCTTACTTGTATTTGCAATAACACAGTACTATGAAAGAAGCATACGTATGAGAGTTTAACTCTAAGCGCCCATAGCGAAATTATAGCAGGGGTTAAATACACATGCATTTACTCTTAGACTAAAAGGCAATTAACCCACTTGGTATAAATAAATCAAGATTTTATACAGAGTCAAATTATGGTATTAAAAAAACAAAACTAGTTAAAATGATGCTGCCTTTACCCAAAATATCTATCATCAAGTGAAGGTACAAAACAATAAGCTGTACCCACCAATAACACATTTTATGTTTAATATAAGCTAGACTACCACGTCACAATTATTAAATGTTCTCACTGACAAGCTTATGCTAGTACTTAACCTCACTTAACCGCCATTAAACCACACATAAGTAATATGTTCACTTTTCACTCGTCAACATGTATGTTCACCCTCTTGTTACAAAACATCAAAAATACATGCAACAGGGTAAGCTTAAACATAATCCATAATATTGCAAATAAAGCAGAATTTCAGCTTATTTCCTCAAAACCAAATCGTAACAATTTAACTCAAAGACATCAGTACACTACATCATATACTGCGGTTTTAAATTTTGGCCAGAAAAGCAAATTTCACATCACGTGGTTAAAGGAAATATAAAATTTTGAGAGCACAAATAATTTTTTTCCTGACATTATCTTGACACTACTGCCGACTCGTTACTGCGTCTTCTATTGCATAGGTAGATGTCAACTATCAGTACTACCATGTTCTGTTTAACTATAGTTTCATTTTGGTCTCCGTGACAAATCGAAAAGGCAATAGGAGAGATGGTAATTGTACGGGTCCAGTAGGATAAATCAGATTGAAGATCTGTATTACCTTCAAGTCGCTGCAGTATTTCTGATGCATTATCGAGTAATGGTTGCTCAAATGGTGATTTTTTAAATACTAAACAGGTTTGCAATACTTGTATTAGCAGCACCAATAAAGATAGACTAATCACGCAAAAAAATGTAACAGATATATATAGTGAAGGAATGTGCTGCAGGAAATTCCGTGAACAGATAGCGTTGCTTCATAAAGTAATGTAATTAAATAGCAAATATCTCCAAGATTCTAGGGATATAAATATCCAGTTACGTGAGGAGTTCCTTGAAGCTCCAAAATGATAACGATGGGAAAAGTGCAAAAGATAAGACCACTTCACAGGAGAACAATGAAAAAGACCTCGGGGCAACAGGAGCGGAATGGAGAGGTGCAAACAGAAAGAAAACGGTATTGGGTAAGCAATCAAACAGACATAACAAGGAAATCCGCCTGCAAAATCGCATCCAGGCTCTACAGGGTCTAAATGAAGATAATGAACTATTAACGGAATTACCAACCTGTAGTTACGTCAACATTTTCGACGAGAGATATGAATTCAAATACGAAAGAAATAAGGCCATAGTTTTAGGAGATTCAATGGTAAGGCACGCAAGTAATCATCTCGATGAAGACATAAAGGTGTACTGGTATCCTGGAGCTCAACTTTAACATATTAGAAATCAGCTGGTGAAAAATACCGACGATCCTGACGTCGTGGTTATCCAATAACAACATTAATATGGCAAGCGCCCCAGAAGACTTCATGCCAAGGTTGTGTCGGTCGGGAAAGAGTTGCTTCTACGCGCCAAATTCTGCATCACGGGGATTAGACGTCGTCGGGACGAGGATCTCCGTTACATCGATCGAATCAACTGGCTCTGTAAATTTTATCATTGTACATTTGCATGGTTAGGTGATATGAATTTAGGTATTGATGGGCTTCACTTGAACAGGAAAGGTGTAACAAAGTTTGCTAATCTCTTAAATAGGGTAATACACCTTCTCATTCCAGAAAACTTGTCAAGTGTGATATCGGTAGGATAAATTGTGAAAGCCCAGCTTCTAATAAAATTCGAATATAGATAGTCAATATGTAAAAAATCAGAACCAATCAGTCAGGGTAGACATAATTAGAAAGAGAGAAGTCCTGACAATACATCTTTACAAGTACTACATCAAAATATGCAAAGCATAAAAAATAGATTACTCAATCTAGAAGTGCTACTAAACAGTGACTGGAAGCATATTGATATAATTTGTATAGCATAGTATTGCTTAATGAACTTTAACATTGTACATGGTTATTGTAGACACACTAACAAAGATGGTGGTTCTCTGATTATGACTAGAAATACATTGTCTGTGAAACCGATAACAAAGCTTGAAAGGCTGAGTGTCGATGAGCATTTTGAGGCTAGTGTCATAGAAATCCTTAGCAAATTAGTTATTATCTGTATATATCTTAACCCAAAAAATGACATAACTACTTTTTTAGAAAAACTGGACTCTGTCCTATTTGAACTGTATAAAACTTAAAACTGTTATGATTTTAGGTTATATGAACATTGATATTCTAAACAATAGTAATGATAAATCAAAAATTATATCGCTCTTAAATACGTATGAGGTACCCACAACAGTTTCCAAAATTTCAAGTACTGGAATGATCAAACAATAAACAGTAATGTAAAATATCATGAGGATAATGTAATTAATAATGGTTTATCAGACCACTTTGCACAGAACATATCATTGAAATGAAACCGGAGTCAAAGGTTTGTCAATTCAAGCACTTTGTTTTAAAAAGTTTGTCAAATGCTTAGGGAAAATCATTACTATTTTCATTGTCTATTGAGCAAAGAGACATGGGAAGAAGTTTATTCAGGTGAATCAGTAGATGAAATAAGTAATAAATTCACAAATATGTTTAATTACTATTACGAATTGGCATTTTCCATAGTTAAGCAAAAAATAAAGATTGGGCCGTCAAAATGGTTAACTAAAGGGATAACAACTTCTAAAGACAAACTGAGATTGCTGATGAACTTGTCAAGAAAGGTAACGTAAACTAAGTTTCAAAATAGATATGAAAACATATACAGTTCTGTCATAAAATCTGCTAAATTAATGAGTAACGATAAAAAGATTAGCATCTCGAAGAATAAACATAAGGCAATGTGGGATGTAATAAAACAGGAAACCAACCAGAAAAAATTATTTACAGGAAATATTCAATTAAAAATTAATGATCATGTAATTAGTAACCATAAGGAAATAGCTAATGTTTTTAATAATTATTTTGTGGAAATTACAAAGAAAATGCAGAATGCAAACTGTGCTAAAGAAACTGACACAACATTCATGTGCTTATGAAAGATAATTCAGTATTTTTGAAACCAGTCACTGAAAATGGAGTATTGGCTATCATTAGTGATTTAAAAAATAATAACAATAATAAGACACATGGGATGGGAGCTCAAACAAAATCATTCAAATAATGCAGTGTTTGAGTTCTTTTTGATTAATAAATTGTGGATAATGGACAATTCGCAAAAGCTTTGAAGAAAGCTATACTGAAATCTCCTTTTAAAAAAGGAGATGAATCTGAGACCAATAATTATAGGTCGATAACGTTATTATCAGTTTTTTTTTTTTTTTTCAAAAATCATTGAAAAAGTCATGTGCAGAGGGATGATTCAATCTTTTACTAAATTCAATTTAATAAATTCTTGTCAGTTTGGTTTCCAAAAATTTAAAACAACTAGTTCCGCAATTATGAAATTTGTTGATCTTATGTAAGCCACAATGGATAAAGGTGAGCGAGGGGTGGGTTTATTTGATATGGTAGATCACATTTTGCTAAATAGAGTCAATAACTGTGGAACAAGTGGTATTGCTTATAATTGGTTATATATAGAGAGAAAAAAGAGAACAATTTGTGCAAATTGATTAACTTGATACAACAAATTCAACACTCAAAGAAGAATTCTCAAATAAAAGGAAGGTTAAAACTGGAGTACCCCAAGGATCAGTTCTGGGTCCCCTTTTATTTTTGATCTACATTAACGATCTGTCTCGTTATATAAAAAGCGAATCTGACATGAAATTTACTTTATTTGCTGACGATACAAATATATTCATAAGTGGAAAGTATGAAGCTTGATTCAAACATATCAAGCACCATAAACAAAGTTTCAAACTGGTTCAAAGTAAATGAACTAATAATCAATGAGGATAAAACTATAGCTGTCCAATTTCATAATAGAATCTTAAAGAATCAAGGCCTGCCAAGCATTAATTTTGGATTAAAAATAATTCAATTAAACATAAAGCAATATGTTTAGGTCTATGGGTTGACTAATACCTCAGGTGGGAAAAACATGTAGAGACGTCGATAAATACGTTAAGTAAAGTGTGCTTTATCCTCTACCAACTAAAGTCACGTGTTTCTGGTGAGGTAAAAAAGCTGGTTATTATGCATACTTTCACTCACTATTGCAATATGGAGTAAAGCTATGGGGAAATTCTAGTTACAGTAACACAATATTTAAACTGAAAAAAGAGCGTTGAGAAGCATTTTGGGGATTCCCCAAGAGAAAGCAGTAGAGAGCATTTTAAGCAACTAAATATACTCATCTTTCCAAGTCTGTACGTAAAAGAAATGTTAATTCATGTTAAAAGTGGTTTGCGTAAAATAACAGGAAACTCAGATATACATGCACACTATACTAAGAACAAAAACAAACTGCATTTAAAGACCCATAGAACTAAACTGTTTCAGAATTCATTCCAATATAGTGGCATAAAATTATATAATCAACTTCCTGATCCCTTAAAAGGTATTAATTCTATTACCAATTTGAAAAAGGAAATTCACAAATCCCTAAATCTTAATTAATTTTATTCTGTTTAAGAATATATTAATTACAGTGATAAGACCCAAGAGTCTGTATTTTAAGTATTTTGTAAGTAAAAATGTAATACTGGAAAATTGTGTATATTGTATTTATTATAGTAATACCACTGTATAAACATAGATATTTGTAAATATTTGTAACTGCATTTAAAGACCCATAGAACTAAACTGTTTCAGAATTCATTCCAGTATAGTGGCATAAAATTATATAATCAACTTCCTGATACCTTAAAAGGTATTAATTCTATTACCAATTTGAAAAAGGAAATTCACAAATCCCTAAATCTTAATTAATTTTATTCTGTTGAAGAATATATTAATTACAGTGATAAGACCCAAGAGTCTGTATTTTAAGTATTTTGTAAGTAAAAATGTAATACTGGAAAATTGTGTATATTGTATTTATTATAGTAATACCACTGTATAAACATAGATATTTGTAAATATTTGTATGCTTAATTGTGATATTTCATTCAGCAGTTGTACATAAAAGGTTTCTGTAATATTGATTCAAAGTGCATTTTAATAATTGAGAATTATTGTGTGGTCTAATTTTTAAATACTGTGGTTTCTTTTTTCAAAACAAAGCGTTTACTCACTGTATGAAACATTCATTGGTTTTGTAAATATGTTTCTCTTTAACTGTAAACACTGACTTATACTATATCATGTATATGATTTACAGGGCTAATAAACAGATTTGAAATTGAATAAATCTCTGAGAGGAGGTCATCTATCTCCATATGATGCATTTGGCACTGATAAAACACATGATTCACGGTACCTCGCGATCCTCACTTGCATAAGTTGGTATCACACAACCGAAAGGATTTCGCTTCGAGATGCCGAAGAGGAACCACCAACGCAGACTAGCAGTTCCTACAGCAGTCACCGCTTCTCCGGCATCCGCCGGTAGGAAGTGCTCGCCGGCATCTCCGCCACCTTCCGTTATACCGGCAGTGAGCACGGCACCTTTGCCGCGCTCACCATCACCACCGCCGCCGACCGCCGCTGCTTCACCGGCAGCCAACAACTATTCATCACCGCCACTGCTGAGCTCCACGCCGATGCCGCCCCGGTACAGTCCCGTGGTTAGGGGTGCCCCTCGGGATCTCTCCACCCGGCAGCTCCTCGCCGCTGCACAATCTAGATAGCCTTCATGTTCGAGGGCCACTAGAATTATCTGTGACCGGGGCCCGACACCACTAGTTAGGGTTGAGCTACAGGACCGATCAGACCTGGAGGCTGCCTTGGCGTCAGGGTTGCCCTTATTAGGGTGACTTCTGCACGTTGAGGCAAGTAGACAGGAAAGACACCGGCCCTGTCCTCGCTGCTGTGCCCACCACGCGGAGGTCCTCATTCTTACGGCTAAGTTGACGGATTTGGAGGACAGGCTTCAGGAGCAGGACAGCTCTACGTCACATCCAGAACTTCACCAAGCAATAGCAACAGCAGTCACCGACATCCGACTCATCTTCAGGGAGGAGGTGAGAGCTCTACTGGAGAAGTCGGCATCTCAAACTTCCAGGTTCAACATCCAAAGTAGACGCCAAGGGCTCAGGCTCGAAAATGTCCCAGGATACGATGACTGGCTCAACAGAGCCAACCAGCACTAGCTCCATCCTTCACCCTAGAATTCCTTCATTCCGCTCCCCGAATACTTCGCGGTGGCAGTCTGGGCCTTGGTCAAGTCTGTCTTCCGGTCCTCATTTCACCCCTCTGACTGCAGGTTTAAATTAAAACTGCAGTTAAATTATCACCTTGAATCCGCGGGTGCCCCCCCAGGGGCCTACTACGGTAGGTACGATTTAGGCGCACCCGGGGTCCCGAGCCACCTTGACTCCCTCTGTGGGCAACCTCAGAGTGGTGAGGGAGTCAGTAGGTCAAAATGCCCACCCACGTGTAGGCCGTGCGTGGAGACCCGTGTCGGTGAAAAGGAATATCCTGGTTGGTTGAGGGTTGCGTACCTGAGCCTGGGCTTCTGTCTTTCAGTAACTGGGGAGGGTGCGCAGCCTAATACACCGCTTTGGTTTCTGATTTGCCTAAACGGGACGCTAGGGACTAACCCACCCCTAGTCAATCGGCCAGGACTAGGTATTACACCGAACTCCAGGGTGAGTGGGACGGCGAGCCCGCTATATCCCCTGTGTAGCCCTGTCACCCCAGTGGGGTGACCCCTCGTTGGGCTCCGTGGTGGGTGGGGAGCACTGGGGGATGAATTTATACCATATTTTCTATGGCACCAAAACAAAAACCCCTTAATGTTAATAAAGACGTTGGAAAGGAAGTAGTCGAGTCATGTGGTCCTCGCTACTTGGTTATTCATAGGACAGAGGAAGGTAAGAAGTTCCTTACGGTGAGCCCTTTTACTATACAAAAGGGTCTCGATGCCATTGCTGGTCCGGATAAATCCTGCGTTCGAGCTCGCAATGGTACACTTCTTGTCGAAGCCAACTCCGCCTCGCAAGCTGCAAGAATACTTAAAGCCACCATGTTAGCCAGCTATCTAGTGAAGGTCGAGGTGCACAAGTCGCTGAACTCCTCCCGCGGTGTAATAACAACCCGCGCGTTGGACGGTTTGTCCATTGAGGAGATCAAAGAAAATCTTGCGACTCAGGGTGTCTCAGCTGTTTATCGGGTACAACGTAAGATCAACGGTGAATTCCTGCCTACTCGTACCCTGTTTCTTACTTTTGATCGGGTTGATCTGCCTCAAAAGATTAGAGCAGGGTATGAAGCCATCGAAGTTAGGCCTTATATACCCAATCCGCTGAGGTGCTTTAAATGCCAACGTTTTGGTCACACTAGTGAGTTGTGTACCGGCAAGTCCACCTGCGTCCACTGCGGTGACACCTCCCACGATGGGGCTTGTGCTTCAGCTCCATCGTGTGTGAACTGTAACGGGGAACACCCATCTAGTTCCCGAGACTGCCCCCGTTTTGCAGAGGAACGAGCGATCCAGGAGATACGGGTGAAAGAGAAGGTGTCCTTCTTGGAAGCCCGGAAGCTCCTGCGACTCCGCCAACCCTCTGCCCCGAGGTCCGGTACCTATAGCTCAGTGGCAGCTAAACCGGTACCGCGTCGGGAAATCGCAACACAGACCGGCGATATGAACGGGGCTACAATTGCGGAAAAGGTTATTTTAGCCCAAGCGCTGCTAAAGCCTTCGGCACCTACACCCAAGTTGGTATCAACATCTGCCAAATCCGCCAGCTTACAGAATAGTCCTGCACACTTGTCACCGAAAGCCTCGACCTCCGGAACTAAAGCTATTAAATTCACGACGTCTTCTGCCCCAGAAAAACAGTTTAAGACCAAGTATGTACGACAAGACTTTTTGAAAGAGAATGTGCAATCTATTACCAAGTCATCTAAAGGTAAGAAAAGTTCACGCAACTCCACACGTGTATCCTCCTCTGAAGGGTCATCTGGGGAGGAGGGCGTGAATCGGCGACGGCCGTCTTCGCCGATCAGCACATCCAATCGGTTCGAACTACTTGGACCGAAAACTGCTCTTGAAAAAGGGACCTCCCTTGTGGAGGAGATGGACCAGGAGGATTCTGCCGCCACTGCCAGAGGGACAGTGCGGAAACGGCAGGATCGTGCTCCTGAAAATAGTACTAGCCCAACGCCTAAGAAGAACAAATTGAACCGACCAGCTAATCCCAATCTGCAGAAGCGTCTTTCGATTTGAAACTTATCCCATAATATACTCAATGGCTATCCTCCATTGGAACATACGCGGAATTCGACCACATCGACCAGAGCTTGACTTGTTGCTGCGCCAGCATGAACCCTTGGCTGTATGTTTACAAGAGACGAAGCTCCGTCCACAGGACACCGTTACCATCAGGCAGTACTCCTCCGTACGATGTGATTTATCCCCGGAGGACGGTGTCCCGGCACATGGGGGCACTATGATGCTTATTCGAGATGATATTTTTGCCAACTCCGTACCCATACAATCTGCAATCCAGTCCGTTGCTGTCAGCATTAAGCTACCCTCCGCTTCATTCACCATTTGAAGTATCTATTTGCCTCCATCTGCGGACCTCTCGCACAGCGACTTAGAACACCTCATTTCGCAGTTGCCACCACCCTTTTTATTGGTAGGCGACGTGAATGCCCATCACCCTCTTTGGGGCTCTCCTCGGGCTTGTGCGAGAGGTACGCTACTTAAAGACTTCTTGGATAGTCAGAATCTTGCTCTCTTGAACACCGGAGAGCCCACCTTTCTATCTGACGCATTTCATAGTTTTTCACACATTGACATTGCAATTTGTTCCCCTCAGCTGGCAGTCACCTTATGCTGGAATATCATCTCGGATTTGCATTCTAGTGACCACTTTCCTTGTCGTATTAGTGTCCTAAAACCCGTTGTATGTTCCACCCGTTTACCTAGTTGGCGCCTAGACCACGCCAGCTGGGAACTGTACTCCCACTTGGCTGAATTTAGCTACGAAGAGCACGACTCTGTGAACCACTTGGTCGAGCATCTTACAGAGACCATTCTTTCTGCTGCTGAGCAATCCATTCCACGTTCGACTGGCTACAGCCGTCGATTTCCGGTACCTTGGTGGACCGCTGACTGTCGGGATGCTATTCGCGCTCGCAGACGAGCTCTACGGGTTTTCCAGCGTTTTCCTACACTGGATAACCTGATACACTATAAACGGATGCGTGCACATTCTAGGCGGGTTATTAAGGATAGCAAAAAGATGTCATGGAATAAATTCGTGGGTTCCTTTAATCGCCATACACCTTCCTCTGTCGTATGGGATAAGTTAAGACGTGTGGCTGGGAAACCGAACCATATGCCCATCGCCGGTCTCAAAACACCTACCGGAGCTGTTGTTGATACATTTGACGTGGCGAATACTTTAGGCAGTGCTTTCGCTCAGGTGTCTAGCTCAGGCAACTATTCCCCTGAGTTTCTTACAGTTAAGAACCAGGTGGAATCTCAAGAATTCTCGTTTGCTTCTGGCAACCTTGAGGATTATAATCGCCTTTTCACCCTGGCAGAGCTAGACAATGCACTCTCCTCTTCACGACACTCAGCACCAGGTCCAGATGGTATCCACGTCCAAATGTTGCAACATCTCTCTCCTGATGGCAAAGATTTCCTACTCGAGGTCTATAATCGTGTCTGGGTTGATGGCATTTTTCCAGACAAGTGGCGGGAGGCCACCATCATACCCATTCTTAAACCTGGAAAGGACCGCCATCTTCCTTCCAGTTACCGTCCTATTTCCCTCACCAGTTGCGTGTGCAAGGTGATGGAACGCATGATCAATGGACGGTTGGTGTGGTGGCTGGAATCCCACAATCTTCTGACGAACATCCAGTGTGGCTTTCGACGACGACGTTCAACTGCTGACCACCTTGTCTCTCTGTCAACTCAGATTATGGACGGGTTTCTTAAGAACAGCACCACAGTTGGGATATTTTTTGACCTCGAGAAGGCCTACGACACGTGTTGGCGGGCGGGAATATTGCGTTCTCTGCACAACTGGAACATACGTGGACGCCTACCGTTGGTCATTCAGGAGTTTATGCGGGACCGCGTTTTTCGAGTGAGGGTGGGTTCGGTTTTATCTAACCATTTTATTCAAGAGAACGGAGTGCCGCAGGGCTCGGTACTCAGCGTGACTCTATTTGCTATTGCGATAAATTCCATATCACTATGTGTGCCTCAAGGTGTCTCTTCCTGTTTATTCGTGGACGACTTTGCCATCTTCTGTACTTCTCAGCGTACACCGTTTTTGGAACGCCGTCTCCAGCGGGTTTTGGACAATCTCTATGCATGGAGCTCGAAACACGGTTTTCGTTTCTCCGCTGAGAAGACAGTCTGCGTTAACTTCTGGCGCCGTAAGTGGCAAATGCCGCCGTCTCTTCGACTCGGGCCAGATTTACTTCCTTTCGCAGACGAGGCGAGATTCCTTGGTTTGATCTTCGATCGGAAACTTTGTTGGGCACCACAAATAGCACAGCTTAGAGCACGATGTGACCGTTCTCTAAATCTTTTACGGATACTAAGTGGCAAGTCTTGGGGTGCGGATCGGACGGCATTGCTCCGTCTTTATCGTGCTGTGATTCGTTTTAAGTTGGACTATGGCAGCATTGTGTATTCTTCAGCTCGACCTTCAGTGCTCAGAAGGTTAGACACAGTCCATAACCAGGGCATCCGTGTGGCCGTTGGAGCTTTTCCAACGAGCCCAGTTGTTAGCCTCTACGCCGAATCGGGAGAACCTCCTCTGCGTTGTCGGCGTGATGTCCTGCTTGCTAATTTTGGCTGTGGGCTGAAGTGTATGCCAGGGCATCCAACTTATCACGCTTTTTTCTCCCCTGAGCTGCACGAGCGATACTGCCTCCGCTCTCTGAGCCCCAGGTCAGCAGGTTTTCGTTTCCGTGAGCTTCTACGCCAGCACCATGTTGACATTCCTCGGCTGTTACCCAAGGGAGAGAGTATACACCCCCCTTGGTTACGCGCTACCTCCCATGTCGATCTCGGATGACGCTCTACGGGAAATCTGTTACGCCTCTTGATAGTATTCGTCGATGCTTTTTAGAATTTTTATCCAAATACAGTGGCCGTATTTGTATTTACACCGATGGTAGTAAGAGCCCCGACGGTGTTGGATGTGCCTTTGTAACTGGCACCACAACTCCTACTTACGGTTTGCCTAGTTGCACGTCTATATATTCTGCCGAGCTGTATGCTATTTATCAAGCCCTTCTGTATATTCGACGTCGAAAATTAGGTGACTGCCTTATTCTTAGTGATTCCCTTAGTGCCCTTCAGAGCATTCGTGAGCTGTACAATTACCATCCTTTGGTGCAGCGCATCCAGGACGTTCTTCGCATTTTGCACGCTTCTGGTTTTAATGTGGAGTGCGCATGGATTCCTGGACACGTTGGCTTGCCAGGGAATGACACGGCGGATTTGGCAGCGAAATCGGCAGTCACAGCGCCCAGTGTTACGATTACTCATTCAACAGCAGAAGATTTTAGAGTGGCTGTACGGAGAGCCGTTTTTTCGACTTGGCATGCGGAGTGGTCGGCTCTCCGTGGTAATAAGCTGCGAGAGGTGAAGGACCTCCCTGTCAACTGGGTAACCTCCTCTCGTTTATTCCGCCGGGAGGAGGTAGTACAATACGGCTAAGAATTGGCCACTGTATTTTTACTCACAGTTACCTTTTTAAACGTGAACCTGCTCCTGTCTGTGCGCTCTGTGGGGAGGCACAGACAGTTCGTCATGTGTTGCTGGAGTGTGGTCACCTGGCACACATTCGGTCATGTATGGGCATGCCGGCCTCTCTTGCTGAGGTCCTGGCAGATGACCCAAGAGCAGTGGACAGGGTTTTTAAATTTTTATCAAAACTTTCTTTTACCTTGACGTTTTAGTGTGATAGCAGTTCTTTTTAAACACTTTTAATTTTAATGTGTTGATTTTAGATGGAGTTTTATATCCAGCTCTGTTTAGAGGGCTGGACCGTTCTGTTACTTACTTTTCAACTGTGTTAGCTCTTTTACTTGTGTTTTTTTCCTTTTTTGGTATTTTCTTACTGCCTATTGCCAAGTTTTAATCGTAAGGGCGCTTATGACCTCGGCAGTTGAGCGCCCTTAAACACCATTATCATCATCATTTATCATCCGCGGGTGCAATCATGCGGTACCGCCTATTCTTTCTTCCTTCTTATACGGGTGGAGGGCTTTTATAGTAATATATTGCTGAATGCTCTAGATGTTCTCGGGCTTCAAGCCAGGTGAGGTGATGTGGAGACATCGAAATTTCGGGAGCGTACATCTCTCCCTTGAGCGTGCCCTTTTCCGAAGCGGAGGCCAGCTCTCCCAGTAGCCGTCGCATCTGGCAACGATGGTGGTCTTGCTGTAGTTGGCTTTGTGGTGCATCTCGAAGCAGTGTTCCGAGAGCCCAGATTTTTCTGGTTGCATTAGGCGGATGGACCTCTCATGCTCCTTCACTCTGGTAGTTATGGACCTGCCTGTTTCACCTATATACCACAATCACAAGAAACGTGATATACTTCCGGTATTTTCACTGGCCTAATTAGTTTTTTTTATCGTTGGAGGATGTTTGTGTATGTCCTTGAGGTTGTGTTTGGCCAGGATTTTGGGGATTTTCCGGAGAGGTTGCCGGTATATGGAATGCAGTTTTGGCGGTGGGTTTCTCCGAGCTGGCTGTGTAGTGGGTTTCGCTTTATTGGCTTTGGTGAGTGCCGCAGTGACGTGATATTCGGAATAGCCGTTTTGTCGGAAAGTGTATTTTAAATGCCGTAGCTCTTGTGCGAGATGGCTGGGATTCGAGACGGCAACTGCTCTGTGGGCCAAAGTGTTTAGTACGCCGATCTATTGCGATTTATGGTAAAAACTGTTGGTATTTAGGTAGAGGTCTGTGTGTGTGGGTTTGCGGTAAAAAGCGTGTCCAAGTGTAACATTGCTGTTCCTAGATATGAGGATGTTTAAGAATGGCAGAGTTCCGTCCTTTTCAACTTGCATTGTGAACTGGATCTGAGGCCGGAGGCTGTTGATGTGAGTGAGGAAGTCATGTAGTGTGTCGTCCACATATCTGAAAAAATGCGAAGGTTTTAGTGGAGAGGTGGTCAGAATTTCATGTTCTAGGTGCTCCTGTAGAAGTTGGCTATGGCTGATGACAGTGGAGAGCCCATGTCTACGCCGTCTAGCTTGTCATAAAAATTGCCGTTGTACGGGAAGAAGGTGGAAGACAAGGTGTGTCGGAACAGTTCAGTGATGTCGGCCGGAAAATGTTCAGTTAAAAGTTGTATAGTTTCTGGAAAGAGAACTCTGGTAAAGAGAGAAACTACGTCACAACTGACGAGAAGATCGGTTGGCGCAACGGTGATGTTACTATGTGTTTTAACAGATCAAGCGGAATTATTGACGTGATGAGCGCCACTCCGAACCAAAGGCTGCAGCAAGTTGGCAAGGTAGCGTGCTGTATGCAGGACTGCCTATGGCATTCACAATGGGTCGGAGAGGGACCTCAGCTTTGTGAACCTTGGGCAGTCCATACATTCTGGGCGGTCTGGAGTCTGAGGGCGAAAGAAACCGCTTAGACTCCGGAGTGAGGCTGGAGTTCTTGATGAGATGCTTGGTGCGGCGTTCTCTGGCTGTCGTGGGATCTTTTTTCAGGGGTCTGTAGGCCGGATCATCTAGGAGTTACTTCATCTTTCCACGGTACTGACTGGTGGAGAGAATGACCGTCGTAATTCCCCTTGTCGGCCGGTAGGACGACCAAGTCTTCATAGGTGCGTAGCTGTTTCAGAGCCAGGTTTTTCAGCCCTGCTGATGTTGAGTTTTGGAAGGGAGTTGTGGTTGACCGCGTTAGCCACCGCAGAGCGTATCGCTTCGGCTCTGTCTAGGGTGAGCTCTTGTATGGCGGATTCTACCCCACTGATGATGTCGGCCAGCGGAAGTGTTCTCGGTGTGGGTGCAAAGTTAAGACCTTTGGCCAGTACGGTGGTCGTGGCCTTATCTATCTCATGTCCTGGTGATGATGTGCTTGGACGGAAGGGGCGGGGACGGCCTCCTGAGATTTATTCAAAGAGTCAAATTTCTCGTTCTGTTTTTTGGTGCTCCGTAGAAGGGCGGTGTGACCTTGTGCGAAAGTGGAGAGGTCTACCCTGTCCCAGTACGACGGAGATAGTTTGGGGGAGAGCAGCCAGAAAGAGTCCAACCTGTAACGTGAGTTGTGGTTGCGTACTCTGACCAGCGTCTGAGGATCTTGGCGGTAGAGGCATTCTTAATAGGCCAGCGTATTCTGGCGAACTTCGGTGTGGTTTTCTCATCTCTCTTATGTTTTGAATTTTGGATTTAATGTAAATTTAAATAGAATATAGGTTTACATTGAATATGTATGGTTTTAAAAGTTTAAATAATATGATTATTTAATTTTAAAATTGTGGGATTTTGATATAATTGGAGATAATTATAATATTAAGTATTAGATAATTTAAATAAATATGAAGTTAAAAATAATATAATTTGGTATTTTTTGGTAAAGTTTATTAAGTAATATGACCCTGATTACCTAAAAGAAGAATTAGATCATTTACAACAAGTACTGGCTGCAAATGGATACTCTAAAACACTAATCAGACACCTACAAACAAAGAAAATAATTAATATGAGAAAAGAAACAGATAAAAACAAATCCATTGCTTGGCTGCCCTACATAGCAGACACCACCGACAAGATAGCCAGAATTTTACGCAAACACAATATTGATACCAGTTACAAGTCCTCCAAAAAAACTGAAATCTCTTCTACGTCCAATTAAAGACACTCGTCCCGGGAGTTTACAAGATAGAGTGTGAATGTGGAGCATCATATGTTGGACAAACAGGCAGAGCGGTGACAACCAGGCGACAAGAGAAACTTAAAACTGCACCAACCAGAGAAATCAGCACTTGCAGAGCACGCCATAGCCACAGGACACCACATAGACTTCGACTAGATACAGCTACTGGCACATTCTGACTATTTCTCACACAGGATGGTACGGGAAAGCTTAGAAATTTACAAACAACAACACACCTTAAAACGAGACAGCGGCAAACATCTCGGCTCAATCTGGCAGAACCTAATTAGGAATGCGGGGATTGGTAGACCACCAGCCAATAGGCGCGAGAGGGGCCGGCCTTTGCCGTCTCCCACCACAGTATAAAGAGCGCCCGACCGCGCTGTCGGAACACTAAAGAGCAAGTAGATCTGTCTGGGCTGACAGTTATTCTTACAACTAATAATAATTATAATAATACTCATCAACATAATCATCATACTACCAACACCACCACCACCAATAATAGTAATATTAATAACAATAATATTAATCATAATAGTAATAATGAGAACATGTTCACTATTAATAATATTAATTTTTATGTTCCTGTTTTCGATAAAAAAGATACAAAGCAATCAATAACTCATTTAACAGTAGCTTTATGTATCAGATTTCTCCATTTACACCAAAACATTATTTGATCGGAACTTCGCTTCGAGATGCCGAAGAGGAAGTATCAACGCAGACCAGCAGCTCCTACAGCAGCCACCGCTTCTCCGGCATCCGCCGGTAGGAAGCGCTCACCGGCATCTCCGCCACCTGCCGTTACACCGGCAGTGAGCGCTGCACCTTTGCCGCGCTCACCATCGCCGACCGCCGCTGCTTCACCGGCAGCCAACACTTCATCGCCGCCACCGCTGAGCTCCACGCCGACGCCGCCCCGGTACAGTGCGGTGGTTAGGGGGGTCCCTCGGGATCTCTCCACCCGGCACCTCCTCGCCGCTGCACAAGCTAGATGGCCTTCATGTTCGAGGGCCATTAGAATAATCTGTGACCGGGGCCCGACACCACTAGTAAGGGTGGAGCTACAGGACCGATCAGACCTGGAGGCTGCCTTGGCGTCAGGGTTGCCCTTATTAGGGCGACTTCTGCACGTTGAGGCAAGCAGACAGGAAAGACACCGGCCCTGCCGTCGCTGCTGTGCCTACGGGCACAGCCAAGAAGACTCATCTTCGCCGCCGAAGTGGCACTACTGTGGCACCAACGCATTCACTTCGGAGTGCACTGGGCACGACCTCCGCCGCCGTCGCCGGTTCTGTGCCACCTGTGGTGGTACGGGACATTTCACCGGGCAAGCCCAGTGCCCCAGCTACCCAAAGAGCAGGCACTTTTCGCCTATACCAGCCCGGACACCATCATCTACACAGCCATCTCCGCAGACTGAAGAACCAACACCAACCATCCTGCAGCAGGAAATCCAGGGCCTAAGTGAGGCCATTCAGGACCTCCACGCGGAGGTCCTGACTCTTAAAGCTAAGCTGACGGCCTTGGAGGACAGGCTTCAGGAACAGGACAGCACCACCTCACACCCAGAACTTCACCAAGCAATAGCAACAGCAGTCACCGACATCTGACTCATCTTCAGGGAGGAGGTGAGAGCTCTACTGGAGAAGTCGGCACCTCAAACTTCCAGGTTCAACATCCAAAGTAGACGCCAAGGGCTCAGGCTCGAAAACGTCCCAGGATACGACGACTGGCTCAACAGAGTCAACCAGCACTAACTCCATCCTTCACCCTAGAATTCCTTCATTCCTCTCCCCGAATACTCCGCGGTGGCAGTCTGGGCCTTGGTCAAGTCTGCCTCCCGGTCCTCATTTCACCCCTCTGACTGTACCCTGCGCCTTGAATCCGCGGGTGCAATAATGCGGTACCGCCTCTCCTTTCTTCCTTCTAATACCGGTGGAGGGGTTTTTTAGTCGGTATGCCCACATGGGAGACCCCGACACTCCGGGCTTGCCCGGGTTAGTCCATAAGGTGGATTTTCCCCTCCACTCGAAAATAAAAAAAAAATAATGTCGGAACACAGTTCACCTGGCACTGTCGTGTTGAGAGCACACACCCTGAGGAAGCCCCACATAGTGAGGCGAAACGTCGGCAACATTTCAAGCCAAGACGCGGCCTTCCCGGATGACCGAGATACCACCAATATTTTTTTTTTATTTTAAAGTTTATAAATGAAACAGTAATTATATGTATGCAATTTTAAGTAATAATATAATAATGGTAAGAGTCATATAATTAAACTACTTAATAGAATAACTATTAAAATAATATAATGGTTTTTAAAATAAAACATGTGTATAATATAAATAAATAATATAAAATAAAGTTTAAGTAATAATAGTAATGGTAAAATTAAACATTAAAATTAAATTAAAATTATTAGTATGTTAAAAATACGAAATTATAACAATATTGATATTAATTAAATTGAAATTGTATGAATTAAATATTAACACCAGTTTAATTGATAATAATTATGACTTTAATTGGTATTTATAACAATTTTTAGGCCAAGTTAGTTTAAGTTTATATCTGTAAAATTTAGTTGTATAATTAAGTTTGTAATTGGTATAAGAAGTAATGTATAAAGTTTGGGATATTTTAACCTGGTTTAGGAAATTAGCTATCAGGGTTTAATATATAGATTTTATTTGATTTGGTTTTATTTATTTTATTTTATCTCTACTTCTAAGTAAGAAAGACAGAGAGCTGAGGACTGTGCCTTTCTTTTCACGCAGATCTTGAAAGATCTTGATTTTCTGGTAGGTATCCTTCTCGTAAAGGCACATGAAATAAGAGTTGAAGCTTTCTTGGCGACTAATATGCTCTAGATGTTCTCGGGCTTTAAGCCAGGTGAGGTGATGTGGAGACATCGACGTTTCGGGAGCGTACTTCTCTCCCTTCTTCAAGATGCTGAATGATTGGATCGGTATTGGGGCTTTTCTTTGTTTTACCGTGGAGGGAAAAATGCATTCCTGCATTCGACCCCAAGCCTTAGTGCAATGGCTAGGGGCATATGTGGAGCTCCCCGCGGAGTGCGGTATATCCACTAAAAAACCCCTCCACGTGTCAATCGTTATAAAGATTAATTTTGTACATGCATTCATAAGTCCATGTTGCGCCCCGGTTAGTAAGTGTGAGCTACTTAGCTGGCATGCATTGCATGCGAGCGCGTTAATGCTACTAACTAGGATTGTCCATGAAACCTGAACAATACCAGTGGATAATCAAACGTTAATTTTATAAGTGTTTTATTCGTGCAATGCTATGTTCTACTTCTGCAGCTGCGCCTGCTTAACCTGTATTGTCTATAAGTAAAGTGTTATTTTCCATGCATTAAGTTTAGGCTTAAAGTATATGTTTAGAATGAAGATTTGTATAATTTGGAGTTGTGCTTCTGCGCTGGTGCTTCGCAAAATTTCTCCGCTCGTTAGTGGTTGCGTAGCCGCTCGTCGGAAGTAATATTTCCGGACTTTTTGGCCTTCGTCGTCACATTTACCGCGTAGTTGCCAAGATCGTCTAAGTGATCGACTCCATAATGCAGCTGCCCACGCCGATCATGGTCCGCCTCAGCTTTAGCTCAGGTCTTAGGGCCCTGCGACGGGCTGGTATTGAAACACATAAGAAGAGAAAAGAGTGATAATAAATAATGATGTGTGTTGGAGTTTTTACGGTGAGGATAAGTTTTAGGAAAGGAGGTTTGTAAGGAATTGTTGTATTTCGTCCGGAGTGGTGTCTTGTGTTATAGTCCTGTCAAAAAGTGATAAAGGTCTGTTGTGTTTGTTTGTGTGTCGTAGTTCCCTAGTGTTTCTATTAAAGGGTTGTGATGTGCATTTAATTTTTGATACGTGTCGTAGGTTAGCTTTTTAATGAATTGTTCGATTGCAAGTATTTTGAATTCCTCGTGAAGTATGTCAGCTGGAGCTGTGTATGGTACCTTAGATATTAAGCGTAGAATTTTATTTTGGAATCTTTGTAAGTTTTTAATGTGGTTTAAGGCGGCATTCCCCATACTTGGGATGAGTAAGTAACTGTAGCTAGGATTAATGTTTTGTAAAGTGTGAGTCCCATGTTGAAGCTTAGCTGGGAATTCATGTTGAAAAAATACCCTTATCTCGATTAAGCTAATTTTTGAAATCTGTGATTTCAGACTGAATCACAAATCCACAGGGTGCAAAAAGGAATTTTGCAAAAGCGTTAGAATGTAAAGAATATTAATAATCGATTCTAATTTTAGATTTGTTTATAAATTATTTCAAGAAGCACAGACAATGCTCTCCTGTTGTGCACATATTAATATGCCTATCTTATCTAACTCAAATATACCACAAATACTGATAGAAAATGTTTACTTAACATCTTAAATATAGTTTACTGTAGATAAATACAGGAACCTCATTTCACTGTCCTGTACCTAATTTTATACTATTCTTACCATCCCTGGAAATGCAATATTGCATATGTTTTTTTTTCTGCTAAATCATTTTATTTATTTACATACCGTGTTAATATCGTATTACCATTTTGGCGTAATATCGTCGTATTACCATTTTGACTTTCTATAACGACTACTTATATTTCAGCTGTACATTAAAACTGTATTTCTCGATTATCTTAACACACATTCAGCATCGCATTCATAATTCCAGGCTCTTGAGGTTGGAGAATAAGAATAGTTTCATCAGCCTAGAATCGAACCCAGCATATTTTTCATTTTAATTCAGCATTTAACCACTTTACTGCAGACACTCTTAACAAACCCACTTTATAACACTTGTTGACGACTTTGTGCATTAACATAAAAAGCAAAAAGTATACATGGAATCACTGAGAAGAAACTGAGAAAACAGAATTAAACTTGGATTATGCTCTCTGTGATGCTTACATCCTGTTTGTAAAACACTTTAAATGCAGGTATGCGATATTCAAGTTCAATGATAATATATACTTCTGTTTTGTTCAGTTGTAGGATGAAATTCCGTCTAGTCAATGAAGTGATTTTATTCAACTTCCAACGGAACAATCAAGGTCTACTCCCTGTACATAGATGCTGACAAGCATAAAGAACGTATTGTCGCAATTATTTCCTACTCAGGTATCCTTATGACGTAATTATAGGTGTTTTAAATTGCACTGTTTTGCCATTACAAACAATGTATTGAGCGCGACCTAGGGGGCCTCTTGCCCTCCATCTGACTTCTTCATGTTACGACGGTCTGCGCATCTAGGCGTGTAGGGGCTTGGCCTAAACGAACCTACAGAAAATTTTCTGATCTAATCTTCTAGTATTTCACCATACTATCTACTATCTTTATACAAATACTCCAAACCTCTGAACATGCATCACTGGTGTTCCTAGTCGCCACTTTTTGGTTGATTTTCAGTTGTTGGTATTGAAGGGTGTTTGACCGAAGGTACATAGTGTTAATTTAATGCGGTTGGCAATACCCCGGACGCTCAGCACAATAATTCCCGCGTTCTTCCGGTCCTGGAGAGCAAAAGTTTTCATCCACGTTTCAGTTAACATTTTGTGCTGAAGGATCACCGAAGTTTTGAAAGGTCGACAGTGTGTGGGATCAACTACTAAACGTTTATTGCATAAGGTAATTTCTTTATCTTCATATGTTGAGATTGGGTAGATCGTTAGCTTTACCAAACACTCTTCTAAGCTTATCCTGAAACGGATAAACAGAATGCGTTGGCTGTCTACTAATTATTCTCCTGACTATTCTCATTATAATCTAAAACTTAAGTTCACATTTAAACAGTCGTTGTGCCATACAGGTGTTGGTAAAGTGATAGCGACATACTTAGGTTTTAAGAACGTGCCCGCCCCATACTGTTTGCATGGCCACGTGGAATAACTTTGTGGTTGGTTAACATGTGCACTTTCTTTTCTGTCCCACAAAGTAAATCCTGCAGCGCATTTTACAGCATAAGGTAACAGTTTACATTGGTAATATAACGCATTTATGAAATGAAGCTTTCGCAGTGATTTAGTCGATGTTCTGTAGTTAAAAAGTATGCTTTGTTTTAAAGATTGCGTCGGTTACAATCTGCGTGTTTTGTGTCCCGATATTATTACTTTTCATTTCTTTGTATTTTTACTCAAAATCTGGACATATTCTCATGTTATATAATGTTTATGCATCTTCACTTACCTTATAGACGCCTCTGTTTAACGTCTATAATAGACTTAAGAAGTTAATATTTTGTTTAGCACTCACCAGAACTAATGAACTGCTCAGAATTCTGTAAAACCAACTTTATACTCTATGGAGCTGCTAGAAGTGTTTCTCCCATACTTCACACAGTTTAGATGATTGGGGTTTTAAACTCTGATATTTAACTACTAACCGGATCTAAAAGACAAACTGCAGAAACTTGTTTCATTATGGCAGTGCTCAAACTACTTCTGTTGAGTGGCAGTAATCCTTCATCTACAGGTTGCGATTCATTTTCTCCATGTATGTCGGAGACTTTGATTAATTTAGTATCTCCATTTTGTTGCTCTGTGTCTGTGTTTGGCAATTGCATGGTAACACATAACATATGGAAACATTTCCCAATAAGTTCTCTTCTGCTTTGGGAGTACAATAAAACTTGCCCAATGTTCAACCTGATAGCTCCATAAAGAAAAACAAATGCTAAATCAATTGCTAGTAGAAAGAAGTAAAATATGTACAACTTTCTTAAGAAAATGAAGCACATATATTTGGGTAACTGATGTAACGCCAAAAGGACAGTATGTAAGCTGATGGTGAAGAAAGCTTGCCAATTCTCTTGAAGTTGTGATAGCCATCAAAGTAGTAATTTTTATTCTTATTAAAGACATTTGTAGAAAATGGCATGTTATTTATGGATGCTCTTCAACTGCTATGGTTTCTCAGCTTCCCATTCTATACTGGGCGTGAAAGACTGCTTAATTTTGCTAAGAGGCCTCTCTATCAGGCTTGAGGTTCTTTTACGTGCCGTAAATCTATGACATGGGACCCACGACTTTACTTCCCTTCCAAAGGAAGCCATGCTAAGGATTTTTATGCCCAAAGAAATCAATTGTCCTCCATAGGGTTTGAACCCGCGACCTTGGGTATATGAAAAAGACATTTGTAGTATTGGATATACAATATTTATTAAAAACAAAATGTTTACAAAACTGGTAATTGATGTGATCTCTGTACTAGCTAATGATAGTTATGATGAATCACAAGAAGTTAAACTGCTATTATTAACAGGAAATGGCATCCCAAGACTTGCTCTGTACTGTACCAAATTTCATCTTTTGTGTTTGGCCACAAGAATTCACATGATGTTCACTTTCACTTGTTTTGGTTTCTCATAGTTAATTTCTGTGATAATACCTGAATATGTTTTACCACAATGCAGTTCCCTTTTTGAATCTTGGTTGCTGATTTGGCTTCTTTTACTAGCACTTTTGAATTGGACTGATGAAACATTACCAGCTTTGAAAATGGTATTGTGTTTTGTATAAAGGGGCTAAGTGCCCTGACAACAGCTGTATCTTGAGAAGATTTGCAATAGGCGTCCACTTCTCGGACAAGAATTTTGTATCACAAGATGATAGATACAGCTGTAGCAAATCTCTATGTATCACCAGCACCATCCCAGAAATAACCTTCCCATGATCTAACGAAGTCTTATTAAAGGAAAAAACTGAATGTTTATCATTACTTATTTTGTGAATATTGCCACTCCTTCAGAAATGCAAGAGCAGACATTATTTCATTTTGCTGTCCAAGAGCAAAATCTTGTTGGAACACGGCCGCAAGATTACTGAAGCTGCAATATAGCAGTGTCGAGTTGGAATAGCAATTGTTTGTAGCATTGCACTGATAATAACAGATGGAATCCTCATTGTTACATTCTATAGCTTTATGAATATCTTTGCAATTATCACACTTCCCAAAATAGCCACTACATTTTACTGCAGAAACTGAATTGTTGAACACGTTTGGAATACTTGCAATAAGAGTACCCAAATTTCTCTGCAGCTCTGATTTTGTATTGTTGAAGCAAGCTGATACAATACAAGAAGCCAGTGTCGTATTATAATTGAGATAAGGTATGCTGATTTTTCATAACATGAGGACTTGCCCATTAAGAGACCTTGTATTATATGTGGTCTATTCATTTGTTTCAGTAACAAATGTGTCTTTGTTTTTTGAACCATGTCCCACACTTGCCCTTTCCCTTGTGCTGTGACAATTGCATACTTCTGCTGCTTTAGCAATGAATTTATTGTTGAATTGCACAGCCAAATATTGTAGTTGCAAAAGTATCTTATCTAGATAGGCCACAATTATATTCTTCGAGGCTATGACTTTGTGAGTGTAGCACAATGAAGCTCATAAGAGTTAATTGTTGCTATCTCTAAGCGAGTATGAAATAATAAAGTGACCCACATTACAATTTGTAACAGGAATAGCAGAAAACTAGCTACTCTAGAACTTAAATAGTAAACTTATCTGATTTGATTCAAGTAAACATAGATATGACAGGTACAATATGTAAGGTAGACTTCAATGTCAACCACATTGTCAATAATGGTTTTCCAAGGAATGTTCTAACAATGTAATACACCATTGAACAACCAAAAGACAAAAAGAGACACTGAATTCTCAATGTGGAGTCTATATTTTCATGGAATTGCCCATACAGAATTTTTTGTAGAGTAACACCATTTTCGAGATATTTTGAATTATTGGTTTGAATTTTAAGACATTTAAACTTTTCTCAAATGGAGGACTTCATTCTTCTTGTTTCTCATTTGTTTACTGAACCTCAGTTGTTTCATATAGTCGCCACCTTTTGAAGGATGAGACAACTAGAGCAGATTATGTGAATGGAACACATTAGATTTTTTCTATTCTATATATTAGGAACCAAGTAATAGGACAGTTTCTGCTAGTGTTTATTATGAAGTAGATAGAAGAGTAGGCTTTTTAACGGTAATTTGTTACACGGCTGTAGAGAAAGTCATGTGAATGGAACATCAAGTTTCTTAACTTTATAAACTTGATTAACCCTGGTTTAGTAGCTTATATATAATTTTGCCACAGCCTTGCTTGCATTTCTGTGGTAGGAACTTTGTGCTCAACAGAATGAAAATATCAATATCATAATACTGTTAGCAGGAATATTAGGTAACAATTTTTAAAAGAACCCTTAAACTTTTCTTCATGATAGTTCTTCGATGGTTTTGATATGAAAATCAAAAAAGCTTCCAAATGGAGCCCTTAAAGGAAAACTGATATCTTCATTTCACTTTTCTGCTTTTTGTGTAGCCTACTGTTGTCCATGATTGATCAAGGTGAAAAATAGAATAATCTGCAGCTCAAAGTTGTTTCATGCTTGTTAAAAACTGGAATCTCTTGGTTACAATATCAGGCCTTTTACCTCATTTCCTGCCTTGTTTATTTTTGTGTGAATATGCCTTAAGCTCCAAATCCTCTCCATAATTTTTTGATGCATCATTTACATTTTTTAAGCTAGGCAGAAAATGCGATACAATGAATAAATAGTATGCTGTATGGCAGCAGCTGTAACTGGGAGTTTTTGTTTAGGGCGCTACTTACATAAAAGAGCTTTTCTCTGTTTGTTTAAGGTTGTGCTAAGAGTGCAAGAAGACACTTTTGTGGCTGCTGCAGTTCTTTGACCTATCACATTAGTCGCAAAAATAATTGTGAACACAAAATGTCAGTTCCCTGCCATCCGATTTCACAGTTTTCTGCAGCCACACTTTTAACTGTCACCAAAACAAACACAAATCCAATATTAAAGCTAAATTCTGATAATGAAACATTTTTGCTTTGCTAGAAAGCAGAATACAGCGCGCACAAAACATTACTTGTTTCTTGCTCTTGTTTACTTTAGAAGGCATTAAACGCAGTTATTATGGTAAGGGTATGTAGTCATTTAACAGACAATAGACAGCTGGAAGGGGAATATGTGTTTTTAAAGAATTTAGACAGTAGACTGCCACAAGGTTAGAACCAAACCGGACAAGTTTAATCTCAAAAAGTGGTGCTGCCATCGTGGTGTACAGTTCCTCCACTTTAGGATGCCAGCAGTCCTGACCAGTAATAGATGAAGAGCATAAAACTCTGATATTACACAATTTTCTATGCTGCTACTAAGTAATTTGATGTACAAACACCAACCATATGATGGTTTAACTCATGTTGGGTGCCAACGTTTCGCTAGTTAATGACTTATGATATCCGGTAAATGGTATATCCAGTGTAATTCTGAAGAGTATGTCCAATGTCAGTAGTGTGACTAACTTATAGGCTTTATTAGTAAAACAAAAAAACACTTCTGTGAATGAGAGCTTATAATTGAGTCTAAAGAATTGTACAGTACAGAAAAAATTATAATGAAGTGTAATCAAACTTGAAGCTGTTAAAGGCTAGTAGGACTGTTTTCTTGATTGAGTAATCTTCACGTGAACTTGCCTCCAATTAGAGAACAGTGCTGCCAACTGTATTGATACCAACTGTATGAAAATGCACTATTTGTGCATTAGTTTCTTATGATAATCTGAATGTAATTCAAACTTTAAAAGTTGTGCCCCATGTTCACTTTCCCATGGAATTAACCTTAGACATAATTGATGAGTGTTGCCTTTATGGAAACAGGTACATGCTTATTTAGTTCAACATATGCACAAATTATAAAAATACAATACAGTGATTTTACAATATATCCAGTTACAGTTTGATTGCTCTTTGTTGTTTGAGATTATTACCTTCCTTTCATCCAAAGAGACTTGTGTTGTTTGGACTCCTCTTGTTCTATGTAAGCAGGGTTGCCTGGACCTGTGAGAATGCATTGCATGCCTATCACTGTTGTCATGGTGTTTCAAACATAGAAGTTCAGCAATGACATTGTCTGTTGTGGCCTCTGTTTCTTTCTTTCCAGTTTATTTTTCATAGCCGTTAATGATCGAAGATTTCTTGTATGAAGACGATGTTGGAACGCCTGAAGAACCTGCTATTCTTCCCCTAATTTAGTTTTGCCAAGGTGTAACGTCACCTGGTCCCCCTCGTCTGGATCAACATTTCCATTTTTAGACGTCACATGTCTTGCAGATGACTTGAACATCCGCATTTCTATTTGTGGAGATCCTGCGGAGGGTTGATTGTTTTGGCGGTTGGGTGAATATACAGCCACCTCTTCACGGCTGGAAATGAAATCTGCGTCCGTGAAGACATGCGGATTTAAAGTGAAGAATCCTGTTACCTAAACTCATTTACTGCTATCTCACATTTGAGGTAAGCCATGCATTCTCCGTCATCCATACACGTACCTGCTGAGAGTAATAGGTTTTTAATGGACTCGTGACGCTCCGGTCCAGTGGGTGACATGAGGAGGCACAAGATGCTGGTTTTCACGTGCTAGATTTCTGGAGTAGCTGTAATGCCCCTCCAGAATCAGAAGCACCGGCGATGCTGTTGTTGACTTCACCTTTCCCAAATTGATTGCTGAGGTTCTTGCGAGGAGATATATGCATGAAGACCGAAATTTCCTGCAGCATTCATGCAGGTAACAAGTGACGAGTAATCTGAAGAAGAGACGGCTGCTACCTGCGACTTTCCCTTTCTAGCAATGACGCTGGGAACTTTACTCTCTACAATGTTTAGTCCAGTTTCGTCGACGTATATTCAATCCGGCGGAGAGCTAATTTTCTCCATCTCTTCTGCCCCCAGGGCCGTACCACGGAAGCAACGGGTTTGGCGCACCCGGGGATTCCCGAGCCAACCTTGACTCCCTCTGTGGGCAACCTCTGAGTGGTGAGAGAGTCAGTAGGTCAAAATGTCCACTCACGTGTAGGCCGTGCGTGGAGACCCGTGTCGGTGGAAAGGAAGATCCTGGTTGTTTGAGGGTTGCGTACCTGGGCCTGGGCTTCTGTTTTTCCAATAACTGGGGAGGGTGCACAGCTTAATACACCGCTTTAATTTCTGCTTCGCCTAAACGGGAGGCTAGGGACTAACCCACACCTAGTCAATCGACCAGGACTAGGTATTATACCGAACTCCAGGGTGAGTCAGCCGGCGTGCCTGCTATATCCCCAGAGTAGCCCTGCAGCGGGGTGACCCCGTGGTGGGTGGGGGGCACTGGTGGATAAATATAGCCCATAGCTTTCATGGCAAAAACCAAACCCAAAAATAATTTTGTATTGGGAAAGGAAGTAGCTGTGTCCGAAGTTCCTCGCTACTTAGGTGTAATAAGAACAGAGGAAGGTAAAACCTATATGTCCGTCATCGCTTTCGCTATCCACAAAATTTCCTGTCCGGCTAAATCTTGTGAGAGCCTGAAATGGAACACTCCTGGTTGAGGCAATTTCAGCCTCCCAGGCGGGGAAAATTCCTATGGCGAAACTATTAGGCAGTTATCCGGTTACGGTCAAAGAGCACCAGACCTTGAACTTCTCGCGTGGCGTTATCATCACCCGCGCATTGGAGGGTTTGTCCAATGAGGAACTTCAAGAGGATCTGAACAGGGCGTAACATCCGTTTATAGGGTTCAGCGGAAAGTTAAGGTGATTTTGCGCTTACCCGTACCCTGTTCCTTACCTTTGATCGGGTGGATCTCCCTCAAAGTTTTAAGGCAGAGTAGGAAGCCGTCGAGGTTAGACCCTATATTCCTAACCCCTTACGATACCTTGTTCTTGAGCCTGCCCCCGTTTTGCTGAGGAGAGAGCCATCCAGGAGATTCGGGTGAAAGAGGTGTCCTCCGAAGCCCATACACTCCTGCGTATCCGACAACCCTCTGTCCCGCTCTATTACAGCTAAACTGGTACCGAAGCGGGAAATCGCCACACAGACCGGCGATATTAACGGTGTTACAGTTGCGGAAAGGATCATCGTTGCCACACCACTACCGAGGACCTAAACATCCACGCACACGTCGGCATCACCAGCCGCCAAGTGCGCCACTGTAAGACCTATTACAGTGTCACCCCAACCGTCGACCTCTGGCAATAAGACCGGCAAAACGGTAGCATCTTCTGTACCAACAAAGAATTTCAAGAAAAGTTATGTTAGGACTGACTTAAAGAGCGTAATACGTCTACACCCAAGAGTAGTAAAAGTCCCCAGCATTCTCCACGTAGATCTTCTGGGAGGAGCTTCGATCGGCGACGTCCATCTTCGCCTGTCAGTACCCAAAATCGGTTCGAGGTTCTCGAAGCGAAATTTTCTATTGGTAAGCGGTCCTCACTTATGGAGGAGGGGGAACAGGTGGATTCTGCCCTCACTGCCAGAGGGACAGTGCGTAAGCGGCAGGATCGTGCTACTGGAAAGAGTGTTAGCCCAACGGCTAAAAAGAACAAATTAAACCGACCAGCACCAACCAGTATGCAGAAACGCCTTTCTATGTAGAACATAACCCATTCTAGAGACCATTGGTTGACGCCGCTTTTCCAGAAAATTGGTGGAAGGCACCGCCAAACCTCTTCTTAAACCTGGAAAGGACCGACATATACCCTCCAGCTACCGTCCTATTTCCCTCACCAGTTGCGTTTGCAAGGTGATGGAACGCATGATAAATTGACGGTTGGTGTGGTGGCTAGAATCCCACAATTTGGTGACTAACACAGTGCAATTTTCGAAGATGTCGTTTAGCGGCTAGCCACATGGTTTCGCTATTGACGTAAATTATGGATGGCTTTCTAAAGAACTGTCAAACAGTCCAGTATTTTTTGACCTCGAAAAAGCCTCTGACACTTTAGAATATACGTGGATATTTACCCTTGTTCGTTCAAGAATTAAGCGTGACGCTGTTTGCTATAGCGATTAATTCCATATCGCAATGTGTCCCCACAGGGATCTCGTCCTGCTTATTCGTAGACGATTTTGCCATCTTTTGTACTTCTCAGCGTACGCCGTTTTTGGAACGCCGTGTCATCTGGGGAGGAGGGCGTGAATCGGCGACGGCCGTCTTCCACTGCGGTGACATCTCCCACGAAGGGGCCTGTGCTTCAGCTCCATCGTGTGTGAACTGTAACGGGGAACACCCATCTAGTTCCCGAGACTGCCCCCGTTTTGCAGAGGAACGAGCGATCCAGGAGATACGGGTGAAAGAGAAGGTGTCCTTCTTGGAAGCCCGGAAGTTCCTGCGACTCCGCCAACCCTCTGCCCCGAGGTCCGGTACCTATAGCTCAGTTGCAGCTAAACCGGTACCGCGTCGGGAAATCGCAACACATACCGGCGATATGAACGGGGCTACAATTGCGGAAAAGGTTATTTTAGCCCAAGCGCTGCCAAAGCCTTCGGCACCTACACTCAAGTTGGTATCAACATCTGCCAAATCCGCCAGCTTACAGAATAGTCCTGCACACTTGTCACCGAAAGCCTCGACCTCGGGAACTAAAGCTGGTAAATTCACGACGTCTTCTGCCCCGGAAAAACAGTTCAAGACCAAACATGTACGACAAGACTTCTTGAAAGAAAATGTGCAATCTATTACCAAGTCATCTAAAGGTAAGAAAAGTACACGCAACTCCACACGTGTATCCTCCTCTGAAGGGTCATCTGGGGAGGAGGGCGTGAATCGGCGACGGCCGTCTTCGCCGATCAGCACATCCCATCGGTTCGAGCTACTCGGACCGAAATTTGCTCTTGAAAAAGGGACCTCCCTTGTGGAGGAGATGGATCAGGAGGATTCTGCCGCCACTGCCAGAGGGACAGTGCGGAAACGGCAGGATCGTGCTCCTGAAAATAGTACTAGCCCAACGCCTAAGAAGAACAAATTGAACCGACCAGCTAATCCCAATCTGCAGAAGCGTCTTTCGATTTGAAACTTATCCCATAATATACTCAATGGCTATCCTCCATTGGAACATACGCGGAATTCGACCACATCGAACAGAGCTTGACTTGTTGCTGCGCCAGCATGAACCCTTGGCTGTATGCTTACAAGAGACGAAGCTCCGTCCACAGGACACCGTTACCATCAGGCAGTACTCCTCCGTACGATGTGATTTATCCCCGGAGGACGGTGTCCCGGCACATGGGGGCACTATGATGCTTATTCGAGATGATATTTTTGCCAACTCCGTACCCATACAATCTGCAATCCAGTCCGTTGCTGTCAGCATTAAGCTACCCTCCGCTTCATTCACCATTTGCAGTATCTATTTGCCTCCATCTGCGGACCTCTCGCACAGCGACTTAGAACAGCTCATTTCGCAGTTGCCACCACCCTTTTTATTGGTAGGCGACGTGAATGCCCATCACCCTCTTTGGGGCTCTCCTCGGGCTTGTGCGAGAGGTACGCTACTTCTTGGATAGTCAGAATCTTGCTCTCTTGAACACCGGAGAGCCCACCTTTCTATCTGACGCATTTCATAGTTTTTCACACATTGACATTGCAATTTGTTCCCCTCAGCTGGCAGTCACCTTATGCTGGAATATCATCTCGGATTTGCATTCTAGTGACCACTTTCCTTGTCGTATTAGTGTCCTAAAACCCGTTGTATGTTCCACCCGTTTACCTAGTTGGCGCCTAGACCACGCCAGCTGGGAACTGTACTCCCACTTGGCTGAATTTAGCTACGAAGAGCACGACTCTGTGAACCACTTGGTCGAACATCTCACAGGGACCATTCTTTCTGCTGCTGAGCAATCCATTCCGCGTTCGACTAGCTACAGCCGTCGATTTCCGGTACCTTGGTGGACCGATGACTGTCGGGATGCTATTCGTGCTCGCAGACGAGCTCTACGGGTTTTCCAGCGTTTTCCTACACTGGATAACCTGATACACTATAAACGGATGCGTGCACATTCTAGGCGGGTTATTAAGGATAGCAAAAAGATGTCATGGAATAAATTCGTGGGTTCCTTTAATCGCCATACACCTTCCTCTGTCGTATGGGATAAGTTAAGACGTGTGGCTGGGAAACCGAACCATATGCCCATCGCCGGTCTCAATACACCTACCGGAGCTGTTGTTGATACACTTGACGTGGCGAATACTTTAGGCAGTGCTTTCGCTCAGGTGTCTAGCTCAGGCAACTATTCCCCTGAGTTTCTTACAGTTAAGAACCAGGTGGAATCTCAAGAATTCTCGTTTCTTTCTGGCAACCTTAAGGATTATAATCGCCTTTTCAACCTGGCAGAGCTAGACAATGCACTCTCCTCTTCACGACACTCAGCACCAGGTCCAGATGGTATCCACGTCCAAATGTTGCAACATCTCTCTCCTGATGGCAAAGATTTCCTACTCGAGGTCTATAATCGTGTCTGGGTTGATGGCATTTTTCCAGACAAGTGGCGGGAGGCCACCATCATACCCATTCTTAAACCTGGAAAGGACCGCCATCTTCCTTCCAGTTACCGTCCTATTTCCCTCACCAGTTGCGTGTGCAAGGTGATGGAACACATGATCAATGGACGGTTGGTGTGGTGGCTGGAATCCCACAATCTTCTGACGAACATCCAGTGTGGCTTTCGACGACGACGTTCAACTGCTGACCACCTTGTCTCTCTGTCAACTCAGATTATGGACGGGTTTCTTAAGAACAGCCCCACAGTTGGGATATTTTTTGACCTCGAGAAGGCCTACGACACGTGTTGGTGGGCGGGAATATTGCGTTCTCTGCACAACTGGAACATTCGTGGACGCCTACCGTTGGTCATTCAGGAGTTTATGCGGGACCGCGTTTTTCGAGTGAGGGTGGGTTCGGTTTTTTCTAACCATTTTATTCAAGAGAACGGAGTGCCGCAGGGCTCGGTACTCAGCGTGACTCTATTTGCTATTGCGATAAATTCCATATCACTATGTGTGCCTCAAGGTGTCTCTTCCTGTTTATTCGTGGACGACTTTGCCATCTTCTGTACTTCTCAGCGTACACCGTTTTTGGAACGCCGTCTCCAGCGGGTTTTGGACAATCTCTATGCATGGAGCTCGAAACACGGTTTTCGTTTCTCCGCTGAGAAGACAGTCTGCGTTAACTTCTGGCGCCGTAAGTGGCAAATGCCGCCGTCTCTTCGACTCGGGCCAGATTTACTTCCTTTCGCAGACGAGGCGAGATTCCTTGGTTTGATCTTCGATCGGAAACTTTGTTGGGCACCACAAATAGCACAGCTTAGAGCACGATGTGACCGTTCTCTAAATCTTTTACGGATACTAAGTGGCAAATCTTGGGGTGCGGATCGGACGGCATTGCTCCGTCTTTATCGTGCTGTGATTCGTTCGAAGTTGGACTATGGCAGCATTGTGTATTCTTCAGCTCGACCTTCAGTGCTCAGAAGGTTAGACACAGTCCATAACCAGGGCATCCGTGTGGCCGTTGGAGCCTTTCCAACGAGCCCAGTTGAAAGCCTCTACGCCGAATCGGGAGAACCACCTCTGCGTTGTCGGCGTGATGTCCCGCTTGCTAATTATGGCTGTGGCCTGAAGTGTATGCTCGGGCATCCAACTTATCACGCGTTTTTCTCTCCTGAGCTGCACGAGCGATACTGCCTCCGCTCTCTGAGCCCCAGGCCAGCAGGTTTTCGTTTCCGCGAGCTTCTACGCCAGCACCATGTTGACATTCCTCGGCTGTTATCCAAGGGAGAGAGTATACACCCCCCTTGGTTACGCACTACCTCCCATGTCGATCTCGGGATGACGCTCTACGGGAAATCTGTTACGCCTCTTGATAGTATTCGTCGTTGTTTTTTACAATTTTTATCCAAATACAGTGGCCGTATTTGTATTTACACCGATGGTAGTAAGAGCCCCGACGGTGTTGGATGTGCCTTTGTAACTGGCACCGCAACTTCTACTTACGGTTTGCCTAGTTGCACATCTATATATTCTGCCGAGCTATATGCTATTTATCAAGCCCTTCTATATATTCGACGTCGAAAATTAGGTGACTGCCTTATTCTTAGTGATTCCCTTAGTGCCCTTCAGAGCATTCGTGAGCTGTACAATTACCATCCTTTGGTGCAGCGCATCCAGGACGTTCTCCACATTTTGCACGCTTCTGGTTTTAATGTGGAGTGCGCATGGATTCCTGGACACGTTGGCTTGCCGGGGAATGACACGGCGGATTTGGCAGCGAAATGGGCAGTCACAGCGCCCAATGTTACGATTACCCATTCAACAGCAGAAGATTTTAGAGTGGCTGTACGGAGAGCCGTTTTTTCGACTTGGCATGCGGAGTGGTCGGCTCTCCGTGGTAATAAGCTGCGAGAGGTGAAGGACCTCCCTGTCAACTGGGTAACCTCCTCTCGTTTATTCCGCCGGGAGGAGGTAGTACTAGCTCGGCTAAGAATTGGCCACTGTATTTTTACTCACAGTTACCTTTTTAAACGTGAACCTGCTCCTGTCTGTGCGCTCTGTGGGGAGGCACAGACAGTTCGTCATGTGTTGCTGGAGTGTGGTCACCTGGCACACATTCGGTCATGTATGGGCATGCCGGCCTCTCTTGCTGAGGTCCTGGCAGATGACTCAAGAGCAGTGGACAGGGTTTTTAAATTTTTAGCAAAACTTTCTTTTACCTTGACGTTTTAGTGTGATAGCAGTTTTTTTAAACACTTTTAATTTTAATGTGTTGATTTTAGATGGAGTTTTATATCCAGCTCTGTTTAGAGGGCTGGACCGTTCTGTTACTTCCTTTTCAACTGTGTTAGCTCTTTTACTTGTGTTTTTTTTTTATCCTTTTTTGGTATTTTGTTACAGCCTATTGCCAAGTTTTAATCGTAAGGGCGCTTATGACCTCGGCAGTTGAGCGCCCTTAAACACCATTATCATCATCATCTACGCTGGATCTCATACTATATAAACAAATGCGTGCCCAATCTAGACGAATTATTACGGATAGGAAAAAGACATCCTGGAGCCAATTTGTATCCTCTTTTAATCGACATACACCTTCCTCTATGGGATAAGTTATGGCGTGTGAGCGGAAAATTGACCCAAATGTCCATCGCCGGTCTCAAAACACCTGCCGGAGCTTTTGACGTGGCGAATACCTTAGGCAGTGCATTCGCTCAGGTATCTAGCACGGACAATCTATTCCCCTGACTTTCTTCCAGTTAAGGCTGAGGTGGAATCTCAAGGATTCTGCTTTCGTTCTGGAAACCTTTAAGATTATAATAGCCTTTTCACCATGGCAGAGCTAGACAATGCACTTTCATCTTCGCGACACTGCACCAGGACCACATGGTATCTACGTCCAAATTCTGTAATATCTTTCTCCTCATGATAAGGCTTTCCTACTCCAGGTCTATAATAGTGTATGGGTTGACAGCCTTTTTCCAGAGAATTGGCGGGAGGCCACCATCTTGCCCATTCCTAAACCTGGAAAGGACCGCCATCTTCCTTCCAGTTACCGTCCTATTTCCCTCACCAGTTGCGTATGCACGGTGATGAAAGCTATGATTAATGGACGTTTGGTGTGGTGGCTGGAATCCTACAGCATTTCTAACACCCAGTGTGGTTTTTCGACGTAGTTCAGCAATTGACCACCTTGTGTCGCTGTCAACTCAGATCATGGAGGGGTTTCTGAAGAACAGTCCAACAGTTGGGATGTTTTTGGACCTCGAAAAATCTTATGGTACATGTTGGCGGGCAGGGATTCTCCGCACCCTCCACAGCTGGGATATACGTGGACGCCTACGGTTGTTAATTCAGGAGTTTGTGCGGGACCGCGCTTTCCGAGTAAGAGTCGCCACGGTTTTATATAACCATTTTATTCAAGAGAACGGAGCACCGCAGGGCTCAGCACTAAGCGTGACGCTATTTGTTATAGCCACCAGGTTACTCGTTCTGGTTGTTCGTGGACGACTTTGCCATCTTCTGTACTTCTCAGCGTCACCATATCTCGGGCCACATTTACTTCCTATCACAGATGTGAGAGTCCTGGGGTTGATATTCGATAGAAAACTATGCTGGTCACCTCCATGTAGCACAGCTTAAAGCGTAGTGGTGACAGTTCTTTGAATATCTTACGGATACTAAGCGGCAAATCTTGGGGAGCAGATCGGAGAGTGCTGCTGAGTCTTGATCGTGCAGTGATCCGATCAAAGCTAGACTATGGATGTATTGTTTATTCTTCAGCACGCCCATCGGTGCTGAGAAAGTTAGATACTGTCCACAATCGGGGCATCTGTGTGACTTGGAGCATTTCCAACTAGCCCAGTTGTGAGCCTCTACGCCGAATCTGCCTAACCCCATCTCCGATGTCGGCGGGATTTTCTTTTCTCTAACTGTGGCTGTAGCCCAAAGTGCTTACCTACGCATCCATCGTTTCCTCGCTTTTTTTTATTCTGGATTGCATAACCGTTATAGAAACCTCTTACGTAGTCCCGCGCCTGGTAGGTTTCTCTTTCGGGAGCTGCTTCGAACTCACGAACCTGAAAAGCCTCAAATATTTCCAAAGGGTCAGGGGGTGCACCCACCTAGTTACGTGCTCTTCTCGCGTAGATCTCGGGATGACGGCTTACGCGTAAACTTCTACGCTTGTGTTTAATATATATATATATATATATATATATATATATATATATATATATACGGATGACAGTAAGTGCGCCGATGGTGTTGGATGTGCCTTTGTCACTGGAACCTAACTATTTACTTTCGGTTTGCCGAGTAGCACACCAATTTATTGTCCATAGCTGTATACTATCTATCTCGCCCTTCTATATGTTCGCCGACAAAAATAGGGTGACTGGTTTCTTGTGAGTGATAGCCTTAGTGCACTTAAGAACTTCGTGAGCTGTACGTTTACCATCCTCTAGTACAGCGAATTCAGGACATCCTCCACATTTTGCATGCTTTGGGTGTAAACGTTGAGTGCGCCTGAGTTTCTGGACACGGTGGCGTGCCGGGGAATGAACTGGCAGATTTTACGGCAAAGAAGGCATCATCTGCACCTAGTATTACCATTAACTTAGTCTCCGTTGAAGATTTTACACTTGTACCAGAGCGGTAATTATCGTTCTGGCATGGAGAGTGGTGCGCTCTTCGCGGCAACAAGAGGTGAAGGAGCTCCCTATACTCTGGGTGACCTACTTCTAGGAGTGTAGGTGCTGTACGGTTTGTAGGTGACTCGGACGCTTCGTTGGAGGTGAATCCTAAGTTTTGGACTAATGCCTTTTCGTCTCTAAAATTAGAGCATCCTTTGCAACAGATGGAGAACGAGGCTCCCTCTTTTGATATACAAGATTGCGCCTCTTTTTTAGAATTCTTAAAAGGCTGGTTAAAAGTGGTGGATAAGGCTCGGATGAATGACGTCCGGGAGTCTTGACTCTTTGATTTTGTAAGCACCAAGTTTTCTGAACCATGTTTAATTTTGTTGAATAACTCGAGACTCCTAGATAAAACGCTTGCTACGTTTCACGCCGGACTTGTGAATTATTTTGCCCCAATGCGTGAAATGGCTCTAAATATGAGGAACCATTATTTCTCGCCTCAAGCTAGACGAACCCATTTTATGCTCGCTTATTCATGGTTACCTCAGATGACTTACAAGTTTGTGACAAAGTGGTGACACGGTTGAACTCCGCAAGTCTTTCGGTTTTGGTATTTTCTAGGCGTGCTAAAAGCTTCGTCGATTTAGGAAGGTTGATTCCGGCAATTAAGGAATGTGCCATTCCCGATCGTTTTTGTGAATTGGGCAGACCCTTCGCATTGGGGAATCGTGTGAAATCTCACCCCAACCAGTCTCCAGCGGATTGCTTCTACCTAAGGTTTCTCCGCAGTCCTGGCCATTTGGCTCGGGAGTGTCCTGGACAGTCTGGGCGGACTTATGATACTACAGGGAGGTGTCCTCCGGAGCGGGAGTTATGACGGGGGGCTTCGTTGCAGGCGATGATTAACTCTTGTGAGCGGAAAGTAATGGCCGTGGCGAACCATTTATGCCCTCAAGCGGATATTTTTTTTCGGGCGAACTCCTGTACGGGCTTTGTTCGATTCTGGTATTCGGCTTGTCATATTTGACATTTTTTAATTCAGAAATTAAGCGTTATTGCACTAAATTAATGAATGTTAACGTAAAGTGTGTAGGCATTGGAGGGAAGGTATGCGAGGTGAAAAAATCAGGTGACCTGTGTGTGGTTTCCTGCGTTTACCTGAAAGCATGCATTTTTCATCTTAGGTCAGTTACCTGTCCCGATAGTTTTGGAAGTGTATTTTATGTCTCACACGGAGTTGCAATTAGATTTTGGTGGGAATGTCTTTAGGTTTGCTTTTTCATTTAACAGAATCACGTTCAGTTGTGCTCTTGAACCTCTGTGTGTGGTTCAGAATGAGCAGGGTCGGATGAGGTGACCCTTCTGATCCGTTGTCTTTGGCACATTTGTAGCCCGATCAGACGAGCTGTATGAAGCAACTCTTGGTCGAGTTTCCTGTGTTGTATTTAGACAGATGGGTAGTACAACATTAGTGGAATATGAAATCAGGCTCCTGGATAAGGCACCAGTGCCCGCCTAGGTAGTATGGTGGTAGCGTGTCTGCTTCACATTCAACAGGTTCCGAGCTCCATTGACCCCGAGATCATTTGGGCATCATTTCACCATTTTCATTCATCGGCCGATGTGAATAATCAGGTTAAAGTGCGTTAAGCTTAAAAAAAAGTCACTAGTGGAACTCTACCCGTGTAAGTTAACTACGGAGATGATGGTTCTGAAGATAAATGTCTAGGAAATGCTTTAGGCCCTCGGTACACCAGTCTAATATTTTTGCTACCGAAGAGAGAGGATGATTTTCGTTCCGCGGTGGATTATAGGTTGCTTAACAAGAAAATTGTGATTGAGTCCACTCCTTTCCCTGATCTCCACACTACGGCGCATCTTTTTGCTGGTGCTAAGCTATTCATCTCTTTGGACCTTACCGACGCTTACCACCAGATACCGTTAGTGGAGCATAGAAAGCACATTACCCCGCTTTGCTAACCCATGGAAACTATACAAGTGTAAATATATTACCTTTGGAATAGCCACAGGTGCTCATGTCTTGTCGAGCTTATTAGATAATATCTTCTCTGACAAAATTCCAGTGCCTCCACCATTACTTGAACGATGTGGTAGCGCATTCTGCGGATTTCGAAACTCACATAAAACACCTCCATGAAGTTTTTCAGCGCTTACAAACCGCCGACTTCACGGTTAGATTACCAAAGTAAAGTGTGCTTAGAATGATTTACGCTATTTAGGTCACTTTGTGTCGTCGAACAGAATTATGGTTGATTTGGAACCTACCGTAGCGCTGCAGAAAATGGAAGCTCCTTCTAATAAGTTTCACGCATTGTTGCCATAGTCAATTTCTTTTCCAAGTTGAAGCTTGATTTTGCTTCTGCTGTGCCTGTACATCTTGAAGCGCAAAGGCGTTCCGTTTATTCGGGAGAATGCTTAACAAGACGCATTTAATGATCTTAAGAATGCGGTGGCTTGTCCCCCTGTGTTTGCCTTCCCAAACTTCAACAGGGAATTTATAGTTCTAACGGACGCCATTACACATTCCGTAGCATTTCCCAGAAGGCTGTCGGCTGATATATTTCACGGACTCTCTCGGTCCTTGACAGAAAGTATTCGAAATTCGAACATCAGACTAGCTGTTTTGTTTGCCTTGAAAAGTACATCGAGCATGTTCCTTTTCGTCTGGAATGCGATAACCATACTCTAACTTGGGCTTTGGCTGCGCCACGAAAAACTGGGCAGTTAGCCAGGTGGGGTGTAAGAATACATAGCTTTAAATTTACCCCAGTACACCTCAAAGGCACTGACAATGTAGTGGCTGATGCGTTAACCAGGCTTTTCCAGTCTCATGAACAACATGCGCTATTGCAGCAAGAAAGTATATTTTTGTTCAAAACGCTGCCTGGGCTGTTTAGTGGCTTAGAACAACACCAGGAGGACGATCAAGAGCTGAATTAACTTATCCGTAGATTGGAAGCTGGGGAGAAATTCCCTCCGTATTTGTTAGGTCGAAGAGTTTTGACATGTAAATCACGTTTTGACCGTAAGTTGAAAGTGCTTCTTCTATGAGCTTTGGTGCCAGCGGCATTTCCTTTCTTTTTTTTTTTTTTCCTCTTTCCTCGGTAGGTATTTACTAGATCCGTGCGTGCGAGTCTGGTAGGCTCGTGGTGAGCCTGGGTGTTGTTGTTGTGTACCTACCCTAGTAAGGGTTTAACCACAGAAATGAGGTGATGGTTAAGGTTTTGTTTGCGGTTTCGAGTGTTGGTGTTAAGGAGGTAGCGCTGGTAGGCTCCTAGATTTACTAGATCCGTGCGTGCGTGTCTGGTAGGCTCGTGGTGAGCCTGGGTGTTGTTGCTGTGTACCTACCCTGGTCAAGGCTTTAACCGCAGGAATGAGGTGATGGTTAAGGTTTTGTTTGAGGTTTCGAGTGTTGGTGTTAAGGAGCAGCATCCTTTCCTCTTCTCCGCGTGTGTTTATTTATTTCTTTAAATATGGTGGTGAATTTTGATAGACCTGTCCCTAAGGGAGGGGGAGTGCTTTGTTCAGCTATTACGCTGTTGGCTGGTTTAAAGCCGTTGTTACCGGGGGTGCCCACAAGCCATGCGGGGAACCCAGAACCGCCTTTTTCGGCGTTCAGAGGGTAAGTACTCCCCCAGTGATCTGATAAGACCGTTCTCATGTTCGCCCAATCTGGCGTAGAATTTTTGAGCCCGGCGCCTAATAACATCTTCCACATATGGGAGGGCCGAAGCTTCATGTAGTAGCCTCAAAGGGAAACGTCGACATAGAGAATATATGGACCGGAGTCGTCTATTCTGCACCCGCTGTAACCAGAGAAGCCAGGAGTCTGCTGCTATACCCCACACTTCGCAGGCATAGAGCATCAGGGGGACTATAAGCTCCCTGAAAAGGCGTAACTTTAAGTGAACCGGCATCTGGGAGGCCAGGACAGGGTAAAGGGAGGCTACGGCCCCCTTCGCCCTGTCCGACTTTCCCCGCACTTGTTCACGAAAAGTTAGGCCCTTATCAAGAATGACGCCCAAGTATTTGATGGAGTTCCCCCACTCTATCCTTTGGCCCTGATAGGAAAAGTTGGGTATCTGGTTTATTTCGGGGCGTTTTCTGGTGAACAGAACAGCATGACTTTTGCCCGGATTAACGGACATCCGCCACTGTCTGCACCAGTCCTGGACGAGACGGAGGTGTCTGTATGGGGTTGAAGGCGCTGCGTATGTTCCTGTCGGTGCGAAAGAGCAGGACGTCATCAGCAAACTGGGCCATGTTGACGCCCTGCAGCGTAGGGAAGTCTGCCATATAAAGGCTAAACAGTACAGAGACGCAGTTTTTTTCGTTTTCACGCATCACGCATTTTTCATCGCACGCAGACGCGCAACGCAAGTGCAGTCATCACGCAGCAGGCAGGCAAGCAGACGCAAGGCATCCAGCAGGCAGAGAGGCATCAACACCTCACCCGCACATGTCCGACGCTTCAGCTGACAGCCAGCAATCGAGCAAACAGCAACAGCACCACAATAGCCGATCACAAGCAAATTGTATTTATTAATACATCCTGCGGTCAGCTCATCTACAATATACCAGCAACGGGCGACCAATAAGGCCACAGCCAACGCCCTCCGGGCGGTTTTAGGCGCACACAGGTGTCCGGCCCGCTATTGGTCACGCTGCTAAGTATCCGTTACTGGAGGTAAGAGATACAGCCAGTTGTTTTTAAGCATCGCTGCACCCTCAGGTGCAGTGAAACGTGCTCACGCTTAATGCCTTCCAACACCCACCGCTCCCATCCAACTAGCAGGCCCCAACCAGTGCAAATGGATGCACCCACCCCAAGCACCAGCTCTGGTGCTTCTCCCAGAGCAGGCGCGAGCTCGTCTCGGCCCACTCAGAAGACCAACCGTTCTCGCCCATTAAGCCCGCAGGGCGATGATGGCCAGAACAAACGTCTGGCAACAGCTAACACAGCACCCATCCAGGACGCTTCTCTTGTAAACATTTCCCGAGACAGGCAAAATTCAACACCCGCCCAAGCGGGTCCCAGCGGTGAAGGCAATGCCGCCAACCACTATTCAACCACCATGACTGAGGTCATGGAACACTCCACAATGGATGCTGAGGAAGCCAGCTAGTCCGACATCACGGAGGGGGAAGACGGGGCTGGATGGCAGCAAGTCAGTTATAATCGCGGGAGGCGAGAACAGGCCCCCATCCTGACCACGGAGGGTGCGCCCTCCAGTCAGCAGGGACAGAGCAGGCGACACCTCCCGCCAATCATTGTGGACGACTTCCGGGGCGTGACGGGCTTCCTTAGGGAGGTGATGCCATCGCTCGCGGCGTCGTGCTCAGTGACGAAGCGGAGGAGTCGCTATGTCTTCCAGGCGAAATCTCTGGAGGATTATCAGCGCCTCCTGATAACCATGGGGAAGAACATCCCCCACTTCACTTTCGGACTTGACAAAACGAAGGACATCCGAAGGGTCATCCGGGGACTTCCAGTGGACACACCGGTGAGTGAGATTGAGGACGACCTCCGCCGCCAGGGGATCCGCCCCCGAGTCATAAAACAACTCAAGGCCGCTCCAAATGGCCAAGCAGCCAGAATCCCCATCCCCCTCTTTCTTATTATAGTGGAGCGGACCAACGACCCGGAGGCAAAGATAGACGGTGTCACCACCCTCTGTTACCTCCGGGTAAAGGTAGAGCAGTCCAGGGGCTCTGGCGGTCCTTCCCAATGTCATAGGTGTCTGGGGTTTAATCACTCCAGTCACTTCTGTTTCAGAAACCTCCGCTGCCTTCGCTGCGGAGGATCCCACACCAAGGAGGTCTGCCCAAGATCCATCACAGATGTGCCCACTTGTGCAAACTGCCAGGGGCCTCATGTGGCTTGTTACGGCGGGTGTACCAAGCGAAAAGCCATAATAGCGGCTCGACGCCCACAACCACCACAGAAAGTCCAACCAACACAACCTGCAACAGGAACGCAGCAGCAACAAGCACCCGCCGCTACCACTCAGCAGCAACAACCTTCTGCTACTGCCACACATCAAGAGAAACCAGCTCTAGGGACAGGCCGCTCCCCCGGCACACCCACAGCAGCACCACCGTCTCCACGTGACCCGAGGTTGTCCACACGAAAGGACCCACGACCACGTACGACAGTCCCAGCCACCCATACCAACACCTCTCAGGCACCGAGAGAGCGTGGGACCCCCAGGAGGCCGGAAACTGCTTCGGCGGCTCCGGAAGGGCGCCGCGGAGAGGAGCCGGCTGCCAGGGACCGTCCCACCGCTCGGACTGAGCCCTCATCCCGCCAAACTCAAAACCAAACTCCCGCCCCCACCACCACACAAGCTTCAGTCCCTATCTCCGGCTTTGACCTCGCGGAGATGCTGAAGTGGCTGCAACAGCTGTTGCAGACTCACGGAAGGCAGATCTGTGAGCTGATCGGCCGTTTCCTCTCTGCCAACGACCCGGCTGGCAAAATGCTTGTTGCCATGGAGGGGCTCGCCCTATTGACCAGCATCGTCCCGAGCACCCGGAATGGCGGATCAAACTAGGTGTAGAACCTCGTTTAGATTCGCGTTCTGGAACGCGTGTGGACTGTCTGGCCAGGGGGGAGAGCCCCTACATTTTGCCAGAAGTCAAGCTCTGGACGTCATTCTAGTCTGCGAAACACATCTCCGACCAAATTTCCGCTTCCGCCTACCGGGCTACGTCTGTCACAGGACGGATCGCCAGGGCCGCCCAGGAGGTGGCACCGCGATCCTAGTGAGGCAAAACATGATCCACAGACCCGTCCAGCTGCCACCCCTCCAAACCCTAGAGGCTACAGCAGCGATGCTTGACCTCGGCGGTGAAGAGGTCTTAATAGTCTCCGTGTACCACCCTCCCAGAGGGCAGTTCTTACCCAATGACTACCAATCCATCCTAAACCTACATCCCAGTGCAATACTGGCCGGAGACTTCAATGCCAAGCACCCTCGCTGGTACTGCGGTCGATGGGCAGACGCCCGAGGCAACGCAGTAGTTCGCCTGGTTAACGCGGACCCTCAGCTTAAAGTGCAGGGTCCCTGGCAACCCACTCACCATCCGCGAGGTGGAGCATTGGCCACAGTCATCGACTTCGCGACCACTAAACATCTCTCATTTCATCTCTCTCACCACTATCAACGCACTACATTCCGACCATAATCCAGTGCTGGCAGAGATCAACACCCGGGTTACCAGCGACGACACCACGGTTAAAAACCAGGTGGTAGATTGGGACGGTGTCAGAAACTGCCTCCGCACTTCCATCCCCCCAAACCCCCAAATTACAGACATCCAAACCCTGCAGGCCGCGGTCTCATCCTTCACCTCAATTGTGACACGAACTGCCCGAAACCTAACTGTGGAATCCCCGTCACCCTTGCACCCTGACGTCCTCCCCATGGACCTCACCCTACTCATCCGCCGCTCCTGGGTGGCACGGAGGCTATACCAGCGACATCGCACGCCGCAGAATCGAGCGCTCCTACGGCGACTCCGTCTTCCGGTCGCTCTCCGACTGCGCGAACACCGAGTGCAAGCGTGGGAGGAGACGACCCGGTTGCGCGTCGAGGAAGGCGACGTGGAGAATCGCCTAAATCCTCAAAAACCGCAGAGGCCAATACACCTCACCCCTCCAAGGCACCCGAGGCCTCGCCTACGACCCCCAAGCCAAAGCCGATGTGTTCGCAGACTACCTAGAGCGGACAATGCGTCCAAGAGACGACCCCCAGGACGATTTCTCTGACCAAGTCCGACGGGAGGTTCGACGTTTCTTTCGGAGACCCCCAGAGGACGAGAACCCACTTCCCGTCATACGCCCTAGCGAACTCCAAGGTGCACTCCGGCGCCTCAACCCCAAGAAGGCGGCGGGACCTGATGGGCTAATCCCCCACATGCTCCGCCACCTCCCTTTCAACGCTGTGCTCTTCCTCACACGGGTCTTCAATATGTGTGTCACTCGGTCACTTTCCACGAGAGTGGAGGGAGGCCTGGGTCATATGCATATTGAAGCCTGGGAAGGACCCGGTGCACCCATCCAATTACCGCTCCATCAGCCTCCTCCCGACCCTTTCTAAGGTACTCGAGAGGATGGTCCTTAACCGCCTGTCCACGCTCGTAGGGGACATCCAAGCCATATTAGACCACCAGTTTGGATTTCGTCCTGAGCATTCAACGCCCCAGCAGCTGCTGCGGGTTGTGGAGGCGGCCACCCTGGGTTTCCAGGAGGGCGCATTCACTGTCGCGGTATCGCTGGACGTTGAAAAGGCCTTCTCAACGACGTGGCACGCGGGTCTCCTATACAAACTTATCCACCTGGGACTACCCACACAGGCACTCAACATACTGCACAGCTACCTAAGACACAGACACTTCCACGTCACAGTTGCGGGGAAAACATCTACACGACGACCTGCAAGAGGCGGAGTCCCCGAAGGCTCTGTACTATCCCCGACCCTCTTCAACATCTACATGGCAGACTTTCCAACCCAGCAGTCCGTCAACATCGCCCAGTATGCGGATGACGTGCTGCTGTACAACACAGATACTTAATCAGAGCTTTCAGCCCCATACAACGACATCTCCGCCTCATCCAAGGATGGTGCCGGCGTTGGCGAATGTCCGTGAACGCGGACAAGAGCCACGCCATTGTTTTTACAAAGCGCCACATCCCCGCAGACTGTCCCACACTGTCCTACCAGGGCCAACGAATAGAGTGGCGAAACACCGTCTCCTACCTGGGGGTTAAACTGGACAAGGGTCTAACTTTTGGCGAACACGTAAAGGGCGTCTCAGCCAAGGCACAGGGGGCTATCGCCTCCCTGTACCCCATGCTGAAGTCCGGGATGCCTGTTCGTCTAAAGATACACCTTTTCCGGGCGCTGATAATCCCCCTCATGCTTTACGCCTGCGAGGTCTGGGGCATGGCCGCAGACAGCTGGTTGCTCCTGCTCCAACGGGCACAGAACAGAGGACTCCGGTCCATCTATTCTGTGGGCCGTCCATTCCCCGTGAGGCTGCTGCATGAGGCTTCCTCGCTACCATAAGTGGAGGACGAAATTAGACGCCGGGCCACAAAATTCTACGAAAAGTTACACCAACATCAGAGCGTCCTGGTTAGGTCTCTTGGTTATTATAATCCCAGAACACGCCGCTTCAGGCGTCATCGGGTTCCCCGCATGGCTTGCGGGCATACCAGATAACACTGGAGCAACTCCAACAGCCGCACAAAAGCTGAGCTCCATTACAACCTCACCAAGAGGTGACTAGCTTCTAAATTAAAACCTGCAAAATTATTCTCATATGTTATTAAACGCATAATTTTGTAACTCCATACACCAGAAGTGCAGAAGGGTCGCTGCACACAATTGACATTCGTTAGGGAGCAAAATGCTACCTCCTATAAACCCACACCCATCCCAAAATGAAACAGACATCCTAAACACCCCATCCCGAAATAAAAACCCTGCGGTTAAACCCTGTTGAGGGTGGGTACGGAGCAAAAGCACTCTGGCTGAACCTCAGCCAGCCAGTAACTTGAGTGAGTGAGTGAGTGAGATAGTACAGAGCCTTCTGGGACTCCGCCTCATAGGGGTTTAGGTGTAGATGTGTGCCCCGCAACTGCAACTACAAAGGTGCGCTGGTGTAGGAAGCTGTGTATGATGTTGATTAACTGTGTGTGTAGGCCGTGCGCCCAGCTGGTGAGCTGCCTCACCAATTTGGGGGTTATGCCCTGGCGGATGAGGTCCTCCTCGATATCCTTGACGGACGTATCCGCCGGTAGGCCCCTTATGACTCTCTTAAGGTCTCTGGTTTTATCGAGACCAAAAGTAAAATGGGGAATTTTCTTTTTACTGAGCTCGCTCAGTAGGCGTGAATAGTCCTCCGGCGTCCTTGCCTGGAAGACGTAGCGGCTTTTCCTCCTTGTCACCGTACACTCCTGGCAGAGCGTTGGCATAACTGTCCTGAGGAAGCCTACTACACCCTCGAAGGAGTCCACGATGATTGGTGGAATATGGCGCTTTTTCTGTCCTCCGCAGGCGGGGCTGCTGGGTCCTGCGCTGGTCTGGTGTGCGGGATTCACAGGTTTCCCCTTTATACCCACTACAATGAATTCATCACTGACCTCGGGAGGTGCAGCGTGACCTCGTCCTGTCCCATAATGGATGAGTGGTAGGAAAAGACCGAAGCCTTTTCCGAGTTGGTCGAAATGCTTGAGACTACACTGTAACAATCTGAAAAGTCCTGGTCGGACGATTTTCCTGATCGGATAGGAGATCTCTCGAGATCCGCGCTTGTCAGAGATGTCGGTCGAAACCGAACGGAGTGAAGTCCCTTTTCCGCTCTTGCGTTGTCGGGACTTCCTTGGTTTTCGGCTGCTGCCGGGCCCGGAGTCCTTGGCTGCGCTGCTGGTGACACCAGTGCTGGTGCTCGGAGTTGGTTCCATCTCCTTGGCAGGACTGCTGGGTGCCTCGCTACTGGGAGCAGGCTTCATGTTGGGTTGGGTGTTAGGAAAAAGGTAGGTACACACATACAACCAGGCTAGTTCACCACTCACCTACAGGCAGCAGGTGCTCTTTAGCGTGCCGAAACAGGGCACCGGACACCGAAGTGCGCCGTACCTAACCGTAGGAAAGGTGGCTGTGGCCTTGTTCGGCTGCCAGCTGCCTGCACTGCTTCTGGCCTGGAAGTCCGTAGGTTCTTACTGATTGGCCGGTTGGCCTGAAGCTACCCAATAGGGTCGCTTCCTGAAGTGGCGGCCGACCAATCAGGACTCAGATGTTAGTTCGACTGTTGGTTGGTGATCTCTGAAGACCGGAGTCTTCGTAGTTGATGATGATGGTTGTAGACTTCTGCTGCTTAATGGTGCTAAGAAGCACCGATCCACAGCCTTCCGTCTGTTGGCGCTAATAAGCACCTGGGTTTGCTGCTCACTGGAGACACGTCCTCTTCCGATCGCCTAGACCTGTCCGTGCGTGTGCGTGCGTGTGTGTCTGGTAGGCTCGGGGTGAGCCTGGGTGTTGTTGCTGTGTACCTACCCTGGTAAGGGTTTAACCACAGGAATGAGGTGATGGTTAAGGTTTTATCTGAGGTTTTGAGTGTTGGTGTTAAGGAGGTAGCGCTGGTAGGCTCCTCGAGCGGTTGCATTTTCAGGACCAGCATCCCTTTCTCTGCTCCGCTGGTGTTTTTTTTTTTTTTTTTTTTTATTTATTTAAATGTGGTGAATTTTGATAGACCTGTCCCTATGGGAGGGGGATTGCTTTGTTCAGCTATTACGCTGTTTTCTGGTTTAAAGCCGTTGTTACAGGGGGTACCCAGAAGCCATGCGGGGAACCCGGAACCGCCTTTTTCTACGTTCAGAGGGTAAGTACTCCCCTAGTGATCTGACAAGAGCTTTCTTATTTTCGCCCAATCATGCGTAGAATTTTTGAGCCCGTCGCCTGATAACATCTTCCACAGATGGCAGGGCCGAAGCTTCATGTAGCCTCAAAGGGAAACGTCGACATACAGAATATATGGACCGGAGTCGTCTATTCTGCACCCGCTGTAACCAGAGAAGCCAGGAGCCTGCTGCCATACCCCACACTTCGGAGAAATAGAGCATCAGGGGGACTATAAGCGCATTGAAAAGGCGTAACTTTAAGTGAACCGGCATCTGGGAGGCCAGCACAGGGTAAAGGGAGGCTACCGCCCCCTTCGCCCTGTCCGACGTTCCCCGCACGTGTTCACGAAAAGTTAGGCCCTTATCAAGAATGACGCCCAAGTATTTGATGGAATTCCCCCACTCTATCCTTTGGCCCTGATAGGAAAAATTGGGTATCTGGTTTATTTCGGGGCGTTTTCTGGTGAACAGAACAGCATGACTTTTGCCCGGATTAACGGATATCCGCCACTATTTGCACCAGTCCTGGACGAGACGGAGGTGTCTCTGTATGGGGTTGAAGGCTCTGCGTATGTTGCTGTCGGTGCGGTAGAGCAGGACGTCATTAGCAAACTGGGCCATGTTGACGCCCTTCACCGTAGGGAAGGCTGCCATATAAAGGCTAAACAACGTGGGTGATAGTACAGAGCCTTCTGGGACTCCGCCTCGTAGGGGTTTAGGTGTAGATGTTTGCCCCGCAACTGCAACTACAAAGGTGCGCTGGTGTAGGAAGCTGTGTATGATGTTGATTAACTGTGTGTGTAGACCAATCTGGATGAGTTTAAACAGGAGACCCTCGTGCCAGATGGTTGAGAAGGCCTTCTCGACATCCAAAGACACCGCCGGCGTGAAGGCCCCGTCCTGGAACCCCAGGGCGACAGCCTCCACCACCCGCAGGAGCTGTTGGGTTGTCGAGTGCCCAGGATGGAATCCAAACTGATGGAGAGGGATGGCTTGAATGTCGACTACCTGCGGCGACAAGCGGTGTAGAACTAACCTCTCGAGTGGGAGGGTAGGAGGCTAATGGAGCGCTAGCTGGAAGAAGGTGCAGGGTCCTTACCAGACTTCAAAATGCACACCACCCGTGCCACCTTCTACTCGCGCGGAAAGTGACTTAAGGTAAGGTACATGTTGAATATCTTGGTGAGGTACAGCACTGCTCTGAATGGAAGGTTGCTGAGCATGGCGGGTGTCAGCCCGTCCTGCCCGCAAACCTTTTTGGTGTTGAGACGCCGGAGTGCGCCTTGGACTTCACTAGGGCGGATGATTGGTAGGGGGTTCTCCGCTTCCTGAGGCTGTGCCCTCAAGTAGCGGTCCACATCCTCATGAACGCGGGCAGTGAAGAGTACGTCCTGGGGGTCCTCTCTCGGCCTGCAGGTGTCCTCTATGTAGCTCGCAAGCACATTTGCTTTGGCTTGCGGTTCGTAAACAAGGCCAAGATTGGCTTGAAGCGGGGAGTGGTACTGATTACGTTGGCGTCGGAGGCTTTTTGCGATACGCCAGACGTCGCCACCCTCCAGAACTTGCACGGCCATTGTGGCCTCCCACACTTGCACACGGTGCTCGCGTAGTCGGACACGAACCTCCCGACGGAGGCGCCGCAAAAGACCCCGATTGTGTGGCGTCCGGTTCCGCTGGTATAGTCTGCAGGCTGCCCAGGAACGGCGGATAAGGAGTTCAAGTTCTAGGGGAAGGACGTCTGGATGTGGTGTTGGTGGGGTGCGGATGGTGAGGTGAACCGTTCTTACTATTGTGGTAGTGAAGGTTTGGACTGCTGTCTCTAGGCTGGGTATGTCTGTGATTTTTGGGTTGGGTGGAATAGATGCGCTGAGGCAATCCTTTACGCATTTCCAGTCTATTTCTCTGGTGTGTCCTGAGAAGTGGCTGGCAACCCTGGTGTTGTTTCTGCCAACACGGGATTGTGATCGGAATGAAGTGCAGCGAGTGATGTGAGCATGAGATGGAAGGGGTAATGTTTGATGACCGCAAAGTCGATGACTGATGGTTGTCCTCGACCTTGCGGATGGGTTGCCAGGGGCCCAGAACTCTTAGCTGGGGATCCCTATCGATCATACGAATCATTGCATTGCCTCTAGGATCCGCGCGGGGGCCCGAATGCCAAACGCTGGTCCAGGGCATAATGGGCAGCAAAGCGCTGAAGCTCATCCCTATGATCCCTCACTCCATTGGCGTTCCAAAAGACGAATCGGAAAGAGGTACGTAGCCTAGTTCCGTTCGCCATTTTGGGACAATGGGGCGAGGCTGAGCATGAAGGTGAGGCCCTCAAAGAGGATCATCGCCTTGCTGGTTGGATCCACTATTACTAGGAAGAGGGGGAGGGGGATTTTTGTGGGCGTGCGCCCAGCTGGAGCGGGTTTGGTGAGCTGCTTCACCAATTTTGGGGTTATGCCCTGGAGGATAAGGTCCTCCTCGATTTCCTTGACGGACGTATCCACCGGTCGGCCCCTTATGACTCTCTTAGGTCTTTGGATTTATCCAGACCAAAGGTAAAATGGGGAATTTTCTTTTTACTGAGCTTGCTCAGTAGGCGTGAATAGTCCTCCGGCGTCCTCGCCTGGAAGACATAGCGGCTTTTCCTCCTTGTCACCGTGCACGCCTGACAGAGCGTTGGCACTACTGTCCTGAGGAAGCCTACCACGCCCTCAAAGGAGTCCACGATGATTGGTGGAATATGGTACCTCTTCTGTCCGCCGCCGGCGGGGCTGCTGGGTCCTGCGCTGGCCTGGTGTGCAGGATTTACGGGTTTCCCCTTTTTACTCACAATGAATTCATCACTGACCTCGGGAGGTGCAGCGTGACTTTCCTCGTCCTGTCCAATAATGGATGAGTGATAGGAAAAGACTGAAGTCTTATCCGAGTTGGTCGAAAAGCTTGTGACTACACTGTCACAATCTGAAATGTCCTGATCGAACGATTTTCCTGATCGGATAGGAGATCTCTCTCGAGATCCGCCCTTGTCAGAGATGTCGGTCGAAACCGAACGGAGTGAAGTCTCTTTTCCGCTCTTGCGTTGTCGGGACTTCCTTGGTTTTCGGCTGCTGCCGGGCCCGGAGGCCTTCGCTGCGCCGCTGGTGACACCAGTGCTGGTGCCCGGAGTTGGTTTCTGCTCCTTGGCAGGACCGCTGGGTGCCTCGCTACTGGGAGCAGGCTTCATGTTGGGTTGGATGTTAGGGAAAAAAGGTAGGTACACGTACGCTGCACACGAGTGTGCAGAGGTCCAGTCCAGTGTGATTGGCAGGCTGAGGGCAGCCCGAGGTGTGTTAGACGTGTCCCTGTTCTCAGAGAGAACTTAACCACGTTCTGACGGGATTGTGGGTTTTGTAGGATGGCGGGTGTGTATTGGGGTTGTGGAGTGACAGGAGGAGGCGAATATTGCTCCTCGACGGTTGCCTTTGATGGTGCAACGGCCCTTGTGCACCGCTGGTGTGTTTTTATCAAAAAGTTTCTTGAGGTTAAATTTTGAATCCAAGCAACTCTTGAAGGAAGGTTCTTACTGATTGGCCGGTTGGCCTGAAGCTACCCAATAGGGTCGCTTCCTGAAGTGGCGGCCGACCAATCAGGACTCAGATGTTTGTTCGACTGTTGGTTGGTGATCTCTGAAGACCGGAGTCTTCGTAGTTGATGATGATGATGGTTGTAGACTTCTGCTGCTTAATGGTGCTAAGAAGCACCGATCCACAGGCTTCCGTCTGTTGGCGCTAATAAGCACCTGGGTTTGCTGCTCACTGGAGACACGTCCTCTTCCAATCGCTCCTAGCTGCAGAGTGGTTGGCGTGACCATTGCTGTTTGTGTTCAGTTTGAGTATTTTATGTACATATATGTTTATAAGTTATTTATTTTTTTTATTTGTTTATTATTTTTATATAATTTTTTAATTGTATATATATTTATTTTTTGCTTTTATACACTTTTATAACTCAACTGGGTCAAATCGCTTGATTTTTTCCGGTGTTGGTGATGGTTTGTGACCATTTTGTGCTTCCAGTGTGATTGGCAGGCTGAGGGCAGCCCGAGGTGTGTTAGACGTGTCCCTGTTCTCAGAGAGAACTTAACCACGTTCTGACGGGATTGTGGGTTTTGTAGGATGGCGGGTGTGTATTGGGGTTGTGGAGTGACAGGAGGAGGCGAATATTGCTCCTCGACGGTTGCCTTGATGGTGCAACGGTCTTGTGCACCGCTGGTGTGTTTTTATCAAAATGTTTCTTGAGATTAAATTTTGAATCCAAGCAACTCTTGAAGGATAGTAAGGAGCTTAGCCGTAGCAGCTGTTGGTGGTGCTCCTTCGTTACCGGGGATGCCCGCAAGCCATGCGGGGAAGCCGGTATCGCCTGAAGCGGCGGTTTGTGGGATCGTAATCCCCAAGAGACCTAACGAGGGCGCTACGATGGAATGGTAACCCTTCGTTGAATTTTGTTGCCCGACGCCTAATCTCGTCCTCCAGGTATGGTAGACCAGAGGCTTCGTGCAGGAGTCTCGTTGGAAAGCCTCGAGGCACAGAATAGATAGCCCGGAGACACCTATTCTGTACCCGCTAAAGCAACAGCAGACTGGAGTCTGCCGCCATGCCCCAGATCTCACAGGCGTAGATTAATAAGGGGATAATGAGAGCCCTCAAAAGGCGCAACTTAAGGGGAACCGTCATCGAGGACCTCAGCATCGGGTACAGTGAGGCCGCAGCCCCATTGCCCCGGCACCACAGCCCCCGGACGTGCTCCCTAAAAGTGACGCCCCTGTCAAGCTTCACCCCCAAGTAGGTGATGGTGTTGGTCCATTGTATCCTTCTTTGCGGGAAAGCGGCGCTTGGTGAAGAGAATAGCGTGGCTTTTCTCCGGATTTATGGACAATCGCCAACGCTCGCACCACTCTTGGATGAGGCAGAGGTGTCTCTGGATAGGGTTGAAGGCTCTGCGTGGGTGTTTGTTTGTACAGTATAACAGTACGTCATCAGCATACTGGGCTATGTTGACTTGCTGCACTGTTGGTAGGTCGGCCATGTAAACGCTAAAGAGCGTAGGGGAAAGTACAGAGCCTTCGGGAACTCCGCCTCTTACTGGCCTAGGTGTTGATTTGTGTCCCGCAACTGAAACTACAAAAAATCTGTGTTTAAGATATGAGTGTAGTAGGTGTATGATGTGTGTCGGGAGCTCCAGTCGGATAAGTTTGAGGAGCAGACCCGCGTGCCAGGTCGTAGAGAAGGCTTTCTCCACGTCCAGCGACACCGCCGCAGTGTAGGCTCTGTCCTGGAAGCCCAGGGCAGCGGCCTCCACCACTCTCAGTAGTTGCTGGGGTGTAGAATGCCCAGGACGAAAACCAAATTGATGATCTGGGATGGCATGAATGTCGCCCAAGAGAGGGGACAAGCGGACTAGTATTAGCCTCTCGAGAACCTTCGAGAGAACTGATAGGAGACTGATGGATCGGTAATTGGATGGGTGTAACGGGTCTTTCCCCGGCTTCAAGATGCATATCACCCGGGCCTCCCTCCACTCGCGTGGAAAGTGGCACAAGGTGAGGCACATGTTGAAAACCTTGGTTAGAAAGAGTACCGCCTTGATGGGAAGGCATCGGAGCATGGCGGAGGTTAGTCCGTCAGGACCCGCTGCCTTTTTGGGGATGAGGCGCCGGAGTGCGCCCTGGAGTTCACTCGGTCGGATGACGGGAAGTCGGTCCGCCTCGTCGGGGGGGCGCCGAAGGTATCGACGCACCTCCCGCCGAGCACGGTCCGAGAAGTCTTCGTCCTGGGGGTCTTCTCGTGGCCTCATAGACCTTTCGAGGTAGTCAGCGAACACATCAGCTTTGGCTCGGGGTTCATAAGCCAGGCCTTGGGTGCCTTGGATTGGGGAGGTGATTTGACCTCCTCGGTGCCGGAGAGCTTTGGCAATCCTCCACACGTCGCCATCCTCGAGCCTCAAGCGGGTCATAGTCTCCTCCTACGCTCGCACCCTGTGCTCGCGTGGTCGGGTCCGGACCTCTCGGCGTAAACGCCTCAGGAGTGCTCGGTTATGTGGCGTGCGGTGACGCTGGTATAGTCTGCGGGCAGCCCAGGAACGGCGTACAAGCAGATGGAGTTCTAGTGGTAGGACATCTGGGTGTAGAGGAGCTGGGGTGTGAACAGTTAGGTTATGGGCAGTTCGCACCACGATGGAGGGACCACAGCCTCTAGGGATGGGATGGGATGGGATGTCTGATCCTAGGGTTCGGCGGGATGGAGTCGTTGAGGCAAACCCTGACGCATTGCCAGTCAACGTCGCGGTTTTGCTCACTCCCCTGACCGTTCAGGCCACACGCGTTCCAGAACGCGAATCGAAAAGAGGTAAGAGACCTATTTCGACTCGCCATTCTGGGCGGTCTGTACGATCACGGTCAGGAGGGCAAGTCCCTCCATGGCGACAGCCATCTTTGCGGCTGGGTCTGTGGCATATAGGAATCTGACCAGCAGATCACAGATGCTCCGGCCGTGGTTCAGCAGAAGCTGCTGTATCCACGCCATCACATCCGACATCTGCAGGACAGGAGGAGTGGTGGGGGTTATGTTTCTGGGTGAGGGTGTAGGTGTAGGAGGAGTGCTTCGGGGCGCCGGCAAGCCGCCAGCCGCCTCCTGCCCCTGCTGTCGCTCGGGTACGGGAGTGCCGTTCCCTTGCGCAGCCCTGGGGGAGAAGTTAGGCTGCCTGGCCGGCCAGCGCACCTTAGCTTGGGTGGGGGGCTTTTGTTTGGGTTTGGCTGCAGCTTCTTTGTTGCGTGGGGGTTGGTGGGTGTTATTACCATCCCGTGGCTTCGCAGGGCCACGCTCAGCCCTTTGCGCCGTAGTGGTGTTGGTGGCTATCCTTTGTTGCGCCGGCTGTCTTGCAGCAGGGGCAGGTGCAGATGTTGGCGCCTCTGGTCGCTGGTTGCCTACAGGTGCTGTTCTTGTGACCTGCTGTAGTTCTGGCGGCGGTCTCCTGGCCGCTATGACAGCGATCCTCTTAGGACAGCCACCATAACAAGCAATATGTTCGCCACCACAGTTTGCGCAAATCGGCTTCGCGGTGGGAGATATCTTGCAGACCTCTTTAGGGTGGGCGCCTCCGCACCTTAAGCAGCGCAGGTTACGGAAGCAAAAGTGACTGGAGTGGTTAAACCCCAGGCACCGGTGACATTGAGGGGGCCCGCCAGAGCCCTTGGAAGGTTCAATTTTGACCCTGAGGTAACAGATGGCGGTGACGCCATCTATCTTGGCCTCAGGGTCATTGGCCCGCTCCACTACTACGAGGAAGAGGGGGAGGGGAGATTTGGGGCCTTGCCCATCTGGAGCGGACCTGGTGAGCTGCTTCACCAGTCTTGGGGTGATGCCCTGGCGGATGAGGTCTGACGAGATATCCTCCACCGAGGTGTCGACTGGTAGGCCACGAATGACCCTGCGGAGGTCACGGGACTTATCCAGTCCAAAGGTAAAATGGGGAACACTTTTCCTCTTGAGGGCTTGCAGGATGAGGTTATAATCCTCTATAATCTTCGCCTGGAAGACGTAGCGGTGCTTGTTCTTCCGAACCGTGCACTGACTCGATAGGGATGGCATAACCTCCTTGAGGAAGCCTACCACCCCCTTAAAGTCGTCCACGATAATCGGTGGAACGTGCCTCCTCGACCCAGGATTCTGGGCGGGCCCAGAATCTCCGGGGCGGGATGTTGCCTGAGATTGGCCAGAGGGCACGCCCTCTGCAGCCAATCGGGTTTGCCTCTTCTCCTTCCTCGAGGCCACCACGCGAAAATCGTCCTCTCCGTCTGTGGAGAGGCCGGAAGAGGACTCCTCATGATCCACCATCATGGAGGATGAGTGGTACGACAGGACCGAGGTCCTGCCGCTGCGGTGTGAAATATTACTGCACACGCTGGCACAGTCGTCGTCGTAGTCGTGCTCCGGAATTTGGCCTGCACGTGAAACTGGTTCGCGCGGGAGGCCCTCATAGGTGTCTTGCTTGGATGAGTCCAAACAGATAATCTTGCCTTTACAGCCTTGGCGTTCCTGGCTAGATCTCTTTTTGCCCTCTACAGTAGCAGGGCCACTGGAGGGCAGGGTGGCTGCACCAGTGCTGGTGCTGGCAACGGCCGTTGCTTCATCATAGGCAGGCCCGCTTGGGGCTTTGCCTTTTGATGGTTTTGATTTGCTCCTGGTCATGGTGGAAGAGGACGAGGACAGGGATACTTGCCCTGCACCCTAGGGTGCAGTGCACTAAAACACACCTTGGTTTACCCTCACCTGCAGGCAGCAGGGGCTAAGAAGCAGGCCGAAACAGAGGACCGGACGCTTTGATTAGCGCGCCTTACCCAAACCTAAGAGGTTGGGTGGCTGTGGCCTTGTTTCGGCAACCCGCTGCCTTTGCACTTCCGATGGTCTGGAAGTGCACTCCGCTCTTGTTGGAGTGGTGGCCGGCCAATCAGGGGTTTAGCTGGTGATGTTTGGCTGGCGTCTGTGGTTGGTAGCTACGAAGGCAGGCTTCTGCATGTGGCGCTAAATAGTGCCTGGAATGCCAGAGATGGCCTGAAGAGCAGGAACTCGGAACAGCGCTCTCGTGCCAACTCGAAGACCAATCCGTACTCCGTCCGACGAAGAAACCGCCGAAAACAAGTTGTGTTACTGGGGGATGAAATGAAGGTACAGGGAGTTTCGTGGGGAGAGGACAGATCTCATCGGCACTTCTTGGGCAGCAGCAGCTACACTGGGTCACGGCACCACCACAACCAGCCAGCACCTCTACGGCCAGTCTTCACATGGTACACGCCGGCACTACATCATAGCGGCAACGCAGTGGGTTTAGCACCCCCTTCTAGCTTGCCGTTCCGCCGCGAGAGTGCGAGCGGCCTTAACTACCCCCACCGACGGGCAGTGGACTTAGTTCCCCTGCTAGCCCGTTGGAAAAAGGCCCGTCCTGACAATTAGAGCGGTAGTTCAGGAACAGGTCTCCCCTATTTTATTACTACTCTCTTACTATCGTCTATTTTTCCAATTACTGTGACCTTAAGACCGACTGACCACGAGACAGCGGGTCCACAAGACCACAGCCAAGGGTTAGGGCCTCAGGCCCGAAACCTCGAGCCAATAATGGCTCGCACAGGCGCCTCTGCAAAAGAGGTCCGGTCCGCTGTGGAGCGCCGGAAGGCACCCGCGCCACTGGACCCTAAAGACGGGCAACAACCTGGACCTTCCACCTCACCTGAGGCAGAACCCACAAGAAAGAGGAGGAAAAACACTCCTCATAAAGTGCCAGGCACCATCCCTCGGGATACCCCCTCCTTTCCCCCTCTGCCTGAATCGGCGGATGAGTTAGAACCCCCTACGGACGGATTCACCGTCGTGGGGAGAAACGGTAGGGCCTCTCCGGGTCCTTCCGCCTCGGCTCAGACAGCTGCTGCACCCCCACAGGGAACCCAAGCACCCCTAACCAAGAGGGGCACAAGGCTTCCGCCAATAATCGCAGACTCCTTCAAGGATCATGTTGGAGTCATGCGACTTTTGGCGTCAAAGATAAAAGCCGGCTTCGAAGCAAAATGGAAGCCCAGAAAGGTCCACATTCAGACCAACACCCCTGAGGATTTTGAAGCGGCCAAGCAGACGCTTCGAGATCTTCAGATCCCATTTTATTCCTACTCCCCTCAGCGTCCCCATATGGAGCGACGCATCATAAGATGCCTGGACTCTATGTGTACCCCTGAGGAGGTACAGCAGGCACTTCAACAGGAGCACGGCATCGCCGCCGCTTCCGTAGCTCAGCTACGGAAGTCAATACAGACCGACGAGGGCGCCGTCAAAGTGCCGATGCCGCTCTTCATGGTCGTCGTGGACAAGGTGCCAGGCGGCCAGATTCAACCTCTAGACACCATCAGAGTGCTGTTCCACACGGTCGTAAAGGTGGAACGCTTTTACGGCCAGGGTGGGCCAGTACAATGCCACCGCTGTATGGGATTCCACCACTCCAGCCAGGTGTGCGAGCGTAAGCTTGCGTGCCTGCGCTGCGCAGGAGACCATATAGTACAATTCTGCCCAAGCCCGCCTGAGAAGAGCAAGTGTGCCAACTGTGGGGAGGCACACTCAAGTGTGTACAAGGGCTGCCGAACCCGGCAAAAGATTATAGACAACCGCCGCCAAGGAGGCCGTGGGGAGGAGCCAATCCCACGCGCGGCCCCCTTCTCGGCCGCTCTGAAAAGAGCGCAAACGACGTTGCAGCGGGCAGAGTCAGCGACGAAGGAGGCACCACCAACGGCGACTGAGGCGGCGTCCACGACGCAGACGACCAAGACCATAAAGACACAGGCGCAGGAAAGGGGTACACCTAGACCTAAGAAGAAGTCCAGGTCACAAAGAAAAAGTAATAAGAGCAGGGCCCAGCCTACCGCTCGGCCGGGCCAATCACAGGCCCCGACCGAGCAGCAGACTCAAGCCACGCCCTCAGCGGCGCAACAAAACCAGCCGCCCGCTGAGCAGCTTGTCACTGCCACGGCGGACACTGGCAGCACAGCGGCGTCGCTCCAAGATCCCGCCTACTTTCCCCTGCCGACCCATGGCCAGGCAGTCTCCCCGTCCGATATGGACGAGTTTAGGACCGTAAGCCTGTGGTTTGGGGACTACATTAACAGGGCTCTTCCCACACTACGGAAATGTAAGCAGCAACTGTCCGACCCGAGGCTTAGTCCCCTGGTCAAGCATAAAATACTGCTTGACACGCTGGAGGTGTTGTTCCCTAAGTCCGCAATGTAATGGCATCCAGACTCGTCAGGAGGCCATTGCGAGCCGCGTTTTGGAACGCAAACGGAATTAGGGAACATTACCCAAGCCCACTTGAGTTTGTAGAATCCCACGGGATTGACGTCTTACTAGTCTGCGAAACGCACCTGCATGCTGGTATAAATTTCTCGTTGCCAAGTTACACTACCCATCGGTCGGATAGAATCGGCCGACAGGGAGGGGGTACCGCTATATTCATCAAAAACCACATTACCCACACCCCTTTTCCTCTCCCGCAGCTTCAGCACGTGGAGACGTGCGCCATTCGGCTTGCCATTGGTGGACTTGACACGCTGCTGATAGCTGCTTATGACCCTCCTGACGCCCGCTATTACGAGGCGGATTACACCGCCTTGTTAAACCTGCATCCTGTGGTCTGCATTGCAGGCGACTTAAACGCAAAGCACGGGCACTGGTATAGCCGTGTTTCTAACCAGAGGGGCCGCGGACTCTACCGCCTCATCAGCGGAGATCCCAGCCTTCATGCGCACGGACCGAGAGGGCCTACGTTCTACCCGGCCCGCGGCAGGCCGGACGTTTCTCGACTTCATGATCACCAAAAACATTCCATTCCATCTAGACCTCTCAGTGGTAAACGAACTGGATTCCGACCACAACCCAGTTCTGGTGGACTCCAATGTTCACATACCAGCGCTGGCAATCCCAGACTGGTTTAACGAAGTCGACTGGGATGCAGCAGTCCTAGAACTCACCCAGACCATCGACCCGCGGCCACGCATCGACTCTGTCGAGGCGCTGGAAGCGGCGGCGAGGGCATTCTCCCAACAGATCCTAAAGGCGGTACGCGCTCACACACACCGCATCCCGTCTGAATCCTCTAACCCTCGGACCATACCTGATGAACTCCGGCGGCTGATAAAAGCCAAAGCCACAGTCCGGAAGCTATGGCAACGCTTCCGCCACCCCAGGATAGGGGCAGTATACCAGAGGTTCAAAACCCTGGCAAGGCGACTGCTCCGAGCGCACAGGAAACATGCCTGGGAAAACCTGATGCAGACTGTCAACCTGCAAGAAAAGAAACCGTGGCGGATTATCAAGTCCCTAAGGAAGGACAAGACACAATACCAGCATCCTCTACATGGCACTCGTGGGGGTCTCGCTTTTGAGCCCTGCGAGAAGGCCACAGTGTTTGCAGACTACCTAGAGAGTCAGTTTGAACCCCGGGAGGACCCCCAGGACGAGGACTTCAGTGACCTTGTGGAGGCGACGGTGGACTATCTCTATGAGGAGACACCGCCGCCACACGACGGGGTCCAACTTCCTATAGTCACCCCGAAAGAGGTGACTTCCGAAATTCAAAAACTTCACCCAAACAAATCCCCGGGGCACGACGGCGTCACGGCGCCCATGCTCCAACACCTACCCCGAAAGGCCGTGATCCACCTGACCCGGATTTTTAATGCATGCCTCCAATTCCGTCACTTTCCAACTTGTTGGAAGGAGGCGCGGATGGTATGTATTCTAAAGCCCGGCAAGGACCCGGTCTTCCCGTGTAATTACCGATCCATCAGTCTACTGCCGACCGTCTCAAAAGTTTTTGAGCGGTTGCTCCTGCCCCGCCTCACCCCTCTATTCGAGGAAAGGCACCTCCTACCGGATCACCAGTTTGGTTTTCGTCGAGGGCACTCCACGACTTTGCAGCTACTGCGCCTCGCCGAGAAGGCGGCCCTGGGCTTCCAGGGCAACCTCAAGACGATCGCGGTGCTGCTGGACGTGGAGAAGGCCTTCGCCACTACCTGGCATCAGGGGCTCCTCTACAAACTCAAGCAAGCAGGCGTCCCCCCCCCCCATCTCACCCTGATAAGCAGCTTCCTACGGGAACGCTCATTCCGGGTGAGAGTGGAGGGAAGACCCATAGCGGCGGGAGTTACGGAGGGCAGCGTACTGTCCCCATTACTCTTCGCCGCCTACATGTCTGACATCCCGACGGAACCCCGAACCGTCCTGTGCCAATATGCCGACGACGTCCTCATAATGGCACAGAACAAGAACGCCCGTTACTGCTTCCCCCCACTGCAGCGACTACTCCGGGCCATCGGCCGGTGGAGTGAAAGGTGGAGGATGGCCATCAGTCCGGGGAAGAGTTCGGCTCTTCTCCTGGCGAAGGTCCGTCGCTGGCGGCCGATGCGTGCCCTGAGGTTGAGGCGGCGGCAGATCCCATGGGTCACCGCCGCCAAATATCTTGGGGTTCTCCTCGACCGCGGGCTCACTTTCGCGCCACATGTAAGGGGCAAGGTGGGGCTAGGCCACGCCGCCCTCAGGCAGTTGAACCCGGTTTTCAAATCCGCCATGCCTAAACACCTCAAACTGCGCCTGTATCAGGCGATCATTCCCCCCCTGATCCTGTACGGCTGCGAGGTCTGGGGAACAGCGGCGCCGACCACAATCCGCAGACTTCAAGTCGTCCAGAACAGGGCGTTAAAGATGATCTATGATACTGGGTACAGATTCCCATCTCACATCCTACATACCTACTCAGGAATCCCGTATATCATCGACGTCGTGAGGAAGAGAACCCGCACGATGTATGATAAACTCCCCTTTCACCCTAACCCTCTGGTGCGCACTTTGGGCGACTACGACCATAGGGCGCCAAGAAGGAGAAAATCCTACCCCCTACCAAGGGACGCTCTCGGTCCACTGGCCTGAGAGACTGCCATCCCTTAATCCAAACAAGCCCCCAGGTTATACAGCAGCGGAAGGGGTGGCAGCCGGTTGGGAGACTACCCGGCTGAAACCCTGCCCCCCCCCTGACTAACCTGGAAACCATCACCCACCCAAATCCATAATCCTACCAACTTTCCTCCCACCTGGCCTGCTTAACACGGTGGCCACACAAGTGGCACGCCGAGTTAAGCAGCATCGAGCGTGGTCACCACTTGGGTGGGTGACCGCCCAAGTGACCGACTACACTCAGTGTTAAGGCTGCGGAGGAATTTTAACACCGCCCGGCGGACATAGACAATAAAGCTTGTGGAACAAAATCTTTTTCCCCTATAATATCGCCCAGGTAAAACCGCTTTTAGGGGTTAGGTACTGTGGCGACTTACACTCCGCCCAGGTAAACCTGGGCGACCTGTTCTTGGACTCTGGACTCTGGGGAGAGGACACGTCCACGGGCGCCTGCGCGGACCAATCAGGAGCCCGCGCAGATTTTCTCCCGCCTGGATCAGAATTCAGTTGTTGGAATTTCGATTTAGCGTTCACTCATTGTGAGGACGATACGCTACAATGTTTTCGCCCCGGTTTGGATACGGGTCAGTAACGCTTTGCCCTTTTCAGGTTTAATTTAAAGTGTCTTAGGGTAGGGGGCGTGGCTAACCGAGAGGGCCAATGGCATCTCTCGGCAGACGGAATGAAGGCAAGCGACGTACTTCTCTGGGAACATCATTTCCCAGAGAATTCACCAGTTGATTAGGGTGGGTTGGAATTTTGTTGTACAATGATCGGGCCCTCGATCTGATGACGTCGATCATGTACGGGATACCGGAATGTTCATGAAGTATGTGGGCGGGAAATTTCCAGCCGGTACGGTAGATCATCCGTAATGCACTGCATCATATAGATCCAGTTAAAATCTGTTAGATATACCTCCTCGTTTTTAAATTTTCTACAACATGAAATAAGAGGCAAATTATAGCAAAAGGTTTGACACAGATCCTCCTGTAATCTGCCAATTATACCTCCTCTCCAAGTATTCTAAAATATTAAAGACGGGGGAAATTATTGCGCAACAATTGACGTAGATCGTCCTGAAACTGCCAAATACACCCACTCCTTGACAACTTTTCTACATTATGAAATAAGGGGAAAATTAGAGTAAGAGATTTTAAATAAATCCTCCCGAAATCTGCCATATATACCTCCTCCGTTATAACTTATCTACAATACTAAGAGGAAATGTATATCAAGAGATTAGACATAGGTCCTCCTGAAATTTGCCAAATATACCTCCTCCTTGAAAACTATTCTCCAATATTAAATAAAGCGAAAATTATAGCAAAAGATTTGAGATTGATTATTTAATTGTAATTTGTAAACAGAAGATTTTGTCCAAGTTTTTTTCTCTAAGTAGGTACACCACCAGTGTCAAGCCGGGGAGGGCAGCTAGTAATAAATAAGGGCAAAATTATAGCAAGAGATCTCACATATATTCTCCTAAAATATGCCATACATACCTCCTCTTTTATAACCTTCCTACCATATTAAATAAGCGTGCATTTGTAGCAACAGATTTCACATAGATCCTGAGGAAACCTGCCAAATTAACCTTCTCTTTTATAGCTTTTCTAAAACATTAAATAATCACACAATTATATGAAGAGAATTGACATAGATCCTCCTGTATTTGGCAAATATAACTCGTCCTTTTCATCGTTCTACAATATTAAATAAGAAGAAAATTATAGCAGGAGATTTGACATAGATCCTCCTGAAATCTGCCAAATTTAACTCCTGCTCTATATTTTTTGTACAGTATTAAATTATGGGAATATTGTTACAAGAGATTTAAAATAGATCCGCCTAAAATCTGCCAAATAGACATCCTCTTTTATAGCTTTCCAACAATATTAAATATGGGGAAAATTATAGCAAAAGATTTGACATAGATGCTCCTGAAAATATTCCAAATTTACATTCCATTATAAAATTTTCTACAACATTAAGTTAGGTGACCATTACAACAAGATTTTTTCCTGAGACTCTCCTAAAATCTGCCAAATATACCTCCTCCTTTATAACCTTTCTACAATATTAAATAAGCGTAAAATTAGAGCAAGAGTTTAGACTTAGATCTTCCTGAATTCTGCCAACTATACCTCCTCCAGTATAATTTTTCCACAATCTTAAATAGGCGGACAATTATAGTAACAGATTTGATGTAGATCTTCCTGAAATATGCCAATAATACCTCCTCTATTATAACTTTTCTGCAACATTAAATAACGGGAAAATTATAGCAAGTAACTAAACATAAATCCTCCTGAATTCTACAAATATACCTCCTCTTATGCAACCATTTTATAATATAAAGTAATACTATAATTATAGCAAGAGATTTGACTTACATTCCTCTGAAATCAGGCAAATATACCTCCCGCTTTATAACTTTTCTACAATAATAAATAAGCGTCCAATTACAGCGTACAGATTATAGCAAGAGATTTGACATAGATCTTCTTGATATTTGCCGAATATTCCTCCTCCTAAATAACTTTTCTACTATATTTAATAAGCGTACAATTATAGCAAGAGGTTTGGCATAGATGCATCTGAATTCTACCAAACATACCTATTCCTTTGTCACTTTTATACAATATTAAATAAGATCAATACCATACCAAGAGATTTGACGTATATCCTTATAAAATCTGCCAGAAGTACCCCTCCTTTATAACTTTTATACAATATTAAACAAATGTACAAATATGTTGAGAGATTTGACATACATCCTCCTGAAATCTCCCAAATAAACCTCCTCCTTTATAACTTTTCCATAATATTAAACAAGCGTACAATCAAAGCAAGAGATTTTACACAGATCCTCCAGAAATCTGCTAATATATCTCCTCTTTTATAACTTTTCTACAATATTAACTACATACAAAATTATAGCAACAGTTTAGACATAGATCCTCGCGAATTCCGCCATATATAGCAATGGTTTTGTACGATAATAAATAAAGATAAAGTTATAGAAATAAATTAGATTTAGATCATCCTGTAGTCTGCCAAATATACCTCTTCCCTTATAACTTTTCTACCATTATTAATAAGTGTACATTTATAGCAAGAAATTTGACATAGGACAACCTGAAAGCTGTCAAATACACCTCGTTATCTATAAATATTCTAAAATATGAAACAAGCCTACAATTATAGCAGGACTTTAGACATAGATTATACTGAAGTCTGCCTTTTATACCTCCTCCTTTATAGCTTTTCCACAGTATTTAATAACAGGAAACTTACAGCAAGAGATTATACATCCATTCTCCTGAAGTCTGCCAAATATAGCTCCTCCTTTATAACTTTTCTTCAATTTTAAATAAGAAGAATTTTACTGCAAAAGATCTCAAATAATCCTATATAAATCTGCCAAATATTCCTGCTCTTTAAAAAACTTTCTACAATAGTAAATAAGCGTACAATATAGCAAGAGATCTGACATAGATCCTCCTGAAATCTGTGAAATATACCTCCTCCCTTATTGCCTTCCTACAAAACTAAATAAGCGTACAATTACAGCAAGAGTGTTGACATTAATCCTCCTGTGGTCTACCAAATATAAGTCCTCTTTTATAACTTTACTACAATATTAAATAAGCGTAAAATTATAGCAAGAGACTCGACATAGATCCTCCTGAAATTTGCCAAATATACCTCCTTCTTTATAATTTCTCAACAGTATTAAATATGCGTGCAATTATAGCAAAAGATTTGATATATATCCTTTTGAAATCTGCCAAATATAAGCTCCTCCTTTATAACTTTTCTACAATATTTAATAAGGGGACAATTATAGTAAGAGATTTGACATTAATGATTACGAAATCTGCCAGACATAGCTCCTACTTTCTAACTTTTCCAGAATATTAAACAAGCGTACAATTAAAGCATGAGATTTGATACAGAATCTCCTGAAATCTGCCAAATGTATCACCTCCTTTATAACTTTCCCACAATATTAAACAAGCATGCAATTAAAACATGAGATTTGATACAGAATCTCCTGAAATCTGCCAAATATATCTTCTACTTTATAACTTTCCCATAATATTAAACAAGCGTACAATTAAAACATGAGATTTGATACAGAATCTCCTGAAATCTGCCAAATATATCTCCTCCTTTATAACTTTCTCACAATATTAAAAAAGCGTACAATAAAAACATGAGATTTGACACAGATACTCCTGAAAGCTGCCAAACTCAACTCCTCCTTTAAAATGTTTCTGCAACATAAAAAAGGAGAAAATCATAGCAAGAGGTTTGGCGTAGATCCTCCTGAAAGCTGCCAAATATACCTTCTCCTTTATGACTTTTCTACAGTATTAAATAAGCGTACTATTACAGCGTACAAACTAAAGCAAGGGTTTTGATATAGATCCTCCTGAAATCAGCCAAATATTCCTCCTTAAAATTACTTTTCTACAATATTAAATAAGCCTAAAAATATAACATAAGATTTGACATCGGTCCTACAGAAGTCTACCATATTTATCTCGTGCTTTAAAACAGTTCTACAGTAATAAATAAGGGGGAAATTTAGCAAGAGGTTTGGTATAGACCCTTCCAAAATCTGCCAAATATGCCTCCTAATTCGTAGCTTTTGTACAATATTAAATATGGGAAAAATTATAGCTGGAGATATGACATAGCTCGTCCTGAAATCTACCAAATATACCTACTCCCTAATAACTTTTCTACAATATTAAATAAGTGAAAAATTGAATAAAGGGTGTTGGAACATTGCCTTCCCTAAAATCGGCAAAATAAACCTCCTACTTTATAAATTTTCTACACTATTAAATAACAGAAGCTTACAGCAAGACATACATTCTCTTGAAATCTGCCAGGTACACCTCCTTTATATCTTTTCTACAATATTCAATAAACGTACACTTACACCAAGATTTATCCTCCTGAAATCTGGCAAATATAAGTACTCCCTTATATCTTTTATAAAACATTACATAAAGGGAAAATTATAGCACGATATTAGCCATTGATCATCTAGAAATGTTCTAAACATTGCTCGCCTTTTATAGCTTCTCTACAATATTAAATATGCCTACAATTATAGCAACAGATGTGAGGTATATCCTCCTGAAATCTGCCATATATACCTCCTGCACTTTAACCTTTCTACAATAAAAAAGGAGAAAATTATAGCAAGAGATTTGACGTATATCCTCCTGAAATCTACCAAATATACCTCCTCCTTTATAACCTTTCTACGATATCAAATAAGCGTACAATTACAGCGTACAAATTATAGCAGGAGATTTGAAATAGATCCTTCTGATATCTGTCAAATATACCTCCTCGTTTATAACTTATCTACGATATTAAAAAAGCCTAAAAATATACCATGAGATTTGAAATAGATCATTCTGAAGTTTACCAAATATAGCTCGCGGTTTTTAAATTGTCTACAATAACAAATAATTGGAAACTTTTAGTAAAGGTTTTGCCATAGACACTTTCCAAAACTGCCAAATATACCACTTCCTTTATAAATGTTATACAATATTAAATAAAGGCAAAATTATACCAAAAGGTTTGACATAGATACTCCTGAAATCTGCCAAATATTCCTAATCATTTTTTAGCTTTTCTACAATATTAAATAAGCGTACAATTATAGCAATAGATTTGACATAGATCTTGCAGAAATCTGCCAAATGTGGCACCTCCTATATAAACTTTCAACAATATTAAATCAGCAGACAATTATAGCAAGAGATTTAACATTGATCCTACTGAAATCTGGCATATATATCTCTTCCTTGTTGACTTTTCTTCAATATTAAATAAGGAGAAAGTTATGGTAACAGATTTGACATAAATCTTCCTGAAATCCGCCCGCATTTAAAAAGTTTCTTACATAATTAAATAGGGGTTAAATTATGGAAAGCAATTTGACACAGATCAGCCTCTAATCTGTCAAATATACCTCTTTTTATAACTTTTCAAAACTTTAATAAGGGGAAAATTATATCAAGAAATTAGTCATATATCCTCCAGAAATTTTACAAATATTCCTCCTCCTTTATAAGTCTTCTGCTACATGAAATAAGCATACAATTATAGAAAGAGATAGACATAGAAATCTGCTATATATACCTCCTCTTTATAACTCTTCTGCAATATAAAATAAAGAAAATTATAGCAAGAGGTTTCACGTAGATCCTCCTGAAAGCTGCCAAACATACCTTCTCCTTTATGACTTTTCTAGATTATTAAATAAGTGTACAGTTACAGTGCACAAATCATAGCAAGAGATTTGACATAGATTCTCTTGAAATCTGCCCAATATGCTCCCTCTTTAATAAGCATTCTACAATATTAAATAAGCATATAATTATAGCAAGGCACTTGACATATATCCTCCTGAAATCTGCCAAATAAAGCTCCTTCTTTATAACTTTTCTTCAGTATCAAATATTGGGAAAATTATAGCACGAGATTTGTTATGCGTCCTTATGAAATCTGCCAAACATACCTTCTCGTTTATATTTTTCCACAATATAAATAAGCTTAAAATTGTAACCAGATATTTAGCATAGATCTTCCTGAAATCTACCCATTATAGCTCCTCCATTATAACTTTCCACAATATTAAATAACCGTAAAATTATAGCAAGAGATTTTACATAGATCCTACTGAAATCAGGCAAATATAGCTGCTATTTATAAGCTTTCTACAGTATTAAATACCCGTAAAATTATAGCAAGAGATTTTACATAGATCCTACTGAAATCAGGCAAATATACCTCCTATTTATAACCTTTCTACAGTATTAAATACCCGTAAAATTATAGCAAGAGATTTTACATAGATCCTACTGAAATCAGGCAAATATACATCCTCTTTATAACCTTTATACAATAATACATTAAGGGAAATTATAACACGAGTGTTAACATAGATTCTCCAGAAATCTGCCAAAATGTACCTCATCCATTATAACATTTCTAAAATATTAATTAAGCGTACAATTATTGCAACAGTTTTGACATAGATCTTCCTGTAATCTACAAATATACCTCCTTCTTTATTACCATTCTACAATATTTAATAAACGTACAGTTATTTTAAATAGATCTTCTTGATATCTCCTAAGTATACTTACTCCTTTATACATTTTCTACAAAAAGGGGAAAAATATAGAAAGCAGTTTGTCATATATCGTTCTGAAATCTGCACATATACCTCTCCCATTATAACTTTTGTACAATATTTAATAAGGGAGAAATAATAGCCAGACATTTGACATAGCAACTCCTGAAATCAGCCAAAAATATCACCCAATTTAAAACTGTATTACAGTATTCAATGGCAAACAATTATAGCAAAAGATTTGAATATAGATTCCCTGAAAGCTGCTAAACACACCTCCTTCATTATAACTTTTCTACAATATTAAATAAGGGGAGTATTGTAGCAAGAGATTCGACATAGATCCTCCTGAAATCCGCCAAATATACCTCTTCTTTTTTAACTTTTCTACAATTTAAATAAGTCGAACATTACAGCAAGAGGTTTGACTTAGATTCTCCTGAAACCTGCCAAATATAATTCCTCTTTTATACAATGTTAAGTAAGCCCACAATTAAAGCAAGAGATTTGACATAGATCCTCCTGAAATCTGCCATATATGTACCTCCTCCCTTATAACTTTTCTACGACATTAAATAGCCGTACAATTTTAGTAAGAGATTTGACATAGATCCTCCTGTAATCTGCCAAACAACATCTTACTTTATAATTTTTTGACAATATTAAATATCCGTATAACTAATCTAGAGGGTTTACATAAATCCTTTTGAAATATGTCAAATATATCTCCTCCTTTATAACGTTTCTACAACAATAAATAAGAAGAAAATTGTAGCAGGGATTTGACATAGGTTCTCCAGAAATCTGCCAAGAACAACTCCTCCCTTATAACTTTTCTACAATATTAAATAAGCATATAATTAGACCAAGCATTTTGACATAGATACACCTGAAGTATCCCAAATACACTTATGCTCTTATAACTTTTCTGCAATAGTAAATAACGGGGAAAATTATTGCAACATATTTGATATAGAACCTCCTGAAATCTGTTAAATATTCCTCCTCCTTTATAACTTTTCACAAATATTAAATAAGGGGGAAATTAAAGCAATACATTGCACATAGATCCTTCTTATAATTGACCAATATACTGCCTCCTTATAAACTTCCTCAATATTGAATAATCGTACTATTATATAAAGAGCTTTGACATAGATCCTTCTGAAATCCCCCAAATATAGCTCTTCCTTTACAACCTTTCTTTAATTTTCCATAAGGGAAAAATTTTAGCATAAGATTTGCTATAGATCACATTGAAACCTTCCAAATATACCTACAACTAATGTTACATATTAATACGTTGAAAATTATAGAATATAATTCGACATAGATCCTTGTGATAACTGCCCAATATACCTCCTCTCTATAACCATTCTACAATATTAAATATACAGACTATTATAGAAGAGATCTCACATAGATGCTCCTGAAATCTGCCAAATATACTTCATACTTTATAACTTTTCTACATTAAATAACTGTGCAATTGTAGCATGATGTTTGACATAGATCCTCAAATCTGCCAAATATACCTCCTCCGTTATAACTTCTCTACAATATTAAATAATCGTGCAATTACAGCAATAGATGTTACATAGACTGTCCTGAAATTTTATAATACACCTACTCATTTATAACTTTTTTTCAACATTAAATAAGGGGGAAATCAAAGCACAAGGTTTGACATAGATCCTCTTGAAATCTGCAAATATACCTCTCCATTTTAATTTTTGTTTAGTGTTTAAAAAGGGGAAAATTATAGCATGACATTTGAATTAGATCCTCCTAATATCTTCCAAATATACTTCCTACTTTAAAACTTTTCTACAATATTCAAAAGGTGTACAATTATAGCATTAGATTTGATATGGATCCCCCTAAAATCTGCAAAATGTACCTCCAACTTTATACCTTTTCTGCAATATTAAAAAAGGGGAAAATTATAACAAGAGACTTGAAATGGATGCTCCTAAAAACTGCCAAATATACCTCCTCTTTTAACTTTTCTACAATAATTAATTAATTAAGGGGAAAATTATGGCAAGAGTTTTGACATAGATCCCTCGGTTCTGCCTAAAATACTTTCACCTTTATAACTGTTGTACATTATTAAGCAAGCGGAAAATTGTAGAAAGAGCTTTAACAAAGATCTTCCTGAAATTCCCCAATAATACGACCTGTTTATAATTTTTCTGCAATATTGAATAACAGGAAGGTTATTGCAAGATATTTGATATAGAGCCTCCAAAAATTTTCCAATTGTACCTCTTTCTTTATTGTTTCCTACAATATTAATTAAGCGTACAAATATAGTAAGCGGTTTTATAATGATCCTCGTGAAATCTGCTAAATATGCCTACTCCTTTATAACTTTTATACAATATTAAATAAGGGGAATATTATAGAAGAGATTCGACATAGATCCTTACTTAATCTAAAATATACCCCTCTCTTTATAACATTTGTACGATATTTAACCAGGAAAAAACTTATAGCAAGACATTTTATATAGATCCTTCTGAAATCTGCCAAATATACCTCCCCTATAGCTGTTACACATAATTGAATAAGCGTAAATTATATCAAGAGATTTGCCACAGATCCCCCTGGAATCTGCCAAATTTACCTACTCCTTTTTAACTTTTCTACAATATTAAAAAGGGGAAAATTATAGAAAGAGATTTGACATAGATCCTCCTTAAATGTACCAAATATACCTCCTCTTTATAATTTGTCCACAAAATTAAATAGCCAGAAATCTATAACAAGAGAATTGACTTAGCTCATTCCGATATCTGCCAAATGTAATGCCTCTTTTATAATTGTTTTACATTAAAAAAAAAAAAAAAAAAAAAAAAAAAATAATAATAATAATAATAATAATAATAATAATAATAATAATAATAATAATAAGCGTACAAATACAATAAGAGATATAATTAAAAGCCTCCTTAAATCTGCCAAATATAACTCCTCCTCTATAACTGTTCTTCAATATTCAATAAGCGTACTATTATATAAAGTACTTTAACATAGATCCTTCTGAAATCTACCAAATATACCGGTTCTTTTACACCCTTTATACAATATTAAATAAGGGGAAAATTGTTGCCGGAAATTTGGCATAGATCCTCCTAATATCTACAAATATATCTCTCCCTTTATAACTTTTCTACAATATTAGATCTGGGGAAAATTAAAGCAAGAGTTTTGACTTAGATCCTCCTGAAATCTGGCAAATAAAATTCCTCTTTTATAACTTTTCTACATTAATAAATAAGCGTACAATTATAGCAAGGGATTAAACACTCCTGATACCTGCTACTTTTAACTTTTATACAATATTCAATAAGTTGTCAACATAGCAAGAGATTTAACATAGATCCCCCAGCAATCTAACAAATATATCTCCTCCTTTATAACTTTTCCACACTATTAATTAAGGGGTATATTACTGCAAGGGATTTACTTAGACTTCACTGAAATCTGCCATAATAATTATTTTTATAACTTTTCTACAGTATAAATAAGCGTACAATTATAGCAAGAGATTGGATGTAGGTCCTCTTGCAATCTGCTACTTGAACCTACTACTTTACAACTTTTCTACAATATTAAATGAAGGGAAAATTATAGCAAGAGGTTTGACATAGATCCCTCCTGACATTTCCCCCCAGGGACCTACTACGGTAGGTACGGGTTAGGCGCACCCGGGGTCCCGAGCCACCTTGACTCCCTCTGTGGGCAACCTCAGAGTGGTGAGGGAGTCAGAAGGTCAAAATGCCCACCCACGTGTAGGCCGTGCGTGGAGACCCGTGTCGGTGAAAAGGAATATCCTGGTTGGTTGAGGGTTGCGTACCTGAGCCTGGGCTTCTGTCTTTCAGTAACTGGGGAGGGTGCGCAGCCTAATACACGGCTTTGGTTTCTGATTTGCCTAAACGGGAGGCTAGGGACTAACCCACCCCTAGTCAATCGGCCAGGACTAGGTATTACACCCAACTCCAGGGTGAGTGGGACGGCGAGCCCGCTATATCCCCTGTGTAGCCCTGTCACCCCAGTGGGGTGACCCCTCGTTGGGCTCCGTGGTGGGTGGGGAGCACTGGGGGATGAATTTATACCATTTTTTCTATGGCACCAAAACAAAAACCCCTTAATAAAGACGTTGGAAAGGAAGTAGTCGAGTCATGTGGTCCTCGCTACTTGGTTATTCATAGGACAGAGGAAGGTAAGAAGTTCCTTACGGTGAGCCCTTTTACTATCCAAAAGGGTCTCGATGCCATTGCTGGTCCTGTTATATCCTGCGTTCGAGCTCGCAATGGTGCACTTCTTGTCGAAGCCAACTCCGCCTCGCAAGCTGCAAGAATACTTAAAGCCACCATGTTAGCCAGCTATCCAGTGAAGGTCGAGGTGCACAAGTCGCTGAACTCCTCCCGCGGTGTAATAACAACCCGCGCGTTGGACGGTTTGTCCATTGAGGAGATCCAAGAAAATCTTGCGACTCAGGGTGTCTCAGCTGTTTATCGGGTACAACGTAAGATCAACGGTGAATTCCTGCCTACTCGTACCCTGTTTCTTACTTTTGATCGGGTTGATCTGCCTCAAAAGATTAGAGCAGGGTATGAAGCCATCGAAGTTAGGCCTTATATACCCAATCCGCTGAGGTGCTTTAAATGCCAACGTTTTGGTCACTCTAGTGAGTTGTGTACCGGCAAGTCCACCTGAGTCCACTGCGGTGACATCTCCCACGATGGGGCTTGTGCTTCAGCTCCATCGTGTGTGAACGGGGAACACCCATCTAGTTCCCGAGACTGCCCCCGTTTTGCAGAGGAACGAGCGATCCAGGAGATACGGGTGAAAGAGAAGGTGTCCTTCTTGGAAGCCCGGAAGCTCCTGCGACTCCGCCAACCCTCTGCCCCGAGGTCCGGTACCTATAGCTCAGTTGCAGCTAAACAGGTACCGCGTCGGGAAATCGCAACACAGACCGGCGATATGAACGGGGCTATAATTGCGGAAAAGGTCATTTTAGCCCAAGCGCTGCCAAAGCCTTCGGCACCTACACCCAAGTTGGTATCAACATCTGCCAAATCCGCCAGCTTACAGAATAGTCCTGCACACTTGTCACCGAAAGCCTCGATCTCTGGAACTAAAGCTGGTAAATTCACGACGTCTTCTGCCCCGGAAAAACAGTTTAAGACCAAGTATGTACGACAAGACTTCTTGAAAGAGAATGTACAATCTATTACCGAGTCATCTAAGGGTAAGAAAAGTACACGCAACTCCACACGTGTATCCTCCTCTGAAGGGTCATCTGGGGAGGAGGGCGTGAATCGGCGACGACCGTCTTCGCCGATCAGCACATCCAATCGGTTCGAACTACTTGGACCGAAAACTGCTCTTGAAAAAGGGACCTCCCTTGTGGAGGAGATGGACCAGGAGGATTCTGCCGCCACTGCCAGAGGGACAGTGCGGAAACGGCAGGATCGTGCTCCTGAAAATAGTACTAGCCCAACGCCTAAGAAGAACAAATTGAACCGACCAGCTAATCCCAATCTGCAGAAGCGTATTTCGATTTGAAACTTATCCCATAATATACTCAATGGCTATCCTCCATTGGAACATACGCGGAATTCGACCTCATCGACCAGAGCTTGACTTGTTGCTGCGCCAGCATGAACCCTTGGCTGTATGTTTACAAGAGACGAAGCTCCGTCCACAGGACACCGTTACCATCAGGCAGTACTCCTCCGTACGATGTGATTTATCCCCGGAGGACGGTGTCCCGGCACATGGGGGCACTATGATGCTTATTCGAGATGATATTTTTGCCAACTCCGTACCCATACAATCTGCAATCCAGTCCGTTGCTGTCAGCATTAAGCTACCCTCCGCTTCATTCACCATTTGCAGTATCTATTTGCCTCCATCTGCGGACCTCTCGCACAGCGACTTAGAACAGCTCATTTCGCAGTTGCCACCACCCTTTTTATTGGTAGGCGACGTGAATGCCCATCACCCTCTTTGGGGCTCTCCTCGGGCTTGTGCGAGAGGTACGCTACTTAAAGACTTCTTGGATAGTCAGAATCTTGCTCTCTTGAACACCGGAGAGCCCACCTTTCTATCTGACGCATTTCATAGTTTTTCACACATTGACATTGCAATTTGTTCCCCTCAGCTGGCAGTCACCTTATGCTGGAATATTATCTCGGATTTGCATTCTAGTGACCACTTTCCTTGTCGTATTAGTGTCTTGACACCCGTTGTATGTTCCACCCGTTTACGTAGTTGGCGCCTAGACCACGCCAGCTGGGAACTGTACTCCCACTTGGCTGAATTTAGCTACGAAGAGCACGACTCTGTGAACCACTTGGTCGAACATCTCACAGGGACCATTCTTTCTGCTGCTGAGCAATCCATTCCGCGTTCGACTGGCTACAGCCGTCGATTTCCGGTACCTTGGTGGACCGATGACTGTCGGGATGCTATTCGCGCTCGCAGACGAGCTCTACGGGTTTTCCAGCGTGGATGCGTGCACATTCTAGGCGGGTTATTAAGGATAGAAAAAAGATGTCATGGAATAAATTCGTGGGTTCCTTTAATCGACATACACCTTCCTCTGTTGTATGGGATAAGTTAAGACATGTTGCTGGGAAACCGAACCATATGCCCATCGCCGGTCTCAAAACACCTATCGGAGCTGTTGTTGATACATTTGACGTGGCGAATACTTTAGGCAGTGCTTTCGCTCAGGTGTCTAGCTCAGGCAACTATTCCCCTGAGTTTCTTACAGTTAAGAACCAGGTGGAATCTCAAGAATTCTCGTTTCTTTCTGGCAACCTTGAGGATTATAATCGCCTTTTTACCCTGGCAGAGCTAGACAATGCACTCTCCTCTTCACGACACTCAGCACCAGGTCCAGATGGTATCCACGTCCAAATGTTGCAACATCTCTCTCCTGATGGCAAAGATTTCCTACTCGAGGTCTATAATCGTGTCTGGGTTGATGGCATTTTTCCAGACAAGTGGCGGGAGGCCACCATCATACCCATTCTTAAACCTGGAAAGGACCGCCATCTTCCTTCCAGTTACCGTCCTATTTCCCTCACCAGTTGCGTGTGCAAGGTGATGGAACGCATGATCAATGGACGGTTGGTGTGGTGGCTGGAATCCCACAATCTTCTGACGAACATCCAGTGTGGCTTTCGACGACGACGTTCAACTGCTGACCACCTTGTCTCTCTGTCAACTCAGATTATGGACGGGTTTCTTAAGAACAGCCCCACAGTTGGGATATTTTTTGACCTCGAGAAGGCCTACGACACGTGTTTGCGGGCGGGAATATTGCGTTCTCTGCACAACTGGAACATACGTGGACGCCTACCGTTGGTCATTCAGGAGTTTATGCGGGACCGCGTTTTTCGAGTGAGGGTGGGTTCGGTTTTTTCTAACCATTTTATTCAAGAGAACGGAGTGCCGCAGGGCTCGGTACTCAGCGTGACTCTATTTGCTATTGCGATAAATTCCATATCACTAGGTGTGCCTCAAGGTGTTTCTTCCTGTTTATTCGTGGACGACTTTGCCATCTTCTGTACTTCTCAGCGTACACCGTTTTTGGAACGCCGTCTCCAGCGGTGTTTGGACAATCTCTATGCATGGAGCTCGAAACACGGTTTTCGTTTCTCCGCTGAGAAGACAGTCTGCGTTAACTTCTGGCGCCGTAAGTGGCAAATGCCGCCGTCTCTTCGACTCGGGCCAGATTTACTTCCTTTCGCAGGCGAGGCGAGATTCCTTGGTTTGATCTTCGATCGGAAACTTTGTTGGGCACCACAAATAGCACAGCTTAAAGCACGATGTGACCGTTCTCTAAATCTTTTACGGATACTAAGTGGCAAGTCTTGGGGTGCGGATCGGACGGCATTGCTCCGTCTTTATCGTGCTGTGATTCGTTCGAAGTTGGACTATGGCAGCATTGTGTATTCTTCAGCTCGACCTTCAGTGCTCAGAAGGTTAGACACAGTCCATAACCAGGGCATCCGTGTGGCCGTTGGAGCTTTTCCAACGAGCCCAGTTGTTAGCCTCTACGCGGAATCGGGAGAACCTCCTCTGCGTTGTCGGCGTGATGTCCTGCTTGCTAATTATGGCTGTGGTCTGAAGTGTATGCCTGGGCGTCCAACTTATCACGCGTTTTTCTCCCCTGAGCTGCACGAGCGATACTGCCTCCGCTCTCTGAGCCCCAGGCCAGCAGGTTTTCGTTTCCGTGAGCTTCTACGCCAGCACCATGTTGACATTCCTCGGCTGTTATCCAAGGGAGAGAGTATACACCCCCCTTGGTTACGCGCTACCTCCCATGTCGATCTCGGGATGACGCTCTACGGGAAATCTGTTACGCCTCTTGATAGTATTCGTCGTTGCTTTTTAGAATTTTTATCCAAATACAGTGGCCGTTTTTGTATTTACACCGATGGTAGTAAGAGCCCCGACGGTGTTGGATGTGCCTTTGTAACTGGCACCGCAACTTCTACTTACGGTTTGCCTAGTTGCACATCTATATATTCTGCCGAGCTATATGCTATTTATCAAGCCCTTCTGTATATTCGACGTCGAAAATTAGGTGACTGCCTTATTCTTAGTGATTCCCTTAGTGCCCTTCAGAGCATTCGTGAGCTGTACAATTACCATCCTTTGGTGCAGCGCATCCAGGACGTTCTCCACATTTTGCACGCTTCTGGTTTTAATGTGGAATGCGCATGGATTCGTGGACACGTTGGCTTGCCAGGGAATGACACGGCGGATTTGGCAGCGAAATCGGCAGTCACAGCGCCCAGTGTTACGATTACCCATTCAACAGCAGAAGATTTTAGAGTGGCTGTACGGAGAGCCGTTTTTTCGACTTGGCATGCGGAGTGGTCGGCTCTCCGTGGTAATAAGCTGCGAGAGGTGAAGGACCTCCCTGTCAACTGGGTAACCTCCTCTCGTTTATTCCGCCGGGAGGAGGTAGTACTAGCTCGGCTAAGAATTGGCCACTGTATTTTTACGCACAGTTACCTTTTTAAACGTGAACCTGCTCCTGTCTGTGCGCTCTGTGGGGAGACACAGACAGTTCGTCATGTGTTGCTGGAGTGTGGTCACCTGGCACACATTCGGTCATCTATGGGCATGCCGGCCTCTCTTGCTGAGGTCCTGGCAGATGACCCAAGAGCAGTGGACAGGGTTTTTAAATTTTTAGCAAAACTTTTCTTTTACCTTGACGTTTTAGTGTGATAGCAGTTTTTTCTTAAACTCTTTTAATTTTAATGTGTTGATTTTAGATGGTGTTTTATATCCAGCTCTGTTTAGAGGGCTGGACCGTTCTGTTACTCCCGTTTGAACTGTGTTAGCTCTTTTACTTGTGGTTTTTTTTTTGGTATTTTTCTTACTGCCTATTACCAAGTTTTAATCGTAAGGACGCTTATGACCTCGGCAGTTGAGCGCCCTTAAACACCATTATCATCATCATCCTAACATTTGCCAAGCTATCTCCTTGGTTATTTTTTTTTTTCTGCAATATTAAGTAAGGGACAAATCATAGCTTGAAATATGACATACATCCTCATGAAATCTGCCAATTATACCGACTTTTTTATAACTGTTTTACAATATTAATTAAGTGGAAAACTATATCCAGAGATATGACAAAAATCATCGTGAAATCTGCAAAATATACGTCCTATTTGATAGTTTTTACAATATTAAATAAGCGTACAATTCTAGCAAGAAACCTGACATAAACAGTTTTTAAATGTGCCGAATATACCTCCTCGTTTATAAATTTTTTTTCTACAAAAACAAATAAAGGGAAAATTATAGCAAGAGGTTTAACATGGATCCTCCTGAAATCTGCAGAATATACGTCCTCCGTAATAAATTTTCTACATTTTTAGTAAGCGTACAATAAAGCCAAGAGATTTTACATGTCTTCCTTCTGAAATCTGCCAAATATACCTCCTCTTTATAGCTTCTCTACAATACAAAATACGGGAAAAATTATAGCAAGAGATATCACATAGATCTTTCTGAAATCTGCCGAATATACCTCATTCTCTATAGCAGTTATAAAATATTAAAGAAAGGGTAAATTATAGCACAGCATTCACATTTCCCGCTGAAATCTTCTTAATATACGTCCTCTCCTATAACTTTCCCACAACATTAAATAAAAGGAAAACTATAAGAACAGTTTTGACGTAGATCCTCCTGAAATCTGCCAACTATACCACTGTCTTTTTAATGTCCCTTCAATATGAAGTAAGGGGAAAATTATAGAAAGGGACTTGAGCTAGATACTCATGATTTCACCAAAATACAATTTCTTTTTTATAGCCTTTCCACGATATTAAAAAGAAGTACAGAAACAGCAACTGATTTGACGCAGATCCACCTGAAATCTGCCAGAAGAACCTGTTCCTTTATAATCTTTCTAGAATATTAAACACGCATACAATTATAACACTAGGTTTGATATAGACTCTACTGAAACCTGCCAAATATACCTGATTTTAATAACTTTTCTACAATATGAAATAAATGTATAATTGCAGCAACTGATTTGACTTACGTCATCCTAAAATCTGCAAATATAGTTCTTCGTTTATAACGTTTCTACAATATTAAATAGCCGTACAATTATAGCAAGAGCTCTGTCATAGATCCTTTTGAAATCTGCCACGTATATCTCCTTTTTTATAACTTTTCTACAATAGTATATAAGGGAAATTGTGCCAAAAGATTTTACATAAATCCTTTTTAATTATATCAAATATACCTCCTCTTTTTAACTTTTCTACAAAAACAAATAAGAGGAAGATTATGGCAAAAGATTTCACATAGATGCTCCAAAAATCTGGCAAATATACCTCCTCCATTATAACCACTTCTACAATATTAAATAAGCATACAATTATATAAAGAGGTTTGCCTTGGGTCCTCCTGAAATCTGCCTTCTTTACTATTTTCTTAAATATTGAATAAACGTACAAGTATAGCAGGAGATTTTACATAGGGCCTCCTGTAATCTGCCAAATACACATTATACTATATAACTGTTCTTACAATATTAAATAACCGTAAATTATCGCCAAATATTTGCCTTGGTTCGTCTTAAATCTGCCAAAAATACCTCCTATTTTTAACTTTTCTACAAAATAAATAAAAGAAAGTTATAGCAAGAGATTTGACGTAGATGCTCCTGCAATCTTTCAAATATACCTTCTGCGTTATAAATTTTCTATAATATTAAATAAGTGTACAATTATAGCAAGAGTTTTGACTTGGTTCCTCCGAAACTGCCCTTTATACCTCCTTTTTATAATTTTTACAATATCAAATAAGCAAATAATTATAGCAAGATGTTTTCCACAGGCCCTCCTGAAATCTGCTAAATATACCTACTCTTTTATGACTTTTCTACAATATTAAATATGGGCAAAATTAAAACAAAAGGCTTGACGTAGATCCTTCTAAAATCTGCCAAATATATTTCCTTTTTTATCACTTTTCTACAATACTAAATAGTTGTGCAATTACAAGTGATTTGATATAGATCCCCCTTAAATCTGAAAAATATATCTCCTGCTTTGTAACTTGTCTATAATATTTATGTAAGCGTAAAATTATAGTAAGGGATTTGACATAGATCCCTCTGTTTTGTGTTAAATATACATCCTGATTTATAGCCTGTCTGCAACATTATATTATGGGAAAATTGTAACAAAAGATTTGACATAGATCCTCCTGAAATCTGCCAATTATACCTCTTCCTTTATAATTTTCTACAATGTTAAATGAATCTGTATTGCAGAAAGGTCATGAGTCAGCTTTTTTACGAAAATGAGCATAATACTGGATATGGGTATTTAGAGGTAGATGCAGTAGTTTATATAGGAAGAACATGAATATGTCATTAAATACCAGGTTGGCTTGGCCATAAACCCTATAGTCCCTGAACTTACGTCATGAGTCACTGACTGATCCTTTCTGTGTGGATCGATTTGAGCAATGTTTGAGTTTTACCGCTCCACAAAACTAAAGCAGAAGCTGAAGGCCACTGTTCATTTGCTTTGCATGCGAAAGAGAGAAACAGTGCCACCTGAGTGGATTGTTTAATTCGTATTATCGATTTCATTATCTATTGTCAAGCGATGTTGGCGCTTATACAGCCCAGGTTTTTGCATGTTTGAATCATATCAAACAGTAGTTTATCTAGTTCTGAAGGTGAAGAAAAGGAAAAAAGAGAACAAGAAATGTAGATACATAAAAAAGAAACATCATAAGAAACTCCAAATTCAAAGGGATAGAACACCAAAGCTGGCGAGGTGAAAATGTTCCTTCGAGGAAAACTGGCTCAGATTGCAAGTTAGTGTTAGGATGGATTATGGCATTTTTTTTTAATATTGGTGTTACGGTTTTAAAGTAGTTATTTCAAACATTTAGTATTATAGTGTGATTTTATTATTTGAAGTTGCAAGAAACAGTGCTTTTCTCTGGTGGATGATGAGGCACAAATGAATATCATCGCCAATCTTAACAGTCTACGTGATAAAGGTCAGCAAGATATCTGTCTTCCAGGTCTCGTCGAAACAACAGTAGGCCAAGAAAGGACAACCATACGGCAAAGAACGTTAATTTCCCATATTTTATGTTGGTAGGAAATATCAGAACAAATGTCTGCAAATGAGCATATACCAGTCTGCATGGTATAACAAAAAAAAAAAAAAAAAAACGGTACATAGATTGTGTGTACTACTGTCCATTGGGGAAAGTCCTCGAGACTTAAGAGGCACAAATCCTAAAGCCAATGTAATATCGGGGGACACATGCCAAAAGATCATATTAAGTGATTTCCAAAGAAGACAGCTCACTACTCAGGGAGGGTAATGCATTAGTTGGATGGTAGACTAGATGTTAAACAAATGCACCAAATGGTCTGAAAACAATATCCTGAAGAAAATGTAAGGTACAAATTATTTTTAAAATATTTTAATGAGAACTTTAATTAGAGATTTGGAAGACCACAATTTGATACCTGTTCAAAATGTGAAGAATTATTAGCAAAAATACGTAGCCCACATCTTTCTGAATCTGTCAAGCGAAATGCAGTTGCAGACCTAATAGTTCATCATAGAAGATCAAAGAAATGTGATGATGCAAAAGTAACAGAAATATCGTTGCAGCCGGGAAGAAAGTACACTGGGTTTAAGTTTTGACTACATGGACATCCCTGTTCAGGATATTTGCTATTTGCTTCAGCTCAGAGTTAATGTATTCAGCATAAACAATCTTAAAACTGATACCTCACATTTTTATGTTTACCACGACAGCCAGGCCAAATAGGGCGCAAATGAGGTAGGTTCCTTCATAGATCATTGCATTCAGACCTGTGTATCAGAAAATGTAACCGATTTGCGCCTTTTTCTGACAGTTGTGCTGGTCAGAACAAAAACTATGCAATGATTCGTTTCAACTTAACTCTGCTTTTGACTAAGTACTTCAAAAAAGTCAAACATTACTTTCCTGTAAAAGGGCTCAGTTTTCTGCCAAATGACAGAGATTTCGGCCTTGTAAAGAAATTCAGAAAACGCCGTGACAGGATTTAGCTTCTTGAGGAGTGTACTCTTATAATAAAGAAAGCATCAGATAAATTTAAAATTATTGCAAAAATGGATAGTGTTCAGATATTGGAGTTCAAACATTGGTGGCCTGCTTATTACAAAAAGGCCTGCCTTTCAGCATCAAGCATGGGGAAAAGCCCAAGAGAAATGAAGATTTATTTCTCTCTTCCAAGTGGATGGCTTTTGAGTGTAACAGGCACTCACCTGGCAAAGTGTTGCAGTAGAATTCATTGATGGCCTAAATAAGGAATATTTTCAACTTTTACATAATCTAAGCATCAATCCCACACTACCTGTAACACATGCATGTCCACTGCATAAAGTAGCGATCAATGTGAAGAAAATAGAAGACATTATGAAAGTGAAAAAGCTCATTGTTCAAGAATATATTCAATTTTATGAAGATATGTTACAATGGCCAACTGAAGCCGCTAATGATGAATATGATGGACAAGACTGCATTTAAATGCATGTTCAAGTTTATAGTTGATACTTATAGTTTAACAAAATGTTTATAAACAGAACTATTGAATGTTTGTGAAGATAATGTTACATTGTGTAAGAAAAAGGAAATGCTGGATACAAAATGAAATTGTAAAACAGTTCAGAATTTGTAAATATGAGATATAAGTTAAAACATAACACCTACTTTTCAAAAGAGATAAAAATAGTATGTGGTATCTAAACGTAATAGAACGTTCATTGCAGAAACGGCATCAGCCCAGTTAATTAAAACTAAATTTTTGAAAAGGAAAACCATTAAAATAGAAGGTTTTTGTTAGTTTTCCAATCCTGTAAAAGTTTTCTAGCAATGACATTGAATTCAGCGTAATCAATTCGTTTACCTTCTAATCAGTTTTTCATCCTTTTGACAAATTCTAATTCAGTTACTCATGACTTTTCTCCCATAATCAATTGAGAAAAACGTACAATTATAGCAAGATATTTTACATATATTCTCCTGAAATCTGCTAAATATACCTACTTCGTTATAACCTTTCTACTATATTAAATAAGGGGGAAAAATAGAAAGAATTTTGACATATATCCTCCTGAAATCTGAATATATGCCTCTCCCCTTATGACCTTCTTACAATATTTAGTAAGGGGAAAATAATAGTAAGACAGTTGACATAGATCCTCCTGAAAGCTGCCAAATATACCACTTCTGTTTTATAACTTTTAAACAATATTCAATATGTATATAATTATAGCAACAGTTCTCACATAGATCCTCCTCATATCTATCAAATTACCTCCTCCTTTATAACCTTTCTACAATATTAAGTAAGCGTACAATTATAGCAAGAGATTTGACATAGATCCCTCTGAAATGTGCCAAATATACATCCTCCTTTATAACCATTCTAAAACATTAAATAAGGGGAAAATTATAGCAGGAGATTTAACATAGACTCTATGGTAATCTGCCAAATATACCTCGTCATTTATAATTTCTCTATAGTGTTAAATAAGGGTCAAATTATGGAAAGCGATTTGATATAGATAATTCAGAAATTTCCCAAAATAAACCTCCTCCTTCATAACTTTTGTACAATATTAAATAAAGGGATCACTGTAGCAAAAGGTATGACATAGATCCTTCAGAAACTGGTAATAATACCCCATCCTTTATAGCCTTTCTACAATATTAAGTAAAGGGATCACTGTAGCAAAAGTATGACATAGATCCTCCCGAAACTGCTAAAAATACCTCATCCTTTATAACCTTTCTACAAATTAAGTAAAGGGATCACTGTAGCAAAAGTTATGGCATAGCTCCTCCCGAAACTGCTAATAATACCTCATTCTTTATAACATTTCTACAATATTAAGTAAAGGGATCACTTTAGAAAAAAGGTATGACATAGATCTTTCAGAAACTGCTAATAATACCTCACCCCTTATAACCTTTCTACAATATTAAGTAAAGGGATCACTGTAGCAAAAGGTATGACATAGAACCTCCTGAAATTGCTAATAATACCTCATTCTTTATAACATTTCTACAATATTAAGTAAAGGGATCACTTTAGAAAAAGGTATGACATAGATCTTTCAGAAACTCCTAATAATACCTCACCCCTTATAACCTTTCTACAATATTAAATAAAGGGATCACTGTAGCAAAAGGTATGACATACATCCTCTTGAAACTGCTAATAATACCTCATTCTTTATAACCTTTCTACAATATTAAATAAAGGGATCACTGTAGCAAAAGGTATGACATAGATCCTCCCGAAACTGCTAATAATACCTCATTCTTTATAACCTTTCTACAATATTAAATAAAGGGATCACTGTAGCAAAAGTTATGACATAGATCCTCCCGAAACTGCTATAATACCTCATCCTTTATAACCTTTCTACAATATTAAATAAAGGGATCACTGTAGCAAAAGGTATGACATAGATCCTCCCGAAACTGCTAATAATACCTCATCCTTTATAACTTTTGTACAATATTAAATAAAGGGATCACTGTAGCAAAAGGTATGACATAGATCCTCCCGAAACTGCTAATAATACCTCATCCTTTATAACTTTTGTACAATTTTAAATAAAGGGATCACTGTAGCAAAAGGTATGACATAGATCCTCCCGAAACTGCTAATAATACCTCATCCTGTATAACCTTTCTACAATATTAAATAAAGGTATCACTGTAGCAAAAGGTATGGCATAGATCCTCCCGAAACTGCTAATAATACCTCATCCTGTATAACCTTTCTACAATATGAAGTAAAGGTGTCACTGAAGCAAAAGGTATGACATAGATCCTCCCGAAACTGCTTATAATACCTCATCCTTTATAACCTTTCTACAATATGAAATAAGGTGAAAATTATAGCAAGAGAATTTATATATATCCTCATGAAATCTTACAAGTATATCTGCTCCTTAATAACTCTTCCACAACATGAAAGAACAGGAAAATTATAGAAGCGGATTGGACAGAGCTCCTCCTGAAGTTTGACAAATATACCTCCTCCCTTACAACTTTTCTATAATATTAAATAGGCGTACAATTTTAGCAAAAGATTTGACATAGATTCTCCAGAAGTCTGCCAAATATACCTCCTCATTTATTACTCTTCTACAGTATAACATAAAGGAAAACTACAGCAAGAGGTGTACTATGAATCCTGCTGGAATTTAGCTATTCTACCCCCTGTGTTATAACCTATCGATAATATTAAATAAGAACAAAGTTACTGTAAGAGTTTTGACATATTTCCTCCTGAAATCTGCCAAATATACCTCCTCCTATATAGCTTTACTACAATATTAAATATGCGTAGAAATATAGAATCAGATTTGACGTAGATCCTCTTAAAGTCTGCCAAAAAAACCGCTTCCTTTATACCTTTTCTACAATATAATAAAGGGAAAATTATTGCCACTGTTTTGACATACGTCCTACCGAAATCTGTCTTATATACCTCCACCTGAATAGCGTACAATTATAGCAAGAGATTTGACATAGATCCTCATGAAATCTGCCGAATATAACTCCTCCTTTATAACTTTTCTACAGTATTAACTGAGACCATAATTACAACAAAGAATTTGATATAAATCCCCCAGAATTACCTCCTGCTTTATAACTTTTCTACAATATCAATTAAGGGGAAAATTATTTCAAGATATTTGACATTGAACTTCCTGAAATCTGTATATATATCCTCCTTCGTAACCTTTCTACAATTCTAAATAAGCATACAATTATAGCACGAGATCTGACATAGGTCCTCCGGAAATTTAATAAATGTACCTCCTCCTTTATAACATTTCTACAATATGAAAAAAGAGTACACTTACAGCAAAAGATTTTACATAGATCCTCTTGAAATCTGTCAAATATACCTCCACCTTTATAACTTTCCTACAATATTAAATAAGCGTACAATATAGCAAGACATTTTACATAGATCCATATAAAATATGCCAAACACACCTCTACAATTTTAGTGCGAAAATCATAGCAAGAGGTTTGGCATAATTGCTTCCGAAATTTGCCAAGTATACCTTCTTCTTTATAAAGTTTCTCCAATATTAAATAAGAATTAAATTATTGCATGAGATTTGACTTTAATCCTTTTGAAATCTGCCAAATATAAATCCTCCTTTATAACATTTCTACAACATTAAATAAAGGTGAAATTATAGCCAGAGACTTGACATAGATCCTCCTAAAATCTGCCTAATTAACCTACTCCCATATAACCTTTCTAAAATGTTAAATAAGCGTACAATTTTTGCAAGAGATCTGACATAGGCTCTCCTGAAATCTGTAAAATGTACCTCCTTTTTTATAACCATTCTAGAATATTAAATAAGCGTACAATTATAGCAAGAGTCTTTATTCATGTCCCCCTGAAGTCTGCCAAATGTGCCTCTTCTTTATAACTTTTCTGCAATATTAAATAAGGGGGAAAGTCATAGCAATGGATAAGACATAGATCCTATTGAAATCTGCAAAAAATACGTCCTCCTTATAACTCTATTACAATATTAATTAAGGGCAAACACATAACAACAGATTTGACTTAGATTATCCTGAAATGTGCTACATATACCTCCTCCTTTATAACTTTTCTATAGTATTAAATAATTGGTAAATTATATGTAGAGTCTTGACAAAGATCCTCGTGAAATCTGCCAAATGTATTTCCTGCTTTATAGTTTTTCTTTAATACTATATAAGCATGGAAATATAGCAAGAGATTTGACATAAATGTTCCTGTAATCTTCCACTTATAAATCGTCCTTTAAACTTTACTGCAAGATTAAAAAAGCGTACAAATATAGGAAGAGATATAACTCAGATCCTCCTGAAATCTGCCAATCTCCTCTATAACTATTCTACAATACCAAATAAGCGTAAAATTATAGCAAGACCTTTGAAACAGATACTCCGGCAATATGCCTAATATACCTCGTCCAGTATAGTTTTTCTACAATATTAAATAAGGGGAAAATTATAGTAAACGATTAGATATAGATCCTCCGGACGAATGCTTTATATACATCCTAGTTACTAACTTTCCTACAACTTGGAATAACGGTAAAATTGTGGCAAGAAATTTGACATAGATCATCCTAAAATCAGCCACATATACCGCTTTCTTTATAGCTTTTCTGGAATATTAAATAAGGAGAAATTTATAGCAAGGAATTGCACATCGATCCTCTTGAGATATACCAAAATACCTCCTCTTTTTTAAACATTCAACTGTATTAAATAAGCGTAAAATTACAGCAGGTGGTTTGATACTGGTCCTCCAGAAAATTTCCAAATATACCTCCTCTATTATAATTTTTCTACAGTATTAAATAAAGGTGAAATTACAGAAAGTGATTTGACATAAATCCTTACCGAAATCTGCCAAATATTCCTCCTTCATTGTAACTTTGTAACATTGTAGCATCATTTTCGACATAGACCCTCCTGAGATCTGCTAAATATACCTCATCTTTATAACTTTTCTACAATATTAAAAAAGGGGAAAATTATAGCAAGAGATTTGGCATAGATACCTACGAAATCTACCAAATATACCTCCTACATTATAAATTTACTACAATAATAAATAGGGTATAATTATAGCAAGAAATGTGACTTAGATTCTCCGGAAACTGCCAAAAGCACCTCCCACTTTATAACAATATTAAATAAGGATACAATTATAGTAGGAGCTTTACGATACATCCCCCTGAAATCTGGCAAATATACCTCGTCTTTTTAATTTGTCCACAATATTAAATAAGGGGCAAATTATAGGAATAGGTTTAACATAGATCGCCGTGATCTCTGCCACATATACCTTACCCTTTATGCCGCTTCTACAATATTAAATAAGGGGAAAATTATAGCAAGAGATTTGACATAGAGCCATCCGATATCTGTCAAATATACCTCCTCCTCTATAACTTATCCAAAAAGTTAAAAACATCTTGATTAACATGAGGTAAATTAGAAATAATATCCTCAATTTTATCAATAAAAAGGAATTAAAACAGTCTAGAGACATGTTAAGAGCTACCTTGTGATTTTTGGAACTGGTATTGAAAAACATGGATGCAACTGACCAAATACATTTATTTTTATTTTCGCTGTTCTTTTATTACATTGGAATAGTAATTGAGTTAAGTTGTTTTAAGAGTATATTTGAATTGCTTTTTTAACTCATGGTGTGTATGTTTAAGTTGAGAGAACCCAAAATACTCGCAGAGATCAGAATAATAAAGGAATTTTCGTTTTAAAATCCTGAGTTCATGTGTATACCATTTACTGTGCTCATTTAACCGATTAGGTTTACACTGAGTTAAGGGAAAAGACAGCATCTAAAAACATTTTAAGAAAATGCTCAGGTTAATGTAGAGGACACCTGCTATATAAATAAATCTAATAAATGGATTTTAATTCGTTAATAAAATGACATCGAATATAATCATTTACTGGCCTTAATAGATTTAAATTAGGTTTAGAATTATCACTTTTTGTGATTTTGCCACGATTAAAATAAAATAAAATTGCATAGTGGTCAGATTAAGCAGTGTTAAATACCCTTGACGGCCATCTGTAACTATGGATAGATGTGATAATATTACCCAAACAAGTTCCAATAGAAGCACTTAAACCTGGCCTAGTAACTTCATTAACATAATCCAAAACTGTCAAGTAAGTTTTGAAATTCAATAAAGTCGTTTGAAACAGTAGGAAAATCAAAGTTAAAATCACCGGCTACAACCACATGTACATTGGAATTATACCTGTGATATACTAAGTTTAAAAATTCATAAAATCTACTAAAAAATGCATCAGTTTGAGCTCTTTGAATGTCAGGATTTCTATAAGCTGTTACACACAATAGGTTGCAGGAAGCAATAAAAGTAGAGCATCTTTAAAATACAAAATCTTAACATGTGTTATCGGTGAGAGTGCTTTTCAATCCACAAAGTCCAACTTTAATAAAATAGCAGAAGCACCATGATTGCCCTTTGATCTACAGTAACTATCAGACAAATAATTACCAGGTACTTTAATTAGGTTGATCTCATCACCAATGCTGTGTAATAGAGACAATATCTACTTGTAACTGATTCAGTAAAATTAACATATAATCAATTTTGTTGCAAATGCACTGAGCATTCCAGTGTAGCATATTAATTCCATTATCATGAACGGATTTAAAGGTAGACCAATTTGTATTACGAATTATTAGGTCCCTTCCAATGGGGCGGGTCTCTTCTGAAAAACCTTAGTAACTAATATACCAAGAGGCCAGACTGCAATGTCCATTGCCTTATCTATATTACTTGCGTCAATAGTAACCTTGAAAGATGCATATGAATCAGGGTATTTAGATTTAACGGCTCGCAAGTTGCTTCAGGAAAACTAACTGCACGGCTGTCGTAGTTGGATCTAACCTCGAAACAAAAAGACATGCTCTCTTGCGGACAGTTTTTGAACCAGAAACCTGATTGGATTTCTTAACACCCACAGTCACCTGTTTATGTTGCTTTGCTTTTTTAATATATTTTTTTTTTTCAACGCTAGATCAACTACCCTCTTTGACGGCCATGTTCGGTCCACCTTGTTTACATTCACTAGCGCTTTCAACTTCAGTAGCACACTCCTTAACTCCTGCCATTTCTTTAACAGCACCTAGCACTTCTTTTTTAAGAGAACTTAATTTTTTATTAATTGGGGCACTGTTGCTGGCTGCACTATCAGTAGGCACAGCGTAGTGTTTCGCCAAATTTAACTGCTCTTTTAATAACTTTACCTTCTCGTTCAGTTCAAATATAACAAGATCCTTTTGATGTGTTATATCGTTTATAATACGCATGTCATTTTTTTTCTGTCTGAATCAGCTTTTCACTAACAGCTTCTTAAAGATCACTTCCATGTAGTTACCCCCAGGGGCCTACTACGGTAGGTACGGGTTTGGCGCACCCGGGGTCCCGAGCCACCTTGACTCCCTCTGTGGGCAACCTCAGAGTGGTGAGGGAGTCAGTAGGTCAAAATGCCCACCCACGTGTAGGCCGTGCGTGGAGACCCGTGTCGGTGAAAAGGAATATCCTGGTTGGTTGAGGGTTGCGTACCTGAGCCTGGGCTTCTGTCTTTCAGTAACTGGGGAGGGTGCGCAGCCTAATACACCGCTTTGGTTTCTAATTTGCCTAAACGGGAGGCTAGGGACTAACCCACCCCTAGTCAATCGGCCAGGACTAGGTATTACACCGAACTCCAGGGTGAGTGGGACGGCGAGTCCGCTATATCCCCTGTGTAGCCCTGTCACCCCAGTGGGGTGACCCCTCGTTGGGCTCCGTGGTGGGTGGGAGCACTGGGGGATGAATTTATACCATTATTTTATGGCACCAAAACTAAAACCCCTTAATTTAAAAGCAGACGTTGGAAAGGAAGTAGTCGAGTCATGTGGTCCTCGCTACTTGGTTATTCATAGGACAGAGGAAGGTAAGAAGTTCCTTACGGTGAGCCCTTTTACTATCCAAAAGGGTCTCGATTGCATTGCTGGTCCAGTTAAATCCTGCGTTCGAGCTCGCAATGGTACACTTCTTGTCGAAGCCAACTCCGCCTCGCAAGCTACAAGGATACTTAAAGCCACCATGTTAGCCAGCTATCCAGTGAAGGTCGAGGTGCACAAGTCGCTGAACTCCTCCCGCGGTGTAGTAACAACCCGCGCGATGGACGGTTTGTCCATAGAGGAGATCCAAGAAAATCTTGCAACTCAGGGTGTCTCAGCTGTTTATCGGGTACAACGTAAGATCAACGGTGAATTCCTGCCTACTCGTACCCTGTTTCTTACTTTTGATCGGTTGATCTGCCTCAAAAGATTAGAGCAGGGTATGAAGCCATCGAAGTTAGGCCTTATATACCCAATCCGCTGAGGTGCTTTAAATGCCAACGTTTTGGTCACTCTAGTGAGTTGTGTACCGGCAAGTCCACCTGAGTCCACTGCGGTGACATCTCCCACGATGGGGCTTGTGCTTCAGCTCCATCGTGTGTGAACGGGGAACACCCATCTAGTTCCCGAGACTGCCCCCGTTTTGCAGAGGAACGAGCGATCCAGGAGATACGGGTGAAAGAGAAGGTGTCCTTCTTGGAAGCCCGGAAGCTCCTGCGACTCCGCCAACCCTCTGCCCCGAGGTCCGGTACCTATAGCTCAGTTGCAGCTAAACCGGTACCGCGTCGGGAAATCGCAACACAGACCGGCGATATGAACGGGGCTACAATTGCGGAAAAGGTTATTTTAGCCCAAGCGCTGCCAAAGCCTTCGGCACCTACACCCAAGTTGGTATCAACATCTGCCAAATCCGCCAGCTTACAGAATAGTCCAGCACACTTGTCACCAAAAGCCTCGACCTCGGGAACTAAAGCTGGTAAATTCACGACCTCTTCTGCTCCGGAAAAACAGTTTAAGACCAAGTATGTACGACAAGACTTCTTGAAAGAGAATGTACAATCTATTACCGAGTCATCTAAGGGTAAGAAAAGTACACGCAACTCCACACGTGCATCCTCCTCTGAAGGGTCATCTGGGGAGGAGGGCGTGAATCGGCGACGGCCGTCTTCGCCGATCAGCACATCCAATCGGTTCGAACTACTCGGACCGAAATTTGCTCTTGAAAAAGGGACCTCCCTTGTGGAGGAGATGGACCAGGAGGATTCTGCCGCCACTGCCAGAGGGACAGTGCGGAAACGGCAGGATCGTGCTCCTGAAAATAGTACTAGCCCAACGCCTAAGAAGAACAAATTGAACCGACCAGCTAATCCCAATCTGCAGAAGCGTCTTTCGATTTGAAACTTATCCCATAATATACTCAATTGCTATCCTCCATTGGAACATACGCGGAATTCGACCACATCGACCAGAGCTTGACTTGTTGCTGCGCCAACATGAACCCTTGGCTGTATGCTTACAAGAGACGAAGCTCCGTCCACAGGACACCGTTACCATCAGGCAGTATACTCCTGCGTACGATGTGATTTATCCCCGGAGGACGGTGTCCCGGCATATGGGGGCACTATGATGCTTATTCGAGATGATATTTTTGCCAACTCTGTACCCATACAATCTGCAATCCAGTCCGTTGCTGTCAGCATTAAGCTACCATCCGCTTCATTCACCATTTGCAGTATCTATTTGCCTCCATCTGCGGACCTCTCGCATAGCGACTTAGAACACCTCATTTCGCAGTTGCCACCACCCTTTTTATTGGTAGGCGACGTGAATGCCCATCACCCTCTTTGGGGCTCTCCTCGGGCTTGTGCGAGAGGTACGCTACTTAAAGACTTCTTGGATAGTCAGAATCTTGCTCTCTTGAACACCGGAGAGCCCACCTTTTTATCTGACGCATTTCATAGTTTTTCACATATTGACATTGCAATTTGTTCCCCTCAGCTGGCAGTCACCTTATGCTGGAATATCATCTCGGATTTGCGTTCTAGTGACCACTTTCCTTGTCGTATTAGTGTCTTGACACCCGTTGTATGTACCACCGGTTTACCTAGTTGGCGCCTAGACCACGCCAGCTGGGAACTGTACTCCCTTTTGGCTGAATTTAGCTACGAAGAGCACGACTCTGTGAACCACTTGGTCGAACATCTCACAGGGACCATTCTTTCTGCTGCTGAGCAATCCATTCCGCGTTCGACTGGCAACAGCAGTCGATTTCCGGTACCTTGGTGGACCGATGACTGCCGGGATGCTATTCGCGCTTGCAGACGAGCTCTACGGGTTTTCCAGCGTTTTCCTACACTGGATAACCTGATACACTATAAACGGATGCGTGCACATTCTAGGCGGGTTATTAAGGACAGCAAAAAGTTGTCATGGAATAAATTCGTGGGTTCCTTTAATCGACATACACCTTCCTCTGTCGTATGGGAAAAGTTAAGACGTGTGGCCGGGAAACCGAACCATATGCCCATCGCCGGTCTCAAAACACCTACCGGAGCTGTTATTGATACATTTGACGTGGCGAATACTTTAGGCAGTGCTTTCGCTCAGGTGTCTAGCTCAGGCAATTATTCCCCTGAGTTTCTTACAGTTAAGAATCAGTTGGAATCTCAAGAATTCTCGTTTCTTTCTGGCAACCTTGAGCATTATAATCGCCTTTTCACCCTGGCAGAGCTAGACAATGCACTCTCCTCTTCACGACACTCAGCACCAGGTCCAGATGGTATCCACGTCCAAATGTTGCAACATCTCTCTCCTGATGGCAAAGATTTCCTACTCGAGGTCTATAATCGTGTCTGGGTTGATGGCATTTTTCCAGACAAGTGGCGGGAGGCCACAATCATACCCATTCTTAAACCTGGAAAGGACCGCCATCTTCCTTCCAGTTACCGTCCTATTTCCCTCACCAGTTGCGTGTGCAAGGTGATGGAACGCATAATCAATGGACGGTTGGTGTGGTGGCTGGAATCCCACAATCTTCTGACGAACATCCAGTGTGGCTTTCGACGACGACGCTCAACTGCTGACCACCTTGTCTCTCTGTCAACTCAGATTATGGACGGGTTTCTTAAGATTAGCCCCACAGTTGGGATATTTTTTGACCTCGAGAAGGCTTACGACACGTGTTGGCGGGCGGGAATATTGCGTTCTCTGCACAACTGGAACATACGTGGACGCCTACCTTTGGTCATTCAGGAGTTTATGAGGGACCGCGTTTTTCGAGTGAGGGTGGGCTCGGTTTTTTCTAACCATTTTATTCAAGAGAACGGAGTGCCGCAGGGCTCGGTACTCAGCGTGACTCTATTTGCTATTGCGATAAATTCCATATCACTATGTGTGCCTCAAGGTGTCTCTTCCTGTTTATTCGTGGACGACTTTGCCATCTTCTGTACTTCTCAGCGTACACCGTTTTTGGAACGCCGTCTCCAGCGGTGTTTGGACAATTTCTATGCTTGGAGCTCGAAACACGGTTTTCGTTTCTCCGCTGAGAAGACAGTCTGCGTTAACTTCTGGCGCCGTAAGTGGCAAATGCCGCCGTCTCTTCGACTTGGGCCAGATTTACTTCCTTTCGCAGATGAGGCGAGATTCCTTGGTTTGATCTTCGATCGGAAACTATGTTGGGCACCACAAATAGCACAGCTTAGAGCACGATGTGACCGTTCTCTAAATCTTTTACGGATACTAAGTGGCAAATCTTGGGGTGCGGATCGGACGGCATTGCTCCGTCTTTATCGTGCTGTGATTCGTTCGAAGTTGGACTATGGCAGCATTGTGTATTCTTCAGCTCGACCTTCAGTGCTCAGAAGGTTAGACACAGTCCATAACCAGGGCATCCGTGTGGCCGTTGGAGCTTTTCCAACGAGCCCAGTTGAAAGCCTCTACGCCGAATCGGGAGAACCTCCTCTGCGTTGTCGGCGTGATGTCCTGCTTGCTAATTATGGCTGTAGGCTGAAGTGTATGCCTGGTCATCCAACTTATCACGCGTTTTTCTCCCCTGAGCTGCACGAGCGATACTGCCTCCGCTCTCTGAGCCCCAGGCCAGCAGGTTTTCGTTTCCGTGAGCTTCTACGCCAGCACCATGTTGACATTCCTCATCTGTTATCCAAGGGACAGAGTATACACCCCCCTTGGTTACGCGCTACCTCCCATGTCGATCTCGGGATGACGCTCTACGGGAAATCTGTTACGCCTCTTGATAGTATTCGTCGTTTTTTAGAATTTTTATCCAAATACAGTGGCCGTATTTGTATTTACACCGATGGTAGTAAGAGCCCCGACTGTGTTGGATGTGCCTTTGTCACTGGCACCGCAACTTCTACTTACGGTTTGCCTAGTTGCACATCTATATATTCTGCCGAGCTATATGCTATTTATCAAGCCCTTCTGTATATTCGACGTCGAAAATTAGGTGACTGCCTTATTCTTAGTGATTCCCTTAGTGCCCTTTAGAGCATTCGTGAGCTGTACAATTGCCATCCTTTGGTGCAGCGCATCCAGGACGTTCTTTACATTTTGCACGCTTCTGGTTTTAATGTGGAGTGCGCATGGATTCCTGGACACGTTGGCTTGCCGGGGAATGACACGGCGGATTTGGCAGCGAAATCGGCAGTCACAGTGCCCAATGTTACGATTACCCATTCAACAGCAGAAGATTTTAGAGTGGCTGTACGGAGAGCCGTTTTTTCGACTTGGCATGCGGAGTGGTCGGCTCTCCGTGGCAATAAGCTCCGAGAGGTGAAGGACCTCCCTGTCAACTGGGTAACCTCCTCTCGTTTATTCCGCCGGGAGGAGGTAGTACTAGCTCGGCTAACAATTGGCCACTGTATTTTTACTCACAGTTACCTTTTTAAACGTGAACCTGCTCCTGTCTGTGCGCTCTGTGGGGAGGCACAGACAGTTCGTCATGTGTTGCTGGAGTGTGGTCAACTGGCACACATTCGGTCATCTATGGGCATGCCGGCCTCTCTTGCTGAGGTCCTGGCAGATGACTCAAGAGCAGTGGACAGGGTTTTTAAATTTTTAGCAAAACTTTCTTTTACCTTGACGTTTTAGTGTGATAGCAGTTTTTTTTTAAACTCTTTTAATTTTAATGTGTTGATTTTAGATGGAATTTTATATCCAGCTCTGTTTAGAGGGCTGAATACAAGAGGAAAGAAGATTAGAAGAGAGAGCTATTATTGTCCAGACAGAGAAGAAGACAGCTCCAACCAGGCAGTATGCTATGTGTAGCCATGTGATGGATACAAGAGGAAAGAAGATTAGAAGAGAGCTGCTATTATTGTCCAGACAGAGAAGAAGACAGCTCCAACCAGGCAGTATGCTATGTGTAGCCATGTGAGGAAAGAAGATTAGAAGAGAGAGCTGCTATTATTGTCCAGACAGAGAAGAAGACAGCTCCAACCAGGCAGTATGCTAAGTGTAGCCATGTGAGGAAAGAAGATTAGAAGAGAGAGCTATTATTGTCCAGACAGAGAAGAAGACAGCTCCAACCAGGCAGTATGCTATGTTTAGACATGTGAGGAAAGAAGATTAGAAGAGAGAGCTATTATTGTCCAGACAGAGAAGAAGACAGCTCCAACCAGGCAGTATGCTATGTGTAGCCATGTGATGGATACAAGAGGAAAGGAGATTAGAAGAGAGAGCTATTATTGTCCAGACAGAGAAGAAGACAGCTCCAACCAGGCAGTATGCTATGTGTAGCCATGTGAGGAAAGAAGAGAGAGCTATTATTGTCCAGACAGAGAAGAAGACAGCTCCAACCAGGCAGTATGCTATGTGTAGCCATGTGAGGAAAGAAGATTAGAAGAGAGAGCTATTATTGTCCAGACAGAGAAGAAGACAGCTCCAACCAGGCAGTATGCTATGTGTAGCCATGTGAGGAAAGAAGATTAGAAGAGAGAGCTATTATTGTCCAGACAGAGAAGAAGACAGCTCCAACCAGGCAGTATGCTATGTGTAGCCATGTGAGGAAAGAAGATTAGAAGAGAGAGCTATTATTGTCCAGACAGAGAAGAAGACAGCTCCAACCAGGCAGTATGCTATGTGTAGCTATGTGATGGATACAAGAGGATTAAAATAGAGAGCTGCTATTATTGTCCAGACAGAGAAGAAGACAGCTCCAACCAGGCAGTATGCTATGTGTAGCTATGTGATGGATACAAGAGGATTAGAAGAGAGAGCTGCTATTATTGTCCAGACAGAGAAGAAGACAGCTCCAACCAGGCAGTATGCTATGTGTAGCCATGTGAGGAAAGAAGATTAGAAGAGAGAGCTATTATTGTCCAGACAGAGAAGAAGACAGCTCCAACCAGGCAGTATGCTATGTGTAGCCATGTGAGGAAAGAAGATTAGAAGAGAGAGCAGCTATTATTGTCCAGACAGAGAAGAAGACAGCTCCAACCAGGCAGTATGCTATGTGTAGCCATGTGAGGAAAGAAGATTAGAAGAGAGAGCTATTATTGTCCAGACAGAGAAGAAGACAGCTCCAACCAGGCAGTATGCTATGTGTAGCCATGTGAGGAAAGAAGATTAGAAGAGAGAGCTATTATTGTCCAGACAGAGAAGAAGACAGCTCCAACCAGGCAGTATGCTATGTGTAGCCATGTGAGGAAAGAAGATTAGAAGAGAGAGCTATTATTGTCCAGACAGAGAAGAAGACAGCTCCAACCAGGCAGTATGCTATGTGTAGCTATGTGATGGATACAAGAGGATTAAAATAGAGAGCTGCTATTATTGTCCAGACAGAGAAGAAGACAGCTCCAGCCAGGCAGTATGCTATGTGTAGCTATGTGATGGATACAAGAGGATTAAAATAGAGAGCTGCTATTATTGTCCAGACAGAGAAGAAGACAGCTCCAGCCAGGCAGTATGCTATGTGTAGCTATGTGATGGATACAAGAGGATTAGAAGAGAGAGCTGCTATTATTGTCCAGACAGAGAAGAAGACAGCTGCAACCAGGCAGTATGCTATGTGTAGCCATGTGATGGATACAAGAGGAAAGGAGATTAGAAGAGAGAGCTATTATTGTCCAAACAGAGAAGAAGACAGCTCCAACCAGGCAGTATGCTATGTGTAGCCATGTGAGGAAAGAAGAGAGAGCTATTATTGTCCAGACAGAGAAGAAGACAGCTCCAACCAGGCAGTATGCTATGTGTAGCCATGTGAGGAAAGAAGATTAGAAGAGAGAGCTATTATTGTCCAGACAGAGAAGAAGACAGCTCCAACCAGGCAGTATGCTATGTGTAGCCATGTGAGGAAAGAAGATTAGAAGAGAGAGCTGCTATTATTGTCCAGACAGAGAAGAAGACAGCTCCAACCAGGCAGTATGCTATGTGTAGCCATGTGACGAAAGTAGATTAGAAGAGAGAGCTATTATTGTCCAGACAGAGAAGAAGACAGCTCCAACCAGGCAGTATACTAGGTGTAGCCATGTGAGGAAAGAAGATTAGAAGAGAGAGCTATTATTGTCCAGACAGAGAAGAAGACAGCTCCAACCAGGCAGTATGCTATGTGTAGCCATGTGAGGAAAGAAGATTAGAAGAGAGAGCTATTATTGTCCAGACAGAGAAGAAGACAGCTCCAACCAGGCAGTATGCTATGTGTAGCCATGTGAGGAAAGAAGATTAGAAGAGAGAGCTATTATTGTCCAGACAGAGAAGAAGACAGCTCCAACCAGGCAGTATGCTATGTGTAGCCATGTGATGGATACAAGAGGATTAGAAGAGAGAGCTGCTATTATTGTCCAGACAGAGAAGAAGACAGGTCCAACCAGGCAGTATGCTATGTGTAGCCATGTGATGGATACAAGAAGATTAGAAGAGAGAGCTGCTATTATTGTCCAGACAGAGAAGAAGACAGGTCCAACCAGGCAGTATGCTATGTGTAGCCATGTGATGGATACAAGAGGAAAGAAGATTAGAAGAGAGCTGCTATTATTGTCCAGACAGAGAAGAAGACAGCTCCAACCAGGCAGTATGCTATGTGTAGCCATGTGATGGATACAAGAAGATTAGAAGAGAGAGCTGCTATTATTGTCCAGACAGAGAAGAAGACAGGTCCAACCAGGCAGTATGCTATGTGTAGCCATGTGATGGATACAAGAAGATTAGAAGAGAGAGCTGCTATTATTGTCCAGACAGAGAAGAAGACAGCTCCAACCAGGCAGTATGCTATGTGTAGCCATGTGATGGATACAAGAGGAAAGAAGATTAGAAGAAAGAGCTGCTATTATTGTTCAGACAGAGAAGAAGACAGCTCCAACCAGGCAGTATGCTATGTGTAGCCATGTGAGGAAAGAAGATTAGAAGAGAGAGCTATTATTGTCCAGACAGAGAAGAAGACAGCTCCAACCAGGCAGTATGCTATGTGTAGCCATGTGAGGAAAGAAGATTAGAAGAGAGAGCTATTATTGTCCAGACAGAGAAGAAGACAGCTCCAACCAGGCAGTATACTAGGTGTAGCCATGTGAGGAAAGAAGATTAGAAGAGAGAGCTATTATTGTCCAGACAGAGAAGAAGACAGCTCCAACCAGGCAGTATGCTATGTGTAGCCATGTGAGGAAAGAAGATTAGAAGAGAGAGCTATTATTGTCCAGACAGAGAAGAAGACAGCTCCAACCAGGCAGTATGCTATGTGTAGCCATGTGAGGAAAGAAGATTAGAAGAGAGAGCTATTATTGTCCAGACTGCAACGTTCACATCTTGCTTTTGTGTCTATCACACTGTAGAAAATATTTAAGTTAAATTTTGTTTATGATATATATTAACACCTTATGGCACTTCTGGAAAAGTTGCTAGCTTAAGTGCTCTATGTAAGGATGCAAGTGATAATCCAGTTAGATGTGCCAAACTACTGATTTTCGTGGCGATGTAATACTCGCTACTATACATCGTGAAGAAAATCTTGTGTGACTACATTTGGTCTTCCATGTCTTCATCTATCATTTAAGGAGCCCATATCAAAAAGCCGGCACACAAGTGCATAAACAACACTTTTATCTGGTGAGAAATCTTTAGCAATAGCCTTCTCCAACTTTCCAAACATCTTTCTGACGATTTGAACTCAAAATATGCTTCCAGCATGGCGACATGCTATATGCGCTTAAAAGCCATTATTTCCGATTACAATTTAAGGTAAGCACATTTGGGATTTGTGGTGGGCAAGGCAGCACAGGGGGAGGGGGTTTTTCTGTGCTCTGTGGTTTCCCCTGCCATCACATTTCACTGGTACTCCATGTTCATTTCACGTATCATCAGTGGAAGAACATAATCTTGACTTTATCCTTAAATTCTTCAGTATTTAATATACAGCTAAACCACCATTTAGAAAAACACATACAAGTAACAAATCGTGATGATATGTCATTGACGGCTTCAACAACAGAAGGCTTTTATTTTTATACTTTTCAATGTTTGAATAAACTTTGTTCTAATTTTATCTTCAGTAATTACGAAGGCATGCATGCAGTTTCTGTGTTCCAGGCATCACCATGATGTTAGAAAACTTCTGTTGGAGAAGTTGAAGTTCTATACTGTATTGTGAACTATTCACATACTCAAAATTACTTTTTTACTGTCTTTGCACCATTGATATAACTGTAGAGGAGTTAATATTTGTTGTTATAAGGTCTTTGCAAAATTGCTTGTGCTGCTAAGCACTTAACTGTACCACTTACTCCATCATATGAACTTTTTCCATGTGATGTGGCATAAAAATGCCATTCTGCAAAATAAGCAAGCTCTCTCTCTCTCTCGTGGAGATAGACATTGACAAAATCCTTTTTATTCTTGTTTGGGCAGCAGAACCATCTGAGAAATTATGTTTAGATAATTCCAAATCAAGTAATGATAAATTTCATCAAATATTTCTGAAACAGAAGTATAGAGCTCTACTGTGCCATGATTAAGACAACCAGATATTACAGCATTGCTTATATGATTCAAAGTTTTATCTTCATTTGTAAAGTAAATTACAAATGGGTAGATTGTAGATGGAACATTATTCCAGTGAAATGCCTGAATTCCATCTTGTACAATGAAAGAATAATTTTATGCAAGATCACACCCAATTAAGTATTCATTTAAGCCAAGCACTGATTTTAAAGAATTATGGAAGTACGATTGTTGATCTGTGATGAATGAATGGTTTGAGAGGAGTGTTACATTTCCAAACAAATAATCTAAAAAGAGGCACTGATTGAGGCATTGATTGCAGCATTTAGCTATTAGTGTGTACCCACTGTGTAAACGTTATTTCATCCACAAGAACTGACTTTAAACTTATTTTTCTCACTTTATGTTCACTTGGACAGTATGATCAAGAACCCATATGGCATCATGACAGTGAGGAGTTGGGTTCGATCCCAAGCAACCACATGTGAAATTTGTGGTGGCCAAAGCGGTGCAGAGGTGGGTTTTCTCCAGGTTCTCCAGTTTCCTATGCCATCACAATCCACTGGTGCTCCATCTTCATTTCATGTATCATCAGTGTGATCGTCTGTGGTGCCACAGTAGTAAAAGTGGTTATCAAACATCATCCAAAAAAAAAGTTCAAGGTAGAATGTATACTTGGTAACATACTCATGGGTAGGAGGTTACCTCGTAGGTTAGGGAGAGTAAAGGAGGGAAATCAGGATGAGCCTGGGAAGCTTGCAAATAAGAATATGAGGGGTTCAGAGAAATTTGGAATCTTTTACTTAGGGAAAACTTATACATTATTACTGAGGTGACTATCAAACTATAACCCTTCCATGACACACAGAAAGTATGGATCTGCTTGATGGTGCACAAGTATTAATGCCCTTGGCTCAACGATTGCTGGAGTTCATACGTTACAGCTGGTGAAAACCACAAAGGAGCTCTTTCCACGAGCCAGGATTTGTGTTAGTGCTATTTTACGCCGCAGAGATGAAGATGATCGCTTCATAGACGCTATAAACTCAGTGCTTGAATGGTCATGCAGTGAACATGACTGTATGTATGTAGATGGAAATGCATGGATTAGAGACTATGACTTGGGTCGTGATGGATTACATTTGAACAGAAGTGGGGTGAGTAAATTTGGCAGGTTGTTAGGTAGGGTTGTAAGCCATCTCAGGCAAAAAAACCAAATTGTGTAGTGAGCGGTGTCTATGGTTATCTGGCAAACATGGAAGGTAAGGAAATCACTACAAAGCCCCAAAAGGCTTATACTCAACTTGATACCATTAGTAGGAAAAGGGGAGGGGAAGAAAAAAAGCAGACAATAGCATGCAAAACATTTCAGACAGGTAAGAAAAATTGTTTAGAAATCTGCCATTTAAATGTTCAAAGCTTAAGTAACAAAGTAACTGAATTAGAGGTATTAATGGCATCGGAGGAAATGAATGTACAGGTACTATGTCTCACTGAACACTGGCTCAGTGGGCAGAATGTAAATTGTGTAAATATAGCCAATTTTAAACTATCATCAGTATTTATTAGGGACAAATATATGCATGGAGGATCAGGGATATTTGTTCTTGTAGAAATAAAAGTGAAAGATGTAAAAGAATTGCAGTATTTAAGTGTAGAAAAACATTTCGAGCTCTCAGTCACTGAGATAACAAAAACTCAAACAGTAATAGCATGCATTTACAGGACACCTGATAGTGACTTCAATACATTCATAAAAAAATTAGATGAGCTACTGCAGAAGTTAACAAAAAAGTATAAATATATTCTCGTGTGTGGGGATTGGAACATTAACTTACTGCAGCAAAGCCAAAAAAGCATGGAAATAGAAAATTTATTCAGGGTTTTCAACATAATTAATACAGTACAGGTTCCCACTAGAATATCAAAAAACTCGGTGTCACTTATTGATGTGTTAGCTACAAATATGAACTATGATCAGCCGGCGCAGGTAATGGAAACGGGTATCTCGGATCACAAAGCGCAAATCCTAAAAGTATCAAGTCAGTCATTGAACAAAAGATAAGCAGTAAAAGGCATTTTAATGAAGAAAATCAAAAGCAATTTAAATACCTATTAAGCAAAGAAAGTTGGCATGACATTTATGAAGAAAAGGATGTACATGCAACATTTGATAAGCTAACAGAAACCGTTCATCACAATTTTGATATAGCATTTCCACTGAAACAGGTTAGTATAAAGAACAAAAACCAAAAAGGTGGGTGACCAAAGGTATAAAAGTATCCTCACAGAGAGTCAAATTCCTATCAATGTTGGAAAAAAGGGGAAAGGTGTCAAGGGAAAACTTAAGTTATATAAATAAATATAAAAAAGTATACAGGAAAGTTATTAGGGATGCAAAAAAACTGGAAAATGATAAATATATTCAAAGAGCAACAAACCAAAGTAAGGCAATCTGGGAAGTAATCAATAATGAAACTGGGAAAAGAAATTTGTGCATAAACCAATTTGAATTGATGCATGAAGGGCAAAAAATCAAAGATCCAGTTAAAATAGCTGAATTGTTTAATACATATTTTGTTGAGGGTCCAAATAAACTAGTAAGAGATAAATATGACACAGGGGTTAAAAAAGCAAGAGAAAACAGTAAGGTTAAAAGATGCATGAATTCAGTATTTATTAAACCTATAAATGAGCAGGAACTGATAAGGGCAGCAAAAGGGCTGAAAAGCAAGCTCTCAGCAGGTCTAGACGAGATTCCTGATCTAGTAATAAAGGTTTGTGTAGAGGAAATAGCAAAACCATTACTGAATATCTATAATACCTCCTTTGAGACAGGAGTTTTCCCAGATAAATTTAAAAACAGCTAAAATTAGGCCCCTCCATAAAAAGGGACCCCAAGATGTGTTACAAAATTACAGACCAATTTCTATGCTATCAGCATGCTCCAAGATTTTGGAGAAGCTAATGTTCAATAGAATTAGTAATTTTTTAGAGAAAAATAAAATTCTCACAGATACACAACATGGTTTTAGGCGAGAAAAATCTACTGAATCGGCAGTTTGCGCCCTAGTTGAAAAAATTATTGCTGCTATTGAAAAGAAAGGGAAATCAATAGGTTTGTTCCTTGATCTAACGAAGGCATATGATGTGATTGATCATGATATACTACTGAGAAAGTTAGAGGTGTATGGTATTAGAGGAATAGCAAATGCATGGTTTAAATCTTACCTATCGAATCGATCTCAAGTAGTAGAAATTAGCAACCTGAATAAAGAACATCTCAGTATAGAAAGATGTCAATCTACGCAGAGGAAGGTAGGACAGGGGGTACCACAGGGATCTATATTGGGGCCTCTTCTTCTCTTGATTTATGTAAATGATCTCCCATTATGTGTCCAGGAGTGGTGTTATTTGCTGATGATACAAACCTGCTGCTAAAAGCAAACAATGACAGAGATATTCAGAAAAAAGTAAATGGGGATATAAGGAAATTGATATACTGGTTTGAGGTAAATAGTCTGCTATTAAATACACAAAAAACTGTTGCTATGAGTTTTCATTCGAGTCATCATAGAAATGTGGCAAAACCGCAAATAAAAATAGACAATGAAATCATAAAATATGAAGATCAAACTAAATTTCTGGGGATAATTATTACAGAAGATCTTAAATGGGGGACACATATAAATATGCTAACCAAGAAACTAAGTGTGGGATGTTACATATTGAGTACATTGAAAAGAGTGACGAGTGTGCAAGTTTTTAGAAGTGCTAATTTTGCATACATCCATAGTCATATAAGGTATGGAATAATGTTCTGGGGGGCATCAACAGAATCTGAAAAAGTTTTTCGGTTGCAAAAGCGGGCCATAAGAATAATGACTGGCGAATCAAGTAGATCTCCGTGCAGGGAACTGTTCAAAAGGTTAAGGATTATGACTGCACCAAGTATGTATATATTAGGAGTTATCCATCATATCAGACGAATAAGGCATCAGTTACCAGATAACCAAGAGATTCATTATCATAGTACAAGGCAGAAAGGAAATCTACATGTGTAATATTGCAGAACGAATCTAGCCAAAAACAGTGTAAATCATAATGGAATAAAACTGTATAATAGGCTACCCCTTAATATAAAAAATATTGAAAATGTAAATCTGTTTAAGAAAAAACTCAAATTGTACCTATTAGAGAATGCATTTTATTCAGTTATGGAATATGTAAATAAGTCTTACTAATTAAGGCAGTATGGATATGTGTGGTGACCCTAAATACTGTATGCATATGTGTATGTGGGTGTGTGTGTGTGTGTGTCCTTTTAACTTATTGTTATATTCCTACGTAACTTATTGACGAGTCCATATCATGTATATATGATCTGAAGGATGAAATAAATGAATATGAATACAGCAGTGGTGCAGGATTTACATGTTTACAACTGTTACATCAGACTAGGTTGTCAGGTCAGTGTTACACACTCTGTCTTCAGTACTGATTGCTAAAACTAATGCCACTTTGCTTCCTGCTTAATAAGATATATCATTTACACAAAATGACAATTGAGTAACCTACAACATGGATATTAGGGTGTTATGGTATTCAAATTTTAAATGTGTTGTTAAAGGAAATTTACGATAGTTGCAGAAAAGTACTTTTATGCTTTCAATGGTATTTTGCATAAGTAAGATTAGGTATCGTAGAGCCTTTTGCTCCAACATTTTTACAAAGATGTAGGAAAAGAAAATAAACACAAAATATTAAGTTCCTATCTCTTAGCTCTAAGGGTATGAACAGTGATTTTATATAAGCATAGGGAGCAGAAAATTGTGGAGTAGAAGGGCAATTTCAAACTAAGCATTTTGAGGTTAGCCTGGGGTTGCAGAATGTAGTGCTTGTATAATAAAGAAGTGCAGCATGAACATAATTGAAATTCTCATTTTATGAAACATCCTTTCCCAGTCACAGTGAAATGTAACTCACATGACAAGCATGTATGTATTGTCAACTAAGGGGTGCTGGTACACAATGAGAAACTAACCGTTACATGCACTGCACTCTTTTGTACTGAATAAGATGAGCATTCAATATTCCATAGCATCCAGTGAGCTTCACAAAACAAATGTGACATAGCGCTGCTGCTGACTGGTGAGGCCAGTAGGAGATAAAGTAGTGCTCTTATCCTTGCAAATACTGCTTTATTGACAGACAACTAGAATCTTCTGGAGATTCCTTCTCTCCCTACCTCCAGAATGTTCATTTTTTTTTTTTTTTTTTTTTTTGGTAGTGTTTAACACCCGCTTTTACACATATGGCATCGCAGGCGGATGACACTGCTGATAGATGGAAAGAAGATGGAGCACCGGTGGAATGTGATGGTGGGGGAAACTGGAGAATCCAGAGAAAACCAGCCCCTACGCTACTTTGTCCACCACAAACCTCGCATGCAGTCGCTTGGGATCGAACCCAGGTCATCTAGGTGAGAGGCAAATGGGCTAACCACTCGGCCATGGCGCGACCATCAGAATGTTCAGGAAGGTTAATATCAGCTGTTATATAAAACAGTGCTATCACATGATCCAGTTAGTGGGGCAGTTGGTGAGTAAGTTGGCAAGTAGGTTTTGGGTGTGACAAAAGTGCTGCTCTCGAAACTATTTAGTGATGACTGCTATGATGTGTAGTAAGTGCTGCTTCCATGTGATATTGGAGAGGTCTGGTGTTTTACGTCCCAGCAAATTAACTATATGGAAGGGGCTACATTGTTTGTATTCATCACATGGCAACAGTGCAAAAGAAGCTGTAGTGATAGAGGAAATTGAAATACCTCACAGTGAGAGTGTGTAATTGATGACCAAGTTAAGTCCCAGTGTAAAGTTCATTTAGATTACATTAACAAAACTCTGCACAAAATAGGATAAAATTTATGGTCCCAAAAAATTGGTTATGGTGTGTTTATATTGGTAGGTTACATTAATTTTGTTAAAACCATTATCACTATTGATTAACATTTTCTGCATGTATACATTTTTAGTCATATTTATGAATAAAATGTCTTTATCTATGGGTATGAAGTAATGTGATAATTTTATTGTGAGCATTGCCATGCACTTGTGCATTTTGTCACTGCATGGTAAACACTTTCCTAATTGAAAAGAAATAAAGGCAAAGCAATATTTTGGCAATAGCTTCTCATGGAAATAAGAGCAAATTCAGTATGTGGTGTTGATAAAAGTGTAATGAAAGCCTACGGGATATTGAATTAAAAGTTCAGATATAAATGTATTTTTTTTTCCTTTTGGTTTTACTAAACATAGCAATTCTTAACTTCTTTTCAAATATGAGAGCAGTTTGGAAAGTAAGCTCCATTTAGCTGTAAAATACTTGCATATTTAATTAATTACAAGTTAAACCTATAGCATTTTTCAACATAGTCACTTTTTAAATTTAAGCATTTGTCATAGTGTATCGCTAGTTTAAAACATTCTTCTGCATAATATTTAGCTGCCTGGGCACATAGTCATCCTTCATGTCATTTTGAAGTTTGTCGTCAAAGATGCAAGCGAATTCTTGAGGGGATTGAAGAGATGCAAATCTCTTGGCACTAAGTAAGGGGGATGATCTGAAAAGTCTCATTTGGGTTGCTCCAGTAGCCCTTGAGTTTTTCAAGCATTGTGAGGATGAAAAAATATAACACCCAATATCAACATACCACAACATTTTGTTTTGTAAAAGTTTCTTCAAAGTATAAGTTTCTTCAAAGCATTAGATAGACATCTGAGGTGATCTTCATGCTACATTCCATAAATTCAGCTAACAAAACTCCCTCGGCTTTCCCAAAAACCCTAACCATAACATTCTTTGATGACAGAATTTGGAGGGCTTTCTTCGGTTCGCACGAAGAATTGATATGACCCCAAGCCATTGATGATTGTTTCATTTTAGCATTTGCATACGTCACCTAATTTTCATCATTAGTCACAATTCTCTTCACCAAACTTCTCCTTCCACATCCTAGTGGGAAAAAAAGTCTAAGGCAGTGCCTATTTTTTTGTTTTGTAAACCGCTGTAAGCAGTTTTGGTACCCACCGAGCACAGAACTCTAGCAGCCTAATTTATTGGTGACAACCTTGTACAAATCTATTTGCAAAATTTGTGAAAATTATTCAGAAATTCAGAGATGGTGGATCTCAGATTTTCATGCATCTTTTTTTTCAATTTGTCAATTTTCTTAGCAAGGCCTACTATTCCTTTCTTCATCATAAATGTTTGTTCTGTCACTTTTCAAAAATTACTGCACAACACTTTCACTCATAATGGTTGGAGTGCGTTCAACACACAATTGATTACGAAACCTTTTGCACTAAAAGGAATCTTATAAAGACATGGACTTCGCATTTGGTGGGGTTTTGATTTGTAGGGCTTTAGTTTTGTGGTTATTACTAGTGTGAAAAAATGAGTATGAAGCTGTCACAGGTGTATGCTCACTGAGTTAGAAAACATGCAGATATGACCATGATACCACTCTGCACACAACTACTAGCATCATATTACAATGGAGATTACCTTCATATGTTTCTTTGTACATTTTATATTTGTAATACTCTCTTCAATCTTGCCGATTGCATAATAGATGCCAGTAAGAGCATGATATTCTTCATTGTGGATCACAAATGGCACTAGTTACGGCAAAATAAATGTATGCACAAATTAAATTGGAGTTGGGGAGCTTAAAATTAATTCACACAGTCAAGTGAAAGCCTAACAAAGACCAACATTCATATAACTTTTTCTAGACTATACTGACAAGGGATTTTAGACTGGACCACTCTATAAAACTGGTCACTTCCAAACCTAGAGATACAACTATTGTAGCTTAACTGTTGCCTTAGATATTGCCAAGGTCTTGTGCATAGTTGGCAGATGGGTGGATAAAGTATGTTGGCTCCAGAAAGTTTATTTTTGAGAAAAACAAATTTTAAATTTTGAGCAGTTTTCCAAAATATGGATTTGTATGTTTCTTCTTCCTGATCCACCATACTGACTGATAGTTTATTGTTACATTACTTGTTTGTTTAGAAATCAGGTTACAAAAACTGTTCTAATATAAGGAAATGTTGTGAAGATTTGGGGTTAACAAGTGTTACACACCCAAAATTTTACTCATAAAAAGGGTGTAATTGTAAGGGTGGTGATTAATGCTTTATTGGGAAAGTTTATTTTAAGCAAATGTTGATGAAAATCCTGCACAGCAATACTACACTTGGAAATTAATATACTAAGGGTGTACATTGCCTTTACTGAGTTTTAAGTCAGTTTTTGTTTCATTAAAGTATTTTTTACATTTTAGAAATATAATATCTTATAATTTTAAGGATGTTTGTCAAGGTACATCAATTGGTTGGTATACACAGGTGTGAGATATGTCTATCTGTTACAGCATTTGTCCATGGAAAAAAGCTTAGCCTTGCATTTCTGATTTTAGGCAGGAAGATGGAGAATTTGAGCCACTTCAGGTGACTCCGTATTCTACTCCAATGCCACTGCCGGACCAGCTGAATGCTGGGTAGGACTACTGCATTGTACAACTATTATGGAGAGAGTTATTCAGAATATTAAAGATCATATGTGGCCTAGAAGTTATGTATTATGTAGTACAACGATACAAAATAGCTAATCACAAATGTATTATCATACAAGGCAGAATTTAAGCATTTAGTAGTACTGTCAATCTATCTAGATTTTAGTTGAGTAAATTGAAAATGTTTCTTGATAGTAAGATAAAGAACTGCAGGTATGTTTTCTTTACGTTAAAAAAGTTACTGTTTTAGATATCTACTAATATTTAATCTATAAGTTTATTAATGGAACTTGTCAATTTCTCAGAGGATTTTTGAGACAAATACAAATAAAAAAGTTGAAGACTCACCTACTTACTGCTCCTTCATCCATGTTTATTCACATGCTCTGAATTAACTGCTTCTCTACATTTCTGTACCTGAGAACCATTGTACTGTAAGTCACATTTTATTGATTTTACAGGAGAAGGAGAAAACCACAAAATTAATAAATCAGCATTACTTTCAAGGTGTATTTTTTTATTTATTGCTTCAAAATTTATTACCATGATGCATTTTACCTTATTCTATCAAGTCGTGCACTATAACAACAATGTTTGTAGCAAAATACAAAATTAAATGAATATTAATATGAAAAAATGTTAAGATTGTATGGTTCCAAGCTTTAAAACCTATTTTAGGGATTTAAGAAGATCAAACATAATACAAAGATTCATAAACTCAATAATATTGCATAATCTTACCTCATGCACACTATTAACATTGTTAAAGCCTCAATTGAACATCTTCACCATTAAGGCCCCCTTTTTGGCTTACAAATAGGAAAACGTACTGAAGTTGTTAAAATTCTGTAGCTCCATCCTCAGAGCATTAGTGCTTTTCCCACTTTGTTTGACACGCTCTATCCAATCGTTACAAGTGAGAATGCTCTGCGTATTTAATTTCCTTTTCTTCCTCTCTATTATACTGTGAACGTCATCAACCTCCATGTGTCTGTGGCCTATAAGCAAAAATGTATGATTTATCTCATTCACATTTTCTCCTATAGCCAAAAACAAAAAATACATCACAATCACTGCACGATTTCAGTTTTGACAACAGTTGTCTGACCAAACTGTCAAACTTTCCATTTTCTTTTCAATTACTTCCTCTGCTGCCCATTTCAAAAAACATGAGGGCATCTCATTTCCACCCGGACCTCCTGTACTTTCATCATACATCATGCAGAGAGCATCTTAAACTGGGTCCTGTATTGTATAACTTAACGTCCACAGCTTCCTCAAATAAAAACTTTGAGAGTTAGTGAGCCGTGCTGTTCGAAGACAACCAGTTGGTTACTGTATGATGCAGATTGTGTGATTGCGAGCGCTTTGTTTCTTTTTTCTTTTTTCTCCTCTTCATTTTCATTGGAATTAGTAAGAAAGTATGGAGATGTGTCATTTTGTAAGATGTCATATGGTTGGTCGCTGCTATGAAGTTTGGGATTTTGAAGCAGTTATAAAGATGCAGGGTCACAGTTAGCAATGTTATAATTTTCATTCCGGTAATTTTTATTATTCACTTCCCAGAGGCTAAAGAAATATTCAATTCTTCATCTCATACTGGCAGAGCTTCATTTAAAATATCTGTAAAATACAGTAATAAAATTTTGGTAAAGTCAATAAATGAGCTTAAAAGTACATTCAAAACTGATTAAAATGTTGGGGCTATTATTTTCGCCTTAATAATTTTTACCTAATGATCGTTAATTACATGTGACATTTCCAGCTACTGACTTCCGGAAACATCATTAAGAAGTCCTAAAATTGAAAATAAATAAATAAATAAATAAATAAAATAGATTCAAGTATTGAGAACATAATTTATTATAGGCAAATTAATGTGTAACTTTTGTATGTTAAATTATAGTCTTATCTTCCTGAAGTTCCTCGTTAGTGGTGAGTGAATTTTCAGTAGTGTTAACTATTTCTAGTGTATGTTGAACTGCACTTTGTGAATTGGAAATAAAAATTTCAAGTAAGGTACAAACAGCTGTTTAGTTGTTTTATTTGTATGCACATATTTAGAAACTATTATGATTATAACTTGCAAATAATATTGGTAATGTCACAAGTTAGTTCTAAATCTTTAATGATTTATACATGAATCTGAAGTGATGACAGAATTTATCTGTAGCATTTGGAAATCAAGTTTAGTATTTCCTAGGACTGTTTTACAAAAGTATTTAATAAAGTGAAAAGCATATTAATATTCTGACTGCATCAGGATATTAAAGAAGGTGGAACAGCTATGTAAGGAGGAAATGTTAAAGAGATTTTGATCAACTTGGAGTCACAGTGATAATAATTTCCTTACCTTTTAATAGAGCAAGTTCAACAAGCTTCCTTCCTCTGCTAGCCATGTCACAGTATTAAATAATGTAACTACATGAGTGGTATTGTTGCTTTCATAATCAATAAATGAAGTTAAGCACGTCATTATTGCCAAGGTTCACCATTGTAGGCATTGACTGAACCAAACTAACTTATGGGACTAACAATAATCATAGAAGTTCTGATGTTAGAGCCAGTAAATCTTAAGTCCTTTTCAGATGCTTTGGCATAAAAGAATGGAGGGACTTACAATCACATGGTCCTCAATATCTCACCTTCTATCAAAAATCCAAAATATAAGAGACCTGTTCTTTATCGATAATGGTGCCCAAATCTCAATTTTCCACATTTTCGACTTACAGTAGTATGGCTCTCAGGTACAGATTTAGTAACAGGCTTTCCTGCATCACTAAACACACATTCACAGGCTACAGAAGTAACTGGAACACAAGAGTGTTATTTTGCAATTGACAAAGGAATTGGAGGTTGAAGGGAATGTGTTTTCCAGCAAAGAAGAGGGCATGCAATTCTCTCAGATTTGTGGATGTCAATCTCTGCTGCAAGTGGTGCTAATGGAGCAGTTCCTTAGTATTTTTGTTACCATTTTCAAAAATAAATGTTGTTTACTTCACATTTAATTGTGTCACTATTATTTGGTAAGCTGGATTCATCAGTATATATATGTAGCCATTCATAAGCGGGATATTTTAAATTTATTGTTTCTAATGCCATTTACTTTAAAATACAAGTGGACGTTTCATATTTTTTTAATTCTTCTGTTAATTGCACATAATATTAAATGTCAAACAGTTCTAAAGGGTTTAGTTTTGTTAGCAAAGACTTCCTCTTGATTCAGAGATTCATATTAACATTTCTGGGAGTAAAAATATTTGAGGAATGTAGTACGCTGCTATTTAGTCTGATATGACAGCGTTTCCAGAAGACAAACACAGTTAAGGCTGCACTTTCAACTCTGTCTCATCCATAACGGAATAAAATAGTTGCTGCTTTAGGATTTTATAATGTTTTACGTTGCTATAATAGGTATTATTTACCAGCTGATGAATTTTAATCTACTGCTCAATCAATTATTATGCTTAATCAATTAATCTTACAGAGAAATTGATCAATTATTCATTAGATTACTTAAATCATACAACCCTAATATTTACTATTACAGGGCTCTCCTTGTTAAGAAAAGTATACCCCTCATTGAAAAAATACTGTATTAACAAACTACCTGTAACTATTAAAAACATAAAAGATCTTGAATTATTTTTAAAAAAGAGGCTTATAGCATTTCAATTCGTTCACTAATTTCATTCTTTCACAGAGATTTTAGAAATGTAACTATCTCCAATATTTCAAAAGTTTTTAGTTGTTATTTTTAATTAAAAATGTAACATGCAAAGATGATTATTTTTTCTTTCCAGATGTATATTGTAATGAAACTTTAAAATGATGTGCATTTCATAGTTTTGTCATGTACATCATGTGATACGAGTTGCTGAACATAATGGTTCCAATTCAAGATAAAAGTAGTCAGTGAGGAACTAGAATGATGTGCATTTCTTAGTTTTGTCATGTTGTACATCATGTGATAAGAGTTGCTGAACGTAATGGTTCCATTTTAAGATAAAAGCAGTCAATGAGGTACTAGAATGATGTGCATTTCATAGTTTTGTCATGTACATCATGTGATAAGAGTTGCTGAACATAATGGTTCCATTTCATAGTTTTGTCATGTACATCATGTGATAAGAGTTGCTGAACATAATGGTTCCATTTTAAGATAAAAGCAGTCAGTGAGGAACTAGAATGATGTGCATTTCATAGTTTTGTCATGTTGTACATCATGTGATAAGAGTTGCTGAACATAATGGTTCCATTTTAAGATAAAAGCAGTCAGTGAGGAACTAGAATGATGTGCATTTCATAGTTTTGTCATGTTGTACATCATGTAATAAGAGTTGCTGAACATAATGGTTCCATTTTAAGATAAAAGCAGTCAGTGAGGAACTAGAATGATGTGCATTTCATAGTTTTGTCATGTTGTACATCATGTGATAAGAGTTGCTGAACATAATGGTTCCATTTTAAGATAAAAGCAGTCAGTGAGGAACTAGAATGATCTTATCCCTCTCAGTGAATGCAACCTGCTCAGCAAAGTGAGGTAATTGAAGTTTGTTCACGTTAGTTCTCCTCTAACACGTTTTAATCTGAAATAGTCCCATTGAGTTCTACAACTCTTTATCAGATGAAGAGAGCTCTACAAACATCAAATACAGGGCAGTTGGGCCACCTGATATGTTCTACAGGACCAAAAATAAAAATAAGATACATTAATCGATTTTGTAGGCAATCAAACAGCACATTTTTGTTCTGTTTTTTATCTAAATGAAGAGAAAGCAGTTATAGTCACAATGCCAGTTTGGGAACAAGGCAAAGCTGAATGTGACATCACCAGCATGCAGACAATAGTCATCTTAATGACACCCAAGTTGTCTTTGTAGCTATCATTATGAAGTGATAATATTAGCATTATAACCAGAGTTAGGAAGTTTGTACCAATTTCCTTATGCAGAGTAAGACTTGGCAATACCATGCCGCACTACTTGCATGAGCGTAGAGTGCTGCAAAACAGCTACTACTGCATACCACAAACCACGTCAGCAGCAAGGAAGACATCTTTGTTCTGCTCAAATATGAGAAAAGTTAATTTGTTTTACAACTATAGAAAGTTTTCTAGCAGTGTACTTATTTAGAAACCAAGGACAGTTCTAGTATACAAGATGTCAAACATCTAGTAACAGAACAGCTTCACAGAAGGATAATAGTGATTGCAGTTTAGTTCAAAAAGTTACATTCAACTGTTACAGTCCAGAGGTATGCAGCTGAACTGAATCTGTGCGGCATGTGGAAGAACTGTCAAGACAGATTTAGCAAACCACAAGCATCCTACCTGAGATAAAGATGAAAATGAAAAGTGTAATTGAAAAGAATGCAGGGTTCAGTGTGATGTATCCCATACAAGCTGCACTTTTAGATTCCAACAAATGCCATTTGCTTGATGGTGCTGATACAGAACTTGTAACATATTTCAAATATGCCCCAATCACATCATGCCAGTGGAATGAACTCTTTTGTATTACAAATCTTGTTTGTGGGAATGACGAATGAGTTTTTCATTTGCAAAGCTTCAGAAGTACATTATTTTTTCAGTAATATGGCTGCAGTTGAGTAAAGATGTAATTTAATTCCTTTGGTTTTTACCTAGTAAGTGTCTGAAGATATTTAAGAAATTAATTTTATTATTTGGATATTATTTTACATTTAACCAGTAAATACTACAATCCATGCTATAATTGCTTGGATACTTTCATAATGTACATATAGAAAGAAGGAAATCAGTGAGAGTCAGCCTGTGTATATATGTAACAATTTGCATGTTGTACATAAATAATGATCTAAATAAGTGTGCATTAATGAATGTCTCATTAGTCATTTTTGTTCTCTGGAGACAGTGCTGTTTCCAGGTTTGTTTAGCTCATCACTGTGCGTGCTTATGCATGATTTGTTTTGATGCGACAAGATGGCTGGTCACAACCTACATTGTGGAACAGCAAACGGTACAAACTTCCTAGCTCTGATTATAACTTTGCAATTATTAGGTTTTAAACCAGTTTTAACTCATATTTGTGATAAATTTTCCTTCTCATGCACAGCCTGACTTTATTATAATGCAACAACTCTGAAACTATTAGCTTTATAAACCAATTTTTAATCTCATACTTGTGATAAATTTTCCCTCTCATAAAAGGATTGACTTTAGTAGCACAAAAAGTTTAGTTGTGTACACTCAATCAGCTTTCTGAAATAGTAAATAAATATAAATATTTTATTGCCATCAGCACATAACAGCAATATGTTTAATTGTGTACACCATGGGAAAAAAGAGAGAGAGAGAGAGAGAGAGAGAGAGAGAGAGAAACATGTATGGAAAGCCAAATTCACTTAAGTCCTATATGGCACACTGCCTTGTGTACACCATGGGGAGAGAGAGAGAGAGAGAGAGAGAGAGAGAGAAATATGTATGGAAAGCCAAATTCACTTAAGTCCTATATGGCACACTGCCTTGTGTTACCAAATGCAATACAGTTCGCACTACTGGCACTATTTTCCAAAAAATAAAGATTATCACACAATATATGTGCTTCAGATTAAAATTATCTTACATCACCATAGATCTGCAAAAGCATTTAACAGTGTATCCCAAAAAAGAGTAACTTTGTACAACACACCCAGTTCTTTCAAGGAATTAACAGGCAAGAGGAAAGTTAAAGATCTTTTGTTGAAATATAAATCTTATAGTGAAAATGAGTTGCTTAGTTTTAAATTGTAAGGCATGTTGTAAATATTATGTAAATTCTTGAAATGGCATGTAAATTGTTTGGCAAGCCATTTGAGGCTATTACTACCAAAAAGAGCAATCTCCATCTATCTACATTTTTCAGTAGAACCCAATTTGCGATACAGCTTTTTCTTTCAACATGATCTGCTTGATTTTTGTCTTGCATATTCATGAAGTGATCTTAATGCAAGTATCTAGAGGTAAACAACATTGAATTGCTCTTTTTGATACTAATGGCCTCATTTATACTGATATTGACATTGCATATTGACAATAGCCAATACTTGCAAGTTGTATCCCCTTTGATAAGCATGCATCATTCTTCTAAGGAAATACATGCGGAACTACAGCAGGACTCAAGCTTTATTCTATGAGAAAATGTGATCACAAAGCAAAATACTCCAAAACTCCGATGAATTGAATTTGATAGCACCTGAATTGGGAACCAGTATGCACATATAAATATTTGGTGCTGTAAGAAACAGGAAGGAGTTGACCATCTAATGCATATCTTACTGCTGCATTTGAGATGTATCAGAATTGACTTATATCCCCCAGAAAGTTATTGAAGTGGATAAGATAGCCATGTAACTAATGATCCAGATGAAGAGCAGTTGTATGAGAATGGAGAATGATGGTATCATGTGCCTAAGTTGTCAGTTAATTTCTGGTGAGTCAGGGCATTTGACTGTATAAAATTTATAAAGCAACAGGAACAGTACACAGTGCAGTGGCACTTCACAATAAACATCCCGGAGCGACCTAAAATGCAAACATTGAATTTACTGGATCAGAGATACAGTGTGTATGATAGAATAAGTGAATCAGGAATGTTGTAGAGAAGGCGATGATCCCAATTCGAAACAAAAAGCTCTTGAGATATCCACATTAAGCATTGCCTTTCATATAGACCACCTTAATTTTCCAGACATAATTTGTATTTGATACACAAGATACAATTAATAAAATTACATTCAACTAATTATAATATCATCCTTTAATTTCCTCCCTTGCGACTTAGAATTGTATGCCATATATGACTAAGAGCCTTACTGTGCATGTTAACTTGTAAAGTACTGCCACAAGTGAGCATTTGTGGCATTAGAAAAACCAGTATTGTTAAGAAAACCAATGTTTTGAGACACTTTTAGGAATCAACTTTTGGGCAAAATGATTGTTTTAGAGAAGTAGGAACTTTTTTGTTGTTTGTTTTCTTTATCTAAATATAATTCTCATCACACCCTTCACAAACGGATCCAAGTGGAAAATGCCAATCACAACTGTGATATTCTCAGATGAGGTAACATTTTCTTACACATATATGGGAAAGGTGATTGTCTATGATCCAAAGGGGTCCCAATATGATGCAAAATACTTGGATTCACAATATTCCATTGTGGTTACATATCTGTATCGTGTTGGGGCTGGATATCAAGCTGCGCTGTGAGAGGTTGACGATACACTGAACAGTTTGCAGTACATGATAATACTCAATAATATTTTGATTCCCATCAGGATGAGATATCATGATGAAATTGTGGAATTTGTACAGGATAATCATCCTATCTGCACATTTCAAAAGGTTTCAAATTGGTTTTCAGATAGGCAGGATATCAGGAGTGGTAGAATATGAGAATGTCTAGGTTGAAGTAAAAAGGAAGCTGCACTCCAATTTACCAAAAAATGGCTTCTAGGCACGAATTCAAGAAGTCTAGGATCTTGAAGCTTCTCGTCCATATTACTGCAGGCATTGTAAGTTTGTCTATACCCTGAAGATGGAGGGCATTTATATGTGCCGAGGGTTTATACACCCGATATTAATTATGTTCAGTTTTTGTTTTAGTTTTAGAAGATAATATTTTATTTACACATTTTTTTTTAGTTATTTAACATGAGTGTTAGTAGATTTATGTTTTTGTGTGCATAGATTGGCCCATAGCTTCAAATGCCAAGGCTGTATTGATGCAATATTATGTTCTACATATCCAGTCATAAAATTAACTACATAAAAAAATGACAAACAGTGCAAGATTTGAACCTACGAACTTGAGTGGAAGCAAGGCCTTTAAGCCTTTCAGTCACTGGAACATTGTTTTGTGACCTGTTTTCAATACTCATAAGCTAAGCACTACATTGTTAGCCACAAATCATTGTAGTTTTTTCATGTGCATTGTGAACACAGCTTTCACAAAGATACATGAAGCTATTCGATCGACACATGGAATCTGGGGATGACTTACTTTTTCTGTCCATGGATGTACATAGGGATAGAGAAGATATTGTATTACACCGAAAAATTTGACACTGAGATTTTGCCAGATATGCATGTTATGAGTCCCTGAATCCATTAAAAGAAAAAGATCCCTGTATGTGTGTTTGTGTGTAGCATAACTCAAAAATGAAAAATCCATTAAATACCTAAGTTGGTATCTCTAAAGGATGTAACATAATGGTTTTCAAGAAAATCCCCCCACCACAAACTATTCTTTACATGGAAAAATTTTCAAAAGTGTTCTCTTAAAAATGGCTGCAATGATTTGGATCAAAACACAATATATTAAGAATATTTACAGGACCAATAGAATGTACATCTTCAGTTCCTTAGGAATAGTCTCTAGAAATCCTCTTCACTCTGAATGACTTTTACATAACTGGTAAAACATAAGAACTAGTCAAAAACTTACTACACAAAAAATGAGAACTCATCAAAACACACAACTTATGTCCTATACATTTTGCTGTGGAGATAACCACTTTTGAGATATTCCTTGTTATTGGTTTCAATCTCAAATAGAAAAGCATCAGTGATTCTTTTGTTTTACTTCTGGCCATGCAAAGAAGCGAATTCCAATGACTATCACATAGTGACAGCTTTGAAAACATTTGACTGTTGCTTTAACCTAATATATTCCTTTAGTTTTCTTCTATTATAAGGAACTAAGTGATAAGACCATTCTGTCATTTAAAATATTTATACTTTTATCAAAAGGAGGTCATCCATGCTTCTCTTGCTTTACTTTCAATGACAATCGTATAGCGACAGCTTTGAAAACATTTTGATGTCACTTCTGTTAGTTCTCTTCTATGATCTCGATTAGCATGAAGTAGAAAGAAGAAGAATCTTTTGTAAGGAGTTTGTATCTAGAAGAGGTAGAAAAAGTCAAGTGAATGGAACACATCAGTTTTTTTTCCTCCAGTTCTAGCGTAGGTATCTAAATCACTACATTCAGTACTAAAAGTATTTCTGTAAAGTCTTCTTTAGGTATATATTTCATGTAGATGTGCAAAATTATACCTATGAATCAACATTGTTGGAGTAAATGTCTTGAGTTACTTGTGGAGGAAACCATCTTCACCACAGTCAAAAACAGCTTCATTCTGGCGGGATTCATTATTTTATGTGGGATATTAACTTGATGCTTTTAAAGAATAAAATTTGCTTTTTAATTTCATTTGTCCTCAATCAATACCTATCAAACGACAGTCACCACCACTACCACCTTAACAAATCTGCCACCCAGAAAATAATACCTTGCAGCAGAAAACATAGCAGTATGACCAAAAACATTTTTTTTTTTCAGTTGTGATAAATGAGTTGATTTAATCTTGCTATTATCATCATTATTTATTAATTTTTATATTAATACTACTACTACTACTACTACTATTATATTTTCTCATTTAAATGGTGATCTAGTGGCCTAAATATACCAGTAAATTACCATTTAAGTTTTCATCTTGTTGTAAATATGACTTCATGCATACAATGGGTTATATTAACAAGTACAGCTCCAAAATCAATTGCTATGCCCTAAAGAAGATGCAAATAGTGAGATATTCTAGAGAACAGTAAAAATTGTTAGGAGAAAATCAAGAAAACATTTTGAAATAATGGTAAAAAATACATGTAATAAAAATTGGAACATATTCTATTTTCTTTGAATATGAAACAATTTAACGTGGTGGTGTGCTTGCAGATAGCAAAACCCAGAATTCATCAAAAGTAAGTAACTTACATTTCCAGCCATTGTAGTGAGAAATAACCTCAAAGGAACTCACATTTTACAAGTTTCCTGATTGGTCTGTTGTTCTACCTTGCTTATTAAACAATAAAGATATTTTTGCAATAAAATAAGGAAATCTTGCTAACTTCACTACATCCCAGACCAGACACTACATTATCAATGAAATAAATTATTGCACATGTCTCTTTAGCCATGTGTAATTAAGGTACAATTATTATTAATGGTAATATAATTATCTATAGCCATAAAGCATATTTGGGATCATATTCCATCTGGCTACTTCAGTAAGATTGCATGATGATTAAAGAAGTTACCAGTCTCTGTGCAATTGAGTAGTAGGCAATGGGCACTATCAAGCAAAGAGTATCAAATTATTCTATAGTTGCATAATTATTGATTATATGATTGTTGCCTAAGTATTTGTTTTTAAAATGATACCACAATTTTGGTTATTTGGCAGTTGATAATCCCCTATCACTTTTGAAGCCACCTTCATCAGTGAACTAATGTACATATGATGCCAACCCCATTCCAGGGTCTATAAAGCAGAGGTGTCATTTAGAGGTTCATCTGCCCCCCTAAGTTGCAGAGAAATAATTAGCCTGATGGTTGATATTGCTCTATCAAAAGAAAAAAACTGCTATGAAACATTTACCTTTAATACAAACATTTCATAAACAAAAGATTTTCTTTTATGCAAAATGTTTTGTACAGTTCACATGAAAATTCAGGAAAATGTCTCAAAATATTTTGTCTGCCCCAACCACAAACTAAAATTACACTCCTGGTATAAAGTGTCCACTGGTTGATTTCCATTATTTAACAGTTTTGGGAATTAGCCATATAACATTACACTAAAGAATGCTACTTACCTAAGTATCAAGCAAGAAATATAAATATGTAAATTGGTTTATGAGCACATAGTTTCTTCAATTCAATTTGTTCTAATCTATTTCCTCCCCCCTGGCATTACAGAAGCTAAAGTTGTAGCACTGTTGTTTTATGCTTTCTAGCTAATTAATAGCCAAAAATCTTACTGTGGGACCCATCTGTTAAAGCTGGTTCACAACAACCAGTAATGGTAACCAGAAGAAATGTTGAAATACATGTGTTTCAATGGAAGCTTTCACAATTGAATACCTGCCAGCAAAAACGTAACCCTCACTTTTATAGAATGCTGGATTTTCCCATGTAAACATTGTATGTGGTAAGAGTGAGGCATGTGTAAAGTTATATTGGCAAACATAAACATTACGCGCCTTTTATCGTTTCTTTCAATTCTCCCGCAGTTCAATCGGATGCTGAAATTTATTTGTTTTTATTCTCTTGAAAAATTTGCTTTTTGAGGGTTACAACATTTTTGCCAGCAGGTATTCAATTGACGGAAAGCCTTCCTGGGCCCCAGGAATACGAAAAAATGTGAAATCATTATGTCACACCTACAGGCTTCCTCTGCCTCACAATGGTAGTGGTAGCATAGCAATTTGCAGCGTAATTCAAATGGTGAAAGCTAGTATCTAGGCATGTTGTAGCATTTGCATTTCATGCTAAGTGAATAAAATATTGTGGTATCTGAAAATTTCCCTTTTCTTTGCTACCATCTGAATAAAAATAAAATAAAAATGTTGCCTCCATTCTTTTGCGGCAAAGTTGTGACATTAATGGTTACCTATTTTATCAGCCAATACAAATAAGGATGACATTGGGAGAGCAATTTCAGGGGAAAATAAAATAACTCTAGATATTTGCTGTAAATAATTTTCTTTTATTTTAATATCATTCTATGGGCTGTGGAACAAATCAGACTTTACATATGATTTCCTATTTGTTACATAAAGAAGCATTATTCTTTTCACAGTACAATATAACACAGCTTTTAGGTGTCATAAAATACCTTCTCTACCTACTATATGTGGCAGAGAAATTCTAAACAAGTAGCACGGCAAATAAATGTTATTGACACATGCAAGTCAACATAATTTTACTTTTTAATCAAATTCAGCTAAAACCTCTTTTTAAAATTAATATACTTTTATTTTAAGATTCTAATACAAGAGTGTAGTACTTGAAAAAGTATGTAATTGTAATAAGCATATAGGTAAGTCATGGTATCATTTAAACACACGGATCTGCCAATTTAGATACTCCTAAAGAATGAAAATGAGAACATAGGAAATACATTGTATCATAACAAAGTGCTGATGAACAATTTTATTTCTTAATGCTTTGACACTTGTTATTGGCTGCTTTGGCAGAGAAACAGATGATGATAATGGTGTTTAAGGGCGCTCAACTGCCGAGGTCATAAGCGCCCTTACGATTAAAACTAGGCAATAGGCAGTAAGAAAAATACCAAAAAAAAGGAAAAACACACAAGTAAAAGAGCTAACAATATTGAAACTGAAGTAATAGAACGGTCCAGCCCTCTAAACAGAGCTGGATATAAAACTCTATCTAAAATCAACACATTAAAATTAAAAACTGCTATCACACTAAAACGTCAAGGTAAAAGAAAGTTTTGCTAAAAATTTAAAAACCCTGTCCACTGCTCTTGGGTCATCTGCCAGGACCTCAGCAAGAGAGGCCGGCATGCCCATAGATGACCGAATGTGTGCCAGGTGACCACACTCCAGCAACACATGACGAACTGTCTGTGCCTCCCCACAGAGCGCACAGACAGGAGCAGGTTCACGTTTAAAAAGGTAACTGTGCGTAAAAATACAGTGGCCAATTCTTAGCCGAGCTAGTACTACCTCCTCCCGGCGGAATAAACGAGAGGAGGTTACCCAGTTGACAGGGAGGTCCTTCACCTCTCGCAGCTTATTACCACGGAGAGCCGACCACTCCGCATGCCAAGTCGAAAAAACGGCTCTCCGTACAGCCACTCTAAAATCTTCTGCTGTTGAATGGGTAATCGTAACACTGGGCGCTGTGACTGCCGATTTCGCTGCCAAATCCGCCGTGTCATTCCCTGGCAAGCCAACGTGTCCAGGGATCCATGCGCACTCCACATTAAAACCAGAAGCGTGCAAAATGTGGAGAACGTCCTGGATGCGCTGCACCAAAGGATGGTAATTGTACAGCTCACGAATGCTCTGAAGGGCACTAAGGGAATCACTAAGAATAAGGCAGTCACCTAATTTTCGACGTCGAATATACAGAAGGGCTTGATAAATAGCATATAGCTCGGCAGAATATATAGACGTGCAACTAGGCAAACCGTAAGTAGAAGTTGCGGTGCCAGTTACAAAGGCACATCCAACACCGTCGGGGCTCTTACTACCATCGGTGTAAATACAAATACGGCCACTGTATTTGGATAAAAATTCTAAAAAGCAACGACGAATACTATCAAGAGGCGTAACCGATTTCCCGTAGAGCGTCATCCCGAGATCGACATGGGAGGTAGCGCGTAACCAAGGGGGGTGTATACTCTCTCCCTTGGATAACAGCCGAGGAATGTCAACATGGTGCTGGCGTAGAAGCTCACGGAAACGAAAACCTGCTGGCCTGGGGCTCAGAGAGCGGAGGCAGTATCGCTCGTGCAGCTCAGGGGAGAAAAACGCGTGATAAGTTGGATGCCCAGGCATACACTTCAGCCCACAGCCATAATTAGCAAGCAGGACATCACGCCGACAACGCAGAGGAGGTTCTCCCGATTCGGCGTAGAGGCTAACAACTGGGCTCGTTGGAAAAGCTCCAACGGCCACACGTATGCCCTGGTTATGGACTGTGTCTAACCTTCTGAGCACTGAAGGTCGAGCTGAAGAATACACAATGCTGCCATAGTCCAACTTCGAACGAATCACAGCACGATAAAGACGGAGCAATGCCGTCCGATCCGCACCCCAAGACTTGCCACTTAGTGTCCGTAAAAGATTTAGAGAACGGTCACATCGTGCTCTAAGCTGTGCTATTTGTGGTGCCCAACAAAGTTTCCGATCGAAGATCAAACCAAGGAATCTCGCCTCGCCTGCGAAAGGAAGTAAATCTGGCCCGAGTCGAAGAGACGGCGGCATTTGCCACTTACGGCGCCAGAAGTTAACGCAGACTGTCTTCTCAGCGGAGAAACGAAAACCGTGTTTCGAGCTCCATGCATAGAGATTGTCCAAACACCGCTGGAGACGGCGTTCCAAAAACGGTGTACGCTGAGAAGTACAGAAGATGGCAAAGTCGTCCACGAATAAACAGGAAGAGACACCTTGAGGCACACATAGTGATATGGAATTTATCGCAATAGCAAATAGAGTCACGCTGAGTACCGAGCCCTGCGGCACTCCGTTCTCTTGAATAAAATGGTTAGAAAAAACCGAACCCACCCTCACTCGAAAAAAGCGGTCCCGCATAAACTCCTGAATGACCAACGGTAGGCGTCCACGTATGTTCCAGTTGTGCAGAGAACGCAATATTCCCGCCCGCCAACACGTGTCGTAGGCCTTCTCGAGGTCAAAAAATATCCCAACTGTGGGGCTGTTCTTAAGAAACCCGTCCATAATCTGAGTTGACAGAGAGACAAGGTGGTCAGCAGTTGAACGTCGTCGTCGAAAGCCACATTGGATGTTCGTCAGAAGATTGTGGGATTCCAGCCACCACACCAACCGTCCATTGATCATGCGTTCCATCACCTTGCACACGCAACTGGTGAGGGAAATAGGACGGTAACTGGAAGGAAGATGGCGGTCCTTTCCAGCTTTAAGAATGGGTATGATGGTGGCCTCCCGCCACTTGTCTGGAAAAATGCCATCAACCCAGACACGATTATAGACCTCGAGTAGGAAATCTTTGCCACCAGGAGAGAGATGTTGCAACATTTGGACGTGGATACCATCTGGACCTGGTGCTGAGTGTCGTGAAGAGGAGAGTGCATTGTCTAGCTCTGCCAGGGTGAAAAGGCGATTATAATCCTCAAGGTTGCCAGAAAGAAACGAGAATTCTTGAGATTCCACCTGGTTCTTAACTGTAAGAAACTCAGGGGAATAGTTGCCTGAGCTAGACACCTGAGCGAAAGCACTGCCTAAAGTATTCGCCAGGTCAAATGTATCAACAACAGCTCCGGTAGGTGTTTTGAGACCGGCGATGGGCATATGGTTCGATTTCCCAGCCACACGTCTTAACTTATCCCATACGACAGAGGAAGGTGTATGTCGATTAAAGGAACCCACGAATTTATTCCATGACATCTTTTTGCTATCCTTAATAACCCGCCTAGAATGTGCACGCATCCGTTTATAGTGTATCAGGTTATCCAGTGAGGGATAACGCTGGAAAACCCGTAGAGCTCGTCTGCGAGCGCGAATAGCATCCCGACAGTCAGCGGTCCACCAAGGTACCGGAAATCGACGGCTGTAGCCAGTCGAACGCAGAATGGATTGCTCAGCAGCAGAAAGAATGGTCTCTGTAAGATGTTCGACCAAGTGGTTCACAGAGTCGTGCTCTTCGTAGCTAAATTCAGCCAAGTGGGAGTACAGTTCCCAGCTGGCGTGGTCTAGGCGCCAACTAGGTAAACGGGTGGAACATACAACGGGTGTCAAGACACTAATACGACAAGGAAAGTGGTCACTAGAATGCAAATCCGAGATGATATTCCAGCATAATGTGACTGCCAGCTGAGGGGAACAAATTGCAATGTCAATGTGTGAAAAACTATGAAAAGCGTCAGATAGAAAGGTGGGCTCTCCGGTGTTCAAGAGAGCAAGATTCTGACTATCCAAGAAGTCTTTAAGTAGCGTACCTCTCGCACAAGCCCGAGGAGAGCCCCAAAGAGGGTGATGGGCATTCACGTCGCCTACCAATAAAAAGGGTGGTGGCAACTGCGAAATGAGGTGTTCTAAGTCGCTGTGCGAGAGGTCCGCAGATGGAGGCAAATAGATACTGCAAATGGTGAATGAAGCGGAGGGTAGCTTAATGCTGACAGCAACGGACTGGATTGCAGATTGTATGGGTACGGAGTTGGCAAAAATATCATCTCGAATAAGCATCATAGTGCCCCCATGTGCCGGGACACCGTCCTCCGGGGATAAATCACATCGTACGGAGGAGTACTGCCTGATGGTAACGGTGTCCTGTGGACGGAGCTTCGTCTCTTGTAAACATACAGCCAAGGGTTCATGCTGGCGCAGCAACAAGTCAAGCTCTGGTCGATGTGGTCGAATTCCGCGTATGTTCCAATGGAGGATAGCCATTGAGTATATTATGGGATAAGTTTCAAATCGAAAGACGCTTCTGCAGATTGGGATTGGCTGGTCGGTTCAATTTGTTCTTCTTAGGCGTTGGGCTAGTACTATTTTCAGGAGCACGATCCTGCCGTTTCCGCACTGTCCCTCTGGCAGTGGCGGCAGAATCCTCCTGGTCCATCTCCACAAGGGAGGTCCCTTTTTCAAGAGCAGTTTTCGGTCCAAGTAGTTCGAACCGATTGGATGTGCTGATCGGCGAAGACGGCCGTCGCCGATTCACGCCCTCCTCCCCAGATGACCCTTCGGAGGAGGATACACGTGTGGAGTTGCGTGAACTTTTCTTACCTTTAGATGACTTGGTAATAGATTGCACATTCTCTTTCAAAAAGTCTTGTCGTACATACTTGGTCTTAAACTGTTTTTCTGGGGCAGAAGACGTCGTGAATTTAATAGCTTTAGTTCCGGAGGTCGAGGCTTTCGGTGACAAGTGTGCAGGACTATTCTGTAAGCTGGCGGATTTGGCAGATGTTGATACCAACTTGGGTGTAGGTGCCGAAGGCTTTGGCAGCGCTTGGGCTAAAATAACCTTTTCCGCAATTGTAGCCCCGTTCATATCGCCGGTCTGTGTTGCGATTTCCCGACGCGGTACCGGTTTAGCTGCAACTGAGCTATAGGTACCGGACCTCGGGGCAGAGGGTTGGCGGAGTCGCAGGAGCTTCCGGGCTTCCAAGAAGGACACCTTCTCTTTCACCCGTATCTCCTGGATCGCTCGTTCCTCTGCAAAACGGGGGCAGTCTCGGGAACTAGATGGGTGTTCCCCGTTACAGTTCACACACGATGGAGCTGAAGCACAAGCCCCATCGTGGGAGGTGTCACCGCAGTGGACGCAGGTGGACTTGCCGGTACACAACTCACTAGTGTGACCAAAACGTTGGCATTTAAAGCACCTCAGCGGATTGGGTATATAAGGCCTAACTTCGATGGCTTCATACCCTGCTCTAATCTTTTGAGGCAGATCAACCCGATCAAAAGTAAGAAACAGAGTACGAGTAGGCAGGAATTCACCGTTGATCTTACGTTGTACCCGATAAACAGCTGAGACACCCTGAGTCGCAAGATTTTCTTGGATCTCCTCAATGGACAAACCGTCCAACGCGCGGGTTGTTATTACACCGCGGGAGGAGTTCAGCGACTTGTGCACCTCGACCTTCACTGGATAGCTGGCTAACATGGTGGCTTTAAGTATTCTTGCAGCTTGCGAGGCGGAGTTGGCTTCGACAAGAAGTGTACCATTGCGAGCTCGAACGCAGGATTTAACAGGACCAGCAATGGCATCGAGACTCTTTTGGATAGTAAAAGGGCTCACCGTAAGGAACTTCTTACCTTCCTCTGTCCTATGAATAACCAAGTAGCGAGGACCACATGACTCGACTACTTCCTTTCCAACGTCTTTATTTGAATTAAGGGGTTTTAGTTTTGGTGCCATAGAAAAAATGGTATAAATTCATCCCCCAGTGCTCCCCACCCACCACGGAGCCCAACGAGGGGTCACCCCACTGGGGTGGCAGGGCTACACAGGGGATATAGCGGGCTCGCCGTCCCACTCACCCTGGAGTTCGGTGTAATACCTAGTCCTGGCCGATTGACTAGGGGTGGGTTAGTCCCTAGCCTCCCGTTTAGGCAAATCAGAAACCAAAGCGGTGTATTAGGCTGCGCACCCTCCCCAGTTACTGAAAGACAGAAGCCCAGGCTCAGGTACGCAACCCTCAACCAACCAGGATATTCCTCTTCACCGACACGGGTCTCCACGCACGGCCTACACGTGGGTGGGCATTTTGACCTTCTGGCTCCCTCACCACTCTGAGGTTGCCCACAGAGGGAGTCAAGGTGGCTCGGGACCCCGGGTGCGCCCAACCCGTACCTACCGTAGTAGGCCCCTGGGGGGGGGGCAGAGAAACAGCAGAAATACCAGGACAAACCTGGAAAATGAAGCCAGATGGAGTTCCAAATTATTTCCAAATCTACCCAAGATTTTTTTTACAAGGAACTGAGAATTGGAGGTCTCCCATGAAAAGACAAGTGTATTGATAGCAGATAAAGTTGTGCATAATAATGTACCCTATATAATGCAGTCAACAGTATGATGAGCTTGCTTATAATGGTTGATCAAACTTGAGAATTGAAAAAAAGGATGCCATGGAGTTGATCACTGAGTTAAACAATTTAAGGAGCCACAGGCAATACCCACAGGACATCCCACTCTGTAAATAAATCTTCTAAAGATAACATTGCAAATGCAAAGTCAAACACACCCTGACACATTCAAGATGGTTTGGATTTCTTACAGTAAAACAAAAAACAGGATTGCAGTACACACAATGTTAAGAAAGTGAATACCAAAAATGAGAAAGGAATAAGGTATGTTGAATTTCTCTTGGATTATCTATCTTTGAAAATAAAATCTAAGGGTTGCAAACACAGTTTAAGCCACAATTTGCTTCCATAATGCTCTGGAGTTTAACTAAATTAGTTGAGAGTCTTAAACAACCTGATGCAAAAAAATACTGTGATACAAATGCATTTTTTTTCAACATAGAGCAGAGCAAAATTTTTGGAGTGCTAATTTTCAATGAAGGTAAACTAGGAAAATAATATGCAGTTTAACCTAGATGCACCTGTAATAATCATCTGTACACTGTTGAGTCTCTGCACTTCATTCTATGCTTACTCACTTTCAAACCTTGCTTTATCTAAAGGTGCAAACTTTGAATACAAACCTGTATTTACTAAAATTTGTGAAAAATTACTTTGTGATTGACATTCCTGCTGACATTTGGCTGTCTTAGTATGCTGTGGCCATATTTATTTGCTGTCCATCTGCAGCGCCACATGCTCCACTGCTACCTCTAAAATGCCTTTTCTCCACATTTCCCATAACACTTCTCATATGTTCAACTACTTTTCCCAATTTCTTACCAGTTTTATCCCATCTATTTCTTTCAACATTGGGTCCTGTATTTCACTAAACCTAAAAGTTTTATTATTTCGGCTAACATAGCCTCAACACATTTATAAATCACAGTGTCACTCATGGTAGTCCTAGGATGAGAACAAGAGCAATGTTTGTGGTATATAAAAGGTATTAATTATTATATTCCTTTTCTCTAATGTTCTCTCTATCACATCAACAATATGATGTACTTGATCAATTGTTGAATGTTTATTTGTAAACCCAAATTGGTGTTCTGGTAATAGTTTACTTTCCTCTATCATAGGTTTTAACTGTTTTAAAAGTAATTTTTCAAATACCTTGGAGAGTTGTGATAAAAGCAAAATCGGTGTATATGACTCCTTTTCATTAGGATTTTTGCCAGATTTAAGAATCATTATCACCTCTGCTATCTTCCAATGACTTGAACGTGCTTAAGTTTAATGCTGCATTAATAAAATATTATAGCCTAACAAGGGCCTTTTGTGTGTGTTTCGCTTCGGCCGCCCCAGGAGTTTCCAGGCCGACAGATCCAGGTTTTGGTTCGATCATAGGGTTTGATCGTTTCGAGTTCCTGCTCTTCCAGGCCATATCTGGCATTCCAGGCACTTTTTAGCGCCACATGCAGAAGCCTGCCTTCGTCGCTACCAACCAGAGAAGCATCAGCTGACAAACATCACCAGCTTAACACCGAGGACCCTGATTGGCCGGCCACCACCACTGGAAGAAACCCTATTGGGCTGCTTCAGGTGATCCGGCCAACCACTCCAATAAGAGCGGAGTGCACTTCCAGACCTTCGGAAGTGCAAAGGCAGCGGGTTGCTGAAACAAGGCCACAGCCATCCAACCTCCTAGGTTCGGGTAAGGCGCGCTAACAAAGCGTCCGGTCCTCTGTTTCGGCCTGCTTCTTAGCCCCTGCTGCCTGCAGGTGAGGGTAAACCAAGGTGTGTTTTTGTGCACTGCACCCTAGGGTGCAGGGCAAGTATCCCTGTCCTCTACCACCATGACCAGAAGCAAATCCAAACCATCCAAAGGCAAAGCCCCAAGCGGGCCTGCCTATGATGAAGCAACGGCCGTTGCCAGCACCAGCACTGGTGCAGCCACCCTGCCCTCCAGTGGCCCTGCTACTGTTGAGGGCAAAAAGAGATCTAGCCAGGAACGCCAAGGCGGTAAAGGCAAGATCATATGTTTGGACTCATCCAAGCAAGCTACCAATGAGGGCCTCCCGCGCGAACCAGTTTCACGTGCAGACCAAATTCCGGAGCACGACTCCGACGACGACTGCGCCAGTGTGTGCAGTAACATTTCACACCGCAGCGGCAGGACCTCGGTCCTGTCGTACCACTCATCCTCCATGATGGTAGATCTTGAGGAGTCTTCTTCCGGCCTCTCCACAGACGGAGAGGACGATTTTCGTATAGTGGCCTCGAGGAAGGAGAAGAGGCAAACCCGATTGGCTGCAGAGGGCGTGCCCTCTGGCCAATGCCAGACAACATCCCGCCCCGGAGATTCTGGGCCCGCCCAGAATCCTGGGTCGAGGAGGCACGTTCCACCGATTATCGTGGACGACTTTAAGGGGGTGGTAGGCTTCCTCAAGGAGGTAATGCCATCCCTATCGAGTCAGTGCACGGTTCGGAAGAACAAGCACCGCTACGTCTTCCAGGCGAAGATTATAGAGGATTATAACCTCATACTGCAAGCCCTCAAGAGGAAAGGTGTTCCTCATTTTACCTATGGACTGGACAAGTACCGTAACCTCCGCAGGGTCATTCGTGGCCTACCAGTCGACACCTCGGTGGAGGATATCTCGACAGACCTCATCCTCCAGGGCATCACCCCAAGACTGGTGAAGCAGCTCACCAGGTCCGCTCCAGATGGGCAAGGCCCCAAATCTCCCCTCCCCCTCTTCCTCGTAGTAGTGGAGCGGGCCAATGACCCTGAGGACAAGATAGATGGCATCACCGCCATCTGTTACCTTAGGGTCAAAATTGAACCTTCCAAGGGCTCTGGCGGACCCCCTCAATGTCACCGGTGCCTGGGGTTTAACCACTCCAGTCACTTTTGCTTCCGTAACCTGCGCTGCTTAAGGTGCGGAGGCGCCCACCCTAAAGAGGTCTGCAAGATATCTCCCACCGCGAAGCCGATTTGCGCAAACTGTGGTGGCGATCATATTGTTTGTTATGGTGGCTGTCCTAAGAGGATCGCTGTCATAGCGGCCAGGAGACCGCCGCCAGAACTACAGCAGGTCACAAGAACAGCACCTGTAGCCAATCAGCGCCCAGAGGCGCCAACAACTGCACCTGCCTCTCCTGCAAGACAGCCGGCGCAACAAAGGATAGCCACAAACACCACTACGGCGCAAAGGGCTGAGCGTGGCCCTGCGAAGCCACGGGATGGTAACAACACAAACCAACATCCACGCAACAAAGAAGCTCCAGCCAAACCCAAACAAAAGCCCCCCACCCAAGCTAAGGTGCGCTGGCCAGCCAGGCAGCCTAACTTCTCCCCCAGAGCTGCGCAAGGGAACGGTACTCCCGTACCCGAGCGACAGCAGGGGCAGGAGGCGGCTGGCGGCGTGCCGGCGCCCCGAAGCACTCCTCCTACACCCTACCCAGAAACATAACCCCCACCACTCCTCCTGTCCTGCAGATGTCGGATGTGATGGCGTGGATACAGCAGCTTCTGCTGAACCACGGCCGGCGCATCTGTGATCTGCTGGTCAGATTTCTATATGCCACAGACCCAGCCGCAAAGATGGCTGTCGCCATGGAGGGACTTGCCCTCCTGACCGTGATCGTCCAGACCGCCCAGAATGGCGAATCGAAATAGGTCTTGTACCTCTTTCCGATTCGCGTTCTGGAACGCGTGTGGCCTGAACGGTCAGGGGAGTGAGCTCCAGCAATTTGCCGGCTCATTTGCCCTAGACCTCGTGCTATTCAGCGAGACTCATCTCCGTCCAGACACCTCATTCCGACTCCCGGGCTACAACTGCCTCAGAATGGATCGTGTGGGCCGCCGAGGAGGTGGCACAGCGATCTTCGTGAGAAACAGGGTAGTCCACAAACCCATCCAGCTCCCGCCTCTTCAAACCATGGAAGCCACGGCTGTCTGTGTTGACCTAGGCGGTACGGAAATTTTACTGGTGTCTGTTTACCATCCACCCCATAGGCAGTTCGTACTAACGATTACCTTTCCATCGTAGCTCTTCATCCTAATGTCATCCTGGCCGGGGACTTCAATGCCAAATATCCGCGTTGGCATTGCGGCCCCCGGGCGGACGCCCGAGGCAATGATATCATACACATGATAGATGCGGACCCTCAACTCAGAGTAGAGGGCCCCTGGCAACCCACACACCATCCACGAGGTCAAGGACGGGCATCCGTTATTGACTTCGCGATCATCAAACAATTTCCTTTTCATACATCTCTCACATCGATCAACGCACTTCATTCCGATCATAATCCCGTGTTAGCTGAGGTTAACACACGGGTTGCCAGTCACGACGTCTCGGTTCAAAACCGCGACGTTGACTGGGAATGCGTCAGGGTTTGCCTCAACGACTCCATCCCGCCGAACCCTAGGATCACAGACATCCCATCCCTAGAGGCTGCGGTCCAATCCTTTACCTCCATCGTGGTGCGAACTGCCCATAACCTAACCGTTCACACCCCAGCTCCTCTACACCCGGATGTCCTTCCCCTAGAACTCCATCTGCTCGTACGCCGTTCCTGGGCTGCCCGCAGACTATACCAGCGTCACCGCACGCCACATAACCGAGCACTCCTGAGGCGTTTACGCCGAGAGGTCCGGACCCGACTACGCGAGCACAGGGTGCGAGCGTGCGAGGAGACGATGACCCGCTTGAGGCTCGAGGATGGCGACGTGTGGAGGATTGCCAAAGCTCTCCGGCACCGCGGAGGTCAAATCACCTCCCCAATCCAAGGCACCCAAGGCCTGGCTTATGAACCCCGAGCCAAAGCCGATGTGTTCGCTGACTACCTAGCAAGAGACTTTACAAAGGTCGTCCTAAAATCTTGCAAACATACCTCGTCCTTTTTCTCTTTTCTACAATATTAAATAAGGGGAAAATTATAGCAACAGATTTGACATACATCCTTCTGAAATGTGCCAAATATACCTCCTCTTTCTAACTTTTCTACAATATAAAATATGGCGGAAATTATTGCAAGAAGTTTGATATTGATTATCCTGAAATCTGCCAAATATACCTCCTCCTTTATAGCTTTTCCACAATATTAACTAAGGGGAATATAATTGCAGCAGATTTGACATAGATCCTTCCGAAATCTGCCAAATAAACCTCGTCCTGTATAACTTTTCTACAACACCAAGTAAGAGGAAAATATAGCAAGAGATTTCATATAGATCTTGCTGAAATCTGCCAAAGGTACCTCATCCTTATAACTTTTCTAGAACATTAAATATGGGGAAAACTATAACATGAGATTTGTCACAGGTCCTCCTAAAACCTGCCAAAGATTCCTCCTCCTTTAGAACTTTATACATTAATTAATAAGCGCCAGAAGTTGGAAATAGATCCTCCTGAAACTCGCAAAATAGACCTCCTCCTGTATAATTGTTCTGCAACATTAAGTAAGGGTAAAATTATATCAAGGGTTTTTTCATAGATCCTCCTGAAATCTGCCAAATATACCTCCTCCGTTATTACCTTTCTGCAACATTAAATAAGCGTAGAATTATACAAGAAATTTGACTTAGATCTTCCTGAATTCTGCCAGCTATACCTCCTCCATTGTAAGTTTTCTACAATCTTAAATACGCGGACAATTATAGCAATCGATTTGACATGGATCCTCCTGAAATCTGCAAATATACCTCTTCCTTTGTAACCTTTCTACAATATTTGATTAGATAGATTAAAAGGCATTCCGTAGGTTCGTTTAGGCCAGGAAGCCATTCAACATAGAACTTGTCAAGACATATATATTATACATATACAATGGAAAAAATGCATATAGCTCGTGCTTGTAGCTTAGGTTACAAAAACAGCAGAATAGACATATAATCACACCATTTGGGGCGTCTACTATACTTAATGTGTTCTATAAAAGCACATGAACTTCCTTTTTTTTTTCTTTTTCTTTTTGTGCAATCACATAAAAACAAAGAGTACAAAAAAGAGTGTTAAAATGTATAAATAAATATAACTTCATTATAATTAACACTATTGTAAGGATGAAGCACCGACATAATGGTTACTAATAGTAATTATATGAAACTAAAATATGATTATGTACTCTTCATAAATGTCAACAAATTACAATACATATTTACAAATATGTTATAGAATATCCAATGCAAAGATTTACAATTATATACTAGAGTGTAAAATATCACAGCATCAGGCTAAATACTAAATAATACTAAAAATGCATTTGACACATCCGTGCAAGGCAAAGTTTATATCTATTTAATTTGAATATAAAACACACACACACACACACACTAATAAACACCAATGCAATACATTATAATACTTATAAATATAATGATTGTTGACAATATTATCAGACAGATTTGTCATTTAAATATTCATCTACAGAGTAAAATGATTTATTGCAAAGCTAGTCCTTAAGAGAGGCCTTAAAATCCGTGAAATTTCCAACATTTTCTTTGAGATTACTGGGAACAGCAAAAATATCTTGACTGTTTCATAATATACACCTTTCTGAAAGCAACGAAGATTAACATTGGGACAATGAGTGTATCCTTTTTGTCTAGTATTAATGTTAAGAGTTTCCATGTTTGTTATAAAACTATGTCAATTAATTGCAGAGAATTTTAAAATAGAACATATATAAACACAGGGTAAGGTGAGTATGCCCAATTTTTTAATAGTTCTTTGCATGACTGTGTACTATAACCATTACAGATTATCCGTATAGCTTTCTTCTGTATCTGGAATATGCATTTACTATCCACTGAATTACCCCAAAATATTATTCCATACTCGATGGAAGTTAAAGAAGGCAAAATACACCAACTTAAGTGTACCGATTGAGTGAAATTTGACCAGTGCTCGGAGAGCATAACATGCTGAGCTAAGTTTAGGTGTGATGTAGCTAATATGTGACTTCCAGTCCAAAAGCTTATCTACCAGAAGTCCAAGCAATTTGACTTCATTTAGCTGTTCTAACGATGTATCATTAATTCCTATTTCTATGTGTGTTTGTGGTAAGCGAGTGGTTTTTTTTTTTTCAAGGTTTACTGAGAGTTTGTTTGCCTTGAACCAATTTGACATACAATTTAGAACATAGTTTAATTTTACTACACAGTCATTGAACCAATTTGACATACAATTTAGAACATAGTTTAATTTTACTACACAGTCATTGAAATCTTTACTTGTTACTAGAACACTAGTGTCATCTGTGAGTAAATAAATACTTGCAATACTGTTAATGTATAATGGGAGGTCATTTAAGTAAATCAAGTACAAAACAGGCCCTAAGATTGATTCCTGGGAACTCCATGTTTTACTGATTTCCATTCTGAGGCACTATTTGGATACCCATTGGAGTTGTTAATTTCAGCCCTTTGTTATCTCTTCTCTTCTCTAGGTATGAACTGAATCAATCCAATATGCTATTCTTTATTCCATTGAAATGCAGTTTTGCAATCAGAATCTCATGATTCACACAGTCAAAAAGCTTTCGCTAGGTCACAAAAGATTCCGCCGACATGTTCCTTTTCATTTAGCGCTGTTAACACTTTATGCGTGAGTTTATAAGTTGCATTATTTGTCGCTACTCCTTTTCTAAAGCCAAACTGTTCTTTGGCAAGTAAGTTGTTCTTTTCTAAGTAATAATAACGCCTATTGAACATTACTTTCTCAAACACTTTTGAGAAAACAGATAAGAGAGATATAAGTCTATAAGTTGAGATATTATCTTGTCACCCTTTTTTAAAAAGTGGTTTTACAATAGAGTACTTCAATCTGTCAGGAAATATTCCACTCTTTAGTGATTCGTTACATAAATAGCTAAGGGGAATACTGATTAGGTCATAGCATGATTTTAGTATTTTACTTGATATTTCATCATATCCAGAGGAATTTATGGTCTTGAGCAAATTTATTATATTTTTTTTATTTCAAGCGGTGTAGTTATTTTTACTTTAAATTCAGGGACTTTGTTTACGAAATAAATTTTCAAAAAGCTGAATACTGATTCAATACATCCATAATTTATATTTAATTTCTCTGTTACTTTCAAAAAGAAATTGTTAAATATATCTGTGACCTTTTGAGGATCATCAACTTTTTTATCACCGGAATTCAGTGCAATTAAGGAGCTTCCTTGAGACCCTTTACCTGTTCCTCTTTTTATTATATTCCACATAGTTTTTATTTTATTATCAGAATTGGACATCTCTTTATTATAATGCAATATTTTAACAGCTTTTGTTGTTTCTTTTATGATTTTAAAATACTTTTTGAAATGACATTCTAAGTTTGCGGTCTTATTATGTTTCAGTTCTTGGTATAATTTTCGCTTACGTTTGCAAAAAGTTTTAATGGCTGTTGTAGTCCAGGTGTTATTTTCTTTCTGATTATGTATTTTACGATATTTGACTGGAAATGATGCTACAAAGTGAGAGTTGAAATGTTGTATGAAATGACTGAACTTGTCATTTACTCAATTTATCTCATAAATTTCAGTCCATAATTCTTGCTGGAGCGCATACTTAAACAATGTGAGAGTGCTTTCATCTACTTTTCGTGTTCTACAATATTTATAGTTTGGTTTTAACTTTAGGTTATTCTCTTTAATGAGAAGTATTTGTGCTTCATGATCTGAAAGGCCATTTGCAAATGGCAAAATTATTGAATTTTTTATTCTATCTTTATGTATGAATATGTTATCTATTGCTGAAGAGGAGCTACCCTGAATTCTTGTAGGAAAATTTACTTTGTGTGACATGTGGTATGTAAAAAGTATAGAATTGAGTTGGTCCTTTCGGAGACTAGGTATAAGATAATCGATATTAATGTCACCACAAATTATCAGTTCTCGTTTCGATTTGAATATAAATTTTAAGGAATAGTCTAACTGGTTTTTGAATACCTCATAGCTACCTAGTGGGGATCGATATGGAGCTATAATTGCAAACTTTACTTGATTTGTTTTTAAATTTTTCCTTGAATATGCTGCTTTTAAAGATTACCAATGCAGTGAAATTGGCATGAATTCCTGTTCTGTTAAGTGATGTTCGGATAAGCATAAAACATTTGCCTGTAACTTTTCAGAAGTAACTTTGTTTCTTAAACCCCTAATATTTTAGTGAAATGCACACAACGAGCTACTGTTATTACTTATCTTAAAAAAATACTCATATTTTCTCTATTCCTAAAATTCTTTGTTGGTGAACTTCTATTTATTTCAATTGACTCTAGAGCTCTTTCATGGCTATTTTGGCGGATTTCCTTTAACCTAAAAAAGTCCTATATCACAACAGGAATTCTGCCCATAATTCTGTCGGCAATTAGCTGAGAAGGCTGCCTTTTGCCTCTAGAATTGAGATGTGTAGCCATCTCAGCCTATACCACTAACATGTATCATTTCAATGTGAGAGGCAGCAGGGCTCAACAAGGCATGGCCAAGTTGCAGATTCATCTCCGTCACCCTCCTATGAAGCCGCTGCTTGTCGTGCCTATTGAAAAGCCCCACAAACTTCATACTGGTATGGCTACTGGATTCCCTTATGTCACACAGATCTTTCTCAATAGAATAATTACTATCTCTATCCAGGTTATTTCCTGGCCCGCCCACAATAACTTCTTGATCCCTCTTAGTAAAACCAGAAGTCAGTTTTACCAGATCTCCAGTGACATGAGAGAGCCCAGCACTAGGTTTAACTATGCCTACTACATCATAGTTGCTTCTCAAAGCCTCCTTTAGCAGGGATGCGATGCCCCTACCATGGCTACTCCCAAGCAACAAAACCTTGGTTTTAGTGCAGTTATCATCTAAAACCTGCACAGGAGGATTTGGGGACTGATTAACTGTTTCAAGAACACTGAATCTGTTGCTGAGTTTGACATCGTGCTGGTCATCGGCAGAGAAACGCCGTTTCCTCCTCAGATTTCGTCTGGAGATTACCTTAAAATCAGGTGATTTACAATCCAGCTTTTCTAAAGGAGCAAGTTCGCTTCCTGTAAAATCTTTTTTGTCAAGTTCCAGTTCTTTTCTGAGGATAGAAATGGCTTCCTCGTGCTTCTTGACCAATTCTTTAAGCATACACCATTCACAACAATCTCCCACATCAACGCTAACAGTGTTACTGCACGCCCAATGAATCCAAAACTTACAACTCTTACAAAAGACACCTTGACTAACCTTACGACGGCATCCACCACAAATACCACTGAGATCACAGCTCTTCCACTCATTGCACAGCTTGCACAAACACAACGCTTAAATTCACAACAGGTACGGTTAAACAGGTTTGTCACAGGAGTGAAACGAAAGAAATACGATACGACAAAACACTAGCTTGTCCAAGATTTATATTCACACTATACAATAACTTTATTCACCAAACGCAAACGAAAAATCATATATTAAATAAGCCTACAATAATAGCAAGAGGTTTGACATAGATCCCTCTGAAATTTGCCAAATATACCTCCTTCTTTATAACGTTTATACAAATTTAAAAAAGCGGACAATTACAGCGTACATATTATAGCAAGAGATTTTACACAGATCCTCCTGAAATGTGCCAAATACACCTCCTCCTTTATAACTTTCCTACTATATTTAACAAGGGACAATTATGGCTTAAATTTGACCAATGGGCTTCCGAAAACTGCTTAACATACCTCATGCTTTATAACGTTTCCACAATATTAAATAAGCGTAAAATTAATGCAACATATTTTGCACAGATGCTCCTGAAAGCCGCTGTAATACGCTCTCCCTTATAAGTTTTCTACAATCTTAAATAAGGGGGAAATTATAGTAACAGATTAGACATAGATCCTCGTGAAATCGGCGAAGTATAGCTCGCCTTTTAAAAGCTTTTTACAATATTAAATATGTGGAAAAATATAGAAAGAGATTTGACGTAGATAGTCCTGAAATCTGTCAAATGTACCTCCTTCTTCTTACCTTTCTGCAACATTAAATAAAGGGAGCATTATAGCAAGAAATTTGATATAGATCTTGCTAAAATCTGCCAAATATTCGTCCTTCATTATAACTTTTCTACAATATTAAATAAGCGTACAATTATAGCAAGAGATTTGACATAGATCCAGCAGAAATCTGCCAAATGTACCCCCTCCTCTATAACTTTACTACAAAGCTAAATAAGGGAGAAATAATAGAAAGAGATTTGACATAGATCCTTCCGTAAGCCTTTCGTAAGCCTTGACCTTCTATCTTTTCTACAACATTAAATAAAAGGAACATTCAGGCAAGAGATTTGAAATGAATCTTCTTGAAATCTGCCAAATATTCCTCCTCCTTAATAACTCTTCTGCAACACTAATTAAGGGGAAAGCTATAGGATGAGACTTGACATAAATACTCTATAAATCTGCCAAATGCACCTCCTGCTCTATAACTTTACTCCAATGCTAAATAAGCGAGGAATAATAGAAAGAGATTTGACATAGACCCTTCGTGAGCTGGCAAATATTCCTCGCCCTTCTACCTTTTCTACATTAAATAAGAGGAAAATTCAAGCAAGAGATTTTAAATATATCCTCTTGAAATCTGCCAAATATTCCTCCTCCTTTATAACTCTTCTCCAACAATAATTAAGGGGAAAGCTATTGGGTGAGACTTGACATAGATAGTCCGTAAATCTACCAAATATACCTCCTCCTTTACTACTTTTCTGCAACCTGAAATAAATGATAATTACAGCAAGACTTTTGTCACATATCCTCCTGAAACCTTTCAAATACACCTCCACTTTTAGAACCCTTCTACAATATTAAATAAGGGCACAGTTATATAAGAGATTTCAGATAGGTTCTTCTGAAATCTGCCAATTAAACCTCCTGTTTTATTACTTTTCTTCGAAATTGTATAAGAGGAAAATTAAAACAAAAGATAGGACATGGGTCCTCATGAAATCTACCAAATATACCTCCTCCTTTAAAACTTTACTAATAAGGAGAATATTATAGCAAAAAATTTGACTTAGATCTTCCTCAATTCTGGAAATATACCTCCTCATTATGTAATCTTTCTACAATATTAATTAAGCGTTTAATTGCCGCAAGAGTTTTGACATTGTTCTCCTGAGATCTGCCAAATATAGCTCCTCATTTATAACTTTTCTACAATAATAAATAAACGTAAAATTAAGGTAAAAGTTTTGACTTTGATTCTCCCAAAATCTGCTAAGCCTACCTCGTCCTTTATCACATTTATACAATATTAAATAAGCGTTTAAGAAAAGAAACAGCATTGACATAGATCCTCCTGTAATTTGCCAAACATATCTCGTACTTCATAAATGTTCTACAAAATTAAGTAAACGCACAATTTTAGCCAGAGATTTCACATAAACGCTCATGAATTCTGCCCAATATTCCTCCTCTTTTACAACCTTTCTGCAATATAAAATAAGCGTACATATAAAGAACGAGGCTTAATATAGATCCTCCTGAAGTCTGCCAATATCCTGTATATGTTTTCTACAATATTAAATAAGCCTACAATTATAACAGGAAATTTGACATAGATCCTGCTGATATCTGCCATATATACCTCCTCCTTTATAACCTTTCTACAATATTAAAAAACCGTATAATTATAGCAAGAGATCTGAAATAGATCCTCCTGAATTGCGACAAACATAGCTCCTCCTTTATTACTTTTCTACAATATAAAAAAGGAGATAATTTTGGCAAGCGATTTGACGTAGCCTGAAAGCTGCCAGGAATACGTTTTCTTTTATAACTTTTTGACAAAATTAAATAAGCGTACAATTAAAGCGTACAAATTAAAGCAAGGGATATGACCTAGATCCTCCTGAAATCTGTTACACACTCCTTCACCTTTATAACCTTCCTACAGTATTAAATAAGCACACACAAGAGATTTGACATTGATCCTACTGAAATATGGCAAATATACCTCTGCCTTTTTAACTTTCCTACAACACTAAATAAGGGGAAAATTATGGTACCAGATTTGACATAGATCCTCATGAAATATGACAAATATACCTCTGCCTTTTTAACTTTCCTACAACACTAAATAAGGGGAAAATTATGGTAACAGATTTGACATAGATCCTCATGAAATCCGCCAGATATAGCTCCCTCTGTAAAAGTTCTATACAATATTAAATAAGGGGAAAACTATAGAAAGAGATTTGACACAGATCAGACTCAAATTTGTCAAACATACCTTCTTCTTATAACTTTTCTGCAACATTGAATAAGGAAAAAATTATAGCAAGAGATTTGTCATAGCTCCTCTATAAATTTTCCAAATATTCCTGGTCCTTTATAGCATTTTTACAATTTTAAATAAGCGTAAAATAATAGCAAGATATTTGACATGGATCCTCCTGAAATCTGCCAAATATACCTCCTCCTTTCTAAGTTTTCTGCAATATGAAACAAGCGTACAATTATAGAAAGAGGTTTGACATAGATCCTCCTGAAATCTGCCACATATACCCCCTGCGTTATAACTTTTCTGCAATATACGCTAAACACACAATTTTAGCATGAGATTTCACATAGATCCTTTTGAAACCTGTCTAATATATCTCCTCCTTTCCACAATAATAAATGATGGAAAATTATACCATGAGATGTGACATAGATCCTCCCGAAACCTGATAAAATGTTCCTCATTCCTTATAACATTTCTAAAATATTAATTAAGCGCACAATTATAGCAAGAGGTTTGACATAGGTCGTCCTGAAATCTGCCAATTATACCTCCTCCTTTTATAACTTTTCTATAATACTAAATAAGCCCCCCCAGGGGCCTACTACGGTAGGTACGGGTTAGGCGCAACCGGGGTCCCGAGCCACCTTGACTCCCTCTATGGGCAACCTCAGAGTGGTGAGGGAGTCAGTAGGTCAAAATGCCCACCCACGTGTAGGCCGTGCGTGGAGACCCGTGTCGGTGAAAAGGAATATCCTGGTTGGTTGAGGGTTGCGTACCTGAGCCTGGGCTTCTGTCTTTCAGTAACTGGGGAGGGTGCGCAGCCTAATACACCGCTTTGGTTTCTGATTTGCCTAAACGGGAGGCTAGGGACTAACCCACCCCTAGTCAATCGGCCAGGACTAGGTATTACACCGAACTCCAGGGTGAGTGGGACGGCGAGCCCGCTATATCCCTGTGTAGCCCTGTCACCCCAGTGGGGTGACCCCTCGTTGGGCTCCGTGGTGGGTGGGGAGCACTGGGGGATTAATTTATACCATTTTTTTATGGCACCAAAATTAAAACCCCTTAATAAAGACGTTGGAAAGGAAGTAGTCGAGTCATGTGGTCCTCGCTACTTGGTTATTCATAGGACAGAGGAAGGTAAGAAGTTCCTTACGGTGAGCCCCTTTACTATCCAAAAGGGTCTCGATGCCATTGCTGGTCCGGTTAAATCCTGTGTTCGAGCTCGCAATGGTACACATCTTGTCGAAGCCAACTCCGCCTCGCAAGCTGCAAGGATACTTAAAGCCACCATGTTAGCCAGCTATCCAGTGAAGGTCGAGGTGCACAAGTCGCTGAACTCCTCCCGCGGTGTAATAACAACCCGCGCGTTGGACGGTTTGTCCATTGAGGAGATCAAAGAAAATCTTGCGACTCAGGGTGTCTCAGCTGTTTATCGGGTACAACGTAAGATCAACGGTGAATTCCTGCCTACTCGTACCCTGTTTCTTACTTTTGATCGGGTTGATCTGCCTCAAAGGATTAGAGCAGGGTATGAAGCCATCGAAGTTAGGCCTTATATACCCAATCCGCTGAGGTGCTTTAAATGCCAACGTTTTGGTCACACTAGTGAGTTGTGTACCGGCAAGTCCACCTGCGTCCACTGCGGTGACACCTCCCACGATGGGGCTTGTGCTTCAGCTCCATCGTGTGTGAACTGTAACGGGGAACACCCATCTAGTTCCCGAGACTGCCCCCGTTTTGCAGAGGAACGAGCGATCCAGGAGATACGGGTGAAAGAGAAGGTGTCCTTCTTGGAAGCCCGGAAGCTCCTGCGACTCCGCCAACCCTCTGCCCCGAGGTCCGGTACCTATAGCTCAGTTGCAGCTAAACCGGTACCGCGTCGGGAAATCGCAACACAGACCGGCGATATGAACGGGGCTACAATTGCGGAAAAGGTTATTTTAGCCCAAGCGCTGCCAAAGCCTTCGGCACCTACACCCAAGTTGGTATCAACATCTGCCAAATCCGCCAGCTTACAGAATAGTCCTGCACACTTGTCACCTAAAGCCTCGACCTCCGGAACTAAAGCTATTAAATTCACGACGTCTTCTGCCCCAGAAAAACAGTTTAAGACCAAGTATGTACGACAAGACTTTTTGAAAGAGAATGTGCAATCTATTACCAAGTCATCTAAAGGTAGGAAAAGTTCACGCAACTCCACACGTGTATCCTCCTCTGAAGGGTCATCTGGGGAGGAGGGCGTGAATCGGCGACGGCCGTCTTCGCCGATCAGCACATCCAATCGGTTCGAACTACTTGGACCGAAAACTGCTCTTGAAAAAGGGACCTCCCTTGTGGAGGAGATGGACCAGGAGGATTCTGCCGCCACTGCCAGAGGGACAGTGCGGAAACGGCAGGATCGTGCTCCTGAAAATAGTACTAGCCCAACGCCTAAGAAGAACAAATTGAACCGACCAGCTAATCCCAATCTGCAGAAGCGTCTTTCGATTTGAAACTTATCCCATAATATACTCAATGGCTATCCTCCATTGGAACATACGCGGAATTCGACCACATCGACCAGAGCTTGACTTGTTGCTGCGCCAGCATGAACCCTTGGCTGTATGTTTACAAGAGACGAAGCTCCGTCCACAGGACACCGTTACCATCAGGCAGTACTCCTCCGTACGATGTGATTTATCCCCGGAGGACGGTGTCCCGGCACATGGGGGCACTATGATGCTTATTCGAGATGATATTTTTGCCAACTCCGTACCCATACAATCTGCAATCCAGTCCGTTGCTGTCAGCATTAAGCTACCCTCCGCTTCATTCACCATTTGCAGTATCTATTTGCCTCCATCTGCGGACCTCTCGCACAGCGACTTAGAACACCTCATTTCGCAGTTGCCACCACCCTTTTTATTGGTAGGCGACGTGAATGCCCATCACCCTCTTTGGGGCTCTCCTCGGGCTTGTGCGAGAGGTACGCTAATTAAAGACTTCTTGGATAGTCAGAATCTTGCTCTCTTGAACACCGGAGAGCCCACCTTTCTATCTGACGCATTTCATAGTTTTTCACACATTGACATTGCAATTTGTTCCCCTCAGCTGGCAGTCACATTATGCTGGAATATCATCTCGGATTTGCATTCTAGTGACCACTTTCCTTGTCGTATTAGTGTCTTGACACCCGTTGTATGTTCCACCCGTTTACCTAGTTGGCGCCTAGACCACGCCAGCTGGGAACTGTACTCCCACTTGGCTGAATTTAGCTACGAAGAGCATGACTCTGTGAACCACTTGGTCGAACATCTTACCGGGACCATTCTTTCTGCTGCTGAGCAATCCATTCCGCGTTCGACTGGCTACAGCCGTCGATTTCCGGTACCTTGGTGGACCGCTGACTGTCGGGATGCTATTCGCGCTCGCAGACGAGCTCTACGGGTTTTCCAGCGTTTTCCTACACTGGATAACCTGATACACTATAAACGGATGCGTGCACATTCTAGGCGGGTTATTAAGGATAGCAAAAAGATGTCATGGAATAAATTCGTGGGTTCCTTTAATCGACATACACCTTCCTCTGTCGTATGGGATAAGTTAAGACGTGTGGCTGGGAAACCGAACCATATGCCCATCGCCGGTCTCAAAACACCTACCGGAGCTGTTGTTGATACATTTGACGTGGCGAATACTTTAGGCAGTGCTTTCGCTCAGGTGTCTAGCTCAGGCAACTATTCCCCTGAGTTTCTTACAGTTAAGAACCAGGTGGAATCTCAAGAATTCTCGTTTCTTTCTGGCAACCTTGAGGATTATAATCGCCTTTTCACCCTGGCAGAGCTAGACAATGCACTCTCCTCTTCACGACACTCAGCACCAGGTCCAGATGGTATCCACGTCCAAATGTTGCAACATCTCTCTCCTGATGGCAAAGATTTCCTACTCGAGGTCTATAATCGTGTCTGGGTTGATGGCATTTTTCCAGACAAGTGGCGGGAGGCCACCATCATACCCATTCTTAAAGCTGGAAAGGACCGCCATCTTCCTTCCAGTTACCGTCCTATTTCCCTCACCAGTTGCGTGTGCAAGGTGATGGAACGCATGATCAATGGACGGTTGGTGTGGTGGCTGGAATCCCACAATCTTCTGACGAACATCCAGTGTGGCTTTCGACGACGACGTTCAACTGCTGACCACCTTGTCTCTCTGTCAACTCAGATTATGGACGGGTTTCTTAAGAACAGCCCCACAGTTGGGATATTTTTTGACCTGGAGAAGGCCTACGACACGTGTTGGCGGGCGGGAATATTGCGTTCTCTGCACAACTGGAACATACGTGGACGACTACCGTTGGTCATTCAGGAGTTTATGCGGGACCGCGTTTTTCGAGTGAGGGTGGGTTCGGTTTTTTCTAACCATTTTATTCAAGAGAACGGAGTGCCGCAGGGCTCGGTACTCAGCGTGACTCTATTTGCTATTGCGATAAATTCCATATCACTATGTGTGCCTCAAGGTGTCTCTTCCTGTTTATTCGTGGACGACTTTGCCATCTTCTGTACTTCTCAGCGTACACCGTTTTTGGAACGCCGTCTCCAGCGGTGTTTGGACAATCTCTATGCATGGAGCTCGAAACACGGTTTTCGTTTCTCCGCTGAGAAGACAGTCTGCGTTAACTTCTGGCGCCGTAAGTGGCAAATGCCGCCGTCTCTTCGACTTGGGCCAGATTTACTTCCTTTCGCAGATGAGGCGAGATTCCTTGGTTTGATCTTCGATCGGAAACTATGTTGGGCACCACAAATAGCACAGCTTAGAGCACGATGTGACCGTTCTCTAAATCTTTTACGGATACTAAGTGGCAAATCTTGGGGTGCGGATCGGACGGCATTGCTCCGTCTTTATCGTGCTGTGATTCGTTCGAAGTTGGACTATGGCAGCATTGTGTATTCTTCAGCTCGACCTTCAGTGCTCAGAAGGTTAGACACAGTCCATAACCAGGGCATCCGTGTGGCCGTTGGAGCTTTTCCAACGAGCCCAGTTGTTAGCCTCTACGCCGAATCGGGAGAACCTCCTCTGCGTTGTCGGCGTGATGTCCTGCTTGCTTATTATGGCTGTGGTCTGAAGTGTATGCCTGGGCATCCAACTTATCACGCGTTTTTCTCCCCTGAGCTACACGAGCGATACTGCCTCCGCTCTCTGAGCCCCAGGCCAGCAGGTTTTCGTTTCCGTGAGCTTCTACGCCAGCACCATGTTGACATTCCTCGGCTGTTATCCAAGGGAGAGAGTATACACCCCCCTTGGTTACGCGCTACCTCCCATGTCGATCTCGGGATGACGCTCTACGGGAAATCTGTTACGCCTCTTGATAGTATTCGTCGTTGCTTTTTAGAATTTTTATCCAAATACAGTGGCCGTATTTGTATTTACACCGATGGTAGTAAGAGCCCCGACGGTGTTGGATGTGCCTTTGTAACTGGCACCGCAACTTCTACTTACGGTTTGCCTAGTTGCACATCTATATATTCTGCCGAGCTATATGCTATTTATCAAGCCCTTCTGTATATTCGACGTCGAAAATTAGGTGACTGCCTTATTCTTAGTGATTCCCTTAGTGCCCTTCAGAGCATTCGTGAGCTGTACAATTACCATCCTTTGGTGCAGCGCATCCAGGACGTTCTCCGCATTTTGCACGCTTCTGGTTTTAATGTGGAGTGCGCATGGATTCCTGGACACGTTGGCTTGCCAGGGAATGACACGGCGGATTTGGCAGCGAAATCGGCAGTCACAGCGCCCAGTGTTACGATTACCCATTCAACAGCAGAAGATTTTAGAGTGGCTGTACGGCGAGCCGTGTTTTCGACTTGGCATGCGGAGTGGTCGGCTCTCCGTGGTAATAAGCTGCGAGAGGTGAAGGACCTCCCTGTCAACTGAGTAACCTCCTCTCGTTTATTCCGCCGGGAGGAGGTAGTACTAGCTCGGCTAAGAATTGGCCACTGTATTTTTACGCACAGTTACCTTTTTAAACGTGAACCTGCTCCTGTCTGTGCGCTCTGTGGGGAGGCACAGACAGTTCGTCATGTGTTGCTGGAGTGTGGTCACCTGGCACACATTCGGTCATCTATGGGCATGCCGGCCTCTCTTGCTGAGGTCCTGGCAGATGACCCAAGAGCAGTGGACAGGGTTTTTAAATTTTTAGCAAAACTTTCTTTTACCTTGACGTTTTAGTGTGATAGCAGTTTTTTTTTTTTTTTTTTTTTTTTTAACTCTTTTAATTTTAATGTGTTGATTTTAGATGGTGTTTTATATCCAGCTCTGTTTAGAGGGCTGGGCCGTTCTGTTACTTACGTTTCAACTGTGTTAGCTCTTTTACTTGTGTTTTTTCCTTTTTTTGGTATTTTTCTTACTGCCTATTGCCAAGTTTTAATCGTAAGGGTGCTTATGACCTCGGCAGTTGAGCGCCCTTAAACACCATTATCATCATCACTAAATAAGCGTACACATATAGCAATAGATTTGACATAGATCCTTTGGAAATCTGAAAAATGTACCTCCTGCTTATACTCTTTCAACAATATTAAATAAGCACACAATTATAGCAAGAGATTTGACATTGCTCCTACTGAAATCTGGCAAATATACGTATTCCTTTTAAATGGTTTTACAATATTAAATAAGTAGAACATTATGGTAATAGATTTGACATAGATGCTCGTAAAATCCGCTTAAATTATCTCGCTTTTTAAAAGTTTTATACAATGTTAAATAAGGGGAAAATTATAGCAAAGTTTTGGCGTAGATCCTCCGGAAATCTGTCAATTGTACCTCTTCCTTTATAATGTTCTACAACATTAAATGAAAATGTCATTGCAGAAAGGTTATGAGTCAGCTTTTTTACGAAAATGAGCATAATACTGGATTTGCGTATTAAGAGGTGGATGCAGTAGTCTACATAGGAAGGACATTTATACATTAAATACCGGGTTGGCTTGGCCATAAACACTATAGTCCCTGAACTTACGTCATGAGTCACTGACTGATCCTTTCTGTGTGGATCGATTTGAGCAATGTTTGAGTTTTACCGCTCCACAAAACTAAAGCAGAAGCTGAAGGCCGCTGTTCATTTGTTTTGCACGCGAAAAAGGGAGTCAGAGCCACCTGAGTGCATTGTTTAATTGTTATTATCGATTTAATTATCTATTAGTCGGGCGATGTTGACGCCTATACAGCCCAGGTTTTTACATGTTTGAATCATGTCACACAGTAGTTTGTCCAGTTCTGAAGGTGAAGAAAAGGGGAAAAAGAGATCAAGAAATGTAGATACATAGAAAAGAAGCATCAAAAGAAACTCCGAAGTCAAAGGGATGGAACACAAAACCTGGCGAGGTGAAAATGTTCCTTCCCGGAGAACTGGTTCAGATTGCAAGTTAGTGTTAAGATAGATTATGGCATTTTTAATATTGGTGTTACGGCTTTAAAGTAGTTATTTCAAACATTTAGTATTATAGTGTGATTTTATTATTTAAAGTTGCAAGAAACAGTGCTTTTCTGTAGTGGATGATGAGGCACAAATGAATATCATCGCCAATCTTAACAGTCTACGTGATAAAGGTCAGCAACATATCTATCTTCCAGGTCTCTTCGAAACAACCAAAATGAAAAACAGAAGGCCAAGAAAGGACAACCCTAAGGCAAGGAACGTTAATTTCCCATATTTTATGTTGGTAGGAAATATCAGAACAAATGTCTGCATTAGAAGATTTACCAGTCTGCATGGTATAACACAAAAACGGTACCTAGATTGTGTGTACTACTGTCCATTGGGGGAAGTCCTCGAGACTTAAGAAGCACAAATCCTAAAGCCAATGTAATATCGGGGGACACATGCCAAAAGATCATATTAAGTGATTTCCAAAGAAGACAGCTCACTACTCAGGGAGGGTAATGCATTAGTTGGATGGTAGACTAGATGTTAAACAAATGCACCAAATGGTCTGAAAACAATATCCTGAAGAAAATGTAAGGTACAAATTATTTTTAAAATATTTTAATGAGAACTTTAATTAGAGATTTGGAAGGCCACAATTTGATACCTGTTCAAAATGTGAAGAATTATTAGCAAAAATACGTAGTCCACATCTTTCTGAATCTGTCAAGCGAAGTGCAGTTGCAGACCTAATAGTTCATCATAGAAGATCAAAGAAATGTGATGCCAAAGTAAAAGAAATATCAGATCGTTGCAGCCGGGAAGAAAGTACACTGGGTTTAAGTTTTGACTACATGAAAAATTTGCGCTTACCGCACATTCCTGTTCAGGATATTTGCTTCAGCTCAGAGTTAATGTATTCAGCATAAACAATCTTAAAACTGATACCTCACATTTTTATGTTTACCACGAGAGCCAGACCAAAAAGGGCCCAAATGAGGTATGTTCTTTTATAAATCATTACATTCAAAATTATGTACCAGAAAATATAACCGATTTGCACCTTCTTCTGACAGTTGGGCTGGTCAGAACATAAACTTGCAATGATTCGTTTCAACCTAACTCTGCTTTTAACTAAGAACTTTAAAAAAGTCAAACATTATTTTCCTGTAGGAGGACTCAGTTTTCTGCCAAATGACAGAGATTTCGGCCTTGTAAAGAAATTCAGAAAACGCCGTGACAGGATTTAGCTTCTTGAGGAGTGTACTCTTATAATAAAGAAAGCATCAGATAAATTTAAAATTATTGCAAACATGGATAGTGTTCAGATATTGGATTTCAAACATTGGTGGTTTGCATATTACGAAAAGGCCTGCCATTCAGCATCAAGCGTGGGGAAAATCCCAAAAGAATGGATGGCTTTTGAGTATAACAGGCACTCACCTGACAAAGTGTTGCAGTAGAATTCATTGATGGCCTAAATAAGGAATATTTTCAACTTTTACATAATCTAAGCATCAATCCCACACTACCTGTAACACCTGCATATCCACTGCGTAAAGTAGCGATCAATGTGAAGAAAATAGAAGACATTATGAAAGTGAAAAAGCTCATTGTTCAAGAATATATTCAATTTTATGAAGATATTTTACAATGGTCGTCTGAAGCCACTAATGATGAATATGATGGACAAGACTGATTTTAAACGCATGTTCAGGTTTATAGTTGATATTTATATTTTAAGAAAATGTTTATAAACAGAACTATTGAATTTCTGTGGATGTAATTTTACATTGTGTAAAAAAAAGAAATGCAAGATACAAAATTAATTTGTCAAACTGTTCAGAGTTTGTAAATGCGAGATATAAGTTATAACAAAACACTCAGTTTTCAAAAGAAATAAAAATATTATGCGGCACCTAAACGTAATAGTACGTTCATAACAGAAAGGGCATGAGCCCAATTAATTATAACTAAATTTCTGAAAAGGAAAACCATTAAAATTCAGGGTTTTTGTTAGTTTTCCAATCCTGTATAAGTTTGCTAGCAATGACATTGAATTCTGCAATAGTAATCACTTCATTTTCCTTCTAATCAGTTTTTTATTGCCCTTGAAAACTTATAAGTTAGCGACCTTTCTGCAATAACCGATTCAAATAAGCGTACAATTATAGCAAGAGATTTTACATAGATCCTCCTGAAATCTGCTAAATATACCTACTGCGTCATAACTTTTCTACAGTATGAAATGAGGAGAAAATTATAGCAAGAGGTTTGACATAGATCCTCCTGAAATCCGAAAGTGTACCTCTCCCTTTATAGCTTTCGTATAGTATTTAGTAAGGGAAAAATTACAATAAGACATTTGAACATATATGCTAGTGAAATCTGCCTAATATACCTCCTTCTTTATAACTCTTATACAATATTTAATATGCGTGCAATTATAGCAACAGGTGTCACATAGGTCCTCCTGAAATCTGGCAAATATACCTCCTCCTTTATAACCTTTCCACAATATTAAGTAAGCGTACCATTACAAAAAGGGATGTGGCATAGAACCTTCTTAAATCCGCCAAATATACCTTCTCCTTAATAACTTTTCTGCAACATTAAATGAGGGGGAAATTATAGCAGGAGAATTGACATAGATCCTCCTGAAATCTGTCAAATGTGCCTCCTTTTTTTATTACTTTTCTACAGCATAAAATAACCGTACAATTATAGCAAGAGATTTGGCATAGATCCTCCTGAAATCTGCGAGATATACTTCCTCCTTTATATCTTTTCTACAATATTAAATAAGCGCACAGGTTTGTCAAGAGATTTGACATAGATACTCCTGAAATCTGCCAAATATACCCCTCATTTATAACTTTTTTACAATATTAAATAAGGGGAAAATTTAGCAAGAGATTTTACATAGATTTTCCCGAAATCTGCTAAATATATCTACTCCGTTATAACCTTGCTGCTATACTAAATATTATACGAAGAATTTTGACATAGATCCTCTTGAAATCTGGCAAATATACCTCATCCTTTATATTATTTGTAAAGTATTCAAAATATGTGCAACTATAGCAACAGATTTGTCATAGACCATCCTGAAATGTGCCATATATACCTCCTCCTTTATAACCTTTCCACAATATAAAGTAATCGTTCAACTATAGCAAGAGATTTGGCATAGATCCTCCTGAAATCTGCCATATATACCTCCTCCTTTATAACCTTTCTACAATATTAAGTAAACGTTCAATTATAGCAAGAGATTTTACATAGATCCTCCTGAAATCTGCCATATATACCTCCTCCTTTATAACCTTTCTAAAATATTAAGTAAACGTTCAAATATAGCAAGAGATTTGACATAGATCCTCCTGAAATGTGCCATATATACCTCCTCCTTTATAACCTTTCTACAATATTAAGTAAACGTTCAATTATAGCAAGAGATTTGACATAGATCCTCCTGAAATGTGCCATATATACCTCCTCCTTTATAACCTTTCTACAATATTAAGTAAACGTTCAATTATAGCAAGAGATTTGACATAGATCCTCCTGAAATGTGCCATATATATACCTCCTCTTTTATAATCTTTCTACTATATTAAGTAAACGTTCAATTATAGCAAGAGATTTTACATAGATCCTCCTGAAATGTGCCATATATATACCTCCTCTTTCATAATCTTTCTACTATATTAAGTAAACGTTCAATTATAGCAAGAGATTTTACATAGATCCTCCTGAAATGTGCCATATATACCTCCTCTTTTATAATCTTTCTACTATATTAAGTAAACGTTCAATTATAGCAAGAGATTTGACATAGATCCTCCTGAAATGTGCCATATATATATATATACCTCCTCCTTTATAATCGTTCTACTATATTAAGTAAACGTTCAATTATAGCAAGAAATTTGGCATAGATCCTCATGAAATCTGCCAAATATACTTCGTCCTTTATATTATTTGTAAATACATTCAAAATGCGTGCAATTATAGCAAGAGATTTGGCATAGATCCCCATGAAATCTGCCAAATATACTTCGTCCTTTATAGCTTTTCTACAATAATAAATAAAGGGAAAATTGTAGTAAGAGCTTTGCTTTGGATCCCCATGAAATCTGCCAAATATAAATCCTCTTTTATAACTTTTCTACAATATTAACCCTGCTGTTCTGTTCGAATCTACTATACGATGAGTAGTGTTGCCGTTGAAGGGCCAGTTTGCCGCGAAACGTCAGGCAGCCAACGTTTGCATCTGAAAGGTGCAATGTTCAGCGTAATGGAGCATGTAGAATTGGTATTGCGAAAAGAAGAAAAGGCAGCGCAGTCATAGGGTAGTGTGGAAAGCATGAAATTTGCAATCAACAGTATATGCCTTAGCAAGCATTATACGATGAGGCACTTTTTCGACGCTCACACACTCCCTCCCGAGACTCGAGAGGGCCAGCATCTCCTCTGCAACCACGGCACCACCTACCGGCGGATCTGGCAGCAGCGGCAGCAGCGGCAGGAGCCACGGCAGCATTCCCCCAGCGGCAACGCAGTGGGCATTCGTCCCTCTTCTAGCTTGCAGCTCCGACGCCTGCGGGTGTTCGGCTTTTACACAGCGGCAACGCAGTGGGCTCTGACCCCCTATTAGCTTGCCGTTCCGCCGCCAGTGTGCGAGCGGCCCCGACAGCTTGCTGTCAATTTATAAAGAGCAGGAACTCCCCTACTTTCCTACTTCTCTTCTACTGTCATCTTTCTTTTCATTGACCTGACTAGACCGACAGACAACGCATACAGCGGGTCCGTAAGGCCAAAGCCAAGGGTGAAGGCCATTGGCCTGAAACCTCGAGCCGATATGGCTCGCACAGGCGCCTCTTCTAAGGAGGTCCGGTCCTCTGCGAACAGCCGTAGGGCAACCGCACCGACCCTAACTAACAATGACGGGCAACAGCCAAGCACAAGTATACCTACTCCCTCACCAGAGACGGCCGAACCTTCGCGCAAGCGAAGCAGGACGTCTATTGGCGGCAGCAACAGGCGCAAGCCATCCTCGCCTCAACGCCTCGTAGCGGTTGAGAGTGTTCAAACCGGGCAGGACCCTACCAGTCCCTACACTATTCCTATACCCGACTCTGACACCGACGTCGAACCTGACGGGCCGTGGATAACTGTCCACGCAGGGGGCCGCAGAAGCGGTCGTTCCTCCCCCAACCCAGCTACACCACCACAGGGAATTAACCAACCCCCAACCCAAGGGGGGAGAAAAATCCCGCCTATAGTTGCCGACGCTTTCCGCAACCACGTTGTGGTTATGAGAAAGCTGGCAACGAAGCTTAGGGGCCCCCTCGAGGCCCGGCGGAAGCAAAGGAAAGTCCACCTCCATACCTCCTCGGAAAGGGATTTCGAGGCAGCGAAGGCAGTACTACGGGACGAACAAATCCCGTTCTACAGCTACTCGCTGCAGCGTCCCTACGTGGAGCGTAGGATAATTCGGGGCCTTGACTCCGACTGCACCCCTGAGGATGTCAAGGCGGCTCTTCAGGACGAGTACAACATCACCCCTACCACCGTGGCACGTCTCAGTAAGACGGTGGCAACAGACGACGGCACTCAGCGAGTGCCCATGCCCTTATTCCTGGTCGTGGTACCAAGGGAACTCGCCCAGTCAGTTCAGCCGATAGACGCTGTCCGTCGGCTTATCTTCACCGTCGTGCGTATCGAAAGATACCACGGCAAAGAGGGACCTGTGCAGTGCCATAGGTGCATGGGCTTCAACCACTCTAGCAGTGTGTGCGAGCGCAAGCTCGCATGCCTGCGGTGCGGTGAGGCCCATCTACTGAGGGACTGCACAAAGCCCCATGAAGCTCGCCACTGTGTGAACTGTGGTGAGGCGCACGTGGGCTCGTATAAAGGATGTAAGGTGCGGAAGCGCCTTGTTGAGAGCCGCCGTGGAGGCCCCCAGGAGCCAGCTAAAGTGCGCCCTGGGGTGTCCTTCTCCTCGGCACTGAACCGCGCTGAGGGAACACTGCGCGCCGCTGAGGCAGCAGCAACTCCCAGCCCCGCAGTCACTGCAGAGACCGTGCCAGCTCCGTCCTTGACGGAGACCCCAACGCCCCAACCTGGTCCGCCTACTTCAACGGAGGAAGCCGCCCCGACGCCCTCGACAGAGGGCCCACGCCGGACTTCTCCAAAAAAGAAGTCCAGGAGGAGAGGTAAGAAGAACCGTCGGGCGGCAGGCCAGCCGGGACAAACAGAGGCTCCCACCTCTGTGAGACCCGAGGCCACGCCCCCAACACTCCAGCAGCTACCAGTGGCGGAAGCTCCAGTAGCGGCCGCCACAGTACCTACTCCAGTAGCAGAGGCTCCTGCTGCACCTACCACCACAGCGGCTTCCTCGGCCTTTACAGCGGCCATCCCACAGGCGGACCTGGATGAACTTCAGGACCTAGCCCTGTGGTTCGGTGACCTCCTAAGTAAGGTCCTACCTGTACTGCGAAATTTCAAGTTGCAGTACAGCAACCCCAGACTCTCCCCCCTCCAGAAACACACCCTGTTCCTCCAAACCTTGGAGCAGTTGTACCCGGGTTCCGCTAAGTAATGGCCTCTAGACTCGTTCGGAGACCATTGCGACTCGCGTACTGGAACGCGAACGGCATCCGGGGGCAACGCCCAGGCGTCATTGAGTTTGTACAATCGTACGGAATTGACATCCTGATGGTTTGCGAAACCCATCTGGATGCTGTTACTGACTTTTCGCTGCCTAGTTACGTCACCCATCGGTCCGATCGGGTCGGCCGACAGGGTGGCGGTACAGCTATCTTCATTAAGAACCACATAACCCATACTCCTGTCCAACTCCCAGCACTACAGCACGTGGAGGCCTGTGCAATCCGGCTTGCCGTTGCCGGGCTAGACGCGCTGCTGATAGCTGCATATGACCCACCAAACCACCGCTTCCATGAAGCGGACTACACCACCCTACTCAACCTTCACCCAGTGGTATGCATCGCAGGAGATCTCAACGCGAAACATGCCCTCTGGCACAGCCGCACCAACAACCCCCGAGGCCGCGGGCTCTACCGCCTCATCAGCGGCAACCCCGCCCTCGTCGCGCACGGACCGAGAGGACCTACGTGTCATCCGGCTCGCGGCAGACCGGATGTTCTTGACATCATAATCACCAAGAACACACCATTTCATCTAGACCTCTCGGCGGTCAACGAGTTGGACTCCGACCATGACCCTGTCGTGGTGGATACAACCGAGACCGTATCAGCTCTGGTAACACCAGACTGGATAAATGAGATCGACTGGGACGCAGCCGTCCTAGACCTAAACCAAACCGTGGACCCGCGACCGCGCATCGATTCCATCGAAGCGCTGGAAGCGGCAGCCACGGCCTTCTCCCGCCAACTCCTGAATGTGGTACGCGCGCATACCTACCGCATCCCATCTAACAAACCTAACCCGAGAACCTTACCGAATGAACTCCGGCAGCTGCTAAAAGCCAAGGCAACCGTACGGAAGCTATGGCAGCGCTTCCGCCATCCCAGGATCCAAGCAGTGTACCAGCGGTTAAAATCCCTGGCTAGGCGCCTGCTTCGCGCGCACCGCAAAGCGGCCTGGGAACACACAATGGCACATATAAACCTGGAAGAGAAACAACCCTGGAGGATCATCCGATCCCTCAGGAAAGACAAAAGTCAGTTTCAGCATCCCATCCATGGCTCCCGTGGGAGACTCTCTTTTGAGCCCCAGGATAAAGCCACGGATTTCGCAGATTATCTGGAGTCCCAATTCGAACCCCGTGAAGACCCCCAGGATGAGGACTTTACTGAGCTCGTGGAAGCGACGGTAGACTACCTCTATGAGGAGCCCCCGCCGCCCCATGAGGAGATCCGCATTCCTTTAGTCACCCCGAAAGAGGTGGCTTCCCAACTCAACCACCTAAAACCTAACAAAGCCCCTGGACATGACGGCGTTACGGCGCCTATGCTCCAGCACCTACCCAGAAAGGCCGTAATCCACCTGACGCGGATTTACAATGCATGCCTGCACCTACGTCACTTTCCAACATGTTGGAAGGAGGCGCGGGTGGTATGTATTTTGAAACCCGGCAAGGACCCGGTCTTCCCGTCAAGCTACAGATCTATAAGCTTACTTCCGATCGTCTCGAAAGTATTCGAGCGGTTACTCCTACCTCGCCTCACCCCTCTCTTCGAAGAGAGACTCCTACTCCCGGATCATCAGTTTGGTTTCCGTACTGGACATTCCACAACCCTGCAGTTGCTGCGACTGGCTGAGAAGGCTGCCCTGGGCTTCCAGGACAACTTCAAAACAGTCGCGGTGCTCTTGGACGTGGAAAAGGCCTTCGCCACCACGTGGCATCAGGGACTCTTGTACAAGCTCAAGAACGCAGAAATTCCTCCCCCCTACCTCCACCTGCTTAGTAGCTTCCTTCGGGACCGCACTTTCAGGGTGAGGGTGGAGGGGAGGCATTCCACAGTCAGACCCATAGCGGCGGGAGTGCCGGAAGGCAGCGTGCTGTCGCCGTTACTCTTTGCTGCCTACATGTCCGACTTCCCCACAGAACCCAGTACTGTTACGTGCCAGTATGCCGACGATGTCCTCATAATGGCGCGTAACAAGAACACCCGATATTGCTTCCCCCCGCTACAGAGACAGCTCCAGGCCATAGGCAGATGGAGTGAACAGTGGCGGATGGCCATCAGCCCGCAGAAGAGCTCAGCTCTACTGCTGGCTAAAGTCCGTGGCTGGCGACCGGAGAGGTCGCTGAGGCTGCGGCGGAGGCGGATCCCCTGGGTCCGCTCCGCCAAATACCTCGGAGTCCTCCTCGACCGCGGCCTTACTTTCACTCCACATGTCAGGGAGAAGGTCGGCTTGCGACACGCTGCCCTGCGGCAGTTGTTTCCCATCTTCCGCTCCACCATGCCTACACACCTAAAACTACGGCTGTACTGCGCAGTCATCCCGCCCCTGATGCTGTACGGCTGTGAGGTCTGGGGTTCGGTGGCTCGTTCCACCATCCGCAGGCTGCAGGCCGTGCAGAACAGGGCATTGAGGATGATATACGGCACAGACCGCAGATTCCCGTCCCACATTCTCCATTCCCACTCCGGAATCCCATACATAGTGGACGTTGTGCGAGAAAGAGCTCGCACAATATACACTAAACTTGCTCCCCACCCAAATCCCCAGGTGAACACTCTCGGTCTTTACGACCACACGCTACCAAGGAGACGCGTAAGCTACCGCCTTCCCAAGGACGCCTTGGGATGGTAGTTTTCCGGCCGCCTCTCCCTTTATTGTTCTACCCGCCAAGTTAAGCAGCATCGGGCATGGTCACGACTCGGACGGGTGACCATCCAGTCGTACTCCGACCAGATCTGCAACACTGGCTTCCCCCACCGCGTACCTATATCCCTTCATGTCTCCCCGCTAGCCGGCACTGCTTTCCTTGACAGCCCGCAAGCGGCTGGCCAAGGTAAGCAGCATCGGGCCTGGTCCCTCTCTGGGTGGGTGGCCACTCAGATAGGTAAGCCAGCCTGCGCCGGCTGCACAGAGGGAACACCCTGCCCAATTACTTTGACATTGACAAAAACGCTTGCATAAGACTACATCTACTATATCACACGGGTAAATCCGCAAGAAAAGCGGATAGGTACCGTGGTGATTTGCCCCCGCCCGAGTACACTCGGGCGACTAGTTCCTGCTCCTGGCTCCTGGCTCCTGGCTCCGATGAGGCAGCGCATTCATAGGAAAGGCTGAAATATGCAAGTCTATGCGCCAGGGAGCGCATATACTGTTGGCAGTAATGAATCGCTGTTTCCTCGCCCATAGGAAGGAGGGAAACGTCGTAGTCATGCACAATGGCGAATAGAGGTAATGTCAGAATTGTGCGTAGTATCTGCATGAATCTATGTACAGATGCGGCTGCCCATATCGGAGAGTGTTCCAGAGGTTCCTCGTGACACTCTCCGAAAACTATCCTTCATTTTAAATTATCCTATTTTCCTTCAAACCAGCCTGAATCCCTCTTCCCTCACAAAGTAACATTTATGCTTCTTCCGAATATCTCCTACTGTTCTCCACCTCTTTCATATTTTGTTCAATGTCAAAACGGCCTTTTTAAGGGTACCAATGACATAACTGAAGAGCAAGTAGATCTGGTTGGGCTGACAGTTATATTGGTACAACTAATACTTATACTACAACCATCAGCAATAATAATGATGATAATAATAATAATATTAACAACAATTATAATAATTATAAATAATACGTTTTATTTACTACTAATTCTCCTGTTTTCGTTAAAAAGAAACAAAGCACTCGATAACTTCTATTTAACAGTAGCTTTGTGTATTAAATTTCTCCATTTTACCCAAAATATTTATTGATCAAACGAATTAAAAGCACCGCAATTGCAGTGTGACGTAGATGGGGTTATCTTTATGTTATGATGAAATCGCCTTTAGCTAGTTCATGTACCACATAACCTCAAATAACCAACACCTGCAATAATTACCGGGAATTCTAGGGAATGGTGTAAGATAGATGCCGTAGTCTGCTAGCATTGCCATGCCTTTCGGCTACGTCAATATACGCGCCATTTAGCAACATAATACCGTGCTACTACTGCCATCTTACGGCTGTTAACCGGTTGCATTCCTTTGCAACTATGTGTTCAGTTCTACAATAGGTTTTCAATTTCTAAAGTTAAAAATGGTTTTGCGAGCGTTGCACGGCCAACTGACCCGTAAACGGCAACATTACCTACGGATGTACTGTATTATAATTCAGTATAATCAGATAAAATTAGTCAAATCATAAGTAAATCAAAATATTGTACTTCTTATTATTATTGTTACCTATTACAAACTACTTGAACCATTTGGAACCATGAATTACTTTATATTATATAGAACTATTGAAAAAATATTAGATATAATATTACAATAAGTATTGAATATAAATATTACAGTTACTATTGCTCAGAAAGAAAGATCTGGACACAAATAAGTAACATGTACTTTATAAATGTGATTACTACACTTTCCACGTAGCATATTTGTTTTGTTGTAATTTTTTTAATGTACAAAACTTATACCGTGCACGTTTTCTTTCTGACGCAGCGTCTGATACCTTGACCACATTTTCAGGGGGTTGAATTCTCTTCACTATTTTTAACGATTCTTCTGTCCTTGGAAAATATTTTCTGGATACGATATGTTCCATTAACAGAGATTTCCCAAGTTCTTCTAGAAACAGTCTCTTCTTGTTAATTTGTTCATATTGCATTTAGAGTCTATGGCAGTCCATAAAATACACGCATTGAAAGCAGAAACATCAAGAATACTATAGAAACAATCATTGGCCACCGATTTGTTTTCCTGTTGCAGGTATATGTACATATTCCATTTAGAGTCTATGGCAGTCCATAAAATACACGCATTGAAAGCAGAAACATCAAGAATACTATAGAAACAATCATTGGCCACCGATTTGTTTTCCTGCTGCAGGTATATGTACTTATTCCATTTAGAGTCTATGGCAGTCCATAAAATACACGCATTGAAAGCAGAAACATGCAGAAACTATCATTGGCCACCGATTTGTTTTCCTGTTGCAGGTGTATGTACATATTGCATTTAGAGTCTATGGCAGTCCATAAAATACACGCATTGAAAGCAGAAACATCAAGAATACTTTAGAAACAATCATTGGCCACCGATTTGTTTTCCTGTTGCAGGTATATGTACATATTGCATTTAGAGTCTATGGCAGTCCATAAAATACACGCATTGAAAGCAGAAACATCAAGAATACTATAGAAACAATCATTGGCCACCGATTTGTTTTCCTGTTGCAGGTGTATGTACATATTGCATTTAGAGTCTATGACAGTCCATAAAATACACGCATTGAAAGCAGAAACATGAAGAAACAATCATTGGCCACCGATTTGTTTTCCTGTTGCAGGTATATGTACATATTGCATTTAGAGTCTATGGCAGTCCATAAAATACACGCATTGAAAGCAGAAACATCAAGAATACTATAGAAACAATCATTGGCCACCGATTTGTTTTCCTGTTGCAGGTATATGTACATATTGCATTTAGAGTCTATGGCAGTCCATAAAATACACGCATTGAAAGCAGAAACATCAAGAATGTTATAGAAACAATCATTGGCCACCGATTTGTTTTCCTGTTGCAGGTGTATGTACATATTCATTTAGAGTCTATGGCAGTCCATAAAATACACGTATTGAAAGCAGAATCATCAAGAATGTTATAGAAACAATCATTGGCCACCGATTTGTTTTCCTGTTGCAGGTGTATGTACATATTGCATTTAGAGTCTATGACAGTCCATAAAATACACGCATTGAAAGCAGAAACATGAAGAAACAATCATTGGCCACCGATTTGTTTTCCTGTTGCAGGTATATGTACATATTGCATTTAGAGTCTATGGCAGTCCATAAAATACACGCATTGAAAGCAGAAACATCAAGAATACTATAGAAACAATCATTGGCCACCGATTTGTTTTCCTGTTGCAGGTATATGTACATATTGCATTTAGAGTCTATGGCAGTCCATAAAATACACGCATTGAAAGCAGAAACATCAAGAATGTTATAGAAACAATCATTGGCCACCGATTTGTTTTCCTGTTGCAGGTGTATGTACATATTCATTTAGAGTCTATGGCAGTCCATAAAATACACGTATTGAAAGCAGAATCATCAAGAATGTTATAGAAACAATCATTGGCCACCGATTTGTTTTCCTGTTGCAGGTGTATGTACATATTCATTTAGAGTCTATGGCAGTCCATAAAATACACGCATTGAAAGCAGAAACATCAAGAATACTTTAGAAACAATCATTGGCCACCGATTTGTTTTCCTGTTGCAGGTGTATGTGCATTTAGAGTCTATGGCAGTCCATAAAATACACGCATTGAAAGCAGAAACATGAAGAATGCTATAGAAACAATCATTGACCACCGATTTGTTTTCCTGTTGCAGATATATGTACATATTGCATTTAGAGTCTATGGCAGTCCATAAAATACACGCATTGAAAGCAGAAACATCAAGAATGCTATAGAAACAATCATTGGCCACCGATTTGTTTTCCTGTTGCAGGTATATGTACATATTGCATTTAGAGTCTATGGCAGTCCATAAAATACACGCATTGAAAGCAGAAACATGAAGAATGTTATAGAAACAATCATTGGCCACCGATTTGTTTTCCTGTTGCAGATGTATGTACATATTCATTTAGAGTCTATGGCAGTCCATAAAATACACGCATTGAAAGCAGAAACATCAAGAACGTTATAGAAACAATCATTGGCCACCGATTTGTTTTCCTGTTGCAGGTGTATGTATGTACTCACTCTAGTATATCTACAGCTCCTTTACTAGCACTGTAATCCAAAGACATTTGTGGCTTCTTGTCGTCCCTGTTGCTCATTTGAAAATCATGATGTAGTGTCCTTATGGGTACCACATTTTTCTTCTTCTTTGCAATGTAATTGACTGCTGTAAAGACATGTTTGAAGTAAAACGTAGAACTATGTACTTCCCCTCCGTTCATTTTTGGTGGAAGTTCAGGCTTTTTTTAACGTACAGTTCCCAACATCGTCAATTTTCGATTCAGAAGCAGCTGTCCCAAGTTGTATGAAGTAAAAAAATTGTCACGAGTGACATTTTGGCCACTCAGGTCATATGTAAGGTCACACACTACTCTCATACCTTGATTTATCTTCTGGTGCTGCTCCTTGTTCTTTTCCTGTGTATACTTTTTTTTTGTAGTGTTTAACGTCCGCTTTTACTGTTCTGGCACCGCAGGCGATGACACTGATGATAGATGAAAATGGAGCTCCGGTGGAATGACATGGCGGGGGAAACCGCAGAACACGGAGAAAACCCGCCCCTGCGCCGCTTTGTCCACCACAAATCTCACATGCAGTCGCTTGGGATCGAACCCGGGCCGTCTAGGTGTGAGGCGAGTAGTCTGACCACTCAGCCACGGCGCGGCCAAAATCCTGTGTATACTTGTGCTTTTAGAAGATATGATGTATTGCTGTCACAGACAGACCATATCTTTATCCCGTATTTTGCGGGTTTAGAAGGGTCAGCGTCCTCTAAAACCCACTAATTGTTCATCAACTGCGACATTTTCTCCAGGATTATATAATTTAGGATTTATTTCTACCAATTTTTCCCAAATGTTGCTAATAGGAGCAAATTTATCACTAAGTAGCTTTTCTTCTCTAGTAAAACACTTATCAAACCTCAAAACGCGCGTTATGTTACAGAAAGTTTCAGACATGAGATCGATATACCCCAGCAAGAAACATAAGCCCTAAACAGGCTTGACAAATATTTCTCTAATATTTTCCCACTGCTCACCATAAACTCTGTATTTCTCTATATTTGTCATTTCTATTATTTCCTTTTCAAGTGCCTCATGAAATATCGCTTCAAAGGCACTTTTTATTTTAGCTATTCTAATGGTTACATAGTTTGTAATTTCCTGGTGTGTTTTTGATGACATTTGAAACAGAGTGACGGCGACTCTGTGGAGGTGGTTGTAACTCCCATTCAATAATAGTTTGTTCATCTCTGCCTGTTTGAAGACTGTAAGAATCGTCACCAGAATATCACCTTCAGATGCATTATTTGTGTGATTTTCAAATTCGGAAATGGACCCACTATTGCAGGCATTAGTAACCGCTCCTAGCTCCGCTTCACCCAATATTCTTTTTGCCATGGTGTCTAAAATCAAACTGATAAGCAAACGTCGAAATAATACTAAATATAACAGTGTAACAAAAACAAGTACATTCTTGTAACAGCAAAAATTCCTACACTAATAATATATCACGCTATTTCAACAATACATTATAACACATGAAACAATGTATAACTATAGTCAGATGTTACAGAAACTTTGTATCGAAACATAATGACCCGAAACTTCAAATACAATAAATATTATTTAAGAAACAGCTACCCAAAACTTTGTAACCAATCTTTAAGCAGAAAATGACGGCATATAGTTGGACAAAATCATTAAATTTCATAACAGTGCCTGATTAAATGAGAAATATTTAATTATTTCCGAACAGAACATCAGGGTTAAATAAGCGTACAATCACAGCAAGAGATATTACATAAATCCTCTTAAAATCTGTCAAATATACCTCCTCCTTTATAACTTTTCTACAACATTGAATAAGCATACAATTATAACAAGCGGTTTGACATGGATCCCTACGAAATCTGCCAAATATATCTTCTCCTTTATAACCTTTCTACATCATTAAATAACGGAAAAATTATAGCAATGGATCTGACATAGATCCTCCATAAATCTGCAAAATATAGTTCTTCCTTTAAATTATCTACATTATTAAATCTGGGTAAAATTATTTCCAGAGAATGAATATAGATCCTCCTGAAATCTGACAAATACAATTCCTCTTCTATAACTATTTTACAATATTAAATAACCGTATAGTTATACCAAGAGGTTCGAAATAGATCCTTTTGAAATCCGCTTAAGATATCTCTTTAATTATAACTTTTTTACAATATTACATAACCGTGCAATTACAGCAAGACATTTGACAGAGACCATTTTGAAATCTGCCAAATATACCTCCTCCGTTTTAGCTTTTCTACAAAAATAAATAAGAGCAACATTTTAGCAAGAGATTTGACATAGATCCTCCGGAAATCTGCGAAATATACCTCCTCCATTATAACATTTTTACAGTATTAAATAAATTATACAGAGAGATTTGACTTAGATCCTCATGAACTCCATGAAGTATACCTCCTCCTTTATAATTTTCAGCAATAATAAATAAGCTCACAATTATAGCAAGAGTTTCACATAGGTATTCCTGAAATCTTCTTAATGTACCTTCTCCTTTATAATCTTTCCACAATATTTAATAAGGGGAAAATTATAGCATGACATTTGACATTGATCTTTTTGAACTCTGCGTTTTATACCTCCTCCTTTATATTTTTTCTAAAATTTTCAATAAGCGTACAATTATAGCATGAGAGTTGATTAAGATTCCCCTGAAGTCCGCCAAATATACCTCCTCGTTTTTAACTTTTCTACAATATTAAATTACGGGAAATTTATAGCACAAGGTTTGACATAGATCCTCCTGAATTCTGCAAATGTACCTCCCCTTTATAGCTTTTGTACAATATTTAATAAAAGGAAAATTATAGCAACACATTTGACATAGACTCACCTGGAATATGCCAAACATATCTCCTCTTTTATGCCTTTTATACAATATTCAATGAGCGTGCAATTATAGCAAGATATTTGACATATATCCATATGAAATCTACCAAATATAAATATTCCTTTATAACTGTTCTGCAATAATATACAAGGGGAAAATTATTGCAAGAGATTTGGCATTGATGTCCTGAAATCTGACAAATGTACTGCCTCCTTTATTACTTCACTACAATATTAAATAAGGTGCAGCTTATAGCAAGAAATTTGATTAGTACTCCTGTAATCTGCCAAATGTAATTCCTCTTCTATAATTTTTCTGAAACATTAAATAAGCGTACAATTATAGCAAGAGGTTTGACATAGACCCTCCTGAAATCTGCCAAATCTATCTCTTTGTTTATAAATTTTCTGCAATATTAAGTAAAATAAAAGTTATAGCAAGAAATTGGACATTGTCCGTCCTAAAATTTGCCAAATATACCTCCTTTATTAAAACTTTTCTACAATATTAAATAAGCAGAAAATTATATGAGATTTGCCATAGATCCTCCTAAAATCTGGCAAATGTACCCTTACCAACAATATTTTTCTACAATTATATAAAAGGTGAAGGTTATAGCAGGCGATTTTATGTATCTGCTCCTGAAATCTGCCAGACATACCTCTTCCCTTATTACATTTATACAATATTCAAGAAGCGTATAATTATAGAAAGCGATTAGACATAGATTCTTTCGAAATCTATCACATATACCTGATTCATTATACCTTTACTACAATATAAAATAAGGGTAACTTATAGCAAGAGATTTGTCTTAGATCCTCCATAAAACTGGGAAATATACCTCCTCCTGTCTATCTGTCAAATATACCTCCTCTTTGTTACCTTTGTACAATATTAAAAAAGGGGAAATTATAGCAAGAGAATTATTACAAATCGCTTTGAAATCTGCCAAATATACCACGTTTTTGTAACCTTTCTACAACACTAAACAACGAGAAATTTATAGCAAGAGGTTTGCTATAGATGCTCCTGAAACCTCCTAAATATACCTGCCACTTTATATTCTTTCTACAATATTAAATAAACGTAGAACTATAGCAAGAAATTTGCCACAGTTCTTTTATATATGCCTCCCCTTTGTAAGCCTTCTACAATAATAATTAAGGGGAAAATTGTAGCAGGATATTTTATATAGATCCTCCTGAAACCTGCCTCCTCCGTTATAACTTATCTACTATATTAAATAAGCCTAGCATTACAGTAAAAGGTTTGACATAGGTCCTTCTGAAATATGCCAAATCTACTTCCTCGTTTATAATTTTTCTATAATATTAAGTAAGAGGTAAATTAAAGCAAGAGGTTTGACATAGATCCTCAAGAAATGTGCCAAATATACATCTTACTTTATAACTTTTTTAAAATATTGGAAAACCGTACAATTATATATCAAGAGGTTAGACATAGCTCCTTTTGAAATATCTCAAATATACCACTACCATTTTAACTTTTACACAAAAATAGAAAAGAGAGTATTACAGCAAGAGGTTTGACATAGTTGCTGCTATAATATGCCAAATACACCTCCTCCGTTATAACTTTTCTACAATACTAAATAAGCGTACAGTTATAGCAAAAGAGATGTTACTTAGATAAACTTGAAATCTGTCAATAATAACCTCCTCCTTTATAACTTTAATGCAATGTTGAAAAAGCATACAAATATAGCAAGGGTTTGACATAGATTCCTTTGAAATCCGCCAAATAAACCTAATCCTTTATTACTTTTCTACAATATTAAATAAAAGTAAAATTATAGCAAGAGATTTGACATAAATCCTCCTGACATTTTACTACAATAATGAATAAAGGGGAAATTATAGAAAGAGACTTGATTTAGATCCTTCCGAAATCCGTCAAACATACCTCCTCCTTTATAAGCTTTGCACATTATTAAATAAAAGGAAAATTATAGCAAGGAGCTTGACATAGATTCCTCTTAAAACAACCAAATAAATCTCCTCCTTTGTAACCTTTCTATAGTATTAAATAACGAGAAAATTATAGCAAGATATATGATATAGATCCTCTAGAAATTCGCCAAATATACCTTCTAATTTATAACTTAACTACAATTTTAGTTAAACTTACAATTATAGCAAGAGATTTGACATAAATCCTTTAAAAATCTACCAATATTACCTCCTCTTTTATAGCCTGTGTACAAAAATAAACAAGGGGAAAATTATAGCAGGAGATTTTACATGGAGCCTCCTGAAATCTGCCAAATATACCTCATCTATTATAACGTGTCTGCAATATTAAACAACCCTAGAATTACAGCAAGAGATTTCACATAGATCCTCCTGAAATATGCCAAATATACCTCCTCCTTTATAATTTTTCTACAATAGAATATAAGCATAAAATTATAGCAGGATGTTTGACAATAATCAGGCTCAAATTAGTCAAATCTACCGCCTCGTTTATAGCTATTCGACAATATTAAGTAAGGGAGAAATAATTTGCAAAAAGTTTGTCATAGGTCCTCCTGAAATCTGCTAAATATACGCCCTCCTTTATAGCTTTTCTACAATTATAAATATGTGAAAAGCACAACAAAGAATTTTTTTGCATGGATCCCTCCGAAATGTGTCAAATATACCTCCTCGTTTATAACTTTTCTACTACATCAAATAACGAGAAAATTATAGCAACAAATTTAAGATAGATCCCCCTGAAATCTTCCAAATATACCTTCTCCTTTATAAGTATTCTACAAAATTAAATAAGAGGAAATTTATAGCAAGAGTTCTGACATAGACCCTGCTAAAATTTGCCAATTATACTTTCTTGTTTACAAATTTCTACAATACTAAATAAGCATACAATTATGGCATGAAATTTGGAAAAGATTGTCCTTAATTCTGCCAATTATACCTCTTCTTTTATAACTTTCCCAGAATAATAAATACGAGGAAATTATATCAAGCGGCTTGACATGGAACCTCCTGTAATCTGCCAAATACGCCTCCCCCTGCACATCTTTTCTACACAATTAAATAAGGGGAAATTTATAGCAAGAGATTTGGTATAGATCCTCCCGAAATATGCAAAATATACCTCCTCCTTTATAACTTTTCTACAATATTATATTAGCTTACAATTATAGCAAGAGGTTTGGCATAGATGCTCTTCAAATCTCCCAAATATATATTTCCTCTTTTATAACTTTTCTACAATATTATATTAGCTTACAATTATAGCAAGAGGTTTGGCATAGATGCTCCTCAAATCTCCCAAATATATACCTCCTCCTTTATAACTTTTCTACAATATTATATTAGCTTACAATTATAGCAAGAGGTTTGGCATAGATGCTCCTCAAATCTCCCAAACATATATTTCCTCTTTTATAACTTTTCTACAATATGAACTAAGCGCAAAAGTATAGCAAGAGATTTGTCATGAGTCCTCCTGTCAAATAAACCTACTCTCTTATAGCCTTTATCATTATTGAAAATAAGGGGATTACTTTAGCAAGCGATTTCAAATAGATCCTCCTGAAATATGCCAAATATTCCTCCTCCTTTATAACATTTAAATATATATTAAACAAGGGAAAATAATAGCAAGTGGTTAGACATTTGTTCAGAAATCTGCCACATATACCATCTCTGTTGTGACTTTTCTACAATATTAAATAAGCATACAATTATAGAAAGAGTTTTGATATGGGTCCTCCTGAAATCTGCCAAGTATACCTCCTTCTTTATGGATGGATGGATGGATGGGTGGGTGGGTGGGTGGACGGACGGATGGATGGATGGGTGGATGGATAGATGGATGGATGGATGGATGGATAGGTGGATGGATGGATGGATGGATGGGTGGGTGGGTGGATAGATGGATAGATAGATAGATGGATGGGTGGATGGATGGATGGATGGATAGATGGATGGATGGGTGGGTGGACGGACGGACGGATGGATGGATGGATAGATGGATAGATAGATGGATGGATGGATGGGTGGATGGATGGATGGATGGATGGATAGATGGATGGATGGGTGGATGGATGGATGGATGGATGAATGGATAGATGGATGGATGGATGGATGGATGGACGGATGGATGGACGGACGGACAACCGGATGGATGGATGGGTGGATGGAAGGATTGATTTATTGTCTGTTGCCATACACTGTTCGGATGGACTCGTCATAAAATGTACATTAATTAAACAATTCACTAAAACAAAGAAAAAGCTTTGTCATGTAAAAATGAACACATCACATATCATCTATTTTAATAATTTTATATGGGAGAGCATTGACAATTTTACTTATGAGGCACTTTGGTGATCTTGAGTATTTACTCGTTATGTATTTTTCTATATGGATGTCATTCATACTTCTAGTAACATTATTATGAACGTTACAGTTGAGAGTGAATAAGTATGAGTGGTTTTCATAAAATAAGTGCAGCATTTAATATCCATAAATCAAATTAAAAATATTAAATTGTTTAAAAGCATGTCTTAATGAATCCCTTGGCTTCATATTAAAAATTATTCTTAGCGCTCTCTTCTGATTTAAAAATACCCTAAGTACTTCAGTTGCAGCTCCCCATATTAAAATATTGTATGATAAAATTGATTGCACTGAGGCAAAGTATACAGAGAGCAAGCTGTTAATATCCAAACACATTTTCAGGCATCAAATGCCAAGTTTGTTGATAAATTAGAAAGAAGATTAGGGGAAAGGAACGCAGACACAGCGGAGGAACTAACGCATATAATAGCAACGGCTGCGAGGACAATGAAAGTCCAAATGCATGGTAAGTTGAAACGATTCAATGGTTGGTATGACCAGCAATGCAGAGCTGTAAAGAAACAAGCAGAGGAGGCTCTGTCAAAATTCAGCAGACATTAGGAAATTTTTTACAACAAAGCGAAGGGAGTATAAACAGCTCTTACGGGAAAAGAGAACTACGTGGCAAGACAAAATTACTCAGAAAATTAGTAATATTTTAACGCGGGGGGATAACGCTGAGATGTGGCAAGTAGTAAAACATTTAAGAGGCAACCGTCATGCGCCCAACGAAATTCTTCCCAGAAAATGGGCAATGCATTTTATGGGAATATTCGGGAAAGGTGAAAGGGAAGGAATTTTTATAAAGGAAGTGCAAATTGTGGGAAATCTTGAGATCCCAATGCTGGACGAGGAAATATCAGCACGAGAAATAGCACAGGCGCTGAGGAGTCTGAAGGGTGGCAAAGCTCCAGGGTTGGATGTGCTGCCCCCGGAAGTTTTTAAAGCCGCAGCCAATATTAATGAGTTTGGTAGGCATATGCTCCAGATATGTAACAGATTGTTTATTGAGGGGAATTACCTTACCTGTTGGGGAAAGGGCATTATTCATCCCATTTATAAAGGGAAGGTAACTATTGGAAATCCGGATAACATAGGGGGGTTACTCTTTTGCCAATTATGGAGAAAATTTATTGTAGAGTGTTATATAACAGGATAACGGACTGGGAATCTAAATTTGGCAAACTTTCAAAATTTCAAATGGGTTTCAGAGAAGGACACAGTACCATATATGCCGCTTTTATATTAGACACTTAAAGGACGAAGCAACTGTTAATTAAGCGGGGAAAGCTTCATTGTGCTTTTGTGGACTTTAAGAAGGCATTTGACTCTATCAATCGAAATTCATTATGGTACAAACTGCAGAACGGGGTTATCAAGTAAAATGGTTGGAGCATTGCAGGCAATGTATCAAAATGTCGAATTCTGTGTGAAGTACGACAGAAACAGAGTGTCCAAGAGCTGCCGAAGCTATAGGGGAGTGAGGCAGGGTTGTATTTTATCTCCCTTGCTATTTAATCTCTTTGTGGATGATACTACTGATACAATGATAGCAGAGAATATCCAAGCACCAGTAGTAGCAGATTTACGAAATACAAGGCAAGGGTGAAAGCGACGGAAGCTCTCCGGATTCGCTACAGAATACCGAATATATCCATAACCTTAATGGAAACTGTATACGGAGCGACAGTTAGATCCACGATGACATACGGAGGAGAAATATGGGAGTGGGAACAAACAGGGTATCTGGATCAAGTGAGGACCCAATTTTTTTAAAGGAATTCTGGGTGTAGGGAGGGGTACGGCAAACTGCGGAATAATGAGGGAATTCGGGGCACATAGTGAAACGATAGAGTGCCAAATCAGAGCAGTTAAATATTGGCTGAGAATCGTTCACGGAAACCAATCTCTAATTAGGGCAGTTTGCTACCGTGAACAGTTGCGAATGGAAGGTAATTCGACGTGGGCATCAAAATTAAAGAAAGGGTTGGAAACCATTGGGATGGGAGACATTTGGATGGCGGGGCAGGAAAACAGGCGAAGTATTTGGAGAAAAATTAAGAACCGCCTCTGTGATATTGACAGACAGCAAATAATTGCGCAATGCAAAGAGAAGGTGTCATTAGAAGTACAGTCTGGGCTGAAATCGGAGTGGGGTATGGAGCAATACATCAAAACAGGTACCAAACTCATTAGAGAGGGGCTCGCGTGGATTAGACTAGGAGCATGGAGGAGCACGAACATTTCTGACGAGAATGGTACGAGAATCTGTCCCATTTGCGAGGAGGAAGAGTCGTGGACTCACATCTTGGCAAGATGTAGGGGTACGGAGGAATGGCGGGAAAAATATTTGTCGCGATTTTTTACCACTGCGAATGTAGGGCTAGAAGCATGTTGGACGCTACTGGCAGGCATGGAAAACATGGACGGGCTAGGTAAATGTATACTTAAGGCAAGACAGCTGAGATCTGAGGAGGCTGCCAATAGAGAAGGGGGGGAGGGATAAGATCAACTAAACAAAAGTAACTACATTTTTCTACATACATATATATTATGTCATACTTAGGTCACTGTTGTGCTATGACTTTATATATGTTGTATATATTATGTGTATATGTGTCTTTTAAGTGTAATTTTCTATTATAAGAGGGTGCATTTATGAAGGTGCACTCTGTGCTGTAAATTTAAATTGCTATATTTGAATATCTTTGTATTTTTATTTTCGGGTTCACTCTTAATTCTTTATTGTTGTTTAATATTGCTTTCGACTGTGTATTTCCTTTGTCTTTTTATTTTCGGGTTTACTTTTTTAATTCTTTGTTGTTGTTGTTGTTTTAATATTGCTTGTAATGTGTATTACAAAAGCTCGTACGGTCTGTGGACCCGTGCGATTGTTGAAATTCTATGTATGATATTGCTATGTCAATAAATACACTTATTCATTCACTCATACTTATGGCACTGCAGACGGTGACTCTGATGATACATGAACGATGATGGAGCACCGATGGAATTCCATGGTGGGGGAAACCGTAGTACCCGGAGAAAACCCTCCCCATCGCCGCTTTGTCCACCACAAATCTCACATGCGCCCTACAAATGTGATAACTCACTTTCCACAAAGCATGGTTGTTGTCATTTTAATGTAAAAAGCTTACACTGTGCATGTTGTAATAAAAAAAAACATTATACTTAATCTCTACTTTTGTTTTACTCCATGGAGAAGTGTAGTAAAAACAACAAAATATGTATTTTGGATGGGTGGGAGGATAAAAGAGAGGATTTGAAAGCGTTATGGAACGTACCGGCTGGAAAAGTACTTGCAAACTATATTCATTTTTAACTATATTTTATAGCTAAATTTTTTAGTTCAATACACAATGATGTTTGGATAAAAGTAAAATATGCATTCTTTTGGAACTTTTTCTTTGGAACCTGTTATGCTGTGGAAAGAGAGTATGTATTGTTGTTGGAAAGGAAATAAATGATAAAAGAAAATATTAATGTTGTAACAAAAAGTATGCTTACAATTATAACAAGATGTTTGACATACATCCTCCTGAAATCCGCCAAATATACATCCTTTATTACTTTTCTACAATATTACATAAGAGGACAGTTATAGAAAGAGATTTGACATAGGTACTACTGAAATCTGCAAAAATATAATTGCTCCTTTATTGTTTTCCTTCTAAATTAAATAAGCATACGATATTAACAAGAAATTTGGCATTGAACCTCCAGAAAGCTTCCAAAAATATTTCGTTCTTTATAACTTTTCTACAATATTAAAGAAGTGTAAAATTATAAATAGAGATTCGGTTCTCCTGAAGTTTACCATTAATTCCTCCTTTTTTATAATTTTCTACAATATTAAATATGTGTACAATTAGCAAGAGATTTTAAATAGATCCTCCTGATATCTGCTAAATATACCTACTCCGTATAACTCTTCTACAATATTAAATAGGGGGAAAATATTAGCAGGAGGTGGGACATAGATCTTCCTAAAATCTTCAAATTTACCATCCTGATTATAACTTTTTTACAATATTTAATAAGGGGAAAATTATAGCAGAAGGTAGGACACACATCTTCCTGAAATCTTCAAATTTACCTACCTGATTATAACTTTTATACAATATTTAATATGGGGAAAATTATAGGAAGAAATTTGACAAATTTCCTCCTTACATCCATCAAATATACCACCTCCTTTATAACTTTTCTACACTTTTATATAAATGGAAAATTATAGCAAAAAATTTGACATAGCTCCTTTCGAAACCTGCGAAATATACCTCATTCTTAATAATGTTTGTACATTATTAATTAGGGGCAATTGTAGCAAGGAATTTGACATAGATCCTCCTGAAGTGTGCAAAATATACCTCCTGTTTATAGCTTTTCTACAATATTAAATAAGGGGAAAAGTGTAGAAGAGATAAAGCATAGATCCTCCTGAAATCTGCCAGGTATAGCTCCTACTTTATAACATTTCTACAATATGCAGCAAACGTGGAATAATAGGAAGAGATTTGTTATAGATCTTTTTTAAATCGGTTAAATACACCTCCTCCTTTTTAACATTTCTATTATAATAATCAAGCGGAAAATTACAGCACGGATTAGATATAAATATTCCTGAAACGTGCCAAATATACCTCCTCCACTATAACTTATCTACAACATTACATAATTATAAAACTACAGAATGAGATTGGGCTTAGATCCTTTTGAAATGTGCCAAATATACTTCCTCGTTTACAATACTAAAACAGAGACAAACTGTAGCAAGAGGTTTGACATAGTTCCTCCTGACTTCTGCCAAATATACCTCCTTTTTTATAAGTTTCCTACAATATAAAAAAAGAGGAAATAATAGGAAGAGGTTTTCCAGAGATCCTCCTAACATATGCCAAATATACCCATTCCTGCTACACTTTTCTACCATATTATATAAGGGAGAATTATAGCAAGAGATCCTTCGGAATTCTGTCAAATATGGCTCCTCCGTTATTACTTTCTCACAATGTTAGGTAAGAGTAACTTATATTAAGAGATTTGCCTTAGAGCCTCCTGAAAACTGGCAAATATACGTCCTCCTTTATAACTTTGCTACAAAGTTAATAAGGTGAAAATTATAGCACTAGATTTGACCTAAATCCTCCTGAAATCTGCAAAATATACCTTCTCCATTATAGCTTTCCTACAAAATTAATAAAGCGAAGATTGGAGCAAGAGGTTTCACATAGGCCCTTCTGCAAACTGTCAAATGTACCTCCTTCTTTATTACTTTTGTACATTATTAAATAAGGGGGAAATTATAGCACGAGTTTTAACATAGATCGCTCTGAATTCTGCCAAATAAACCTCGTATTTGTAACCTTTCTACAACATTAACAACGGAATAATTATAGCAAGAGATTTGATATACATCCTCTTGAAATCTCCCAAGCATATCTACTACTCTATATTTTTAAACAATATTAAGTAAACGTAGAATTATAGCAAGAGATTTGACATATATCCTTTGAGAAATGCACCTCCCCCTTTGCAAGCTTTCCACAATAATAAATAAGGGGAAAATTATTGCAGGATATTTCATATAGATGCTCCTGCAATCTGCCAAAAATACCTCCTCCGTTATAACTTACCTACTGTATTAAATAATCCTAAAATGACAACAAACAGGTGCACATAGAACCTCCTGAAATCTGCCCAAATACCTCCCGTTTTATAACATTTCTACAATATTAAAAAATGGGGAAAATTATAGCAAGACTTTCGACATAGGTCCTCCTGAAATTGCCACATCTACCCCCTAGTTCATAGCTTTTCAACAAAATTAGGTAAAATGGAAATGATAGCAAGAGATTTGACAGAGCCCGTCCTTATATCTGCCAAATATACCTCCTTCTTTATAAGTTTTATACAATATTCAATAAGCATGTAATCATAGCAAGGGTTTTGAATCGATCCCCCTGAAGTAATCCACATATATCTCGCCCGTTCTAACTTTTACACCGAAATCAATTAGCGTTCAATTATAGCAAGAGATATGGCATAGATCCCCTGGAATCTTACAAATATACCTACTCGTTTATAACTTTTCACAATATTAAGTAAGAGGAAATTTATAGCAAGTGGTTTGACATAGATGCTCCCAAAGTGTGTCAAATATACCTCCTGCTTTTTAACTTTTCTATAACATTAAATAAGCATACAACTTTAGCAGGATGTTTGACATAGATCCTCCAGAAATGTGATAAATTTACCTCTTCGTTTGTAACTGTTCTACAATATTAAGTAAGAGACAAATTATAGCAAGAGGTAACACATAGATCCTACTGTAATCTGCCAAATATACCTCTTTTTTAAAAACTTTTCTAAAATATTAAATAACGGGAAAATTAAAGCCCCAGATTTGACATAGATCCTCTTGAAGTCAGCCAAATATATCTCTTCCAAAAAAATGGAAATGTCATGTTATTTATGGACGCTGTTTAACTGCTTTAGTTCTCAGCGTCCCATTCTATATTGGGCGTGAAAGATCGTTTAATTTTGCTCAGAGGCCTCTCTTTTCAGGCTTGAGGTTCTTTTACGTGCCGTAAATCTACGACACGGGACCCACGGCTTTACTTCCTTTCCGAAGGAAGCCATGCTAAGGATTTTTACGCCCGAAAAAATCCATCGTCCTCCGCCGGGTTTGAACCCGCGACCTTGGGTATATGTAGTTAGCATGGTAATCATTACACCACGGAGGGCAACAAATATATATATATATATATATATATATTTCCGCCGTTATAACTTTTGTACGATATTATATAAGGGGATAATTATAGCTAAATATATTCACATTGATACACTTTAAATCTGCCAAATATACCTCCATCTTTATAGCCTTTCTACAATATTAAATAAGGGGAAAGTTATAAAAGAGCTTTGGCATAGATCTACATGAAGTCTGCCAAATATACCTCCATCTTTATAACCTTTCTACAATATTAAATAAGGGGAAGGTTATAAAAGAGCTTTGGCATAGATCTACATGAAGTCTGCCAAATATACCTCCATCTTTATAGCCTTTCTACAATATTAAATAAGGGGAAAGTTATAAAAGAGCTTTGGCATAGATCTACCAGAAGTCTGCCAAATATACCTCCATCTTTATAGCCTTTCTACAATATTAAATAAGGGGAAGGTTATAAAAGAGCTTTGAAATAGATCTACTTGAAGTCTGCCAAATATACCTCCATCTTTATAGCCTTTCTACAATATTAAATAAGGGGAAAGTTATAAAAGAGCTTTGGCATAGATCTACATGAAGTCTGCCAAATATACCTCCATCTTTATAGCCTTTCTACAATATTAAATAAGGGGAAAGTTATAAAAGAGCTTTGGCATAGATCTACATGAAGTCTGCCAAATATACCCCTCTTTAACACTTTTGTACCATATTAAATAAGGGAAAATTATTGCAACTGATTTTGCAGTGATCCTCGTGAAATCTGCCAAATATACGGCATATTTTATAATTTTTTACATTATATAAGGGGAAAATTAAAACAAGATATTTCACATAGAACCTCCTGAGATCAGCCAAATATGTGATTTATAGCTTTTCTACAATTTAAATATGGGGAAAATTATAACAAGAAATTTGACATAGCCCCTTCCGAAATCTGCCAAATATACCTCCTCCTTTATAACTGTTCTTCAATATTTTATAAGCGTACAATATTGGCATAGATCGTCCTGAAATTTGGTAAATATACTTCGTCTTTTTAACTTTTCTACAATATTAAACAAAGGAACAGGTTTGACTTAGATCCTCCTGAAATCCACCAATTATACTTAATCCTTAGTAATTTTTTACAATATTGAATTAGCTTACAATTATAGCAAAAGAGTTTACACAGATCTTCCAGAAATCTGCTAAATATACCTACTCCGTTATAACTTATATACTAATGTTAAATTACCTTACAATTAGAGCAAGACATATGACATAGATCCTCCTGAAATCTGCCAAATATACGTCCTCCTTTATAACCTTTCTACAATTATTAATAAGCGTCAAACTATAGCAATAGTTTTTGACATAAATCTTCCTGAAATCTGTCAAATATACCTCCAAATTTTAACCTGTATACAATATTAAATATTCGTACAATTAACGCAACAGATTTGATATAGATCCTTATAAATTCTACCAAATTTACTTCCTCCTTTATAAACTTTCTACAAAAATTAATAACTGTAAATTTATAGCACGAAATTTGAAATGGATTATGCTGAAATTGGTCAGATATACCTCCTGCGTTATCACTTTTCTTCAATATTACATAAGCGTACCCTTACAGCAATAGATTTGACATAGTTCCTCCTGAAATCCACAAAATATTCCTCCTCCTTTATAACTTTTCTACAATATTTAATAAGGGGTCAATTATGTCAAAGTATTTTATATAGACGCTCCTATAATCTGCAAATATTTCTCCTGGTTATAATTTTCCTACGATATTAAATAAGCGTGCAATTATAGCAAAAGGATTTTCTTAGGTTTTCCAGAAATCTGCAAATTGTGCCTCCTTCTTTATAATTTTTTACAAAAATAAATTAGTGTACAGCTATAGGAATAGCTTTTACATAGATCTGTTTGAATTCTGCTAAATATACCTCCTCCTTTATAACATTTCTACAATAATATATAAGGCAAAAATTAATAAAAGCGATTATACATAGATCCTTCTGTAATCCTCCAAATATACTTGCTGTTTTATATATTTTGTAATATTTTAATTAAGCGTACAATTACAGTAAGAGATTTGACATAGATCCTCCTGAAATCTGCCAGTTATACCTCCTCCTTTATAATTTTCAACAGTATTGAATAAGCGTACAATAATTATAGCAAGAGATTTCAAAATAGATCCTCTGAAATCTGCTAAATATACCTACTGCGTCATAACTTATCTACTCTATTAAAAAAGGCGAACGTTAAAGCAGGAGGTTTGACATAATTCGTCCTGAAATCTGCAAGTATACTTCTACCATTTCGGATTTGTACAATATTTAATAGGAGGAAACTTACAGTAAGACAGTTGACATGGATCCTCATGAAGTCTTCCAATTATACCTCCTCTTTATATATTTCTACAATATTGAATAAAGCTACAATTATAGAAAGAGGTTTGACATAGATCCTCGTGAAATCTTCCAAATATAAGTCCTACTTTATAACTTTTCTACAATATTAAGTAAACGCACATTTATAGCAAGAGATTAGACATACATCCTACATTGAAATCTGCCCAATATACCTCCTCCTGTATAACTTTTTTACAATATCATATAAGCGTACAACTATAGCAAGATATTTTACATACACCCTCTTTAAATCTGTAAATCTACATTCTCTTTTAAACTTTCTAAACTATTAAGTAAGGGGCTAATTATAGCAAGAGATTTGAAATAGATCCTCCGGAAATCTGCCAAATTACCTCTTTTTTTTATAATCCTTCTACAATATTAAAAAAAGAGGGAAATTATAACAACAGATTTGAAATAGATCCTATTGAAATGCGCCAAATATACTTTTAACATTTAAAGTTTTTTCTACAAGATTATATAGGATGGAACCGTAGTAGAAGATTTGAAATAAACCGTGCTGCGATCTGCCTAACTTTCATCCTACTTGATAAATTTTTTGCAATATATGATAGCCATACAACTGTAGCAAGAAATTTTACAAGATCCTTTTGCAATCTGCCAAATATACCTCCTCAGTTTTAACTACAAAAGTAAATAAGAGGAAGACTATAGCAAGACATTTATGCTCCTGTAGTCTGCCAAATATTCTTCCTCCTCTATAATTTTCTACAATAATGAATAAGCGTACAACAAAAGCCAGAGATGTTACATAGGTCCACCTCAAATCTGCTAAATTTAACTTTTCCGTCATAACTTTGCTACAAGACTATACAAGCGGAACATTATTGCTAAAAGTTTGACATAGATCCTCCTGAAATCTGCAAATATAACTGTGCCTCTATAACGTTTGTACAATATTTAATAAGAGGAAAACTATAGCAAGACTTTTGACATAGATGCTCCTCGAATCAGTCCAATATACCTCCTCCGTTATAACTTTTATACAACATTCAATAAGTGTACTATTATAGCAAGAGATTTGTTATAAATCCATCTGAAATCTACCAAATATACCCCTTCTATTATAAATGATATATATAAAAGGAAAATTATTGCAAGAGATTTGACATAGATACTCCTTAAATCAGTCAGATATAGCTTCTTCTTTATAACTTTTAAACAAATTTTAATAAGCGTGCATTACAAGTGATTCAACATATATCCCCCCGAAATATGCTAAATATACTTCCTCAGTTACAACTTTCATACAATATTCAATAACAGCAAGATATTTAACATAGATCCTCCTTAAGTCTGCTTAATATACCTTCACCTTTATAACTTTTCTATAATGTGAAATAAGGGGAAAACTATAGAAAGACATTTGACATAACCTTTTGAAATCTGCATTACATAGCTCGCCTTTTATAACTTTTAAACAATACTCAATAAGCGCACGATTATAGCAAGAGATTTGACATAGATCCCTCCGAAATCCACAAAATACACCTCTCCTTTATAACTTTTCTAAAATATCAAATAAGGGGAGCTTATAGTAAGAGATTTGACTTGGCTATTCCTGTAATCTGCCAAATGTAATTCCTGTTTTATAACTTTTCTTCAATATTCAATTAGCGTACAATTATAGCAAGAGATTTGACATAGATCTTCCTGTATTATGCTAAATGTAATTCCTGTTTTATAACTTTTCTGAAATATTAAATAAGCGTAAAAGTATAGTTAGATGTTTGACATAGATCCTCCTGAAATGTGCTATATATACCTCCTCCTCTGCCACATCTACCTCCTTGTTTATAAATTCTCTGCAATATTAAGTAAAAGAGAAACGATAGCAAGAGGTGTGGACCGTCCTGAAATCTGCCAAATACACCTCCTTTTTTTTTTATAACTTTTCTACAATATTAAATTAGAGGCAAATTATGGAAGGACATTTTATCATCGGTCCTCCTAAAATCTGCAAATATACCTACACCTACTGCAATATTATATAAGTTGAGAATTATAGCAAGCGATTTGACGTATCTCCTCCTGAAATCTGCCAAATATACTTCCTCTTTTACTACTTTTATACTATATTCAATAAGCGTACAACTATAAAACTGGATTAGGCATAGATTGCCCCGAAATCTACAAAATATACCTCCTCCTTTATAACTTTACTACAATATTAAATAATGGAAAAATAACAGCAAGAGAATTGATTTAGATTCTGCTGCAATCTGTCAAATATGTCTCCTCCTTGTTAATTTTTCTACAATATTAAATGAGGAGAAAATTATAGCAAGAATTTTGATAAAAAGGGTTCTGTAATATGCCGAATATACCTCCTCCATTATAACGTTTATACAATATTGAATAAGGGGAACATTATAGCAAGTGATTTTGTTTAGATCCTCCTGAAATCTGCCAAACATACCTCCTACTTTATAACTCCTATATTAAGTAAACGTACAATTATAGCTTAAGAGTTGATATAGATCCTCCTGAAATCCGCCAAACATACTTTCTGCTCTATATAATTCCATAATATTAAAATATTTTGAAATTTATAGCAAGAGATTTGAGATAAGTCGAGCTGAAATCTTGCAAATATACCTCCTCCTTTATAATTTAAATACAATATTAAATATGGAAAGAGTATAACAAGAGATTTGACATAAAGCATCCTGATATATGCTAATATATACCTTATACTTTACGACTTTTCTACAATGTCAAATAAGTGGAAAATTATATCAAAAGATTCGACAAAGATCCTCCTGTAATGTGCCAATGTACCTCCTCCTTTATAACTTTTCTGCAATATTAAGTAAACGTAAAATTGTAGCCAGAGTTTAGACATAGTTCCTTTTGAAATCTGTGATATATACATCCTCGTTTATAAATTTTCTACAAGTCTTAGCACGGAATTGGAAATAGATCCTGCTGTAATCTGCCAAGTATACCTCCTCCGATATAACTTATCTACAATATAAAATAAATTTACACTTACAGCAAGATATTTGACATAGATCCTCCTGAAATGTGCTATATATACCTCCTCCGATATAACTTATCTACAATATAAAATAAATTTACACTTACAGCAAGATATTTGACATAGATCCTCCTGAAATGTGCTATATATACCTCCTCCGATATAACTTATCTACAATATAAAATAAATTTACACTTACAGCAAGATATTTGACATAGATCCTCCTGAAATGTGCTATATATACCTCCTCCTTTATAACTGTTCTACAATATTAAGAAAGCGTACAATTACAATAATAGATCCTCCTGAAATCTTCCAAATATACCTCCTACTCTATAAATTTTTTACAATATTAAATAACCGTACATTTATAGAAAGGGATTTCTATAGAAATCTGGCAAATATACCTCCTGCTTTATAATTTTTTTCTACAACAATAAATAAGCGTACAATCATACAAAGAGCTTTGACATAGGTCTTTCTGAAATCTGCCAAATATACGTCCTCGTTTATAACATTTTTACAATATGAAATAAACGTACATTTAGAGCAAGGGTTGGACATACATACTCCTGAAATCTATTAAACATACCTTATGCTTATAAATGTTCTATAAAATTAAATAAGCGCAAACATTTAGCTAGAGATTTTACATAGATTCTTCCGAAATCTGCCACAAAATACCCCCTCATTAATAACTTTTTTACATGGTTATTTAAGGGTCAAATTATAGCAAAATGTTTTACATTGAACCACCTGAAAGCTGCCGATTATTTCTACTCGTTTTTAACTTGTCTACAAAAATAAATAAGAGAAAAACTATAGCACACAGATCCTCTTGAAATCTGCCTCCTCCTTTATACTCTGTCTACAATATTAAATGAACGTACAATTACAGCCAGAGATTTGACATAAACCATCATGAAATGTGCTAAATATACCTTCTCATTTATAACTTTTCTTCAATATTAAATAAACGTACAACTATAGCAAAATGTTTGTCACAGATCTTCCAGATATCAGCCTAATATACCTTCACCGTTATATCTTTTCTACATTATTAAATAAGCGTACAATTATAGCAAGAAATTTTTTATAGATCCTCCTGAAATCTCATATACCAACTCATATATAGCTTTTTTCAACTTTAGATAAGGAGAAAATTAAAGCAAGAAATTTGACATAGATCATCGTGAAATCTGAAAATGTACCTCACCCTTTATACTTTTTGTTTTATGTTTAATAAGGGGAAAATTATAGCAAGACATTTGATATACATCCGCCTGATATCTGCCAAATACAACTCTTGATTTAAAATTTTTCTACAGTTTTCAGAAAGCGTACAATTATAGCATGAGTTTTGACATAGATTCCCATGAAGTTAGTGAAATGTACCTCCAACTCTACAATTTTTCTCCAATATTCAATGAGGAGAAAATTATAACAAGAGACTTGAAATAGATCCTCCTGAAATCTGCCAACTATATCTCATCCTTTATAACTTTTCTACAATATTAAATAAGGGGGAAAATATGGCAAGATGTTTGACATAGATACCTCCGGGTCTGCCAAATATACCTCCTCGTTTTTAACTTTTGTACAATATTAAATAAGCGGAAAATTGTAGTAAGATCTTTCGAAATTTACCAATAATGCGTCCTCTTTATAATTTCTCTACAATATTAAATAAGAGGAAAGCTGTTGCCAGAATTTTGATATGAAACATACAAAAATCCTCCAATTATACCTCTTCTTTATAATTTTCTACAATATTAATTAGGCGTACAATTATAGCAAGAGGTTTTACATTGATCCTACTGAAATTTTCGAAATATACCTACACTTTTCTGCCATATTATATAAGTTGAGAATTATTGCAAGCTATCTGGCGTATCTCCTGCTGAATCCAGACAAACGTATCTCCTCTTTTATTAATTCTCTACAATTATAAAACAGCGTACAATTACAGCAAGATATTTGATATAGATCCTCTTGAAATCTGACAAATATACCTCCTCCTTTACAGCCTTCCTACAAGATTAAAAAAAACCAACAATTATAGCAGGAGATATGACATAGGTCCTCCAGAAATCCGCCAAGTATACCTCCTTCTTTATATCTTTCTTACAATATTAAATAGGCGTACAATTATAGGAAGATATTTGACATAGATCCTCCTGAAATCTGCCAAATACACCTCCTCCTTGCGGCGGTACAGGATTCGTCTTGCGGGCGCGGGTTTTGATTATGGGGAATGGTGTGGGGTTGTCTTTGCTATGGGTTTTTATTAGCATGAAGACACTTTCAGGTTGTGTTGAGACACAAGTGCTTTATTAACTGAGGCAGGCCTTTTTCCGTGGTAAAACACACAAATATACTTGTTAGATTTTTACTGTGACGTTACTTTTCTACACTATTTAATAAGTATACAATTATAGCAGGATTTTGAGATAGATGCTCCTGAAATCTACATAATATACCTCCTCCCTTATAACCTTTATACAACATTAAATAAGGGGAAAATTATAACAAGAAATTGACACACATCCTCCTGAACACTGACAATTATAACTCCTCCTTTACAATATTAAATAAGGGGAAAATTTTGGCAAGAGATTTTAGCAAGAGTGGTGACAAAAATAAGTATCTCTTCCAGTGAGGATATATATGGACTTAGTAATAGAATAATTAAATCTGTTATTATTTATATTGTGACACCACTAACCTATTGATGCTTAAATGCTGGAGTATTTCCTGAGCAGCTGAAAATGGCTAAAACAGTTAACATATCTAAGAAAGGTGATGTGAATAAACCGGGAAATTGCAGACCAATAACTATTGCTCCTATATTAGATAAAGTTTTTGAAGGTGTTGTACTCCATCAATTAAGGTTATATACCACAGAAAATAACATTCTCAGCCCTTCACAATTTGGTTTTTCTCCAATGCAATAAAAGAAATTTCAGAAGTTGTATATAAAGCAGTTGAAGACAAGGAAAATGCTCTTGCTTTGCTATTTGATGTAAGCAAAGCTTTTGTTTGCATTCCACATGACTTATTACTAATGTAATCAGATTACTATGGAATTAGAAATACTGAGTATAACCTCTTTTACACATATTTAACTGGACATAGCCATGCTGTTGTTGTAAATAATTTAAGCAGTAGAAGTGACTACATTGATTTTGCAGTAACACAAGGAACTATCTTAGGACAGTTTCTATTTCTTATTATGATAAATGACCTGCCATATAATATACCTGCTAAGACGATTCTATATGCTGATGATTGCACTTTTATTTTTACACATAATGATTTTTCTTTTTTAAATAATGTATGTTATGACATAATTCAGAGTGCTACTAAATGGTTCTCTAGCAATGGTTTTTGACTAACTGTGACAAAATGCAAAACATTACTTTTAGCCTTAAACAAAGCTCAAATGATGCTGAATACACTAATGGAAAACTTTTAGGAATGGTTTTAGATACTGAATTAACCTGGAATTCTCATGCTGAAATGGTCTGTAAAAAGTTATCTAAAGTTGTGTATTTACTGAGAACCATTTACAACAGAGTACCTTGTGGATATTTAAAGCAAATATATTTTCCTTTGTTTGAAAGTGTTTTTAGCTAAGGACTATTAGCATATGGGAACTGTTTTAAATTGAATGATATTCTACTTCTGAAAAAGAAAGCTATGAGAATTTTATGTCATACTTCTTGCAATGGTTCAAGTAGACCACTTTTTAAGCAAAAGAACATTTTAACAGTGTGCAATTACTATATATTACATTTATTATATGTGCACAAGAATTTAAATCAATTTAAACTGAACAGACATATACACACATTGAATACCAGAAATATTAATAAATTGCATGTTCTGTACACTGGACTAAAGAAAGTTAAAGATAGTTATTTGATAACCAGCTTTATAACCTATAAAATGCTTCCTGACCACATGAGAGACCTAAATATGAAATACAGTTTAAGGCTAAAATAAAAAAAGGGTTGATGAATATTGTATTTTAAAATTTTAATAAATTGTTGATACTGGAATTGTTATATGACTGAGTTTTACTTGTAAATATTATTTTCACCATGTCTATTGTACTAATGTACCTAATGACTAAACAAATAAATACTAATCTACTAAATACATAGAGCCCCCTATATCAGCCAAAAATACCTCCTCTTATATAATGTTTCTACAACGTAAAATAAGCGTAAATTATTGCAAGAGATTTGACATATATCCTCATGTAATCTGCAAATATGCCTGCTCGTTTATAGCATTTCTACAATATTATATAACAGGAAAATTCTAGAAATAATTTTGACATAGATCCTTCTAATATCTACCCAACATACCTCCTCTTTTACAAATATTCTACAAAATAAAATAAGGGGAAAATTAGGGCAAGAGAATTGACAAAGGTTCACTTGAAATCTTCCAAAAATACCTCCTCATTTATACCTCTTTAGAATATCAAATTAGGGGAAAGCTATAGCACGACATTTGACATAGGTCCTCCTGAAATCTGCAAATATTATTCTTCCTTCATAAATGTTTTACAATATTAAATAGGCGTACAATTATAGCAATAGATTTGACATAAATCCTCCTGCAATCTGCCAAATATAACTCCTCAATTATAACTTATCTACAATAGTAAATAAGCGCAAAATTACAGCAAGAGATTTGATACAGATCCTTTTGAAATATTCCAAATATGCCTCTTCCTTTATAAATTTTCTACAATATTAAGTGAGGGGAAAATTAAAGAAAGAGTTATGACAGAGAACCTACTGATATCTGCCAATCATAACTCCTCCTTTACAATTTTTATACAACATTAAATAAGGGGTAAATTGTAGCAAGAGATTTGAAATGATCCTTCTCAAATCTGCCTAATATACCTCTTCCTTTATAATGATATTACAATGTTAATTAGGCTTACAATTATAGCAAGAGATTTAATATATATCCTTCTAAAATCTGAAAAATGTTGTTTCTCCTTTTAACATTTCTACAATATGTATATAAGGGGAAAATTATAGAAAGAGGTTTGACATGAATCAAAGTGAAAACTGCCAAATATGCCTTCTCCTACATAAGTTTATTAAAATGTTAAATATGGGGGAAATTTAGCAGCAGATTTGACATAAAACCTCCACAAATCTGCAAATATACTCGTATCTCCTCCTTTATAAGTTTTTTACAATGTTAAATAAGGGATAATTTTGCCAAGAGATTTGAGGTGCAGTATCCGGAAATCTGCCAAATATATTTCCTCGTTTGTAGCTTTTCTACAGTATAAAATAAGCGCACAACTATTGCAAGAGTTTTAATATAGATCCTCCTGAAACCTGTCAAATATTCCTCCTCCCTTATAACACTTATACATTATTCAATAAGCGTACATTTATAGCAAGAGATTTGACATAGATACACCTGAAATCTGCACAATATACCTTACCCGTTATAACCCTTATACGTTATTAAATAAGGGGAGAATTAAAGCAAGACTTTTGCATTAGATCCTCCTGAATTCTGCCAAATATAGCTTCTCCCTTTTAACTTTTCTGCAATAATCAATACGCATACAGTTATAGAAAGACTTTTGACATAGATCCTCCAAAAATCTGCCGAATACACCTCTTCCTTTATAACTATTCTAGAATATTTAATTTGGTGGGAAATGGAGCAGGAGATTTGACATAGATCATCCTGAAATCTGCCTAATATACATTGTGGTTTTTAACCTTTATACAATATTAAATAAGTTTTCTATAATATCAAGTGATTTGACATATATCCTCCTGCATTCTGCCAAATATACCTCTTGCTTTATAACTTTTCTACAATTTTATATAAGCCTATTATTATAGCAGGAGATTTGATATAGGTCCTCTTCAAATATGCCAAATATACCTCCTGCTTTATAATTTATATCCAGTATTAAATAATGGGAAAATTATAGCAAGAGTTTTGACATAGATCCTCCTGAAATCTAACAATTATAACTCCTCCTTTACAATGATTATATAATATTCAATAAGGGGAAAATTGTAACAAGAGATTTTACATAGATCCTTCTCAAATATGCCAAAAATACCTCCTTCTTTATAATGTTTCTACAATATTAAAAAAGCGTAGAATTATAGAACGAGATTTGATATAGATCCTCGTAAATGTTCCATACGTGCTCCTCTTTTAAAATGTTTCTACTATATTTATTAGGCGTACAATTATACCAAGGGATATAACTTTATCCCTTTGAAATCTTTCAATTATAACCCGCCCTTTCTTATGTTTTACAACATTAATAAATCGTACAAGTATAGTAAGAGTTTTGACACAGATCCTTCTGAAATCTCACAAGTATACCTCTTCCTTTAAAACCTTTCTACAATTATAAATAATTGTAAAATTATAGCTAGAGATTTGACATGGTTTCTCATTGAATGTGCCAATTAAAACCTCTGTTTTTTTAAATTTCTTCCATGTTAAATAAGCGTTAAATTATATCAAGAGGTTTTACTTAGATCCTCCTGAAAACTGCAGCTATACCTCCTCCTTTATAATCTTCAACAATATTAAATAAGCGTACAATTATAGAAAAACATTTGACATAGATTCTCCTGAAATCTGTCAAATATACCACCTCCTTTATAACTTTTCTACAATATTAAATAAGGGGAAAATTATAGCAAGGGATTTGACATAATTCCTGTAAAATCTTTCAAATTTACTTCCTCCTTTATAACATTTCTACAATAAATAACCAAAATTATAGCAGTAGATTTGACATAGATCCTCCTGAAATCTGTCATTCATAGCTCCTCCTCTATGAATTTTCTACAATAGTCAAAAAGCGTACATTCATAGCAAGAGATTCGACATAGATCCTTCTGAAATCTCCAAATATACGTCCTCCTTTATAACTTCTCTCAAATTTAAATAAGGGAAACATTTTAGCAAGAGGTTTGACAAAATCCTCCTGAAATCCGCAAAATATACCTCCACCGTTATAACTTTTCAACAATATTAAATAAAGGAGAAATTATTGCATGACATTTGACTTAGATGCTCCTGAAATCTGCTAAATATGCCTACGAATTTTTTATTTTTTTACAATGTTAAATAACCCTAAACTTATTGCAAGAGATTTAAGATAGATCCTCTGGAAATCTACCAAATATACCTCCTCCATTAAAAAATGTCTACCATATTAATTTTAGGGAAGTTTATAGCAAAAGATTTGATCTAATGCCTCCTGAACTCTGCTAAATATACCTACTGCTTAATAACCTTTTTACAATATTAAATAAGAGAAAAATTATACCAAGAGACTTGACATAGATGCTCCCGAAATCTGCCAATTATAAGTGCAGCTTTATGAATTATGTACACTTTTAGGGGAAAATAGAAGCAACAGATTTGACATAGATCCTCCGGAAATCTGACCAACATATCTCTTTCTGTATAACTTGTCCACACTACTAAGTAAGCCTACAATAACAGCAAGATAGTAGACATACATCCTTCAGATATCTGAAAAAATATCTCCTCCTTTATAACTGTTTTACAATATTAAATAGGGTAAAGTTGTAGCACGTGATTTGACGTAGATCCGCCTCAAGTCAGTCATACATACTTCCTCCTTTATATCTTTTCTATAATATTAAATAACCGTACAATTATAGCAGGAGATTTAGATTAGATACTCCTGAAATCTGCCAGATATACCTCGGCCTTTGTAACCTTTGTACAACATTAAAAAAGGGGAAAATTGTAGTAAGAGGTTTGACTTAGCTTGTCCTGAAATCTGCCATATATTCCACCCTCTTTTTAAGTTTTCTGCAATATTAAATAAGCATAACAGTATAGAAAGACATTTGACATAGAATCTCCTCAAATCTGAAAAATATACCTCGTGCTTTATTACTTTTCTGCAGTATAAAATAAGTGTTAGAGTACAGCAAGAGATTTGACACAAACTCTACAGAAGTCTGCCAAATATAACATCCGCTTTACAGCTTTTGTGAAATATAAAATAAAGGGAAAATTTTAGCCTAAGGTATGACATAGATCCTTCTGCAATCTTCCAAAAATACCTCCTCCTTTATAGCTTTTGTGCATTATTAAACAAGGGGAAATTGTAGCCTGACAGTTTACATAGATCATCCTGAAATTTTCCAAATATACCTGCCCCTTTATAACATTTCTACAATTGTAAATAAGAGGAAAATATAGCAAGAGATTTGACATAGATTCTTCTGAAATCTGCCAAATATACCTCCTTCTTTGAAGTTCTACAGCATTAAATAATGGGAAAAGTATAACAAGAGAATTGAAATAGATCCTCTTGGATTCCGCCAAATATTCCTCCTCCGTTATTAGTTTTCTACAATATTAAATATACATATATAATCATAGATAGATATTTGACATAGATCCTCATGAAATCTGCCAAGTATACCTCCTCGTTTGTAGCTTTTCTACAATATCAATTAGGGGGAACTTATAGTAAGAGATTTGACTTAGTTCCTTCCGAAATCTTCCAAATATACCTCCTCCTTTATAACTTTTGTACAATATTAAAATAAGGGGAAAATTAAAGCAAGAGAATATATATATATATAGATCCTCCTGAAATATGCCACACACCCGTCCTTCTTTATAATTTTTCTACAATATTAAATAAGGGGATAATTGTAGCATGAAATTTGGCAGAGATCCTGCTGAAATCCGCAAATATACCTTCTCCTTTATAACATTTTCTAGAATATTAAATAAGCCTACAATTATAGCAAGGGATTTGACATAGATCCCACTGATATATGCCAAATATATCTCCTCCATTATAACCTTTATAGAATATTAAATATGCGTACAATTACAGGAAGAGATTTGATATAGATCCTTCTGTATTCTGCCAAATATGCCTCCTTTTTTCTGATCTTTATACAATAAGAGAAAATTACAGAAAGAGATTTGACATATATTCCACTGAAATTTGCAAAATATACCGCCAGCTTTATAAGTTTTTCTACTATGTTAAACAAGGGAAAATTTAAAGCGCGAAATTTGACATAGATCCTCCTGAGCTGTGAAAAGGTACCTATTCCTATATAACTTTCCTACAATATTAAATAAGTGTAAGATTATAACATGAGATTTCAAGTAGATCCTACTGAAACCTGCCATATATACCTCCTCATTTTCTACAATATTAAATAAGCCTTCTAATACAGAAACAAAATTCACATAGACCCTGCTGAAATCTGCCAAATATACCTCCCGCTTTTTAACTTTTTTATAATGTTAAGGAAGGGGAAAAATTATAGGCAGAGATTTGATATTGACCCTTCTGAAATCTGCCAAATATGCGTCACCTTTTATAACATTTGTGAAATATTAAAAAACGGGAAGTTGTAGCAAGAGATTTGCCATAGGTTTTACTGAAATCTGCTAAGTATGCCTCCACTTTTTAATTTTTCTACAACATTAAATATGGGGAAACTTATAGTAAGAGATTTGACACAGACCCGTCTGAAATACGCCAATATACCTTCACCATTTCAGTTTTCTACAACATTGAATAAGGGGGAAAATGTGGCAACAGAGTTTAAATAGATTCTTTTGATATCTGTCAAATATTGTCCTCGTTTGTAGCTTTTCTACAATATTAAATAAGTGTATAATTAAAGCAAGAGATTTGACAGTTAATTCTGAAATCTGCCAAATATGCCTCCTCCTTTTAAATATTCTAGCTACATTAAGTAAGGGGAACATTATAGCAAGAGAATTGACATAGATCCTCTTATACTCTGCCAAATATTCCTCCTCCTTTATAAGTCTTCTACAATAATAAATAAGCATACAATTAGTGCAAGAGTTTTGACATTGATCCTCCTGAAATCTATCAAATATTCCTCCTCCTTTATAACTTTTCTACAATATTAAATAAGCGTACAATAAAAGCAAGAGGTTTTAAATAGTGTCTCCTTAAATCTGCCATATATACTTCTTTCTTTATAGCTTTTCTCCAATATTAAATAAGGAGAAACTTATAGCAAGAGGTTTGGCGTAGATCCTCCTGAAATCCACTACACATACCCCCTCCTTTATAATTTTTTTTCTACACTATTAAGTAGGCATACAGTTACAGCAAGAGATTTGTCATTGCGGCGGAAACTGGTGGACGTACCTTTTGGGGCTGGGATGCGCAGCGACGACTGGTCCTCTTTCCGGCGTTGCAGCTGCTTAATTCGATTTTTGATGCTCCTCCGCTATTGGTGGACTCATTGATGAGCAATTGAGACCTATTTATATCTAGCTCTGGTATTTAGCTACGGTGATCTTCAGGGATTGGTACGGGAATTAAACTAAATAACGTTGGCACTTTTCGTTCAATGAAGGATTATTTCTGTTTTCCAAGCGTTCCCGAGAATGTTCATGGCGTGATTGATTTCCGATAGTTTCCCTCGAACAAGAGCGTAATGCGCGTTAAAGTAACTAAACTTTACGGGGCAACGAGTGCATCGGTTATGTGCAGAATAATTTTAGTCACTTTAAATTTCCGCCGTGGCTTCCTTACGCGTCACATTTATTTCAACTGTGTGAATCACTGTAATAACTTAACTATATTTACGAGGATTCTTTTTTCGAGCGTCACAGATTCTACGTGTAGTTAATTCCAGCTTCCTCCATCACTAAAATAACTCTGCTATTTCGCGCATACTTCTGACTTTGGGCTTCGCAGGTTCCCCTTGGGATTACATCTCAACTGCCTCAATCCTATAATAACTCGGCTAATTTGCGCGTTTTCTTGTTTTAGGTGGCGCAGGTTCCCCTTGGGATTACATCTCAACTGCCTCAATCCTATAATAACTCGGCTAATTTGCGCGTTTTCTTGTTTTAGGTGGCGCAGGTTCCCCTTGGGATTACATCTCAACTGCCTCAATCCTATAAAACTCGGCTAATTCGCGCGTGTTCTTGTTTTAGGTGGCGCAGGTTCCCCTTGGGATTACATCTCAACTGCCTCAATCCTATAATAACTCGGCTAATTTGCGCGTTTTCTTGTTTTAGGTGGCGCAGATTTCCCTTTGGTGTTACATATCAACTGCCTCAACCACTGTAATAACCCTACTAATTCGTGCGTATTCTTGTTTTTGATGTCACAGATCTCCCCTTGCAGTTACATCTCAACTGCGTGTAAATTGCGGCGAATACTCTATGTTTATAACAAATTCTACCCAAGCGCAAAACTCCCACCTCAGTAGTGAGAAAAGGGGGATTTCAGGACTCAAAGGATGCCGCCCATGTAAAACATCATGTACATATGTAACACTTAAGATAAACATCAGCCGACAGACCACCCACACAGCGCTGCCTCTTTGCCAAGACAACAGTCTAAAAGCTTCCCCATGTACCTGTCAATCAAAGTATGTGCTGCCGGCTACTACCCCCTCCCCCTTTGCCAAACCACCTGTCTAAAAGATTTTACTTGCAGGGCTCTTAATCACTTGAACAATCGTCTTTCACATTCACAGATCAAATTCAATTTAATCGATTGACCACGCCCACTCGAATTTCTAATTTTTGAGCTACAAGGTTCATCTGCATATCAAATCGATCTAGTTTTTCACGAGGAATCTGAATCTCTAATCATAAATACAAAATTCTTTTGATTTCAATTCGATAGTCTCTTTTAATTAAAAACACGTATGATTTCTCTATCTCTGGCAATTCGAGAGCTACAAGGCTCATTTGCATGACAAATCAGTCTAATTTTTCACAAAGAATCTGTATATACAAACCTAGTTCAACTGTCATGGCGAAAAAACTCGATAAAATTACTGAGTGGAATATTTGATATAAATTATTAGATATCAATTGAACATGCGTTAGCGGTAATATTTTTGCAAGGAATTATAACACTCACACGATTGAACATGTTAAAAGCTTTATTATTCAATACCAACATATGAAATGAAAAATAGCAAGAGAGAGAATTGCTTTTATAAAACATACTAACTTATCACATCAAAAACCAATATGGCGGCGAAGTGATTGTGTTTCCAACGAGCAGAGGGCACCCAACAGGGAATTGAACCTGGGACCTCTCGAACACTGAGAATGCCAACATCATTCCAACACTAGACATTATAAATCTTAATAACGATTCTTACACGGAGACCTACAATCAACTTTCAGTGTGGGGGGGGGGGGACCTACTAATTCATCATATCAAAACCAAATTGGCGGTGAAGTGATTGTGTTTCCAACGAGCAGAGGGCACCTCAACTGGGAATTCAACCTGAGACCTCTCGAACACTGAGAATGCCAACATCATTCCAACACTAGACATTATAAATCTTAATAACGGTTCTTACACGGAGACCTACAATCAACTTTCAGTGTGGGGGGGGGAGACCTACTTATTCATCATATCAAAACCAAATTGGCGGTGAAGTGATTGTGTTTCCAACGAGCAGAGGGCACCTCAACTGGGAATTCAACCTGAGACCTCTCAAACACTGAGAATGCCAACATCATTCCAACACTAGACATTATAAATCTTAATACCGGTTCTTACACGGAGACCTACAATGAACTTTCAGCGGCGGTGCAACCACGCGACTTTACTGCTATGTATAATTAAACAACCTCAAAAAGGATTGAATGTAGAATGCAATTATAACACTCGCTATACATAAAAGCTGTTTTTATTCCCTTATAATCCCCTATCCAGTACAAGAATTAACTTCACGAATAATCAAGAAACTTTAATTACACTAATTAAAATGACAATAACGCTTAAAGAATTGAGGTTACAATAAAACGCCATAACACTTTTCTTATTCCTTTATCAGCCCATACCCAGCACAAGTACAAGACACATGTTAATTTTAAGAAATTTAAATTACAATTACGCTAATTAAAATGTTATTAACGGTTAAATAATTGAGATTACAATAAAATACTATGAGACTTTTCTTGCTCATTTATCACCCTTCATCCAGTACAAGAATGAATTCCAGCTATCCAACACTCGAGAAACTTTAATTACAATTACACAAATTAAAATGTCAATAACACTTAGAGAATTGAAGCTACAATAAAACGCCGTAACACTTTCCTTATTCCTTTATCAGCCCATACCCATTTGTGATTGGCTAATTTAAGAAATTTTAATTACAATTACGCCAGTTAAAATGCCAATAACGCTTTGAGAATTGAAGTTACAATAAAAGGCTATTAGACTTTTCTCAACCCTTACCATCTCCTATTCAGTACGAGCATTAGATTCTCGGTTAATTCAATAAATTTTAATTACAATTATGCATTTACTTCAATTGAAAAATGTAAATAACAACTCCATTTGCAACGATGTAGCGAAATGGGTGATACAAATTCTTCACGAAATTACATCTACATGCTAATTACATACTTGGATTATACGCCCAGTGTATTCAAACATTCGTAACTATCACAAGACATAAAATGTTTTTATTTACGCAAATGTCAGACCTATACCAAAATATGGTGTGTTCCATTCACGTGACCTTCTATACCTCTCTGAAACAAATTATTGTTAAAAAGCTTGTACGTCTTTTTACTTCATGCTAATCGAGTAAAAACTAGTAGAAATAGTCTTCATACTTGCTTCCTTGTAAGTAGAAGCTAACTAAGGGAGTACCATAGGTTAAAGTGATAGTCATAGTCAAAAGTTGGCTGCTATGTCACTCTCCTGTAAGAGAAAAGTAAATGTTTTAAAGCTGAAACAAATAACCAGGATTATATCGAAAAAAAGGGTTCACTCCACAAAAAATCATGTATTTAACATAAATCGTGTGTTTTAACGTGCCCTACATTTTTGTGTAGTAAGCTTTTATCTATCTCTTATGGTTTACTAGTTATAACAATTTATTCAGAATAAAAAAGGTCTTCAGAGATTATACTCAGAAAATTCAAGTTATACATTTTATTTGTCCGGTAAATATCTTTAATATGCGATATTCTAATCAAAATCGTTAGAACCATTTTTAGAAATAAAACTTTTCGAAAAAACGTTCCATGTAAAGGGTAGTTTGGGAGGGCTTTTCTCAAAAATCTTCGGGTCGCATACCTGGAAGATACTAAACTTAAATACCAAGTTTGGTAATTTACCGAATTTGCGTTTTTGAGCTATGCTGCCCAGTCACACACATATACACACCAACACACGCAAACACACAGACATGCAAACACACACGAATCTTTTTCTAAAATGGATTATTTTGGATACAGGGGACCCTAAAAACATATATATTCCCAGTGAAAAATCAGCATCCGATTTTGGGTGGAATACAATACCTTCTCTATACACTATGTACAAAGTACGTGTAGAGAAAGTAAAAACAACAGCTAACACAATTTGAAATCACTTAGACTGCCTACAACTAACTGAGCTGTATTCTCTAATTTTCAACACTGTACATTTTCAACAAGGGGATACCATAGTAAAACCAACAGGTAACATGGCTTGAAATCACTTAGACAGCCTACAACTGACTCAGAAGTATTCTCTAATTTCAACACTGTAGTATAAACTATAGCTTGAAGCATCACGTACCTTGACGATTATGCATAAATAAATACCTTCAAATGAAATACCATACCAAAATAACAGCTAACATTGCTTGAAATCACTTAGACGGACTACAACTGACACAGCAGTATTCTCTAATTTTAACACTGAAGTATAAGCTATAACTTGAAGTACTCTCCACATAACTTGACAATTATGCATAAATAGACATCTTCAAAAAATAAATACCATACCAAAACTAACAGCTAACATTGCTTGAAATCACTTAGACAGACTACAACTGACACAGCAGTATTCTCTAACTTCAACAGAGAAGTATAATTTATAACTCGAAGCACTCATCACATAACTTGAGGATTGAGCATAAATAAACATTTTCATAAACACTTATCACAATCGCTATGAAAGAAAGCCGCGCAAGGCTGCTCACCTCTTGGCTAACATATAACACAAGGGAAAACGGAAACATACTACCTATTACAAAAAGCGAAGCATGATCCGACCAGTTTCAGACGATAAAGAAGGCTGGCGACATTTTGAACAAAACATCCTAGCTCTCCCCTTCAGAGCTTTCTGTTAGAAAAACATCCTCACTCGGCCCCTCTAGGCTAAGAACAGGCAGATACATGCATTCCCCTTCCTTAGGTATACACTGAAGAAAACATTTTTTTTTTATGTGAGCAACTATGTAAGCCTGAGGTCTGCAATATAGAGCTACTTATTCGATATAACCGCCGTGAAAAAGCATTCTTGAAAACAAACCTCAAAGCTTTTGATGATATGAACGAATACAGGAGAGAGTGTGCTGAAGATTCGCATCATTATACATACTTTCACAAAGAATCGTGCAATGGACGAATGCATACGATTACATGCATATACCCTGCTTACCATAATCAGATACCTTCAAGGAATCCGTGTTCCGAAGACTGCTCTGTCTACAAGAAAGATATATTGTAAGTACAATACATTCACGTCTTTCTACTATTATAAGTACTACAAATGTATTCGAGTAATGATGGCTAATTCCAATACATTTTTATATATCTAGGGGTCGGAACACACAAGAGCTTCACGATTCAGATACCATAGATGCAACGGATATGTTTAGATCAGCACATGAGATTGAAGATCACTTAGAATTATGCAACGGTCGCACTCATGTGGTGATTTGTTCAAAACCCGCAGTGCATTATAGAATAACATCATACTTCATTTGCAACTCGACCTGTAGCGTGTATTGGTCAAGGCATATGAGACAAAGGTAATTACAAACTAAAAATACGACGAGTGGCCAGCACATCACACATTTATTTCTTGAAAAAGTTAATAACCCTCATTGTTCTTTCCAGAGTTCGAGAGTCAATCCCGGTACCGCCAGAGCTCATAGACCCTGCTAGGACTGACGTTGACGAGGTGGATGTCTGCATTTCAAACCCATAGAACAACTGCCCTGTACAAGATTATGATGACATTCCGAATATGAGTACGTCGAATCAAGCATCAATGTGAGTATAATATATTGCTATTACATCAAGAAAGAAACTAACCTTATTTCCATTGCAGTGATCGAGTCAAAGGAAAACTAATAACATTTACTAATTTTCAATAATTCTAATGTTCCAGATCCAAGGAGATACAAGAGGAGAAAGACCCTTTTGCTAGTCATCTCAGGAAGCTGAGATTATTGGAAGACCGCATGCACAACACTTGTAAAACGAGAGGCAAGCATAGAGAAATATGAAACCCAGAGCAGACCAACTAAACGCATCCATCCCATTCTACATATCCAAAACAAATAATTCTAGTGTAGTACTTTATTATGAACTACCAGTGCTTCTCAAAAGCAGTGATCATAATGGCTTTGTATATACATGACATATATAAAGCGCGCCTATGACTCCCTAAATTCTGCATGTACACAAAAGACAAAGTGCGCACATTGTGAATATATTGAAAAATATAGTGCCTTAATATTGATTGCATTCATGAAAAAAACGAAGCCGCTAGACTCTTTTAATAAAATAAAACAAAGGATGAGTAGGATTTAAAAAGAAATGAAGATGTAAAGAAGCTGGCACATTTATAAGCAAACATTTATTTAATCTAACTAATGAAAATAAAACATTTTGAAGAGACACGGACATGGAGAAGGAATGTAATGAAAATACTTATAAATAAAACTATTATGTACATATAATCGCACTAATGTTTTTATTCCACAAAAACAAATACAAATTTTCAACATCCTAATCCTTTGCATAATTAGGCATTTAAATTATCGATTACATGACAGGTGATAAGGGCTTGTAGGTGAATACCTCATTGTGTATAATCAGACAATTTAATATTGTAATTTCTGGTGATAGACGTCCTGCACGCTTTAAGGTTGAGAGCGAAAATACCCCTTTACACCAGCAAAACAGGAACACCAGGCTGAGTCGCAAATATCTAGAGGGCACTTCTGTTTACTAGCATTCATACAGGAAATAATCCGTTTCTTCAGCTTTACTTTTATCACACACTTCTCTAACAAGAATGTAAGTAATACATAGCTCGACCAATGAAAAACAGTTTCAATGCTAAAAACCCAATCAAGTTTACGGTAGAAGCCCATCTATAAAAGTGGAACAGGCAGATATCAGATAACTCAATTTAGAGAAAAGGTCTCAGCGCAGTAATTGGTAGGAATCATCTGAAAAACTACGAGCTAATTCGCAAAAAAGAAGATACCTAATCAATCAAGAACCTTGAAACGGCTGGTAGGATTTTTAAAAAATTCGCTCTCCTTGTTCTTAAATGTATAATATACAGCGACAGCTTAATTTACTTATAATGCTTTTTCAGAAACTTTACTAGCTTCATGAGAAAAAATTGCATTACATAAGAACTTCATATATTTCTACAAAAGAGAATTTGTACAAGTAAGTTCGATACAAAAGGTTTTTCACACTGAATACACGATTTGAGGGCAACCGAACACTTAAAAAGCAAGTTTTAGACAAAGTATAGTGTGCGAGTGAGTGCATGTGAAGCAGCGTACCTCTAAAAATACACAAATTCGAAGTGACAATTGAAGTGCTTTGGCACATTAAATTTCTTATTTCTAATGTACAACGGAGTAACATGTAATGAAAACATTCTGCTATTATTTAGAATTATAAGCGTGAATTGTATATAAAAGAAAATCTCATCTTCATGATGGGCGATTCGTTCAAGTCATGGGTGCAGGAGCACAAGGACACTAATCGGTTGAAAATACCAATTGAGCATTTTCAGAAAAATATTAGTGTTGTATGTACAGTATAACTTAAACACTCAATTTTTATTGACTTCAGATTTATACTACTTCAACTCTCTTAAACCGGAAGCGATGTTTCGTTTCATCTTTATTGGTTTACTCATGTCAATGCAAATCGTGAGGCCGCGCCATGGTCGAGTGGTTAGACTACTCTCCTCTCACCAAGGAGGTCCGGAGTCGACCCCAGGCAACAGCATGTGGGATTTGTTATGGACAAAGCGGCGCAGGGGGCGGGTTTTCTCAGGTTTCCCCCTGCCATCACATTCCACCGGTGCTCCACGTTCATTCCATATATCAGTAGTGTCATCGCCTGCGGTGCCACAAGTAGTAAAAGCAGTCGTTAAACACATAAAAAAGTGACCGAATTTCAATGAGAATCGCAGGGCTAAACATTATAAAAGATCCGACTAACCTAGTAATTTCCGCTAATGTCCCTAATTATAAGGGGAACAATTGAATAAGAACATTTTTTTCTGGAAAATGTTTATCTTGAATAGCATGAAGTAACAGAAGAATATAATTATTTTAATATTGTCTATCATGAAATCTCAACCCTTGTGCACGCTTCTGCTAAAGAATGTTTCCTTACACCTACATCACGCCGAAAAGAATACTACAGGTGAACTCATGGTTTCACTACAGAATTTCATGTCTAGTTCTTTATTACATTAAAACTCTTATAAAGTGAAGGAAATGAAAATCCATTTATGTTGATAGAACTAAACCGAACACGCAGTTTTAAATGGTCACTCCTACAATCACTGCTTCTAATCAGATCTGCAATCAATACAAAAACAAGGTTAAACATTCAATGCACTTAGTTATAATATCAGAAAATAAGACTGTCTCCGTGGTCAAACGGGTAAGTGAGCTGACTTCTCACCTGCAGATACCGGGTTCGATCCATGGCTAGGACGGCGAATTTTTCTTTAACCGCAATTACTCCCTATCCCCACAGAGTCTGGAAGGTATAAATGGGCATGTGTTTAGTAATATAAAAAATTAATTACCATAAAGTTCTAAACCTACACTAATACGAGTTGCTTCATAAGTCAAAGCCCCTATGTGACCATTGTATTGCAACAGGTCCCTAAAGAGATATAATTACACATTCATATATCACAAGGTTTTTCTCAAGCTCACTCAATATCCAGGATTCACAAATATTAGTTTCTTATATTCTCTCTTTATAACATGGAAAATATTTTAGCATCTTCAATTTCTTCTTCTTTTATTATTATTATTATTAGTTTGTCACATTTCTGGGAAAAAAACACGACTGTAACTCAAGTACAAAATTAAAAATCGAATGCTAGCAGTTTTGGTTTGTATGAGAACTGGTAAAATGACTTAAGGATAAACCCATGCGGATTTTATTATATAACGTTACAAACTTATTTGTTGCTTGCCAAGCGGTACATCTGCGATCGATTCATAGTACAGGCATAGGAATTTTTTTCCCCACCTAGGATACATGGACCGGGGTGCACTCAGCCTCGCGAGGTCCCTGGAGGGGGCCAATTGAGGAGCTACTTGATGGAGAAGTAGCGGCTCCAGGTCATGAGGACAGCATTAACTGGTCAGGGGGGGGAGGGAGATCGAAGGGCAGTCCACGTCTCACCTCCTCAATAGTGCACCCCATCCATAACGTCTGTAACGGAGCGAGATGGGGGACACAGCAGCAGTCCAAGGCTCTTAGCTGTGCAAGGGAGTCACAAGCTTTATACTAAAAAGCCTGCGATTTTCACAATGCACACAATAATTTTCTTAATAAGTAACATTTAATTAGTTGACCCACCCTAACCTAAATAACCTAAATTAACCTAACCTTCCTAAACTAATCTAACATCATAGCCAATAATAAACATCAGACACACCACATTCATTATAGAAATACATTACAACATCATATGACATCATTTGCCAATTTTTCGCTCTATTACAGCAGAATCATTCATCTCACGCATATTCAAGAAGATTTCTTTTGACTGCTTCCCTTTGTAAGCTGCTTGCGAGTACATTAGCAATCGCAGCCGATCTACCAGAGAATTTACATCATCATAAGAAGATGTTTTATCTACACCGCTGACTTGGTCCAACCACTTCATTGCTGAGACATGTAGCTTCTCTTTAATCTTGAATAGTAATAATCATGGCTAACACAAGACTCGCGACTTTGAATTATATACATCATTAAATGTTATTGCTTGCGTTATGTTGAATATGATGACTGAGGTTAGGTTGTCCTTAGGATATCATACATTGATTTGTTAAATTAGCATTGTGCAACTATTTTTGTAATTTTCTGATAGAATTCTATGTTATGTTTTGCACAATGCTGTGCAAGTATCTCATTGCAATTGTGTTTGCCTGTGCTGTGATTTGCCTTCCTGATGCAATATGCATGGCAACATCATTTAATGATGTATATAATTCAAAGTCGCGAGTCTTGTGTTAGCCATGATTATTACTATTCAAGATTAAAGAGAAGCTACATGTCTCAGCAATGAAGTGGTTGGACCAAGTCAGCGGTGTAGATAAAACATCTTCTTATGATGATGTAAATTCTCTGGTAGATCGGCTGCGATTGCTAATGTACTCGCAAGCAGCTTACAAAGGGAAGCAGTCAAAAGAAATCTTCTTGAATATGCGTGAGATGAATGATTCTGCTGTAATAGAGCGAAAAATTGACAAATGATGTCATATGATGTTGTAATGTATTTCTATAATGAATGTGGTGTGTCTGATGTTTATTATTGGCTATGATGTTAGATTAGTTTAGGAAGGTTAGGTTAATTTAGGTTATTTAGGTTAGGGTGGGTCAACTAATTAAATGTTACTTATCAAGAAAATTATTGTGTGCATTGTGAAAATCGCAGGCTTTTTAGTATAAAGCTTGTGACTCCCTTGCACAGCTAAGAGCCTTGGACTGCTGCTGTGTCCCCCATCTCGCTCCGTTACAGACGTCATGGATGGGGTGCACTATTGAGGAGGTGAGACGTGGACTGCCCTTCGATCTCCCTCCCCCCCCTGACCAGTTAATGCTGTCCTCATGACCTGGAGCCGCTACTTCTCCATCAAGTAGCTCCTCAATTGGCCCCCTCCAGGGACCTCGCGAGGCTGAGTGCACCCCGGTCCATGTATCCTAGGTGGGGAAAAAAATTCCTATGCCTGTACTATGAATCGATCGCAGATGTACCGCTTGGCAAGCAACAAATAAGTTTGTAACGTTATATAATAAAATCCGCATGGGTTTATCCTTAAGTCATTTTACCAGTTCTCATACAAACCAAAACTGCTAGCATTCGATTTTTAATTTTGTACTTGAGTTACAGTCGTGTTTTTTTCCCAGAAATGTGACAAACTAATAATAATAATAATAATAAAAGAAGAAGAAATTGAAGATGCTAAAATATTTTCCATGTTATAAAGAGAGAATATAAGAAACTAATATTTGTGAATCCTGGATGTTGAGTGAGCTTGAGAAAAACCTTGAGGTATATGAATGTGTAATTATATCTCTTTAGGGACCTGTTGCAATACAATGGTCACATAGGGGCTTTGACTTATGAAGCAACTCGTATTAGTGTAGGTTTAGAACTTTATGGTAATTAATTTTTTATATTACTAAACACATGCCCATTTATACCTTCCAGACTCTGTGGGGATAGGGAGTAATTGCGGTTAAAGAAAAATTCGCCGTCCTAGCCATGGATCGAACCCGGTATCTGCAGGTGAGAAGTCAGCTCACTTACCCGTTTGACCACGGAGACAGTCTTATTTTCTGATATTATAACTAAGTGCATTGAATGTTTAACCTTGTTTTTGTATTGATTGCAGATCTGATTAGAAGCAGTGATTGTAGGAGTGACCATTTAAAACTGCGTGTTCGGTTTAGTTCTATCAACATAAATGGATTTTCATTTCCTTCACTTTATAAGAGTTTTAATGTAATAAAGAACTAGACATGAAATTCTGTAGTGAAACCATGAGTTCACCTGTAGTATTCTTTTCGGCGTGATGTAGGTGTAAGGAAACATTCTTTAGCAGAAGCGTGCACAAGGGTTGAGATTTCATGATAGACAATATTAAAATAATTATATTCTTCTGTTACTTCATGCTATTCAAGATAAACATTTTCCAGAAAAAAATGTTCTTATTCAATTGTTCCCCTTATAATTAAGGACATTAGCGGAAATTACTAGGTTAGTCGGATCTTTTATAATGTTTAGCCCTGCGATTCTCATTGAAATTCGTTCACTTTTTTATGTGTTTAACGACTGCTTTTACTACTTGTGGCACCGCAGGCGATGACACTACTGATATATGGAATGAACGTGGAGCACCGGTGGAATGTGATGGCAGGGGGAAACCTGAGAAAACCCGCCCCCTGCGCCACTTTGTCCATAACAAATCCCACATGCTGTTGCCTGGGGTCGACTCCGGACCTCCTTGGTGAGAGGAGAGTAGTCTAACCACTCGACCATGGCGCGGCCTCACGATTTGCATTGACATGAGTAAACCAATAAAGATGAAACGAAACATCGCTTCCGGTTTAAGAGAGTTGAAGTAGTATAAATCTGAAGTCAATAAAAATTGAGTGTTTAAGTTATACTGTACATACAACACTAATATTTTTCTGAAAATGCTCAATTGGTATTTTCAACCGATTAGTGTCCTTGTGCTCCTGCACCCATGACTTGAACGAATCGCCCATCATGAAGATGAGATTTTCTTTTATATATAATTCACGCTTATAATTCTAAATAATAGCAGAATGTTTTCATTACATGTTACTCCGTTGTACATTAGAAATAAGAAATTTAATGTGCCAAAGCACTTCAATTGTCACTTCGAATTTGTGTATTTTTAGAGGTACGCTGCTTCACATGCACTCACTCGCACACTATACTTTGTCTAAAACTTGCTTTTTAAGTGTTCGGTTGCCCTCAAATCGTGTATTCAGTGTGAAAAACCTTTTGTATCGAACTTACTTGTACAAATTCTCTTTTGTAGAAATATATGAAGTTCTTATGTAATGCAATTTTTTCTCATGAAGCTAGTAAAGTTTCTGAAAAAGCATTATAAGTAAATTAAGCTGTCGCTGTATATTATACATTTAAGAACAAGGAGAGCGAATTTTTTAAAAATCCTACCAGCCGTTTCAAGGTTCTTGATTGATTAGGTATCTTCTTTTTTGCGAATTAGCTCGTAGTTTTTCAGATGATTCCTACCAATTACTGCGCTGAGACCTTTTCTCTAAATTGAGTTATCTGATATCTGCCTGTTCCACTTTTATAGATGGGCTTCTACCGTAAACTTGATTGGGTTTTTAGCATTGAAACTGTTTTTCATTGGTCGAGCTATGTATTACTTACATTCTTGTTAGAGAAGTGTGTGATAAAAGTAAAGCTGAAGAAACGGATTATTTCCTGTATGAATGCTAGTAAACAGAAGTGCCCTCTAGATATTTGCGACTCAGCCTGGTGTTCCTGTTTTGCTGGTGTAAAGGGGTATTTTCGCTCTCAACCTTAAAGCGTGCAGGACGTCTATCACCAGAAATTACAATATTAAATTGTCTGATTATACACAATGAGGTATTCACCTACAAGCCCTTATCACCTGTCATGTAATCGATAATTTAAATGCCTAATTATGCAAAGGATTAGGATGTTGAAAATTTGTATTTGTTTTTGTGGAATAAAAACATTAGTGCGATTATATGTACATAATAGTTTTATTTATAAGTATTTTCATTACATTCCTTCTCCATGTCCGTGTCTCTTCAAAATGTTTTATTTTCATTAGTTAGATTAAATAAATGTTTGCTTATAAATGTGCCAGCTTCTTTACATCTTCATTTCTTTTTAAATCCTACTCATCCTTTGTTTTATTTTATTAAAAGAGTCTAGCGGCTTCGTTTTTTTCATGAATGCAATCAATATTAAGGCACTATATTTTTCAATATATTCACAATGTGCGCACTTTGTCTTTTGTGTACATGCAGAATTTAGGGAGTCATAGGCGCGCTTTATATATGTCATGTATATACAAAGCCATTATGATCACTGCTTTTGAGAAGCACTGGTAGTTCATAATAAAGCACTACACTAGAATTATTTGTTTTGGATATGTAGAATGGGATGGATGCGTTTAGTTGGTCTGCTCTGGGTTTCATATTTCTCTATGCTTGCCTCTCGTTTTACAAGTGTTGTGCATGCGGTCTTCCAATAATCTCAGCTTCCTGAGATGACTAGCAAAAGGGTCTTTCTCCTCTTGTATCTCCTTGGATCTGGAACATTAGAATTATTGAAAATTAGTAAATGTTATTAGTTTTCCTTTGACTCGATCACTGCAATGGAAATAAGGTTAGTTTCTTTCTTGATGTAATAGCAATATATTATACTCACATTGATGCTTGATTCGACGTACTCATATTCGGAATGTCATCATAATCTTGTACAGGGCAGTTGTTCTATGGGTTTGAAATGCAGACATCCACCTCGTCAACGTCAGTCCTAGCAGGGTCTATGAGCTCTGGCGGTACCGGGATTGACTCTCGAACTCTGGAAAGAACAATGAGGGTTATTAACTTTTTCAAGAAATAAATGTGTGATGTGCTGGCCACTCGTCGTATTTTTAGTTTGTAATTACCTTTGTCTCATATGCCTTGACCAATACACGCTACAGGTCGAGTTGCAAATGAAGTATGATGTTATTCTATAATGCACTGCGGGTTTTGAACAAATCACCACATGAGTGCGACCGTTGCATAATTCTAAGTGATCTTCAATCTCATGTGCTGATCTAAACATATCCGTTGCATCTATGGTATCTGAATCGTGAAGCTCTTGTGTGTTCCGACCCCTAGATATATAAAAATGTATTGGAATTAGCCATCATTACTCGAATACATTTGTGGTACTTATAATAGTAGAAAGACGTGAATGTATTGTACTTACAATATATCTTTCTTGTAGACAGAGCAGTCTTCGGAACAGGGATTCCTTGAAGGTATCTGATTATGGTAAGCAGGGTATATGCATGTAATCGTATGCATTCGTCCATTGCACGATTCTTTGTGAAAGTATGTATAATGTTGCGAATCTTCAGCACACTCTCTCCTGTATTCGTTCATATCATCAAAAGCTTTGAGGTTTGTTTTCAAGAATGCTTTTTCACGGCGGTTATATCGAATAAGTAGCTCTATATTGCAGACCTCAGGCTTACATAGTTGCTCACATAAAAAAAAAATGTTTTCTTCAGTGTATACCTAAGGAAGGGGAATGCATGTATCTGCCTGTTCTTAGCCTAGAGGGGCCGAGTGAGGATGTTTTTCTAACAGAAAGCTCTGAAGGGGAGAGCTAGGATGTTTTGTTCAAAATGTCGCCAGCCTTCTTTATCGTCTGAAACTGGTCGGATCATGCTTCGCTTTTTGTAATAGGTAGTATGTTTCCGTTTTCCCTTGTGTTATATGTTAGCCAAGAGGTGAGCAGCCTTGCGCGGCTTTCTTTCATAGCGATTGTGATAAGTGTTTATGAAAATGTTTATTTATGCTCAATCCTCAAGTTATGTGATGAGTGCTTCGAGTTATAAATTATACTTCTCTGTTGAAGTTAGAGAATACTGCTGTGTCAGTTGTAGTCTGTCTAAGTGATTTCAAGCAATGTTAGCTGTTAGTTTTGGTATGGTATTTATTTTTTGAAGATGTCTATTTATGCATAATTGTCAAGTTATGTGGAGAGTACTTCAAGCTATAGTTTATACTACAGTGTTGAAATTAGAGAATACTTCTGAGTCAGTTGTAGGCTGTCTAAGTGATTTCAAGCCATGTTAGCTGTTGGTTTTACTATGGTATCCCCTTGTTGAAAATGTACAGTGTTGAAAATTAGAGAATACAGCTCAGTTAGTTGTAGGCAGTCTAAGTGATTTCAAATTGTGTTAGCTGTTGTTTTTACTTTCTCTACACGTACTTTGTACATAGTGTATAGAGAAGGTATTGTATTCCACCCAAAATCGGATGCTGATTTTTCACTGGGAATATATATGTTTTTAGGGTCCCCTGTATCCAAAATAATCCATTTTAGAAAAAGATTCGTGTGTGTTTGCATGTCTGTGTGTTTGCGTGTGTTGGTGTGTATATGTGTGTGACTGGGCAGCATAGCTCAAAAACGCAAATTCGGTAAATTATCAAACTTGGTATTTAAGTTTAGTATCTTCCAGGTATGCGACCCGAAGATTTTTGAGAAAAGCCCTCCCAAACTACCCTTTACATGGAACGTTTTTTCGAAAAGTTTTATTTCTAAAAATGGTTCTAACGATTTTGATTAGAATATCGCATATTAAAGATATTTACCGGACAAATAAAATGTATAACTTGAATTTTCTGAGTATAATCTCTGAAGACCTTTTTTATTCTGAATAAATTGTTATAACTAGTAAACCATAAGAGATAGATAAAAGCTTACTACACAAAAATGTAGGGCACGTTAAAACACACGATTTATGTTAAATACATGATTTTTTGTGGAGTGAACCCTTTTTTTCGATATAATCCTGGTTATTTGTTTCAGCTTTAAAACATTTACTTTTCTCTTACAGGAGAGTGACATAGCAGCCAACTTTTGACTATGACTATCACTTTAACCTATGGTACTCCCTTAGTTAGCTTCTACTTACAAGGAAGCAAGTATGAAGACTATTTCTACTAGCTTTTACTCGATTAGCATGAAGTAAAAAGACGTACAAGCTTTTTAACAATAATTTGTTTCAGAGAGGTATAGAAGGTCACGTGAATGGAACACACCATATTTTGGTATAGGTCTGACATTTGCGTAAATAAAAACATTTTATGTCTTGTGATAGTTACGAATAATGTTTGAATACACTGGGCGTATAATCCAAGTATGTAATTAGCATGTAGATGTAATTTCGTGAAGAATTTGTATCACCCATTTCGCTACATCGTTGCAAATGGAGTTGTTATTTACATTTTTCAATTGAAGTAAAGGCATAATTGTAATTAAAATTTATTGAATTAACCGAGAATCTAATGCTCGTACTGAATAGGAGATGGTAAGGGTTGAGAAAAGTCTAATAGCCTTTTATTGTAACTTCAATTCTCAAAGCGTTATTGGCATTTTAACTGGCGTAATTGTAATTAAAATTTCTTAAATTAGCCAATCACAAATGGGTATGGGCTGATAAAGGAATAAGGAAAGTGTTACGGCGTTTTATTGTAGCTTCAATTCTCTAAGTGTTATTGACATTTTAATTTGTGTAATTGTAATTAAAGTTTCTCGAGTGTTGGATAGCTGGAATTCATTCTTGTACGGGATGAAGGGTGATAAATGAGCAAGAAAAGTCTCATAGTATTTTATTGTAATCTCAATTATTTAACCGTTAATAACATTTTAATTAGCGTAATTGTAATTTAAATTTCTTAAAATTAACCAATCATGTGTCTTGTACTTGTGCTGGGTATGGGCTGATAAAGGAATAAGAAAAGTGTTATGGCGTTTTATTGTAACCTCAATTCTTTAAGCGTTATTGTCATTTTAATTAGTGTAATTAAAGTTTCTTGATTATTCGTGAAGTTAATTCTTGTACTGGATAGGGGATTATAAGGGAATAAAAACAGCTTTTATGTATAGCGAGTGTTATAATTGCATTCTACATTCAATCCTTTTTGAGGTTGTTTAATTATACATAGCAGTAAAGTCGCGTGGTTGCACCGCCGCTGAAAGTTCATTGTAGGTCTCCGTGTAAGAACCGGTATTAAGATTTATAATGTCTAGTGTTGGAATGATGTTGGCATTCTCAGTGTTCGAGAGGTCTCAGGTTGAATTCCCAGTTGAGGTGCCCTCTGCTCGTTGGAAACACAATCACTTCACCGCCAATTTGGTTTTGATTAGATGAATTAGTAGGTCTCCCCCCCCCCCCACACTGAAAGTTGATTGTAGGTCTCCGTGTAAGAACCGTTATTAAGATTTATAATGTCTAGTGTTGGAATGATGTTGGCATTCTCAGTGTTCGAGAGGTCTCAGGTTGAATTCCCAGTTGAGGTGCCCTCTGCTCGTTGGAAACACAATCACTTCACCGCCAATTTGGTTTTGATATGATGAATTAGTAGGTCCCCCCCACACTGAAAGTTGATTGTAGGTCTCCGTGTAAGAACCGTTATTAAGATTTATAATGTCTAGTGTTGGAATGATGTTGGCATTCTCAGTGTTCGAGAGGTCTCAGGTTGAATTCCCAGTTGAGGTGCCCTCTGCTCGTTGGAAACACAATCACTTCACCGCCAATTTGGTTTTGATTAGATGAATTAGTAGGTCTCCCCCCCCCCACACTGAAAGTTGATTGTAGGTCTCCGTGTAAGAACCGTTATTAAGATTTATAATGTCTAGTGTTGGAATGATGTTGGCATTCTCAGTGTTCGAGAGGTCTCAGGTTGAATTCCCAGTTGAGGTGCCCTCTGCTCGTTGGAAACACAATCACTTCACCGCCAATTTGGTTTTGATATGATGAATTAGTAGGTCCCCCCCACACTGAAAGTTGATTGTAGGTCTCCGTGTAAGAATCGTTATTAAGATTTATAATGTCTAGTGTTGGAATGATGTTGGCATTCTCAGTGTTCGAGAGGTCCCAGGTTCAATTCCCTGTTGGGTGCCCTCTGCTCGTTGGAAACACAATCACTTCGCCGCCATATTGGTTTTTGATGTGATAAGTTAGTATGTTTTATAAAAGCAATTCTCTCTCTTGCTATTTTTCATTTCATATGTTGGTATTGAATAATAAAGCTTTTAACATGTTCAATCGTGTGAGTGTTATAATTCCTTGCAAAAATATTACCGCTAACGCATGTTCAATTGATATCTAATAATTTATATCAAATATTCCACTCAGTAATTTTATCGAGTTTTTTCGCCATGACAGTTGAACTAGGTTTGTATATACAGATTCTTTGTGAAAAATTAGACTGATTTGTCATGCAAATGAGCCTTGTAGCTCTCGAATTGCCAGAGATAGAGAAATCATACGTGTTTTTAATTAAAAGAGACTATCGAATTGAAATCAAAAGAATTTTGTATTTATGATTAGAGATTCAGATTCCTCGTGAAAAACTAGATCGATTTGATATGCAGATGAACCTTGTAGCTCAAAAATTAGAAATTCGAGTGGGCGTGGTCAATCGATTAAATTGAATTTGATCTGTGAATGTGAAAGACGATTGTTCAAGTGATTAAGAGCCCTGCAAGTAAAATCTTTTAGACAGGTGGTTTGGCAAAGGGGGAGGGGGTAGTAGCCGGCAGCACATACTTTGATTGACAGGTACATGGGGAAGCTTTTAGACTGTTGTCTTGGCAAAGAGGCAGCGCTGTGTGGGTGGTCTGTCGGCTGATGTTTATCTTAAGTGTTACATATGTACATGATGTTTTACATGGGCGGCATCCTTTGAGTCCTGAAATCCCCCTTTTCTCACTACTCACCTCGTAAGTTCATTGGCCCATTTTTGGTGCCAAAAGTGGCTTTGGGTGCGCTTCTGCCATGACGTGATTAATTGTAATTGGTCAATGCATCTTTCACGTGATTCTTGACCTGAATGTCGTTATGGTTCCCCGGTTTATGTGTCACTTTCACTTTCTCTTGTGGAGACGTGACCACACAATAGCTCGTGTTTCGTCTCTTGAGAACTCTGGGGTTGAAGTTAGAAGCGCTTTCCAGGAACAATCTCTCTGAACATCCAATATACAATAAATATATTATATCTTACTTACTAATTAACCTAAACAATTTAATCAATTACAACTATTAGTTATGCGCTTATTCACATGGGCGATAATCCGGCTTAAGAGGGCCATATTGGAGAAATGAAAAGAGGGACTATGTGAATCTTTTACTTTTTACAAATTTGTCCTCCAATGGCTGATATATATATGGGATTCTCTAGCCCTCAACTCTTTCTTTTTGTTTATGGTGCTATGAATGAACTCTTAAGTTTTCAATAGTTTCCGTCTATCTCACCTTGCTATTGGCTTTATGCTCACACATTTCTCACTGTTAATAGAACTTGGTCCCTCGTCACTTTCAAATCAGGTACATAGCGGAGTGCTTACGTTTGGAGATCGTTAGCACTGGTGCCGTCCAATGCATTCACTATTGCTTTCGCTAACCTGAGGATTCCGTTACTTAAGTCTGACCAAAACCGGTTATTTTCCCCTTTTTCTTCCGGGCTCCATACTCGTAAGCATTTACACATATGCTAACCTAACATTCTATTCACATCACAAATTTAGTACACTTATTACTAGGCAAGCGCATAACAACTACAGATAAAAGACACAAAATATCACTTAAGCTAACATGAAACATAAGTATAAGTACATTTACATTATTATAATTTCTCTTTCATTTTTCTTGTTTTGTTTATATTATGCCTCGAGCTCTTTCATCATATCTTCTATTTTTGGAGATCAATCTCACATGGTTTTGAGTGTTTTTACTCCGAAATTTATTAAAAAACATTTGCCTAGAATGTGCGAGTTTGGCTTTTTTCTATGATTTGGCTGACCCACTGAGGTAACTAAAAGCAAAAGTCTTGGTTCACAACTAACATTTTGGAAGTTTCTGGAACTCGTTTCAGCTTAAGGCATTTTTCTATGTCCCCGATATATTGTTGAGGGTAGTCTCCATTCTCCTCATCAAATCTCGGTATATCTATCTCATTTAAACGATAATTAAATCCTCCACAAACAGGTAAATGAATAGCACAATTCTGCGCATTACAACTGGGTTCTGACTCAACAATGGGGTGGGTTGCCTGGCGTCATTATTTCGAGTCACATCATTTAAATTCAGAACACAAAAATTAGGTTCATTGCTTTGGTTGTCACGGGCAGATGAACTACTGCCTGAAATGCCATTTTCATCCTTACAAACTGACTCCTTGTCTACTCTTAAGTCATTGACTTGACTCTCGACACCAACAATTCGAGATTCGATAGAGTGGTTACTCAAACAAGGAACACATGAGAAACCTAAAATAGAAAAATCAGCAGTTGCCCATCATTTTTGGACATCAGGACACGAAATCACACCGAATATGAAACTATTAAAACCAGCTTCTACACCCACAGAATTAGATGTCTGTAGAAGATCCACATCATGAAGAAAAAGAGCCAAATCATAAATTTCCTCTGGAAGTTCATAGAGTCAGCAACAGATGCCTCCACAATTAATACACCACTACCCCCATCGTTGACACCAATGAAGAAAGATTTAGCCGGAATTAACGGTTGAAATTGGGAACAACTATTACCTGAAACCAGTCCCAGGTAAGTAAAATTAAGTGATGTTTGTGTTACAAAAACCAGCGCAAATTCTTTTATTTTTCATGCCATATTATTATTTATGTTACTTCATTGTTACTAGCTTCAGTTTTAAATAGTATATGGTATCTATATTATAATCTTCATGTGCTTCTCATTCATCAAATGGGTGGGGAGCTACAACAGTTTTGTGACTTTTAACTAGCTTCAGTTTTAAATAGTATATGGTATCTATATTATAAGCTTCATGTGCTTCTCATTCATCAAATGGGTGGGGAACTACAACAGTTTTGTGACTTTTAACTAGCTTCAGTTTTAAATAGTATATGGTATCTATATTATAAGCTTCATGTGCTTCTCATTCATCAAATGGGTGGGGAGCTACAACAGTTTTGTGACTTTTAACTAGCTTCAGTTTTAAATAGTATATGGTATCTATATTATAAGCTTCATGTGCTTCTCATTCATCAAATGGGTGGGGAGCTACAACAGTTTTGTGACTTTTAACTAGCTTCAGTTTTAAATAGTATATGGTATCTATATTATAAGCTTCATGTGCTTCTCATTCATCAAATGGGTGGGGAGCTACAACAGTTTTGTGACTTTTAACTAGCTTCAGTTTTAAATAGTATATGGTATCTATATTATAAGCTTCATGTGCTTCTCATTCATCAAATGGGTGGGGAGCTACAACAGTTTTGTGACTTTTAACTAGCTTCAGTTTTAAATAGTATATGGTATCTATATTATAAGCTTCATGTGCTTCTCATTCATCAAATGGGTGGGGAGCTACAACAGTTTTGTGACTTTTAACTAGCTTCAGTTTTAAATAGTATATGGTATCTATATTATAAGCTTCATGTGCTTCTCATTCATCAAATGGGTGGGGAACTACAACAGTTTTGTGACTTTTAACTAGCTTCAGTTTTAAATAGTATATGGTATCTATATTATAAGCTTCATGTGCTTCTCATTCATCAAATGGGTGGGGAGCTACAACAGTTTTGTGACTTTTAACTAGCTGGGAACATAGATGAGCAACATTATCACAATTTCAACAACTTAGACTGAAAGTTTTAATTGCTTTTGTAATAACGAAAAACAAAATCAGGCGGAAGACACAATGTTTCTACATAGCAACCAAACTATGATCACTTCACTTGAATCACATTTAAGCCACTCCAAAAATATATCATTCCCACAAGCAGTTTGCACAGAACAACATTCCAGAAACAACCTTTTCCAAACATAATGCAAACTTGACTAGTGGACAGATACTTAAGAGCTACCACAAAAGGCCCTTGTTAGGCTATTATATTTTATTAAATCAGCATTAAACTTAAGCACGTTCAAGTCATTGGAAGATAGCAGAGGTGATAATGATTCTTAAACCTGGCAAAAATCCTAATGAAAAGGAGTCATATACACTGATTTTGCTTTTATCACAACTCTCCAAGTTATTTGAAAAATTACTTTTAAGACAGTTAAAACCTATGATAGAGGAAAGTAAACTATTACCAGAACACCAATTTGGGTTTACAAATAAACATTCAACAATTGATCAAGTACATCATATTGTTGATGTAATAGAGAGAACTTTAGAGAAAAAGAATTTGGTATATTTTTAGGTGTGGCTAAAGCATTTGATAAAGTCTGGCATAAAGGATTAATATTTAAGCTTTGATGAGGTCCACCTAGTCAGTTTTATCAGTCTTACACAGATGGGAGATACTTCAGAGTTAAACATGGAAATGAAAGCTCTAGTCTAAAAACATAGCTGCTGGAGTGCCTCAATGAAGCATACTAGGCCCAAAGCTATACCTTTTATTCACTAGTGATATTTCACAAGAAAGTGATACAACTATGGATACTTTTGCAGATGATACATAAATAATAGCAGTAGCAAATACAATAGAGAAACCTACAAACAAACTTCAAAAAGCTGTAAATAAAGTCAACAAATGGACAAAGAAATGGTATGTTAAACTACCATATTTAGTTGCAGAATGTCCCCCCTTGGGTACTATCACCCCTAAGATTTTCGGAAGCTTTTATTAAAAAAAAAATAATTTTCATTGCACTCTTCCAAAAACGTTTGGACATCCCTTGACCTTCAGAAGCTTTGTTTCTAAGAATTTTGTTCGATTAGTGCATCAAGGTCACTCAATTCCCCCATTGTTGCTCGGTCCCTTATATCTGAGTGTGACTGACAGGGTTGATGTCAGCCACATGCCTGACCTTTAGTACCTAATTAGCAGTCATTAGAGCGCATATACAAGAAATAGTTTATGCTACTGCACCTAGTCCTCCTAATAATGCACAACTAGAATTTCTATGTTCAATTTTAAATCTCAGTCTCTTCCTTTTGTGAAAACAGTTATATCGCTTTATGCAATGGTTAGAAAGAATAACAGTTACATGGCAAAATTTAAACTGTAGAACATATCAGGTGGCCCAACTGCCCTGTATTTGATGTTTGTAGAGCTCTCTTCATCTGATAAAGAGTTGTAGAACTCAATGGGACTATTTCAGATTAAAACGTGTTAGAGGAGAACTAACGTGAACAAACTTCAATTACCTCACTTTACTGAGCAGGTTGCATTCACTGAGAGGGATAAGATCATTCTAGTTCCTCACTGACTGCTTTTATCTTAAAATGGAACCATTATGTTCAGCAACTCTTATCACATGATGTACAACATGACAAAACTATGAAATGCACATCATTCTAGTTCCTCACTGACTGCTTTTATCTTAAAATGGAACCATTATGTTCAGCAACTCTTATCACATGATGTACAGCATGACAAAACTAAGAAATGCACATCATTCTAGTTCCTCACTGCCTACTTTTATCTTGAATTGGAACCATTATGTTCAGCAACTCGTATCACATGATGTACATGACAAAACTATGAAATGCACATCATTTTAAAGTTTCATTACAATATACATCTGGAAAGAAAAAATAATCATCTTTGCATGTTACATTTTTAATTAAAAATAACAACTAAAAACTTTTGAAATATTGCAGATAGTTACATTTCTAAAATCTCTGTGAAAGAATGAAATTAGTGAACGAATTGAAATGCTATAAGCCTCTTTTTTAAAAATAATTCAAGATGTTTTATGTTTTTAATAGTTACAGGTAGTTTGTTAATGCAGTATTTTTTCAATGTGGGGTATACTTTTCTTAACAAGGAGAGCCCTGTAATAGTAAATATTAGGGTTGTATGATTTAAGTAATCTAATGAATAATTGATCAATTTCTCTGTAAGATTAATTGATTAAGCAGTAGATTAAAATTCATCAGCTGGTAAATAATACCTATTATAGCAACGTAAAACATTATAAAATCCTAAAGCAGCAACTATTTTATTCCTTTATGGATGAGACAGAGTTGAAAGTGCAGCCTTAACTGTGTTTGTCTTCTGGAAACCCTGTCATATCAGACTAAATAGCAGCGTACTACATTCCTCAAATATTTTTACTCCCAGAGATGTTAATATGAATCTCTGAATCAAGAGGAAGTGTTTGCTAACAAAACTAAACCCTTTAGAACTGTTTGACATTTAATATTATGTGCAATTAACAGAAGAATTAAAAAAATATGAAACGTCCACTTGTATTTTAAAGTAAATGGCATTGGAAACAATAAATTTAAAATATCCCGCTTATGAATGGCTACATATATATACTGATGAATCCAGCTTACCAAATAATAGTGACACAATTAAATGTGAAGTAAACAACATTTATTTTTGAAAATGGTAACAAAAATACTAAGGAACTGCTCCATTAGCACCACTTGCAGCAGAGATTGACATCCACAAATCTGAGAGAATTGCATGCCCTCTTCTTTGCTGGAAAACACATTCCCTTCAACCTCCAATTCCTTTGTCAATTGCAAAATAACACTCTTGTGTTCCAGTTACTTCTGTAGCCTGTGAATGTGTGTTTAGTGATGCAGGAAAGCCTGTTACTAAATCTGTACCTGAGAGCCATACCTAAGTCGAAAATGTGGAAAATTGAGATTTGGGCACCATTATCGATAAAGAACAGTTCTCTTATATTTTGGATTTTTGATAGAAGGTGAGATATTGAGGACCATGTGATTGTAAGTCCCTCCATTCTTTTATGCCAAAGCATCTGAAAAGGACTTAAGATTTACTGGCTCTAACATCAGAACTTCTATGATTATTGTTAGTCCCATAAGTTAGTTTGGTTCAGTCAATGCCTACAATGGCGAACCTTGGCAATAATGACGTGCTTAACTTCATTTATTGATTATGAAAGCAACAATACCACTCATGTAGTTACATTATTTAATACTGTGACATGGCTAGCAGAGGAAGGAAGCTTGTTGAACTTGCTCTATTAAAAGGTAAGGAAATTATTATCACTGTGACTCCAAGTTGATCAAAATCTCTTTAACATTTCCTCCTTACATAGCTGTTCCACCTTCTTTAATATCCTGATGCAGTCAGAATATTAATATGCTTTTCACTTTATTAAATACTTTTGTAAAACAGTCCTAGGAAATACTAAACTTGATTTCCAAATGCTACAGATAAATTCTGTCATCACTTCAGATTCATGTATAAATCATTAAAGATTTAGAACTAACTTGTGACATTACCAATATTATTTGCAAGTTATAATCATAATAGTTTCTAAATATGTGCATACAAATAAAACAACTAAACAGCTGTTTGTACCTTACTTGAAATTTGTATTTCCAATTCACAAAGTGCAGTTCAACATACACTAGAAATAGTTAACACTACTGAAAATTCACTCACCACTAACGAGGAACTTCAGGAAGATAAGACTATAATTTAACATACAAAAGTTACACATTAATTTGCCTATAATAAATTATGTTCTCAGTACTTGAATATCTAATCTATTTTATTTATTTATTTATTTTCAATTTTAGGACTTCTTAATGATGTTTCCGGAAGTCAGTAGCTGGAAATGTCACATGTAATTAACGATCATTAGGTAAAAATTATTAAGGAGAAAATAATAGCCCCAACATTTTAATCAGTTTTGAATGTACTTTTAAGCTCATTTATTGACTTTACCAAAATTTTATTACTGTATTTTACAGATATTTTAAATGAAGCTCTGCCAGTATGAGATGAAGAATTGAATATTTCTTTAGCCTCTGGGAAGTGAATAATAAAAATTACTGGAATGAAAATTATAACATTGTTAACTATGACCCTGCATCTTTATAACTGCTTCAAAATCCCAAACTTCATAGCAGCGACCAACCATATGACATCTTACAAAATTACACATCTCCACACTTTCTTACTAATTCCAATGAAAATGAAGAGGAAAAAAAAGAAAAAAGAAACAAAGTGCTCGCAATCACACAATCTGCATTATACAGTAACCAACTGGTTGTCTTCGAACAGCACGGCTCACTAACTCTCAAAGTTTTTATTTGAGGAAGCTGTGGACGTTAAGTTATACAATACAGGACCCAGTTTAAGATGCTCTCTGCATGATGTATGATGAAAGTACAGGAGGTCCGGGTGGAAATGAGATGCCCTCATGTTTTTTGAAATGGGCAGCAGAGGAAGTAATTGAAAAGAAAATGGAAAGTTTGACAGTTTGGTCAGACAACTGTTGTCAAAACTGAAATCGTGCAGTGATTGTGATGTATTTTTTGTTTTTGGCTATAGGAGAAAATGTGAATGAGATAAATCATACATTTTTGCTTATAGGCCACAGACACATGGAGGTTGATGACGTTCGCAGTATAATAGAGAGGAAGAAAAGGAAATTAAATACGCAGAGCATTCTCACTTGTAACGATTGGATAGAGCGTGTCAAACAAAGTGGGAAAAGCACTAATGCTCTGAGGATGGAGCTACAGAATTTTAACAACTTCAGTACGTTTTCCTATTTGTAAGCCAAAAAGGGGGCCTTAATGGTGAAGATGTTCAATTGAGGCTTTAACAATGTTAATAGTATGCATGAGGTAAGATTATGCAATATTATTGAGTTTATTAATCTTTGTATTGTGTTTGATCTTCTTAAATCCCTAAAATAGGTTTTAAAGCTTGGAACCTTACAATCTTAACATTTTTTCATATTAATATTCATTTAATTTTGTATTTTGCTACAAACATTGTTATAGTACACGACTTGATAGAATAAGGTAAAATGCATCATGGTAATAAATTTTGAAGCAATAAATAAAAAAATACACCTTGAAAGTAATGCTGATTTATTAATTTTGTGGTTTTCTCCTTCTCCTGTAAAATCAATAAAATGTGACTTACAGTACAATGGTTCTCAGGTACAGAAGTGTAGAGAAGCAGTTAATTCAGAGCATGTGAATAAACATGGATGAAGGAGCAGTAGGTAGGTGAGTCTTCAACTTTTTTATTTGTATTTGTCTCAAAAATCCTCTGAGAAATTGACAAGTAACATTAATAAACTTATAGATTAAATATTAGTAGATATCTAAAACAGTAACTTTTTTAACGTAAAGAAAACATACCTGCAGTTCTTTATCTTACTATCAAGAAACATTTTCAATTTAGTCAACTAAAATTTAGATAGATTGACAGTACTACTAAATGCTTAAATTCTGCCTTGTATGATAATACATTTGTGATTAGCTATTTTGTATCGTTGTACTACATAATACATAACTTCTAGGCCACATATGATCTTTAATATTCTGAATAACTCTCTCCATAATAGTTGTACAATGCAGTAGTCCTACCCAGCATTCAGCTGGTCCGGCAGTGGCATTGGAGTAGAATACGGAGTCACCTGAAGTGGCTCAAATTCTCCATCTTCCTGCCTAAAATCAGAAATGCAAGGCTAAGCTTTTTTCCATGGACAAATGCTGTAAGAGATAGACATATCTCACACCTGTGTATACCAACCAATTGATGCACCTTGACAAACATCCTTAAAATTATAAGATATTATATTTCTAAAATGTAAAAAATACTTTAATGAAACAAAAACTGACTTAAAACTCAGTAAAGGCAATGTACACCCTTAGTATCAATGAATTAGAGGCTATTAAAAAAATTGATGTATTCCATTCACATGACTTTCTCTGCATCTCTGTTACAAATTAAGTTATAAAGTTCATTCTTCTATGTATATTAACTGAGGTGAACACTAGGGGAAGTATCTTATTACTTGCTTTCTTGTAAATAGAAGGGAAATAAAAGAATACACAAGCCTAAAATGATAGTAAAATCTTTTACAACCTGGTTGCCAAGTGGATAAAATCTGTTTCTTTACATTGCCAAGAGTTGACAAATTCCCATATGTAAGAAGTTTTAAGTGTTTTAAATATATATATGACAAATTGTATATTTTAATGAGATCTACATTTTCTGTGTAGTAAGTTTTTGTCCCTCTCTTACTGTTTACGAGTTATGCAAAATTCATTCATAATGAAGAGGTCTTCAGAGGCTATTCCCAGAAAATGCAGAATATACATTTTATTTGAGACGTAAACATCTTTAATATTTGTTATTTTAGTCAAAACCATTAGAGCCATTTTTGAGAAAATCAAGGTTTTTGAAATTTTGTCCATGTAAAAGGTAATTGAGTGTGGGAAGGATTTTCTTGAAAATCTTTGTATCACATTCTTGGAACATACAAAACTTAAATGCCTTTATTTAAAACTTGAATTTCCTTTTCTATAAATGTTTGAGATGAAATGTTTTCTACATTGTTTGGAGGTAGTATTTCTTGTTTTGTACTTTGATGCTGCGTATAGTTTCTTCCATTCTTTTTTCATAATATTTAAACTTCCTTTTTTTAACGGTTGTGTTTTTTCCTTCATCCTTAGGTTCAGCAAGTCGTAAAACTTGTTTTGAAATACTTCAAAATGATGTGTCCCAATTCCTTAACTAGCTTTAAATGTAGGTAATAGGCTATTTGTTGTGAGGTTTCATAATGTTTGATAATGCACAGCTACATATTGCATATGTTGTTACTTGCAAACATCAATGTAAAGTGCATCCTTCAACCTCCCTATAGCTGGATGTAGCCCCATATGACTTTTTTCTATCCCATAACTTTAGGAAACACCTTCATGGGAGGCATATTCCAGTAATCAAGTCTGCACAGATGATTCTGAAGGACCTGTCAAAAATGATTCCAAGTATATCTTTGTGGTCTGATAGAGATCCTGAGACAATTGCATTACTCATTTTGAGAAGGACCTAAATAATTTTAAGGATGAGTAAGGATATGTTTTAAAAAAAGTTATGATCACTCTTTATTGATTAGACCTGTACATTATTATTTTAGCCTCTTATAATATTTACCATGCCTTTTCCTAATTTCCCCTTATATACAGTAAGATTTTTATTTTAAATAAAGATGATCTGTGCACAAGTTCCTTTTAGGCATAACAATTATTCCTCAGAAAATAACACACTTTAAGTTTTGCCTAGTCCTATGATGTATGTGTCTTTGTCCATTGTAATGGTGGTGCATACAGAAAAGTGCATGTAATGAGCCGTCTACTCAGAATGTTGTCTTATGATTCATTACATTGCTTTGATGAATAATTAATACACCTGAAGTACAGGATAATGCTAGTAACCATACTTTATCAATAACAGGAGATGCAAAAATCAGAATTATGTCCACACTTTGTGCATTAACTGAATTGAGCATGTAATTTCTGCACACATATGTAGTTTTATTAATGTAATAATCTCACTTCATTTGTACTGTTTATGTTTTAAACATCATAAGTAACAGTATGAGCTACGAGTCATAAGGACTATATAAAAAAAGTAGTACAAAGTAATGAGAGTAGTGAATTAAAATATTACCTCAAAGCCAATCCCAAACATGAAGGGGAATACATATTGTTATAGCCTGCACTCAAATTATAGTCACGCAATGTTTTACTATCTTCCAATACGTGCTCATTCATAAACTGCCTCTGGTTTTCAGGAGGTATCTTAAATATTCCTGTGGTAAAAGGTGTAAAACTTACAGAAGAATCCAACAAAAATGTAATATACCAATTTTAGAGTTATGGTACATGCATTTGATATTAAAAGAATGGCATTAAAGAAAACGCTACAAACAAAATATTTGTTCAATAACAAAAATAATAATAATATTAATAATAATAATAATAATAATAACAATAGTAATAATGAAAATAACAACAAAGATAATAATAATGATGATCTTGACGATGATGCTGACGGTGGTGGCGGCGGTGGGGCTGGGGCTGAGGCTGGGGCTGGGGCTGGGGCGGCGGCTGAGGCTGGGGCAGGGGCTGGGGCTGAGGCTGGGGCTGGGGCGGGGAATGGGGCTGGGGCTGGGGCAGGGGCAGTGGCTGGGGCTGGGGCTGGGGCTGAGGCAGGGGCTGAGGCTGGGGCAGGGGCTGGGGCTGAGGCAGGGGCTGAGGCTGGGGCTGGGGCTGGGGCAGTGGCTGAGGCTGGGGCGGGGAATGGGGCTGGGGCTGGGGCAGGGGCAGTGGCTGGGGCTGGGGCTGGGGCTGAGGCAGGGGCTGAGGCTGGGGCAGGGGCTGGGGCTGAGGCAGGGGCTGAGGCTGGGGCGGCGGCTGAGGCTGGGGCAGTGGCTGGGGCTGGGGCTGGGGCTGAGGCAGGGGCTGAGGCTGGGGCAGGGGCTGGGGCTGGGGCTGAGGCTGGGGCTGGGGCTGGGGCTGGGGCAGGGGCTGAGGCTGGGGCAGGGGCTGGGACTGGGGCAGGAGCTGGGGCTGAGGCTGGGGCTGGGGCTAGGGGGGGCTGGGGCGGGGGCTGGAGCTGGGACTGAGGTAGGGGCTGGGGCTGGGGCAGCGGCTGAGGCAGGGGCTGGGGCTGGGGCGTCGGATGAGGCAGGGGCTGGGGCTGGAGCTGGGGCTGGGGCAGGGGCTGGGGCTGGGGCTGAGGCAGGGGCTGGGGCTGGGGCTGGGGCTGGGGCTGGGGCTGGGGCTGGAGCTGGGGTGGCAGCTGAGGCAGGGGCTGGGGCGGCAGCTGAGGCAGGGGCTGGGGCTGGGGCAGGGGCTGAGGCAGGGGCTGGGGCTGGGGCTGGAGCTGGGGCTGAGGCAGGGGCTGGGGCTGAGGCTGGAGCTGGGGCTGAGGCAGGGGCTGGGGCTGAGGCAGGGGCTGGGGCTGAGGCTGAGGCTGAGGCTGGGGCTGGGGCTGGGGCTGGAGCTGGGGCTGGGCAGGGGCTGGGGCTGGGGCTGGGGCTGGGGCTGAGGCTGGGGCTGAGGTAGGGGCTGGGGCTGGTGCTGGTGCTGGGGTGGCAGCTGAGGACAACGACGATGACGACGATGATGATAATAATAACAACAACTCTGGAGAGGCATGTGTCCCGATGTGTGAGTTGGGACCCCAGTGAAATACTATGAGCTACATACATAGAGTTTAAGTTTTGACTTAAAGGTTAGTTTTTGTCTTTACCTTGTTCAACTGAAGCATAAAGCTCAGTTCTATTCCACATATCTTTGCCCTGTTTGTCTTAACTGTTATGTGCACTAGTCACCACTCATTGGCTGCTGTCACCAAAGATACACACTATATCCATATATCTACATATCCATATCTAACATAATAATTTTTCTTAAAATGTTCATTGAGAATTGTGAAGTTTACAATTTGATAACCTATTGATGAAATATACCATGTAAGAGAGATAATGCTTCTGAAATCCTTTTGATTCCCAAACAAAGGGCATTCACAAGATTAGCAATAAATCAGCATCATTGTCGTTGAAAGGTGCACATTAGCCAATCAAGGGTAAAGGGAAAGAAATGTAACATGGAAGAATGAATGTCAGCAGGAAGGGTATTAGAAACCTTGCCTTAGTCTAGCAAACTTTCTCTGCACATTTTACTGGAGCAGACTTGCAAAAGTGATGTATATATTGTGGATGTATCCACAAGACTGTTTTGTTTGCTTCTACACATAAGTGTGCTGTCTACGTTGTAAAATGGCTAAGGAAACTGATCCTGGTCTTCCTGAGCCGTTCCCTGTGCTATTAAACAAGTCACAAAATCCATGTAGAGAGGGGTTGTATGTAACAAATAAACTAACAGTATAACATTAAAATGAGTTTCTACCTACTTTCTGCTATATTTTAGTCTTATAAGATTCTAGTTATCTATCTACTTAATGTTGAGATAAACCTTTGCAGAAATAGTTTCATTACTCATTTCATGAAGTTACAAGGAGAACACTGAAAACCGAAATGATAAGTTGGTTTTAAAACCAGGTTGCTATATGCTATATTCCATACTCTTTCCAGGATGTTGTAAAAAACAACTGAATAGTAACAGCAATTTGAAAAATGACAATTATTGACACATTCAAACCAAATTATAACAGATATTCTAAAAATGTCTGATCCCCAAATAAAGGTTATTGGAAATAAACTGTGCATTTTAAGAAGATCTATAGTTCTTTTTTAGTTACTCAAAATTCCTTCTGAAAGAAGAGGGCTTCATAAACTATTCCCAAAAAGTTCAAGATACACATTTTTATTTGTCATATCAATACTATGACAGTGCTGTCCGTGTATGCAATTGCTCTTATGTTCACTATGGTATGCGGTGGTGGAGCTGGAATGTGAGATTTCGCAGTTGGGTACATAAACAATGGTGCAACAAAACAGGAGACTTTGGAATGTGACACATAGGCATCATGATTCTTCCCAATATGTCTCTCCAAGCTTCAGTTTCTAGTCCCTTCGACAAGTTTCTAGAAAGTTTGTAATGTTACTTTCTAGCTATAAAGGAGGAGTTGTACTGAGCCATGAGTGACTGGAGTGTAAGCGCACAGTGGTGCAGGACCAATGGATGGCAGCCATAAGCTAACGTCTAATATTGAGTGAGTTTTTTGAAGTAGTGATCAATTTGTTTGTAACTAATTGTTAAGTCAATAAAGACATTTGTTACAATATTAAACATATGGTATTTTAATAAAAATTATAAACAGGCATTTTTGAGAAAATCTATAAGTTTGGGAAATTCATCCTTCTAAAGGGTAGTTTAGGGTGGTAGAATTTTCTTGGAAATCTTTGCCATATCCTTAAAATTGTTGAACCAAAGAGTGGACATTTTTCTTTTTTGGGCTATGCTGTACACACATGCATGTAAAAATGTGAAGAAAATAAATTCCTCTATTGTAGAAGGGGAAATAGAATCTAGTAATTCCCAGGATACAATTTAAGACATAACTATCCACATGAATTATATTCACACTTTTTGTTTAGTTCTCTTTGGTGATATATTTGAAGTTTGCACTTTACTTGGCTTGGCTTTTTGGATTTAAAAGTGCCCACAAAAATAGGGGCACATATTTTTACACCTGAGCTATTTGAACACTACCCATGAATTGTTTTGGTTCATAGTGAATTATTTACAAATTATTTATTTGCATTATTTCCTAAGAGATGCAACATAACCTTGGTTTCTTCATCAAATTTATAAATAGCTTTATATATGATCACTTGATATATTGAAACTTGGTGCACTTTTCTCTGCCATTATAGTCAACAAATATGATCTATTACTGACCGGTGGAAACTTGTACTCACCATCCTAAGAAAAAAGTCTGTGGATTTGTTAAATAAACACACACACAGACCTAGATATCCAGTCTGGGAAAGAATTTCTAAGATGTGAGTCTGCTATTGGCAAGTTGTCCTGCAATACCTTCATGTTAACTCGACGCCTGTTCAGAAGATCTGATTGGAAGAATGACCATTAGTTTTATTACATTATAGCTGAAGCTTATTAGGCTCCTGGTGAGGCAATATGAATTCTTCCTCACCAAAGTACATATGAACATGGTCACCTTAAGTTTCTCTTTATTACGTTATAGCTGAGGCTTATTAGGCACCTGGTGAGGCAATATGAATTCTTCCTCACCAAAGTACATATGAACATGGTCACCTTAAGTTTCTCTTTATTACATTATAGCTGAAGATTATTAGGCACCTGGTCAGGCAATATGAATTCTTCCTCCCCTAAGTACATATTGTCACAACTAGGGTTGTGACAGGGGAGCGTAGCGGACTTAAGCAAGTTTAAAGGGTAGAGACAACTCATTGGGTCGTTTGTTGGCCCATTTATTTATCCACCATTTATAGGTTCACAAATTAAGTAACAATCTTAGTTTTTAACTAACACATAGTTGATATATTAATAAAGGCCCTTTTGGGCGCTTACCTTAGCGAGGAAGTCACGGGGAGGTTGAGGGTTGCTGAGCCCTGATGCGTTGCGTGCCTTGGCTCGCCTTTTACAAATGTCAATGCGACCAGCCTCTCTCCTTAGACAAAAAGACCCCTTTCCGGAAATCTATGGCTGGTTATATAGGGAATCACCACCTACGGGTATCCTGTTTAATATGACGTATTTTATGCCAAATAAGGCGAGCCAACGCCCGACGCTTCAGTTATTTTAAGCAATTGTTCTAGAAAATCCTGTCTGATTCAGGAGTGCCAGGAAGTGGCCTGATGTCGTGTCCATCGGCACGTAGGCAACCGGAAGCTGATGGCATAGACCATCCTATATGGTCACAGGAAGTGGTAGCCCACATTATTCCTGTTAGAATGCAGATATTGTTATCAGCCATCAGCTAAGAAAGATAAGTTAGAAAATATGTTCAGAACTCTGAACTAAAAATGTCTTCTATACCAAGTAAAGAAATGTTTAATAAATTAGAGAAATGCTTAATAAAGGTCTGAATTGATGTATGTACATGAGCATCCCTCAACAGCACACGTGACATATCCCCGACGGCTAAAGGAAATCGCTGGCCTCGGCGAACATAAACAGACACAAAAAAAAAAGTACAATAAGTCGCTGAAGGCGGACAATAATAAATCGCAGAAGGCGACCAATTAAACAAAATACAAATACAATATAAGGAATTGCGGAAGGCAATCCAATAAAAACAATACATAGAGCCAGAAGAACAAGAATACAAATATCCAAGATAGCACCAAAAAAAAAAAAAAACAACACAGGGGCCAGGATAAAGGGACGGGGGGGGGGGAAGGACTGAAACGGAAGAAAAACAGGTAACAAAGAATACACAAATAATCCGAGGGACTCCAACACCCAAAAGTCTAGTCCCACCGAGCGCAGCCCTATAGGAACAGAATCTTCATGTACACAGTCACTGAACGCCACCCACCACGCACAAACATTCAAACGCGGCCATGTCCATTCAACCGCTATATCCGTTGCACTGTCGATAGTCTATATTTGAGGCAACCACAGCGTGCGTCTCCCGGATGTACCAGCGGAGACACCATGATAAGAATGGTTGCCCTGCCGAGGAGAGATGGAAATGTTCATCACAGACGTAAAGCATAATGTAGCCAAATAATGAATGCAACTTGCATAGGTCGACTGGTTCCAGGGCACCAATGTAGGGAGCACCTGAAGTATAGAGCGTAGATTGTGCAGGTGACTCCCCGGGTGACCGTAGTAGACCAAGAAGTGTGGGCGGTGGCCAGGGCGTCCAGTAGGGCACTATACGCTCCGCAGGTGTGACGGGTTTCGTCCCCGGGCGTGTAACAAAATAAGAGGAAACAAATTAAAAACGAGAATAGGGCATAAGAATGGGGAAGGGGAAGGGAGGTAGAAAGAACGAGAGGGGGTGCTACCGCTAGGAGTACCATATATTGCGTAAATACGTATAATTAATGCATGACATAAGTAAATAAGCAAAAAAACGTATATATACACATATATGCAAGAGAAAAATACTGAAATGGTGGAAGCAAGTGTGTAACGAAAGTAGTTAAACGAGGTTAAAAAAAAAAACAATGGTATCAATATTGAAGATACTGATAAAAAAAAAACCCAGGCTATCCTTCGCCAGATTGAAAGCACGTTCGAGCGTGAGAAGAACAACAGGGCGGAACAGGCCCTGTATGCTCCCCCCGTAGACGAAAAAGAAAGCGTGTACAGACTTGCTTCACCAAACTATAATATATGAAAATAAAGCGGAACTGAATACTTCCACTAAAGAATTAGAACACAATCATGACAAATGTAAGAGAACAATAATATAAAAGTTAGGTAAGTAAAGTTGAACACTAGGCAGCATCACTGGTACCTGTTCTTGGCATACCAAGGTACCATGGAGGTACAAGTCCCTTACATGAGAAAGTACTAGTAAAAGGTACAAAATTGTGAGTAAAACGTAGGTAACACAAAATACACAATAAGTTCAGGGACATTTTACACCTATACATGGGAAAGGTTAGCGTAAGCCTGACCTGGCGAGTGGGTTTGCATACCAGACAGGTCTGCCGGCTTCAAAAGGGCGTAATCATGTTCCACTGAACGAGGAATTTCATATAAATGCGTAGGAGAGGAAGAGACACTTGGTGTCGGTGGTAAGGCAGTTGGAGGTGAAGTGGGTGGAATGTCGTCGTAGCCATGGGGAGCTCGGGAAGCCTGCGAGGAGGAGGGAGGATCACGTGATAAAGCGGCGGACCAGGGTGCATAGTCACGCCAACAGACAGGGTATAATCCATTAGCCTTAGCTAACCATATCAAATAGGTAATAATGACAATATTCATAAAAAACAAAATACTAATTAAGGATATAGTAACAAAAAGGGAATAATCTACAGAGCGCCATTTAGTGTTGTAACACTCATCTAAGGACGTGTAAGTAGGATATGCACCCGCATAGTATGAGGGTAAAATTGTAGTAGGGATAGACGACCAAGGGGCCGGAATTAAATGACGAAGTTCCACTGAAAGTTGAACCTAGGACAGGCATTGCCGGGGTGGGGTAAGGACATAATGAGCCGCGGTCACATTACAGCGGCAAGGCAGGCGCAGGCGATAGGCCCCAACACTACCATAAAGAAATAAGGTCCGTTGTGAATTTGGGCAATGCACCTGAAAGGAGGGTACATGAGTAAGTATAAAAGTGAAATCGTCAAAAAGAGATATACAATGGGTCTATGTTGCGGAATACAAGACATGAGGCATATGCGCGATAAATTTGAAACCGAAGTACCATGAAGAATGGCTGACGCACATGCCGTCAATAGTGCAGAAATGCCATATGCAGGGGTGACCAAGCATAGGCTAGACTTTGAAGTATCGCATTGCGGAAGTAAGACCCGGAAATTACCGTGGGTGTATAAAATTGCAATCGCGCGGCTCTCTAAGTTAATCATGCAAGTTTCCCCAAAAAACGCGAACGGAGTGGGAGTAAAGTAGCGTCCCACAGCTACTCCCACATCCGCTCGAAGGAGTGGAATTTGTAAACCCAACAAATGTGCTTAGGAGAAAATAAGCAATCAACTATAGGGGCACTATAATATTTTCCAATAGCGTTCTTCCCCCATATCAAACGAAAGCCTGTGTTATTAATCAGAACGGCGTCTAAAGCCTTACTCAATACCGAAGGCGAAATCACTGACGGGTGCAGATAACGAGAGACACATGTCCGATACAAGTTATCAATATGGCCCGCCTGATAGATTAATTCAAATAAGGGGGCGGCTCCCGAGGGGCGTAAAGCAATGGCGTCCTGAAGAGTAAAGAGTTTATTACAAAAGGATGTATTAAACATGGTGACAGAGTGGTTAAACTGTCGCGCCTTGCGCAGCAGCTGACCCAAAGCGTCATCAGATACATACAAATTTTCAAAATGTCGTTTATCCGCCAATAAAAATTGGGAACCAAAAATGGAACCATCTTGGGTCATCTTGGGAGTTAAATAACGATGGATAAGCTTCGTGAATATTGGATAACCAATCGCAGACGGCCGCAGTAGTGGAATTAAGTTTACAATAGCCAGAAATAGGAGGGTATATCCAGCATTGGGTCGCAAGAAAAAGCAGAGGGACTGAATGTTCATATAGAGTCATATTAGGCAAGGCATAGAAGAAACGACCGTCAAGAAGGACAGATCTCATCGGCACTTCTTGGGCAGCAGCAGCTACACTGGGTCACGGCACCACCACAACCTGCCAGCACCTCTACGGCCAGTCTTCATATGGTACACGCCGGCACTACATCATAGCGGCAACGCAGTGGGCTTAGCACCCCCTTCTAGCTTGCCGTTCCGCCGCGAGAGTGCGAGCGGCCTTAACTACCCCCACCGACGGGCAGTGGACTTAGTTCCCCTGCTAGCCCGTTGGAAAAAGGCCCGTCCTGACGATTAGAGCGGTAGTTCAGGAACAGGTCTCCCCTATTTTATTACTACTCTCTTACTATCGTCTATTTTTCAATTACTGTGACCTTAAGACCGACTGACCACGTTACAGCGGGTCCACAAGACCACAGCCAAGGGTTAGGGCCTCCGGCCCGAAACCTCGAGCCAATAATGGCTCGCACAGGCGCCTCTGCAAAAGAGGTCCGGTCCGCTGTGGAGCGCCGGAAGGCACCCGCGCCACTGGACCCTAAAGACGGGCAACAACCTGGACCATCCACCTCACCTGAGGCAGAACCAACAAGAAAGAGGAGGAAAAACACTCCTCATAAAGTGCCAGGCACCATCCCTAGGGATACCCCCTCCATTCCCCCTCTGCCTGAATCGGAGGACGAGTTACCCCAAGAACCCCCTACGGACGGATTCACCGTCGTGGGGAGAAACGGTAGGGCCTCTCCGGGTCCTTCCGCCTCGGCTCAGACAGCCGCTGCAACCCCACAGGGATCCCAAGCACCCCTAACCAAGAGGGGCACAAGGCTGCCGCCAATCATTGCAGACTCCTTCAAGGATCATGTTGGAGTCATGCGACGTTTGGCGTCAAAAATAAAAGCCGGCTTCGAAGCAAAAAGGAAGCCCAGAAAGGTCCACATTCAGAACAATACCCCTGAGGATTTTGAAGCGGCCAAGCAGACGCTTCGAGATCTTCATTTCCCATTTTATTCATACTCCCCTCAGCGTCTCCATATGGAGTGACGCATCATAAGAGGCCTGGACTCTATGTGTACCCCTGAGGAGGTACAGCAGGCACTTCAACAGGAGCATGGCATCGCCGCCGCTTCCGTAGCTCAGCTACGGAAGACAATACAGACTGACGAGGGCGCCGTCAAAGTGCCGATGCCGCTCTTCATGGTCGTCGTGGACAAGGTGCCAGGCGGCGAGATTCAACCACTAGACACCATCAGAGTGCTGTTCCACACGGTCGTAAAGGTGGAACGCTTTTACGGCCAGGGTGGGCCAGTACAATGCCACCGCTGTATGGGTTTCCACCATTCCAGCCAGGTGTGCGAGCGTAAGCTTGCGTGCCTGCGCTGCGCAGGAGACCATATAGTACAATTCTGTCCAAGCCCGCCTGAGAAGAGCAAGTGTGCCAACTGTGGGGAGGCACACTCAAGTGTGTACAAGGGCTGCCGAACCCGGCAAAATAATATAGACAACCGCCGCCAAGGAGGCCGTAGGGAGGAGCCAATCCCACCCGCGGCCCCCTTCTCGGCCGCTCTGGAAAGAGCGCAGACGACGTTGCAGCGGGCAGAGTCAGCGACGAAGGAGGCACCACCAACGGCGACTGAGGCGGCGCCCACGACGCAGACGACCAAGACCATAAAGACCAAGACACAGACGCAGGAAAGGGGTACGCCTAGACCTAAGAAGAAGTCCAGGAGCCAGGAGCCAGGAGCAGGAACTAGTCGCCCGAGTGTACTCGGGCGGGGGCAAATCACCACTGTACCTATCCGCTTTTCTTGCGGATTTACCCGTGTGATATAAAAGATGTAGTCTTATGCAAGCGTTTTTGTCAATGTCAAAGTATTGGGCAGGGTGTTCCCTCTGTGCAGCCGGCGCGGGCTGGTTTACCTATCTGAGTGGTCGCCCACCCAGAGAGGGACCAGGCCCGATGCTGCTTACCTTGGCCAGCCGCTTGCGGGCTGTCAAGGAAAGCAGTGCCGACTAGCGGGGAGACCTGAAGGGATATAGGTACGGGGTGGGGAAAGCCAGTGTTGCAGATCTGGTCGGAGTACAACTGGATGGTCACCCGTCCGAGTCGTGACCATGCCCGATGCTGCTTAACTTGGCGGGTAGAACAGTAATGGGAGAGGCGGCCGGAAAACTACCATCCCAAGGCGTCCTTGGGAAGGCGGTAGCTTACGCGTCTCCTTGGTAGCGTGTGGTCGTAAAGACCCAGAGTGTTCACCTGGGGATTTGGGTGGGGAGCAAGTTTAGTGTATATTGTGCGAGCTCTTTCTCGCACAACGTCCACTATGTAAGGGATTCCGGAGTGGGAATGGAGAATGTGGGACGGGAATCTGCGGTCTGTGCCGTATATCATCCTCAATGCCCTGTTCTGCACGGCCTGCAGCCTGCGGATGGTGGAACGAGCCACCGAACCCCAGACCTCACAGCCGTACAGCATCAGGGGCGGGATGACTGCGCGGTACAGCCGTAGTTTTAGGTGTGTAGGCATGGTGGAGCGGAAGATGGGAAACAACTGCCGCAGGGCAGCGTGTCCCAAGCCGACCTTCTCCCTGACATGTGGAGTGAAAGTAAGGCCGCGGTCGAGGAGGACTCCGAGGTATTTGGCGGAGCGGACCCAGGGGATCCGCCTCCGCCGCAGCCTCAGCGACCTCTCCGGTCGCCAGCCACGGACTTTAGCCAGCAGTAGAGCTGAGCTCTTCTGCGGGCTGATGGCCATCCGCCACTGTTCACTCCATCTGCCTATGGCCTGGAGCTGTCTCTGTAGCGGGGGGAAGCAATATCGGGCGTTCTTGTTACGCGCCATTATGAGGACATCGTCGGCATACTGGCACGTAACTGTACTGGGTTCTGTGGGGAAGTCGGACATGTAGGCAGCAAAGAGTAACGGCGACAGCACGCTGCCTTCCGGCACTCTCGCCGCTATGGGTCTGACTGTGGAATGCCTCCCCTCCACCCTCACCCTGAAAGTGCGATCCCGAAGGAAGCTACTAAGCAGGTGAAGGTAGGGGGGAGGAATTTCTGCGTTCTTGAGCTTGTACAAGAGTCCCTGATGCCACGTGGTGGCGAAGGCCTTTTCCACGTCCAAGAGCACCGCGACTGTTTTGAAGTTGTCCTGGAATCCCAGGGCCGCCTTCTCAGCCAGTCGCAGCAACTGCAGGGTTGTGGAATGTCCAGTACGGAAACCAAACTGATGATCCGGGAGTAGGAGTCTCTCTTCGAAGAGAGGGGTGAGGCGAGGTAGGAGTAACCGCTCAAATACTTTCGAGACGATCGGAAGTAAGCTAATAGATCTGTAGCTTGACGGGAAGACCGGGTCCTTGCCGGGTTTCAAAATGCATACCACCCGCGCCTCCTTCCAACACGTTGGAAAGTGACGTAGGTACAAGTGGTCATTGCCAACGGCACCTGGTGTTCCCAAGCGGTCACCCATCCAAGTACTGACCACGCCCAATGCTGCTTAATTTCGGTGATCGGACGAGAACCGGTGTTTTCAGCATGGTATGGCCGTTGGCATAGGCGCCGTCAGACGCCTGACGCAAAACTGGTCGATCGGGGCATGCCCCGGTCGTGTGTCGGTGCCGCAGTTCCTAGCCGCGTCGCGGCTTTACCTGCGAAATGAGCAGTGGGTGTGACTACTGGTTTTGTGTTAAGGAGCGGATGTATGTGCTTACTGAAGGAGCCAGGATCCAGGAGCAGGAACTAGTCGCCCGAGTGTACTCGGGCGGGGGCAAATCACCACGGTACCTATCCGCTTTTCTTGCGGATTTACCCGTGTGATATAGTAGATGTAGTCTTATGCAAGCGTTTTTGTCAATGTCAAAGTAATTGGGAAGGGTGTTCCCTCTGTGCAGCCGGCGCGGGCTGGCTTACCTATCTGAGTGGCCACCCACCCAGAGAGGGACCAGGCACGATGCTGTTTACCTTGGCCAGCCGCTTGCGGGCTGTCAAGGAAAGCAGTGCCGGCTAGCGGGGAGACATGAAGGGATATAGGTACGGGGTGGGGGAAGCCAGTGTTGCAGATCTGGTCGGAGTACGACTGGATGGTCACCCGTCCGAGTCGTGACCATGCCCGATGCTGCTTAACTTGGCGGGTAGAACAATAAAGGTAAGGAGAATTTTTGGTACGGGGAACTTTGTAGGGAGAGGACACGCCCACGGGCGCTTGCGCGGGCCAATCAGGAGGCCGCGCAGTTTTTCTCCCGCCTGGAGCAGAATTGATTGAAGTAATTTGGATTTTGCGTTCACCCGTTATGAGGACGACACGCTGTATTATTTTTACCCCATTTTGGTTACGGGTTAAGGTCGCTTTGCCCTTTTCAGGTTGAGGCGGCGGCAGATCCCATGGGTCACCGCCGCCAAATATCTTGGGGTTCTCCTCGACCGCGGGCTCACTTTCGCGCCACATGTAAGGGGCAAGGTGGGGCTAGGCCACGCCGCCCTCAGGCAGTTGAACCCGGTTTTTAAATCCGCCATGCCAAAACACCTCAAACTGCGCCTGTATCAGGCGATCATTCCCCCCCTGATCCTGTACGGCTGCGAGGTCTGGGGAACTGCGGCGCCGACCACAATCCGCAGACCCCAAGTCGTCCAGAACAGGGCGTTAAAGATGATCTATGATACTGGGTACAGATTCCCATCTCACATCCTACATACCTACTCAGGAATCCCGTATATCATCGACGTCGTGAGGGAACGAAGCCGCACGTTGTATGATAAACTCCCCCTTCACCCTAACCCTCTGGTGCGCACTTTGGGCGACTACGACCATAGGGCGCCAAGAAGGAGAAAATCCTACCCCCTGCCAAGGGACGCTCTCGGTCCACTGGCCTGAGAGACTGCCATCCCTTAATCCAAACAAGCCCCCAGGTTGTACAGCAACGGAAGGGGTGGCAGCCGGTCGGGAGACCACCCGGCTGAAACCCTACCCACTCTGGGTATCCTGGAACACATCACCCACCCAAATCCATAATCCTACCAACTTTCCTCCCACCTGGCCTGCTTAACCCGGTGGCCACACAAGCGGCACGTCGAGTTAAGCAGCATCGAGCGTGGTCACCACTTGGGTGGGTGACCGCCTGAGTGACCGACCACATTCGGCCCTAAGGCTGCGGAGGAATTTTAACACCGCCCGGCGGACGTAGACAACAAAGCTTGTGAAACAAAATCTTTTTCCCCTAAAATATCGCACAGGTAAAACCGGTTTTAGCGGTTAGGTACTGTGGCGACTTACAATCCGCCCAGGTAAACCTGGGCGACCTGTTCTTGGACTCTGGACTCTGTGGCAAGGCATAGAAGAAACGACCGTCAAGAAGGACAGATCTCATCGGCACTTCTTGGGCAGCAGCAGCTACACTGGGTCACGGCACCACCACAACCTGCCAGCACATCTATGGCTCGCACAGGCGCCTCAGCAAAAGAGGTCCGGTCCGCTGTGGAGCGCCGGAGGGCACCCGCGCAACTGGACCCTAAAGACGGGCAACAACCGGGACCTTACACCTCACCTGAGGCAGAACCAACAAGAAAGAGGAGGAAAAACACTCCTCATAAAGTGCCAGGCACCATCCCTCGGGATAACCCCTCCATTCCCCCTCTGCCTGAATCGGCGGATGAGTTAGAACCCCCTACGGACGGATTCACCGTCGTGGGGAGAAACGGTAGGGCCTCTTCGGGTCCTTCCGCCTCGGCTCAGACAGCCGCTGCACCCCCACAGGGAACCCAAGCACCCCTAACCAAGAGGGGCACAAGGCTGCCGCCAATCATTGCAGACTCCTTCAAGGATCATGTTGGAGTCATGCGACGTTTGGCGTCAAAGATAAAAGCCGGCTTCGAAGCAAAAAGGAAGCCCAGAAAGGTCCACATTCAGACCAATACCCCTGAGGATTTTGAAGCGGCCAAACAGACGCTTCGAGATCTTCATTTCCCATTTTATTCATACTCCCCTCAGCGTCCCCATATGGAGCGTCGCATTATAAGCGGCCTTGACTCTATGTGTACCCCTGAGGAGGTGAAGCAGGCGCTTCACCAGGAGCACGGCATCGCCGCCGCTTCCGTAGCTCAGCTACGGAAGACAATACAAACCGACGAGGGCGCCGTCAAAGTGCCGATGCCGCTCTTCATGGTCGTCGTGGACAAGGTGCCAGGCGGCGAGATTCAACCACTAGACACCATCAGAGTGCTGTTCCACACGGTCGTAAAGGTGGAACGCTTTTACGGCCAGGGTGGGCCAGTACAATGCCACCGCTGTATGGGTTTCCACCATTCCAGCCAGGTGTGCGAGCGTAAGCTTGCGTGCCTGCGCTGTGCAGGAGACCATATAGTCCAATTCTGCCCAAGCCCGCCTGTGAAGAGCAAGTGTGCCAACTGTGGGGAGGCACACACAAGACTCAAGGCACTCAAGGGCTGCCGAACCCGGCAAAAGATTATAGACAACCGCCGCCAAGGAGGCCGTGGGGAGGAGCAAATCCCACCCGCGGCCCCCTTCTCGGCCGCTCTGAAAAGAGCGCAGACGACGTTGCAGCGGGCAGAGTCAGCGACGAAGAAGGCACCACCAACGGCGACTGAGGCGGCGCCTACGACGCAGACGACCAAGACCACAAAGACCAAGACACAGGCGCAGGAAAGGGGTACACCTAGACCTAAGAAGAAGTCAGACGCCAGACGCAAAACTGGTCGATCGGGGCATGCCCCGGTCGTGTGTCGGTGCCGCAGTTCCTAGCCGCGTCGCGGCTTTACCTGCGAAATGAGCAGGGTGTATGTCTGCTCGTTTTGTGTTGAGGAGCGGGCTAATAGGGGGTCAGAGCCCACTGCGTTGCCGCTGTGTAAAAGCCGAACACCCGCAGGCGTCGGAGCTGCAAGCTAGAAGAGGGACGAATGCCCACTGCGTTGCCGCTGGGGGAATGCTGCCGTGGCTCCTGCCGCTGCTGCCAGATCCGCCGGTAGGTGGTGCCGTGGTTGCAGAGGAGATGCTGGCCCTCTCGAGAGCGGATGTATGTGCTTACTGAAGGCATCGGGCCTGGTCCCTCTCTGGGTGGGTGGCCACTCAGATAGGTAAGCCAGCCCGCGCCGGCTGCACAGAGGGAACACCCTGCCCAATTACTTTGACATTGACAAAAACGCTTGCATAAGATTACATCTACTATATCACACGGGTAAATCCGCAAGAAAAGCGGATAGGTACCGTGGTGATTTGCCCCCGCCCGAGTACACTCGGGCGACTAGTTCCTGCTCCTGGCTCCTGGATAATTTTTGGTACGGGGAACTTTGTAGGGAGAGGGCACGCCCACGGGCGCTTGCGCGGGCCAAACAGGAGGCCGCGCAGTTTTCTCCCGCCTGGAGCAGAAATAATTGTTCTAATTTGGATTTTGCGTTCACCCGTTATGAGGACGAAACGCTTTATTATTTTTTACCCCATTTTGGTTACGGGTTAAGGTCACTTTGCCCTTTTCAGGTTCAATTTAATGTATCTCAGGTGAGGGGGGCGTGGTTAACCGAGAGGGCCAATGGCGTCTCTCGGCAGGCGGAAAGAGGGCAGGCGACGTACTTCTCTGGGATCATAATTTCCCAGAGAATTCACCAGTTGATTGGGGTGGGTTGGAATTTTGTCGTACAATGAACGGGTCCTCGTTCTGATGAGGTCGACAATGTACGGGATACCGGAATGTTCATGAAGGATATGGGCGGGAAATCTCCAGCCGGTACGGTAGATCATCCGTAGTGCCCGGTTCTGCAGCGTCTGGACTCTGAGGAGCACGTAGTTAGCTACGGTCCCCCAGACTTCGCAGCCGTACAGAACCAGAGGCGGAATGATCGCCCGGTACAGCCGAAGCTTTAGGGTAAGGGGCATGCTCTGTGAATTGAGCATGGGGTAAAGCTGCCTGAGAACAGCGTGCCCTAGGTTCACCTTGCCCCTGACATGCGGAGTGAAAGTCAGCCGTCGGTCCAGCGTCACTCCGAGATACTTCACCGTGTTCACCCAAGGGATTCTACGGTGCCGTAAAACAAAGTTTTGCTGAAGCCGATTTCTAATGGTTTTCGCCAGGAGAATCGCAGAGCTTTTCTCCGGGCTAATGGCCATTCGCCATCTCTCACTCCACCTGCCAATGGCATGGAGGTGGGCTTGAATTTGCCGAAAGCTGTACCTGGTGTTCCTGTTCACAGCGAAGATCATGAGATCGTCCGCGTACTGACATGTGTGTGTGCTGGGGTGGGTGGGGATGTCGGCCATGTAAGCTGCAAAGAGCGCCGGAGACAGCACGCTACCTTCCGGCACTCCCGCGCCAATGGGCCGCTCTGTTGAAAGTGCCCCCTCCACCTTTACTCGGAAGCTTCGATTCTGAAGAAAGGAAGCTACCAAGGAAATGTATGGAGAGGGAATTTCATGCTCTATGAGTTTGTAGACGAGCCCATCATGCCACGTAGTGGCGAAGGCCTTTTCCACGTCCAGCAATACCGCAACCGTTTTAGACCTCTCCTGGAAAGCCAGGGAGGCCTTCTCGGCCACACGCAGTAGTTGCACGGTCGTGGAGTGTCCAGGGCGAAAACCAAACTGATGCTCAGGTAGGAGGCCTCTTTCCTCGAGGTGAGGGCCGAGGCGGGCAAGGAGCAGTCTCTCGAATACTTTCGAGATGACTGGCAGGAGGCTGATGGAGCGGTAGCTGGCCAGGAAAACCGGGTTCTTCCCCGGCTTTAGAACGCATACCACACGGGCCTCCTTCCACGTAGCGGGAAAGTGGCGCATATGTAAGCATGCATTATAAATCCGGGTCAAATGAAGTACGGCTTTTCGGGGAAGGTGTTGGAGCATTTCCGCTGTTACACGGTCCTGTCCAGGGGATTTTCTGGTTTTTAAAGAACGGATTTGGGTGGCTACTTCCTGTGGGGTAGCTACAGGGACGTGAAACTCCTCGTCGTTTGCGGGCGGGGCCTCTAGGAAGCCCTCTACCGCCCGCTCGACGAGTTCAGTTTGGTCTTCGTCCTGGGGCTCTTCTCTGGGCTGGAATTGGTTTTCCAGGTAGTCTGCAAATGCATCTGCTTTATCCCGGGGCTCGAAGGCAAGATGGCCCCGGGTGCCATGGATAGGATGCCGGTATTCCAGTCTGTCTTTCCGCAGGCCACGGACTATTCGCCAAGGTTTCCTCTCATGGAGGTTAACATGCCTTAACGTATGCTCCCAGGCCTCTCTACGGTGTGCTCTTAGGAGACGACGGGCCAGGGATTTGAACCTCTGGTGTATGTCTCCTATCCTGGGATGGCGAAATCTCTGCCATAGCTTTCTGACAGCATTTTTTGCTTTAATAAGCTGTCGTAAGTGTGTAGGAAGAACGGAAGGTTGAGGTATTTCGAAAGGAATGCGGTGTGTGTGAGCACGGACCGCATTTAGGACTGTGGTTGAGAACTGCGCGGCCGCCGCCTCGAGAGCCTCTATCGAGTCTATTCGAGGATTAGCGTCCACAGAGTTCTGGAGGGGTTGCACAGCAGCATCCCAGTCGACTTCTTCTGTCCAGTCTGGTGTGACCAGAACCGTAAGTGAAACGTCGGAGTCGACCACAACTGGGTTGTGGTCGGAGTACAGCGCGTTCACAACCGAGAGATCCAGATGGAATGGAATGTTTTTGGTGACCATGAAATCAATGACGTCCGCCCTGCCGCGTGGCGGGAAGTACGTTGGACCTCTCGGACCGTGCGCGAAGAGGGCCGGGTCTCCGCTGATGAGGCGGTAGAGTCCGCGGCCCTTTCTGTTCTGGGTGCGGCTGTTCCAGTGTGGATGCTTCGCGTTGAAGTCGCCTGCGATGCAAACTCTGTGGTCGAGGCTGAGGAGTGCCTTCAGGTCCGCTTCATAGAAGAGGCCGTCCGGCGGGTCATAAACCGCTACTAGCACTATTTCCGACCCCCCCAAGGAGATCCTTATGGCGGTCGCCTCTAAGTGCTGTAGCGGAGGAATGGTAATAGGAGTGTGTGTAAGGTGATTTTTAATATATATAGCCGTACCACCGCCCTGTCGGCCGGGTCGATCCGTCCGATGGGCGACGTAACTTGGCAGATAAAATGGAATACCAGCGTGCAGATGTGCCTCGCAAACCATTAGGATATCAATCCCGTGATCATCTACAAACTCCAAGATGCCCGGCCGCTGTTCCCGGACTCAGTTTGCGTTCCAGAACGCAACTCGCAAAGATCTACGGGTTCTAAGCGCCGCCATTACGAGCTGGAGTTAGGGAACAGCAGTCGGGCCGTCTCATGCATAATGGTGACCTTCTGGAGAGCGGGGATGTGGGGGCTTGTCAGTTGATCCCTGCAGCGCTTTAGTATGGGGAGGGATCGCGATATAAGGTCGGCAAACCAGGCCGAGAGCTCGTAAAACTCGGTCATATCATCAGCAGGCACGGAGAGATTCTCCCAAGGAGAAGCGACTGCCTGGGCAGTGGCTGGAGCAGCAGCTTCGCTCTCATTGGTCGAGCCAATAGGAGCTGCTTGCTGCTTTGGAGGGGGAAGCTCCGTGGTCGCTTGGCTGGGCTGGCCGCCCGCGGTCAGCGGGGCAGCTGGCTCGGCTTTTGCGGCCGCAGGTGCCGGGGTTGGTTTTGTCGCAGCGGCGGTCTGAGCCACGGGCTTCTTGGGAGGCCGTGCCTGCTTCTTCTTCTTCTGCTTGGGTCTCTGCTCCCTGGGGGGCGCAGGAGGGGTGGTGACCTGAGTTTCCGGGCTTTCAGGAAGGTTTGCTGGTAACGCCAGCGTTGCCTCAGCCTGTCGAAGCACTTCTTCGTGCCTCGACATTGCGTTGGCAAAGCTGGTGTCTGGACGCACATTCGCTGGGTTTTTGATGGCTCTGCCCTGCCTTGCCTGGATTAGCTCCAGTTTTTTGGGGCAACCGCCATAGATGCCTATATGGCGCCCCCCACAATTTGCACACTTGGCTGCCTCTCTGGGGTGAGGGCAGTCTTTTACCTGGTGCTCACCTGCACAGCGCAAGCAAGCGGTCTTCCGCTCACACGCGTGGCTAGAGTGGTGGAAGCGCAGGCATTGATAGCACTGCGCTGGCCCCTCTCTGCCGTGGTGTGGCTCGACACGCACTCTGGTGCTGTACAGAGTGGTCACTTTGTCAATATCTGGAATTCCCTCCCCATCTTTTTCAACGATGACCAAAAATAAGGGCATCTTGACCTTAGTGGGCTCAGCACCCTCGGGTCGGGAGGTTTTAGTGAGTTGGATAACGGTCCGCGGATTGATTCCGTGTTCCTCCGCCAGGCCAACACGGATGTCCTCGGGGTCGGTGTCAGAGTCAAGTCCTCTGATCACTCGTCGGACTAAGTTCGGCTTCTGGAGGGAATATGTGTGAAACTGAATTTCACACTTCCTCAGAACCTCCCTCGCCTTCTCGTGATCGTCCGGGTTCTTGGTTCTGATTACGACCCTAGTGGGGTATCGGGTGGCCTGGTACTCTTCTGAGAGCTCTGCCCTTAATTCCCTCATGACTTTCACATGGTTGGGAAAAGGGTCGGCCACAATAGGCGGTATTCTTCCCGCCCGTTGTGAGCGATGGCTCTCAGGAATTGGTGCTGCAGGGGTGGGGGAGGCGCGCCCCTCCGGCTTTGAACCGGAGGTCTTTCGGCGCCTGTGGACCACCATGGTAAAGCCGTCTTGATCACATGTGCCCTCAGGCACCAGGGTAGACTGTGCCTTGGAGGGGACGGAGGGAGCAACTGGTGTGGAAGTGGGTTGTGCCACTTCCGGGGTGAGAGGGACCGCGGTCCCTTGGTTTATTAGGCGGGAAGACTACTTCTTACCCGAAGCCTTAGTTTTGCCCTTAAGGGCTAAAGCCCGTGGGCCGGGGTTTGATTTTGAGGAGGAGCTTGGGCCGGGAGTGCTCATTTTGTCAGGTATTACCTTGACGTTGGCGTTGGTACTCGACTTGTCGGTGTCGTGTGCGGGTGCCATTCGGCTCCTCACAGCGGGCCGGACGTCTTGCGACGCGCCGATTGGGGCGAACCCCGGGTCCAAGCCTAAGCCCGGACCCTTGGCTGTGGCCTTGTGAGCCCGCGGTAACGTCAGTACGTTAGTCGGTTCCAAGTACGTCTGTATGCAGTGCAGCTCAGGAGGCGAGGGAAGAGAAAGTCGTCGCTCTCTTCCAGTGCAGGTTCCGGCCGGTCGAGCTGGTGTCGGCAGCAATTTGAGGGATGCCGCTGGTGGAGTAGCTCGGCGAGCTTCCTCCAGGAGGCACGCTAGAAGAGGGCCAATGCCCACTGCGGTCCTCCCTGAAGCGCAAGAGTTGTTCTCCAGTTGTAAGGGAATCTCCGGCGGATACGGCTGGAGGGAGACAAGGCTGGAAGAGGGGCACTGCCCACTGCCAGTCTCCGCTAGGCGCGCTGGTGTGTGGTACTTCCACAGAACTCAGCTGGCTCACAGGCGTGACCTCGCAGGCGCATGCAGTTGCTCTTCCAAATAAGATCTGGTAGAAGGCCAGGTCTGGTTTCCTCCTCGGTCAAAATCGCGTGCCAAGAAGAAGTCCAGGAGCCAGGAGCCAGGAGCAGGAACTAGTCGCCCGAGTGTACTCGGGCGGGGGCAAATCACCACGGTACCTATCTGCTTTTCTTGCGGATTTACCCGTGTGATATAGTAGATGTAGTCATATGCAAGCGTTTTTGTCAATATCAAAGTAATTGGGCAGGGTGTTCCCTCTGTGCAGCCGGCGCGGGCTGGCTTACCTATCTGAGTGGCCACCCACCCAGAGAGGGACCAGGCCCGATGCTGCTTACCTTGGCCAGCCGCTTGCGGGCTGTCAAGGAAAGCAGTGCCGGCTAGCGGGGAGACATGAAGGGATATAGGTACGGGGTGGGGGAAGCCAGTGTTGCAGATCTGGTCGGAGTACGACTGGATGGTCACCCGTCCGAGTCGTGACCATGCCCGATGCTGCTTAACTTGGCGGGTAGAACAATAAAGGGAGAGGCGGCCGGAAAACTACCATCCCAAGGCGTCCTTGGGAAGAAGTCCAGGAGCCAGGAGCAGGAGCTAGTCGCCCGAGTGTACTCGGGCGGGGGCAAATCACCACGGTACCTATCCGCTTTTCTTGCGGATTTTTCGGGGAAGAAGTCCAGGAGCCAGGAGCCAGGAGCAGGAACTAGTCGCCCGAGTGTACTCGGGCGGGGGCAAATCACCACGGTACCTATCCGCTTTTCTTGCGGATTTACCCGTGTGATATAGTAGATGTAGTCTTATGCAAGCGTTTTTGTCAATGTCAAAGTAGTTGGGCAGGGTGTTCCCTCTGTGCAGCCGGCGCGGGCTGGCTTACCTATCTGAGTGGCCACCCACCCAGAGAGGGAGAAGGCCCGATGCTGCTTACCTTGGCCGGCCGCTTGCGGGCTGTCAAGGAAAGCAGTGCCGGCTAGCGGGGAGACATGAAGGGATATAGGTAGGGAGTGGGGGAAGCCAGTGTTGCAGATCTGGTCGGAGTACGACTGGATGGTCACCCGTCCGAGTCGTGACCATGCCCGATGCTGCTTAACTTGGCGGGTAGAACTATAAAGGGAGAGGCGGCCGGAAAACTACCATCCCAAGGCGTCCTTGGGAAGGCGGTAGCTTACGCGTCTCCTTGGTAGCGTGTGGTCGTAAAGACCGAGAGTGTTCACCTGGGGATTTGGGTGGGGAGCAAGTTTAGTGTATATTGTGCGAGCTCTTTCTCGCACAACGTCCACTATGTAAGGGATTCCGGAGTGGGAATGGAGAATGTGGGACGGGAATCTGCGGTCTGTGCCGTATATCATCCTCAATGCCCTGTTCTGCACGGCCTGCAGCCTGCGGATGGTGGAACGAGCCACCGAACCCCAGACCTCACAGCCGTACAGCATCAGGGGCGGGATGACTGCGCGGTACAGCCGTAGTTTTAGGTGTGTAGGCATGGTGGAGCGGAAGATGGGAAACAACTGCCGCAGGGCAGCGTGTCCCAAGCCGACCTTCTCCCTGACATGTGGAGTGAAAGTAAGACCGCGGTCGAGGAGGACTCCGAGGTATTTGGCGGAGCGGACCCAGGGGATCCGCCTCCGCCGCAGCCTCAGCGACCTCTCCGGTCGCCAGCCACGGACTTTAGCCAGCAGTAGAGCTGAGCTCTTCTGCGGGCTGATGGCCATCCGCCACTGTTCACTCCATCTGCCTATGGCCTGGAGCTGTCTCTGTAGCGGGGGGAAGCA